>CP092096.1:13452500-14685000 GCA_029203775.1 Neoneuromus ignobilis | reverse complement strand
TCCTTTTTAATATTTTTTTATTTATTTTTAGTGATGAACACAAAATGAATTTGTTTTCGAAAATTAAAATACATTTATTTGATTGAGAAAATAAAATAAAAGTACATAACTTAAAAAAGAATTATCTGTAATTAAAATATTTATATTCATTATAATTACTTATGTTTCATACAGTGGTTAAAATATAAATAAAAAAAGTATTATGGCTGGTTTTTACACGAACGCTTTAGATTTATCTGTGTATTTATTTAATTTTAATTTAGTGTAAATAAAAAAAATATATTAACTGTTTTATACAACGAGAATTCGTGTAAACTTTATTAAAAAGTTTAATTTATTCTTAATTCACATTTATAAATTTTTAATGATTGTTAAGGACGTCGAAAGAGTTTTTTCTATATAAGAAAGAACTCTATTTAGAATTTACGTTTTAAACGTTTCAGCTTATGTTATCTTATAATTATCTTATCCAAAAAAATGATTTTTAAGATACAACTATCTGCGGACATTCGATACGAACATGAAGAATCCGATTGCATTCTTCTTTGTCGACGAGGTCACGATTTTCTTACGCCACGTCTCGTTCTTCGTGACGTCATGGCGTGCGGGCGGGTGATTTTGTGTTGAGGACGCGGCGCCACCTCGAACACTCGTTCGTTAGTTAACGCCGCCGCCCGCCGCGTCGTACTCCACACCCACGTACCGACGCCATCCCTGTCGACAACAACTCATTTGCCATTTTCCACCTACGTCACGTGTAATGGCAAAGTTCACTACGATCTGCGGTAAAAATGTACCGTGTACATAACGTACACACACATACACACTTACAATGGCATTGCAGACGTTCTGGCGGGGGTGGTTTTTCGCTTAAACGTATAGGTTTTTCGGTGCAAGGAAGGTTTATTTTTGGATATTTCATTTCAGTAGCGTATGAAAAGCATACGAAATGTTTGTGTCCTTTATATATATATATATATATATATATATATATATATATATATATATATGTGTGTGTGTGTGTGTGTGTGTGTGTGTGTGTGTACAATATGCCTAAAATGACTTGAAAATGTCGAACACATCTAGTTTAAATTCTCATAGTAGCACGAAATACTCTTAAGAGGAGATTATTTTATATTTTTAGGTGATAAGATTTTTCATCTCGAGGCATTTTGAAATTTAATTGTAATGTTTCGTTTAATAATGTTATTTCTATAGATCTTAGAAAATGGCTTTCAGAAAAATATAGTTATGATTAAATTCAATTTTATTCTAAATTCAAAAAATTATTGATTAATTTTTTGAAATCGAATTAGCTATATTGCTAAATTAAACTGTGATCATTATAGCTTTCCAAAATAATTTATTTTTTTAGTGTTTAATGAACACAGAAGGAAGCGATTAAAATTATAATTTAATACATTTTTAAATTTTTAAAAAGAAACTAAATTTTTTATTTATACAAAGTTATATAAAAAGTTAATAAGTAACAAAATAAATGTTAAATATTTATATACTTATTATTATCAGACTTTAGAATGAAGGACTTTGACGATGATGGTAATTTTGAAAGAATTAGACTGGGAATAAAAACAATATTCAAATTGAGAATCTGAAGATGTAACACGTGTAGTTATATATATATATATATATATATATATATATATATATATATATATATATATATATGTATGTATGTATATCTGTAAGGAGGAAGAATATGTGTATGTAATTGAACTTCGAGACGACCGATTCAAATGTCGGATCGACGTCGGGAGAGCGTCGAATGTTAACAGGTTGTGAGGTGGAATTCGTCCGTTGACATCCCTGTACTGAACCGCGGTACAAACCGGTGCGGTGTCACGACGGTGACCATCGGCACCAGGAGGTATGAAGCACCGCCGTCACCTGCATTACACCATTATATAAATGTGTGTGTCTGTGTGGATGTGTCTGTTAGTGACGATGTGGTGATACCGTCGTCGATTATTTTACACTTTTCTTTATGGGCTCGAACTTATATAATATTTCGTTACGGTGTGCTATTATCGAAATAATTTCACTAGCATAAATAATATAAAAACATTGACAAGAGTCGTACTGAAAATATATGTATTGTAAAAACATGCTTTTTCAACTCTTCGGGAAAAATCCTTGAATATGTATTTTCAAATTTTATATATATATATATATATATATATATATATATATATATATGTATGTATGTAACTCGTGTATAATGGCGTTCACAATCTCGTATTGAAAAATGTACGACACGCACATTCAAACACGGAAATCAAAATTCTTCCTCCTCACACGGCAACAACTGTGTTACATAAACGATGACGTTCTTATTTCTGAAGTCGATGAACTGACTTTTATTGAAGTTGAATTGTTCGTATATATTAAAAGAATATTTTTGTTGAAGATTAACCAGCACCTACGCCGTCTTAGCTATAGATTTTTTCTGATATTTCATTGAAATATAAACATTTTTTTCTTGATATATTTATATATTTTTAATATCTTTTTTCTTTAATTAGGTGTCATTTCTCAGAAAAGTACAATTATTTTCTTCTTGGTTCTAAATTGATTTTTATTCAATAACAATTCATAGATTTATATTAATATTTTTTCTATGTTTAAACTAGTTGTAATTGTTTAAAGTTTATAAAAATATGTAATAAAAGATTAGTTGTTGTATAAAGAAATTTTGGTATGGCTTAAAATTATTTGGAAATCGATTAAATAACTGTAATAAAGAACAATGTGTAATTAAATTTATTTGATTGATATTTTTTTAAAATATTATTTACAAATACCATTGATTGTGTGTATATAAGTTGGTTTATATACGAGGATTGTTAGATAAGTCCATGTAAAAATAAAAACTGCTTCATTTTTTTGAATAAATCGTTTTTATTTTTCAACATAGTCTCCTTTTAGGCTTATACACTTCATCCAACGCTGCTCTAGTTTGTTGATCCCTTCCGAATAATAGGATTTGTCCAAGTCTGTAAAATAGTCATTCGTTCCTGCAATCACCTCCTCGTTCGAATAAAATCTTTTTCCCGCGAGCCATTTCTTCATATTAGGGAACAAATAATAGTCCGATGGAGCCAAGTCTGGAGAATAGGGGGGATGTGAAACGATTTGGAACCCTATTTCCATTAGTTTTGCGGCCACAACTGCTGAGGTGTGAGCTGGTGCGTTGTCGTGATGAAAGAGGACTTTTTTGTGGGCTAATCGGGGACGTTTTTCTTGCAACTCGGTTTTCAAACGATCCAATAACAATGAATAATATGCCCCTGTAATGGTTTTAACCTTTTCCAAATAGTCGATAAAGATTATTCCTTGCGAATCCCAAAAGACAGTCGCCATAACCTTCCCGGCCGAAGGAATTGTCTTCGCCTTTTTCGGATTAGATTCCTCCTTGATAACCCATTGTTTAGACTGCTCTTTGGTCTCAGGAGTGTAGTGATGTATCCATGTTTCATATACAGTGATGAAACGACGCTTAAAGTCCTGCGGATTTCGCTGAAACAGCTGCAAACCGTTCTTGCAACACTTCACACGACCTCGTTTTTGGTCGATCGTGAGCAATCGTGGCACCCACCTGGCGGATAGCTTTTTCATGTCCAAATGTTGGTGCAAAATATTATGTACCCGTTCACACGAGATGCCTACAGCATTAGTAATCTCACGCACTTTCACTCTTCTGTCATCCATCACCATATCATGGATTTTATCAATGATTTCTGGAGTGGTGACCTCAACAGGGCGTCCAGAACGTTCAGCGTCTCTTGTGCTCATATGGCCACTCCGAAAATTTTATAACCATTTATAAACCGCACTAATCGAAGGTGCAGAGTCACCATAATGTTTATCAAGCTTCTGTTTAGTCTCCTGAGACGTTTTGCCTTTAATGAAGTAGTGTTTAATCAACACGCGAAATTCTTTTTCGTCCATTATTTGACAATCACTCGATTTCCTTGATTCCAACGATTGTCAAACACAAAGGAATAGACCGATATGGCTGAAACTTGATGTGTGTTCTTCCAAGAGGTGCTACTAATTAAAAATAACCTCGATATGCACCAGTGGTGCCATCTTTCGGAATTTACACGGACTTATCAAACGACCTCGTATATATATATATATATATATTATGTATGTATGTATATAATGTGAATGAGAAAGAAAAGTGTCAGCTACGACCATAAGACAAGAACACATAATAGATGATAACATTTATTGAAGCGACTATATCAGATAAATAGACATGAAAAACTGAGCAGCAGCAACATCAGCTATCATAGATAGAATCCGTGGATAACCATGATCAAAGACCCTAAGAGTGTGGGTGTTATGATTGAAAGCGAAAAGGGAATAAGATCGGGGAGAGAGGCCGCTAAAGAAATAACCGTGCGTACGACGAAGAGTAAGAGGTCGACGGGAGCATCGGTGGATGCGGACGGGTAGTGAGATGAGGACGACGAGGGCGGTCTGAAGATGCGAAATGTGAAAATAGATGCGAGCGGCGGTATCGAATAATGATGTTGGTTGCGAAGTGAAATATATGTGTGCCGTGTAAGTCGGAGAGGATTGTCTTTTCTGTTTCTATTCGTTCGCCCCGCGGATACGAGATGATTTTTTTCATCGGCGTGTTTTTTTCACTTCCGGATACTGTACATTTTTATCAATATATATATATATATATATATATATATATATATATATATATATATATGCACTAAAATAATTTCAATCATTTTACCACAAACATTTAAATTGATTATTAATATCAAATATCATTAATATATTTTTAAAATTTCATATATACATTTCTACATATATATATGGGGATGTATGTAAATTTATAAAGTACCAGAGAAAAATATTGTCAGTATTTGACAATAATATAGATTTAGGGGTCAGTGTCGACGGTGTACCCCATTCAAATAGAATGATCAGGTTGTGATAAAGCATATGAATTGAGTATATGTTTGTGTGTGTATGTTGATCGATGTGGAATTTCGATGCATTCGCAATATCTGTTATGTTCATAATGTGCTTGTTATTACACATAAATCAATAACACTGACTGTACGAAATATGGAGATTTAGCAAACAATATTATATAACATCCTGAATGACATTACATTATGTCGATATATTGTATTTTAACGTTAATTACAAATTTTAGATAAATTGCTTCAATAATAATACTATTTTACTTATAGATCATTTCAAAGATTTTTTTGTACACAATTAAATAAATGCTTAAGTAATTATTGAGTTAAATAGTAAAAAATTCAAGTCAGTTTTTATAAAAATAAATATGCTTTTATTATATGAAAAGTAAAATAAAAATGGCTTGATATTATTAAAAGATTCTTTAATATAATTATATTAAATTACACTAATCAAAAAATTATCAAAAATAAGCTCCTGAATTATAAAAATTAACATATAACTTAAATTATTAAGTATAATAAACTTACATGATTTAATTATATATCCAAAACTACAAAAATATAATTAAAAAAGGAAACTATGTAAGGAAATACGTTTGTATTTCCCTAAAAATTAAATACATCATTTATCAATTTAAAAATAATTTCTAGACATAAATTATTATCTTAGAAAAGTGAACTCATTCATACATTTCTTTGAGAATTTTCACTCAATCAATTGTCTACAAAATATTTCAACATAGCTTTACAGATTAAATGAATCAATAGAGGGAGAGATAAATAAAAGTTCTATGTTACAAACCACTTCAAACTGATTTAATGTTCAAAATAATTTCTTACTGAAAAAAATAAAAGATTAACATTATTGAAGCTTATTTTCAAATTGTATATATACATATATAAAGGGATAAGGAACTCTTGAGTGGTAGCACCTTTCACCAAAGAGAATTAACCTTTGAGTACTTGTCTACACTGATTACAGAGTTAAATGGAGCAAATATAAATGTCGAGTTTAATTTATTTTATTCAAATAAATTTATAAAAAAAATAGTAATATTATTAATAGAAATCTGATAAAGTTTTTTTAATTGTAATATTTTTTATATAAGAACAGTTAAATTTTTTCCATTGCCTGTAAACAAGCCCAAAAATTATACAAAATGTTTGAAAAATATAAGAGAAAGAATGATAAGAAGAGAGATACAGATTTGACGTACTTTTTTGCTCATTTTGATACGATTAAATATTCTGCGCGAGCTATTTAAAAGTTCTCACATGGGAACGATGGCGCGTAACTAACAATAACTGTGCATACGCACACACACATGCACACACACACACACACATACATAAATAAAAAAAGAACAATGCGCTATCGAATTAAATACAACTAAAGTACCCACAGGTATTTATTAATATTTAAATGACGATTTCGAGCAATCTCTATAACATGTCTTTTCTCTCTCTATCTGTCAGTGTGCCAGCGTCTGGAAACTTTTGAATAATCTCTATATGCATATATATATATATATATATATATATATATATATATATATATATATATATATATATATGTCTGTATGTATATGTGTGTGTGATGTTATTCGTGTGTTGTACTGATGGTATAGTATCGCAAGAGCACACAATGCGGAATTCATCGCGTACATACAAATCACACAAACAGAAACGCGATGGAACACACACCAACCGACCGACCAACCAACAAACCGACCGACCGACCGACCGACCCATCCACCCACCCGTCCATCCATCCGTTCCCGACTAGAAACGACCCTCATTCCATGTACCCGACCGTACGGTTTGTGTATGTGCGCGTGAATATCCAACACAGATGAGAAAAGCAGAAATAACGCAACAGTGTATAAACTCGACGCTGCAGGAAATCAGAGCGAGCGAGAGGACGAACGGGAGCGAGCAGGACGTGATGTGGAGAATATGCGTTTTCTGCCCGTATACAGGATTAAGCGAAATATCGTTTACACTAGACACGTCGAAAATTCATTTGTAAGAGAGCGCGCGCGCGCGCGCGTTTTCGTCGGATGATCTGTGTGTGCAGGAGTGTAGTTTAATTTCGCCTAATTATTAAGTGATCGACGCGAGAGAGCTAGTCTATGGGAGGTGGAAAAATTATACGAAACGGTCGCGTGCCATGGAACAATGGGCCCGAGTGTACTGTTGTAATACAATCAGACGAGCACAACTAATTGGAAAGATCCGAGGATCACGAGTAGACGATGATTGGTTTTTATGAGAATGGGGTGGGCATCGATATGTATTTTTAAAGCAGGAATCTTGTTTTATTATTCTGGAAAAATAATAGAAATTCCAAAAATAAATTATCATAATAGTTTACTAATAATTATATTTTTTAAGAGTTCAATAACAAAAAATTAGAAGAAATTTATCTTTAAATCTTGTGACTTTATGATATATTAATATCTATTGTACGAAATATCATAGTTGTATTTTATAACACAGTGCTTTAATAATGATGAGATTGCCGTTGAAATACATATCAGCTTATAAACAAATAAAATAAATAATTATTAAACACTTTTTCCATCTCTTGTAGTATTGGAAAGATAGTACATTTGTGTGACTTAACAAAAAAATAATTTAAATAAATAATGGTTATTTCAATATTTGTTGGCATTTTTATAGGAATTAATTGTTATTAAAACAATGTCGAAAAAATGAAATCAGGTCAATGTCGGATTTCTGTTAAATGTAGGTCATAAGTTCGATATAAGAACGGACTGATATGATTGACGTTTGAAGGTTATCACTGCGCTACCAACAAAAGTTTACAGTTCAAATAATTACACTTCGTTGCGTTTCGTTTGTCAAGAGAACATTTACAAACGATATGATTGACTCCTACTGGATTAAAGTTTTGCAAGATTTTTTTGTAATAGTATATATATATATATATATATATATATATATATAATATTATTATATGTATAAATGTGTTACACAATGTGGACAAGAATACGATTCAAGTAAGAGGTGGTGGTGGTGACGGTGGTGGCGGCGACGGTGGTGTCGTTCGTAGCAGTAGTAGTGCGAATGGTGTTGGCGTGGCAGAAGAGAGGGTGAGCTTCACGCTCTCCTCGTACTATCGATCTCACCGCCTACCCCTGTTACGGAGCCCTTGCGATGTCACGAACCACCCTTTGTCGCCAGAGGTTAACTCCAAAGATCAACAGAAGATCTCACTCCGTATATGAATTGATTCGACAGAACGGGATTCGAAGTAATGATACAGGCGTGTATAATTACTATTAATGTTTCATATTTTCGAAAGCGAAACGTCAAGCACTCACATATGTATATATATATATATATATATATATATATATATATATATATATATAAATGTGAAGATATCTATAATAAAATATTCTTTGTTATCTTCAGATTTTCTCCTACGTATATACGTACACAATGGTTTATAGTTCATTATAAGGGGATGTTTTATAAAGAAACCAACCCTTATACAATTTACTATTTTTTAAAAAAAGAAATTAAATAAATAATAATAGGGATTCGAGTTATAGAAATTTCGATATGAAACATAAATATTTTGACTCATCATTAAATTTAATTCATCGTTTGTAGAATATTTCACTTACTGGTAGAATATAAAAAAAAATTAGAAAAGACAATTATCTGTTTTTGTCACTGGTAAATATTATTATTTTGCCAGAGAATAAACGAGACTGCTTAGGGTTAAAATTTATGAGGCATATAATTACACTTAAAGTGAAAATGTTCGCATGTTAAATGAATATAATCTCGAGGATTACACTTTCGTGTAATAAAAAAATATAAATATATATATATATATATATATATATATAGTATTCTAAGTAAGTCACATATATATATATATATATATATATATATATATTTGTGTGTGTATGTATTATTCGCGTATCGATTTTCAAAGTTCTCATTAAAAAGATTGTAGATAGGACCGACAGTAAAAAAATTATAACGTAACAACATTAAGGTGCATGACATTTTGAAGGACATGCGTGCTGAATGCAAATCATTTTGTTAATTTTCTGTTTGTCTTGACAAACTTTTTTTATGTCCCAAACTTTTATTTTAATAATAAATATGTATACACAAATACGTGTGTCGCGTTTTACATACACACACAAACACACACTTATACACACACACATCTATGTATATATATATATATATATATATTTATGTAGACACATAAATTATATACTATTAGCATGTTATAAAACGAAGCTTAATAAAATAGTAACATTGTGTAACTGATCCTATGTGAAAATATGTTCGATAGTGTTTTCAGAAAGACTTAAGTGATGTATAATAAAAAAGTTTCGTCGACATGATGTTATTTCCGAGATGTGTGTGCTTTTAAATACACTTACAGTTTTATGTATTTTGCAAAACTGTAATAAATGTATAAATTGAAATGTGGTTCGATTGAAAAGTCAATATTTTCTTTGAATAAGATTTAATCCGAGAAAAATGATTTCGAAAAAAATCCTTTTTATTCTTATAGTATTTCATTACAAATTTTGTATAATCTAAAAAATAATTTAAAAGTATAACTACTTGTCCAAATAATTGACTTTTTTAGAATATTTTCAGATCAGTGAAATAATAAATTTATTTATTAGATTTTTACAAAATTGTAAAATGATCTTTAAAATATAAAATAATTATAAACAACTAACTGTTAAATTTACATATGTTGAAATAAAATAATCTCAATTAGAAACAATTTTATAAAGTTAACTGACATCAAGTCGATAAAGAAATTTAATAATAAACAGAGTATTGTTTTAGTAAATAAATATTTACATAAAAATAAATCTACATATATATATATATATATATATATATATATATATATATATATATATATATATTCAGAAGCTATTTAAAACGTATAAATCAAAAACACACAAGTTAATTTTAACATCGTATAAAAAGTTCAGAAACATACACATACATATACAAAAGTTCGAGATTATTCAATGTTTGTTTCGAACTTTGTAGAACGGTTATTCTATGATGTTTCGAAATACAGAACAAACTTTGGCGATTATTTAATAAATTTCGAAGAATTTCGTTTTCACTCTCGCTGCAAACTCTGCTGCGACGAGCAGACGACGACTCACTATTTGTTTACAGGTATGTAATCCGTACGAAATTTGTGTTTTCGGTAAGATTGATAAGTGTATTGAAACTAATTACGAATTATTTTCAATTATTTATCGAAACTGTTTATGCTGCGAATTAATTTGCTGTTATTAGAAAATGTCGATATTTATTATAAACGATTCGATTGTTGTTCTTAACAAAAGCATAGAGATGAAGAATGAATGAAATTTGATGAGTTTGTTGATAGATTATTGACTATAGAATAATAAATGTCCACATTAGCATTATAATTATTTTCTTCTTTTGGAAAAAAGCGTCAAGTCGTTGTTGACGTTATTGTTCTTTTGACTTGTTAATAGATAATAATATTGTTATTAATATCTTTAAGGTCATTTTTTATTTATTCTAGACGATAGAAAAAAATGACATTGAATACATGAATTAAATTAATTGTTTTATAAGAATGTTTATAGGTAATAATATTACTTACTTACATATATATATATATATATATATATATATATATATATATATATATATTATGGGTAAAAAAATACAAAAAAGGGTATGCATATGTATGATAAGAAAATAAAAATTATCTATTGTAGTTATAACCCTCTTGTTCCCCATCTATGGATAAGAGTACATAGTGATAAAACATCGATGAAAACACAACAACGTAAAGTGATTTCGAATCGACTATTTACGAACGAAGAAGAACAAGAAGAATACGAAGACAACTACGGCAGCGTCGCGGGACGTGAGAGGTGGACCGGTGGAAAAAAAGCGTCGAAATCAAAGCGAAAGCATCGTCGGAAACGAGGAGACGAGAGAAAAGCGTCCCGATAATAATCAGCCGAAGTGAACTCCAGCGAAATGTACGAGAGAACGTTTCGCATCCGACGTATAACCCTTATGGCGTGGTGGAGCGTGCGAGGAGTGCGGGGTCGATGCAGCGACGACGACGACGACGGCGTACGGGCATCGAACAAGCAACCGTGGCATTCGTTCGTTTGGCGAGACGGCAGGAGGTGGCTGAGCGCGGCACCCAAGGGATTCCCTGGTTCGCGTGACCTGCCAGCAAGTAGTTGTGTAGAGAGTAGTACACGGTCGTCGTTCTTACCATACTGCGCCTTCGTCCTACAACAGCTAGCTATCTGTCTAATGCCGCCTTCAAAAACTTAACCCGTTTCAACACCGCAACCGTACACACACATACACACATGCACGCACGCACCCTGTTCTCCACACGTACGTTACGTTGTACACAAGCTGGAAATGTTTATAGAAGAATATGATATTGTCGTTAAGGGTGGATTTTTACCTCCACTTCTTCGTATAACCAATAACAGAGGCGTGCCTCATTAGATACCTAAATAACGATTTCCACGAAAAACCTTAATGGGATTATTTTTCAAGTAGGTCATTCCATTAAATATGCTAGTACATTTTTTTTTTGAATTATACATACACTCATATATCCGTATGTACATGATTACGAATATACATATGTATGCTTATATAAAACATGATTTGACATACTTTTTGTGTTTATTTATGTACTTGTGTATATACGTCATACACATTAATTATTTTGTATACAAGTGTGTTTTTATGAAATTAACATTTTTCGTGTAAAAATATTCTTTGAAAATAAATAAACACTATTTTATTACAAATGTCATTGTTGATTATAAGAAAGAATTTTTCGTTGAAATTTAAAAACATAACAAAATTAAAGTATCATTTTTTAATATATATTTTCATAGACGAAAGTAAAATCTATAAAAAAAATCTTTCATCCATATAAATATCTTTATATACAATATATCGAAAACCATTATTTTTTTTATACGTTTGACTATAGAACTGAGTATGACCTAATATCTATTACGATTAATATGTTTATAAAGAAATATTCGATCCGAAAACATTATCACGCGACAATCAAACAGGATATAATTTCGTACAAAAACAGCGAAAGCGAGTGCGAAAGCACGAGGTCCGAGAACAAGCACACGAGGGTGCAGGCGAGAATGAGAGGAAAAACACTGTAATCCGGATTATGAGCGTAACATATTCGCTGATATGTATCAAACGCGTTATACACTGACGGGACTGTACAATAATATTATTGATATGGAAATTGAAATAATTCCCACCCCGGTCGCCTCCCTTGACTGACGGCCGCTTACAGGCTGGATAAATCTTTTGTCAGCGTCATTCGACGTGGGGTTGTGGGTGAAATGGGTCGGTTGGATGGAGGGCGCGCGCGACGATCTCTACTTGGAGTATGTATGGATGCGTGTGTATGTGTGTGTGTGGAAGCCGTATGGTTCTCCTTCATGCACCGGACAACGAGTCTTCGGTACTGAACATTTTATTGAACGGGCAGCAACAGATGGCCGACGCGGGAGATTCGATTAAATAAAACAAACCTACGACACAGCGAAACGTAGTGGATGTTTTTTAACGCGACGTGTATATGTGAATTGACGAATGTACCTGGTTTCAGAAATGAATAATGAACGTTGAAAGATACTTCATACGTTTCATGTAGGCTTTTGATGTTGTTTATAAAATAAATCAAAAAATCATATCAAAGTTTCATCTTTTATATATCTTCTTCTTTTTAATCCGTTTATTATATTTTCGTTTTTGATTGCTTAACAATTTTATATCAGATATAAATCTGATATAGTTTTAATGAAAATACAGATTCGATAGAAATCCACATAAGAATTTTATTTTGTAATGTGTTAGGTTTACAATGAATTTTTCTTTTTTTTTTGCTTTATGCTAATATTTTAACTTTTTAACTATATTTCTTCCTGTATTTTTATTTTCGTTCACTATTTCTTTTAATCTCCTTTCTATGATACTATTTTATTTTTGACTTGTAATGTTGTTAAAATTAATTTATAAAATTATTTTTTAATAAATTGTCTTAAGATTAGTTCAGTTATAATTAAATTAAAACTTCTGTAATCCGAAGAAAAATATTAAAATGATATCGACGATGATAATAATTTTCCCGTGAAGATTGCGTCTCCCTATCATCAATTCATAACTTACAAAGGGAACGAAAAAAAAAAACTTAAACAAAGTGCATTGTAGGGATATACCGTCGATCCGATGCGTCACCGTACGCGCCGTGATGTTCGGATCGAGTATAGAACGATCGGGAGAGAAAGGACATCGGGTTGCGTCCATCGTCGACGTCCACGGGCGGAGACGCTACAACAATCAAACAGATGATGAAGTAGCGGTGGATTCGAGTCGACAACGGTGGTATAACACACAGTGCTCTGGCGTGACATGTGTTTAAAAGACTCTCGGCACAGGGGTAGAGACGGCAACGAAACAATCGTAATGTAGAACAGGGGGTGACGTGCGACGGGGTCGACATTCCCGTGGTGGGGATTGGATTCGTCGGCGTCGTTGTCGTCCCGCTCTCGTTCCCGCCGCCTGTTTGTCAAGGGATGGCGAGACGCGAGCGGCGCGTTCTCTCCCGTTCAAAAGCTCGCTGCGATTGGTCAACAAAACCAACCCACTTATATAACACACAGCCATATTATCGCCGGAGTTGTGTATGTGACGAGTGTATGTAGTCACTTGCATTGGATTTTCGATCAATATGCGCCCGCACTCACCCCCGCGCGTTCATCACAACACACACACATACATATAATCATACTGATAACACGTAGTGGTGGTGTTGTCGTAGTTGTAGTAGTTTTGGTTATTTGTGCATACATATTGTACTGTGTGTCGCTACGTTAACTGTTTAATCACCCTTTGTGGGCTGATTGTAATTTAAATGTCTGATGGATGTTGTGTCGTGTTCATTTTGCCGAATGCTTTTTATTTATTCCTCTTTTTTCGATTCTCGCTATACAGCCGTTGTCGGCGGCGTTTTGTTGATTTTATTACTTTTCAACTTGGTGCACGCAGAATTGACTATTTTATGATGTTATGTATGACACGCGTGGGTGAACATTTTTTAGGTTGGTATTGCATTCATGGATATTATATCCCATTCTACAAATACACACACACACACATACATACATATATATACACACATATACGTCTATGTAAATTCGCTAATTGAAAAAATAATTTTTTTTTATAACTCTTTTAAAACTTAGATTTAAATAAAGTTTTAAAGTCGTACCTGTAACTTACAATCAATTTTATTTACTGAATTTAAAATGAATTTTTCATAATATAAATTTACTTCAATCTCGACTATCAAATGAATTAATCTCTGTTGATTGTATACATTTTATTGAATACTATAGAATATATTAAGAATTAAATGGAAATTTGTAATTTTTTTTGTTATCTAGTAAACAATTTTCTTTTGAATCGAATTACTTCTATGTGATACCCTAAATTGATTTTAATTGTTATTTATTAAGTATAATTATAGATTTAAAAGATTTCCTATGTTTTCAGCAAAAATAACAAACACGTACAATATGTATTATTAATTTATTTCAGTAGATTTTTCCATGAGAATAAAGTTTGCCGTTTTGACGATGTAGGAGGTCAGTCGATTCTTGCGGATCGTATTTCATTATCGGAAAACAAATATATAAAGACTTATTGAATTTCGAGCACTACTCGCAGTACAATTCTCATCGTCTCTTCCACCCTGTCTTATTTATCTGTCGACACGACCCCTCTGTTTTTCGCACATCGATACAAACGCACATCCATACTTTTATGTACACATATCAATATGTACACATACTCCTCACTTACAACCGCTCTCATGAACCAAGAGAAATATTGGTTCTCTTCGTTTGTTCGTTCGTCCGTCTGTCCGTTCATCTATCTATCTATCTATCAATCCATCCATCCATCCAGCTGGCCAGATGTGCGCGTGGGTGACTCTATTGTCACGACGATATATAGAGCTGTTGAAGGGGTGGCCGACCGACGTGTGGGTTTTTAAATAGGGATGACGACGGTGGAGGCTATCGACGCGGGGTACGACTCCCGTACGATGACGTCATGTTAACAACACGTGTTTTGCATTGACGTGCGTCATGCGTTGCACTCACATATGTCACATTTAACGTAGTTAAGCTTCAAAGCGACGATGATTGGATGATCATTAACAAAGCTCGCGTGCGTACGTGTGTTTATATGTGTAAGCGTGTATGCATGGAAGTAAAAACTGCGTTTGTATTTTCCGGTGCGCTAATCGACAGTAAAACCAATCTATATATCTATCTATCATATATACATATATATATATATATATATATATATATATATATATATATACAAATACAACTGTTTGTATAATTTTTCTTTCCATATATTCAACAGGTTATTAACGCACTAGTTCAGAGTAAATTCGTTGATACTAGTTCGTTCTTGAAATTTTATCGGAAAATTATATCACGTTCTCTCTATTTTCGTTATGCACATTTAAAATAGTTTGTTTGTATAAAACAAACTGTCAAAATTTTACAATTATAAATAAGTAATATAGTTATTTTCTTGATTTATAATTTATTGTTTGATCTTTATTGCTTTTGTGTATTTTAATAGTGATTATATAATTAGAGAAGATAGTTTTCATTTTTATTTTAAAATAAAAGAAAATACTGTGAAAAATACACGAACGTGAATTACTGATTAATTTAACTTTGAAACGTTTCACAATTAAATTCAAACATAAATCGAATATTCTATAAAATGGTTAAATAATTTCAAATCTATCAAAATTGTCATCTGTTCAACTGACAAACAGTCGATTATTTTATTGACACATTTAAAAGAGTTGTAAAAATTGTCAATAAATCGAATTCTCTGTTCGCTGAACAAATTTCAGACAGAACTTATTAACGAACGAATCAACAACTGTGAGGCCACAAATGTACATATAATGAAACCGGAAACGTGTAAATATTAGTTTACACGAGTCTTTTCTGTTGTCTATGAAGTGACTATTATTTAAAGACGTGGACGGAGGCGGGACTGGAAAAAACATAGAGAATTCATATTAGTGAAATCACCTGTCATGCGAAATGACAACTTGTTTATCGTTGACGAGCGAGCGCCGCGACCTTCACCTCGATATTAAATAGTCAGGTGTTCAAATATGGGTATTTATTTGTGCGACATGATAAAGAGCGACTTTATAGAGTAATTTATTCATCTCGGTTACACAACGATTTGAAACAAAACCTTTAACTAATATCAATATTTCAACATATGTTTTATTTATTATATAGTAGGAATCGTCCTTTGACATTTTTTTTAAAATAAATCAAGTTATTCTACGAATATATCAATAGGATACTTGAATAACGCTATATAATAACTTAATATACGGTTACAAATCTGAACGCAAAAAGAATTGCAATAAAGTTGTTTATTGACTTTGTATACAAAAAAGTTATTTCACATTCTAAGGTCAAAGACGTTTTTATTCAATGTATTATGTGTTTAATTTATTAATTAACTGAAATAATAATGAAACAAGCTGTTTTTTACAAATGGTCATTTATTTACTAGATTATTTTTCAAAATACATTTACGTCTTTTAATTTTATTTATTATATTTATCCATGATATTTTTGATATTTTACACAAATACCCGTTTATTTGTAATTATTTGAAATAAAAATTGAGAATACAACATAATATAAGTGATTCAGTCACTGTTAACAACGAAACCAATTGTAAAGTATGAGCAACTCAAATAAACATAATATAATAATTTTTATTAATTTTGACAAAAATTAAAAAAAAGAAAAAATCGTTTATTAATTATATATATATATATATATCCTCTGCATGGCGTTATCACATAATTGATGTATAAATTAATTTCAAATACTAGGAAACAGAAAAGAAAGGCCGCGGCGAAAACATTTTTGTTAAATTCTGACAGAAATAAAAAAAAAATCGTTTATTAATTACATATCAAAAAGTTTCAAGGACAGAGAAAAAAACTGTATTTTTATGCACATTTATAATTTGCGATGTACGTATTAACACGTTTTGTAAAATGCAACACTGAATGAAATGTAAATGATTTACTTTAATTATATATTCATTCTAAAAACATATTCTATATGTATATGGAAATGGCCTTCAGATTTTTTTAATGTTAGTCATAGTAACGTCCCGAAAAGGAAGATTCAGTAAGTGAAGTTAATTAAAAATTATTTAAGAGAGTTACTTGATAAAGAAAAATTGTCAAACATGATAATTTCCTCATTTGAAAAGCAGTGTTAAATAAAGAAACACATTTTGAAAATATTGTTGATAAGTTTACTTCTATTGTAGAAATCTATTGAAAGTAAAATTTGATGTAAAAAATATTTGTGAGTTTTAATATTCACACTTTTCATTTTTTAACTACTCTAATGACTTAGAAAAAATTGTCATTAAAAGTACATAAAAACATGTATATGGAGGCATATATTTTTCCATTTTACAGATATTTAATTATATAAAAGCAGTTAGTAAAATATAGGTGTATTTCTAATATTTCTTTAGTTTATTTTTGGAAAAATGTCCATTTCACAACAGTGTTCTGACGACCTAAATGTGAATATGTTTGGGGAGATAAATACATATTGTTACATAAAACAAATACTTTTCATTTGGAATCCGTATTTCCGTATTGTATAATTTCTTCCACAAACAAATACATAAGAGTGCACGCGATTTTGTTCGACACGCCCTGGTGTGTCTACTCGACCGATCTGTCGATATGAACAACTTCGTGACAAGTGGCTACTTTCTAATTGGCAATAGTATTGTGTCGGTGCGATGATCGTCCGATCTATAATTAAAGAAAGCAAATCGGCGTCGTCGTAGCCGATGTCAAAATCACGTTTCTGCCAAAAGTATTATTATTCTCCGTGTCTTCGTCGTTGTCGGATGATGTGTGCGGGCGGTAGTCTTAAATATATGTTTTACAGAGATTTTATCACGGCTCGACTATTAACGAACGTTACGTAAATATTATAACATCTCCCTCTAGCTGTACGATTGAGTAAGTGGCATAAATGGAGTCGAGATGAAAGGCGATATGAATCGAGTTCAAAACGTTCTAGACTTTCTTGCAAATTTTCGCGCGGTTTTATTGTATTTAAAACTCTATAGAGAAACAATTTTAAAGATTTAAAATTTGTGTAAGAAAAATGGATAACGTCGGCTTGTTTTAAAAAGCAATCGCCGATCAATTAAATTCGATCGTAAATCTTATCAGAGATACGATTGACCCAGAACGGAATTACGTACATGTACTATTTTTTCTAAGCCGCAACGTCCTATTTCCATACCAAATACCGAGAATCTGTCGTTTTCCCTCCGAGACGGCGATAAAAACAATTCAGTTCGGTTCATTGATTTTCGTGGCGTGGCGTGGCAATTTTAATCACAATTTCAAGAATATGTCAGTCATAAAAATATATTATTCCGCCGATAATACACAACGGACGGACGAACGGACGGACGGAGCGCACGCCAGTCATACACACACATATAACGTACACCCACGCTTCATATGTACACATATATTGACATTGACAGCCCACCATACAAATGAATTGCTCTGTCCCTGGCCTCGTAGTGGAACATTTCGCCGCTTCTCCACCTCCGTCGTAATGTACATGCAAACGTGAACTCGACCTAATTCCATTACGTCGATCGGCTGTTCTTATCAGACGTTGAGAATGAGCGCGAAGTCGGGAATATTCTAAACGTACGGATGTGCATATGAAAATTGACTAAAATTCGGCTTCGTTACATTTGAAATAATCTAAAATGATGTTGAAGAAAAATGGAAAATGTTTCAATTATTACCGAAACGAAAGAAATATGAACGATTTTTTTTTAAAAAACTTTTTAGCTAGACCACTGCTATTTTAAATCAAATCTAACTAAAAAATTATAACTGTGCTCTATACATAAATACTCTTAATATTTTTTATTGAAAATAACAATTGTAAGAAATATATTAATCAGAAATAAACTTAACAAAAATCTCAATATTTTTGAACGAGATATCCATACAAATGAGTTTCACTTTGATTCATGAAGGTCATTTCGCAATTTCTCGAGTTTCTACAAAAGAAAAAAATCTATCGTGTCGAAAATTTTACAAAGGCCATTCTGTACAGGAAGAATATTAACTGTTTGCATTTTCCATACATTCAAAATGATCTAAAGAAACAAAAACTACCGCTTTGTATAATAAAAAACCTTGAAATCTCACATGCGTGCATTTTTTTCCTTCATATTTCCTTTATACGACTTAATATTACAGATCATTAAGAAACAACTATTAATTATTCATGATCTTTTTTCATGTACTTATTGTTGATTTTCATTTAATTGATACGAAACGAGTCGTTTGAGTAAATAATCATTGAGGTACGTGAAAAAATCCATTGTTAGTTCTGTTCGACGTGGCCGTCGTACGAAAAACGTGATATTTGTCATGTTTTGTTGTCTGCTCACATGTAAATATTTTTCTTCGGATGTGGTTCGTAAAAAAACTGTCGATGTATAAAAAATCGTATGGTTTGTTTGTGCTTCTTCAGCAAACAATTATTTATTTGCTTGAGTTTTTGCAGTTTTTAAAATGAAAAATTGTGAGAAATGGATTATATGATATTAGATTTTTATATGGAATTCATATCGAATCGAATACAACAATATTTTTATAAACAAAAACAGTATACGTATTCATATTAATAAACTTTTTAAATTATATAAAAAAAAATATTATTATCTTTTTATTTTTTCTATAAACATTTTAAAACTTTATTAGTAAATTTGTTGTGTTATTATCTTAACAAAAAAGAATATTTTTAAATAATTATCTGTTTATTAACATGCTTTTTGAATTTAAATGAGAAATTTAATCTTCAATTTATTTTGTTATTACGATTCAGAAACTAGATTATAAATGTTAGAATATTGATTAGATTGTATCATTTCACGATAATCTAAATTTACAATGCAATCCAACAACAAGTACATCAAATAATTTGTTTACGCTTAGATACAAAGCGTGTTAATTGATGTCCGTCATGTGAAACACTATTGGACGAAAGTACTTTCATTAAATATCTAGGTTTGACTTTCAGTACTTTCATGAAAGTGTCATATTAAAAACCAAAGACTAGTCTACATTTATAAATATGTAATTAAGAAATGTATTCTTTGTATATGCGAAATTTTCAAATTGGCCTCAATATATTAACAACAATAAAAACAATTTTTATATTACAGCGAAAGAATATTTGTTATTCCTCAATTTTTGATACAACTAAATTTTAAACGTACTATGAGCATGTGTATTTTTTATAAAATATTAAGGATGAATGATTTATTGGTTTAAAAGAATTATCTACAGTGAAAGGTACTTACCAAAGTATAATTAAGTAGTTTCAATTGTGATATATGTTTTTTAATTCAGCTCAGTAGTCTCCTCCTTTTCATTTATAGGATATTCGGCCTGAGATGATTTTAATCAAAGAATGTATCCTCTTCTTTCTATAAGAGAAATGATTAAGTATTAAAAATTAAATTACGAAATTACAAAAACAAGTTGAGAAATGTTCAGTTTTTCACAGAATAGCTCGAGCATGGAATGTTGTTCAAGAGTATTTTTAAAATACCTCCTTTCCAAATTAAGACATTAAAAATCATACTAAAAATGGAAAATGTATTAATGTAAAGATGATTCTATAAGCAAACGTATTATTATTATCAAATCAAACAAAAACCTCATCCACAAATCAATCATACAATGAAATTCATAACATGAAATAAATTTAACTAACAGGAAATATTATTTTTTAGTCAGTTTCAAACAAATACAATATTATAAAATTAGAGTCTGTATCAAAATTCAATAACAGATTTAATAGATATTGAGTTACAATCGTGTATTTATTTTAATGTCTTGTATACATACATACAAACAGACAGTGAGTACTTTATACAATATAAAAATTACTATCTTCCGTTGTATTTATTATTTCAACATTTATAATTTTACGTTATCGTGTCACGTGCAAGCTACTTATTTTATTTATTCTATAGTAATTTTTTTACGTTAAATTATTTATTTCTTTTCACGACCATGAACATTTAAACTCGACTTTAAATCTACTTACTAAAATATGTATATAAATTTTCTTTCAAAATCATAATTAATATATATTTTTAATTATTATTATAGCTATAATCAGAAATTACACTGGTTTATAGAAAAATAAGTAATTTTTTTAAACTATAATTATTATTTTTATATCTAAGAAACATTATTCGCAAAAAACATATAAAGTTTGATATATACATACATAATATGTGTGTATAATAAGTTACATGACAAGGAATACCACATTAATTTAGGTACCAAAAAATATTCCGCAGTTATAATCTTGCTGGTTTAAAGTTCGATGTCGAAAAACAGACCACTAAAATGCCTTATTTTTGTCCCCATACATACATACATATATATATATATATATATATATATATATATATATATATATATATAAATGTGTGTGTGTGTTCGTGCGTGTGTATATGTAAATAATTACGACATTGATGGTTACTTTAAAGGTCTTTGACGACAAACATTTCGCCTATTGGATATAAAAAGTCAAACAGAAATCTGACAAACGTTCTGGTGAAACTGTACTCGTATATTACCTGTACGATTTTTTTTGTCGATTATTTTTGTATGTTTTATTTCAAAACGAATTCGTATTGGCAATGTATGTGTGTGTTAAATGGAAAAAAATATAATCGTAAACGCTGACAAGTTAATTTTACATATCGAAGCGACATTGTTATTGACTAATTACGCCATAATAATGTTGCGAACACGTGAATGAGTTTTTGTAATTATTGAATGGCCTTCACTTTTATTGTCAACAGAGAATGACACAAAGATCGACTGACCTAAGTATTATTTATACATGTGTAATGTGTGTATGGTTTTTTCTACTACATATATATATATATATATATATATATATATATATATATATATATATATTACTAAACATCACCACATACATTCACATATGACTTTATATACATAGTAATGTGTGTATTTCACGTGATGTTTGAAGGTATCGCATGTTTGGACAATTACTGGAACACTTGTTGTGTAATGAGTATATGTTTATACGATCGGTTTTGTTAATTAGCATACGGTGTGTACTTCAGAAAAAAATATAATCAGAATTACATTTAATTATCAGATTAATAGATCAATGGTATTATATCAGTCCTACTCTAGTCAATTTTTAATTCTGTTTAGTTTTAGTAAAAGATACAGAGAACAATACACAAAGAACAAATCGTATGTTGAAATTTTCATATAATGTTTTTTATTAAGAAAAGAAATAAATGTACTAGATACCATTAAGTTTGATATGTTACTATATATGACATTCATTGTTCGATTATATTTTTTAAGGTGATATCATCTCATTTGCGTGAAAAAAACAGAAACATAACTCATAAATTAAAATAGTACACGAGGGTGGTCCCAGAAGTACACGACCCAACAAAGAAAACGCAAAAATTTTGGAAAAAATATATTTATTTTTCAACATAATCTCCTTTCAGCTCTATACACTTTTCCTAGCGATGTTCAATAAGTTCGATACCCTTTTTATAATAAGAACTGTCTTGTTCCTCAAAATACCCATTAACTGCCGACATCACTTCTTCATCGTTGGGAAATCTTTGACCGCTGAGCCATTTTTTCAAGTTTGGGAACAGAAAATAATCCGAGGGGGCTAAATCTGACGAATAGGGTGCATGAGGTAGCAATTCAAACTTTAACTCATTAATTTTGGTCATTGCAATAACAGATTTGTGAGCTGGTACATTGTCTTGATGAAACAACACTTTCTTCTTAGCCAAATGCGGCCGTTTTTGCTTGATTTCTTCGCTCAAACGTTGCAATAAGTTCGCATAATACTCGCCGTTGATCGTTTTTCCTTTTTCAAGATAGTCAATGAAAATTATTCCACGCGCATCCCAAAAAACCGACACCATGACCTTGTCTGCAGATGAAACGGTCTTCACCTTCTTTGGAGCCGGTTCTCCCTTTTCAGTCCATTATTTTGATTGTTCTTTTGTCTCGGGTGTGAAGTGATGGACCCATATTTCATCCATGGTTATGAAACGGCGCAAAAATTCTGCTTTGTTGCTGTGAAACTTCGTTAAACACTCAATTGAAACATCTTCACGACACTGTTTTTGCTCGAGTGTGAGCAAACGCGGCACCCATCTTGCACACAGCTTTCTCATGTCCAAATTTTCAGATAATATGCGATGTACCACACTTTTTCAAATGCTTACTATGTCTGCTAGCTCGTGCACTTTCAGTCTACGATCATCCAGTACCGCTTTGTGGATTTTCTTCACCGTTTCTGGAGTCGTCACCTCATTTGGCCGACCACTGCGATGCTCGTCTTGGCAGCTCGTACGGCCTCGTTTAAACTCTGCTACCCAATATTTCACTGTTATAAACGAAGGAGCAGACTCACCCAGAGTAGAATCCAGTTCAGCTTTTATATTAGTCGGGCTGAGGCCTTTCAAATAAAAGTATTGTATCACGTAACGATGACCGATTTTCTCCATTTTCACAAATTCACTGAAAACGTTCACTATTGATGGCTGCCAAACAAATACTAAACAACGTGGCGTCCTCAAACTTGAAACATATGCTTTATAGATTGTGTACTTTCTAATACAGTGATACTTTTCAAACAACTACCGCCATCTCTAGGTCAGGCCGGGTACTTATGGGACTACCTTCGTATTATTGTAAAAATGTCTGTGACATTACATAAAAATTAGGTAACAATTTTATTCGAAATTTAATTACATTTATTACAAATATACCTAATGAATATGTATATAAACCTTGATAATTGTTTGTTGTATTTGTTTCCTTTTATATAAATTGTTGATTCTTCATGAAACTTCTTCGGTACAAATCGATCTATTTCTTTTCGGGCAAAAAGAATTCATACATATGTAATAAATATTGTATACGCTGTTCATATGTATGTATTAAATGAGTACTTCGTAAATCAAATCCTTGAATGATTGAGTATTATTATTTCACGGATTGTTAACATTGCCAAGGTTAATATTTTCCCGTACAATTTCTAGATATCTAACTTTCATGAAATGGTGAGTGACTTTACAAACTATTGTCTTTCGTTTAAAATTATACACACACATTTGTATACGAACATATGTACATACATATATGAACAATATTTTTTTGTTCACCTAGACATCGATACTCTAGTATCTGAAGGAAATATATATAGACACAAATTTATCTAAACACACACACACATATACATACTTTACCTTTTTCCCGCCATTATAACATTCTTTATTGTGTTCACAACATTGTCATTTTGTTAAAACATCATAACAATAATATCACGTCGTTTTCTTTTCCTAACA
The DNA here is from genome assembly GCA_029203775.1 of Neoneuromus ignobilis. Taxonomy (NCBI): domain Eukaryota; kingdom Metazoa; phylum Arthropoda; class Insecta; order Megaloptera; family Corydalidae; genus Neoneuromus; species Neoneuromus ignobilis. Next base: position 14,660,350 of record CP092096.1, on the reverse strand, counting down.
TCACTGAACGAATGATATCATTTATGTAAATTGAATGCTGGCACGGTCCAGTGGCCAGATTGGCAGGTTAAGTGTTCTCTTGTCCGAACCAGTTTAGAACAGATATAGTGATTTTTCTACAAATACGATGCATCATCACCATGTTTGATGTCACATGTATAAATATTATTATAATTTATTTCGAATCAATCAAAATTCCAATTTCAATAATGATAACTTTTGTTATATACGAATATGTATGTACGTGTACACACAGCTGATGATAAGAGTCACAAGAGGAGAAATAAATGAATAGTGTAGAGGAGTTATCAACATTTCAATAACATTTAAAAATGAAAATGTACTGACTATATACCAAGAAGAAATGATCATCAATGGATAACAAAAAATTATTGATTGTGAACTCGGAAATGTTAAAAAAATTAAGGGGGTATTCTAATCTAGAATTTCGAAAAAATCGATTTTTTGCATATTTTAAAAATTTAGACCTTTAAAAATATGTTTTTAAGAGGATTTTTCGAAATTTGAATTATTTTCGGAGTTATAGCTATTTTTGTGACGCGCCAACCAATCCGGTCTGGTCGGAACTCCAAACTTTGAACGCGTTTTTCTCGAATCTACTTTTTTTGACACGGTTGACGTGATTTCTCAAGTTCTAATGGACAAATTTGGTACAGAGTTTCTCAATATAACAGTGATTGCCCCCGCCTAGGATTTTTTTTTGAAAATTTTGTTTTTTACTATTTTTAAAAAATTCCAAAAGTTGAAAAAAATAGGGCAAAAAATGACTGCTTTTTCACACTGCCGCTATTTTGCGAAAAAAAAAATTTTTAATTTTCCTAGGCGGAGATACTACTACAACCTCCTTTTTCAATAATTTAAAAAAAAATTTGTTTCAAATGACCGGAAGGTTTGGAACCACGTTAACCAGGAGACACCTTTTTTTTCAAGCCCCTACTTTGTCAGCCTGTACCTTTTTCAATTTTGATTTTTTTTGTTTTTAATAATACTTTTTTATACTCTTAAAATGTGAATAAATAACTGATAAAAAATTGATAGTAAAAATATTTGTTGTTTTTTTTATAGCGCCCGAAAAAACACCTAAAATTCGTGCGTCTAGACTAGAATACCCCCTTAAGGTGGTTGGTCATAGTCTTAGAGGGACGCGGGGTAAGGAGTAGTGGTCTACACTTTTGTATGGGATAAAATAATGATTGCCAACTGCAAATAAATAATTCTGTATAGTATACATGGTATATGAACACGCTACACGCGCATCGTATGTGTCACATGCCTACAGTGCTGCGCCGTGATTCATTCTGGCTAAAAAGTTCGCACTGGCTGCAACTTTAAAATCATTCATTTACAATTCTTTTTCAACTAAAAACTTGCAAACGGCGTTGTGAAGATTTGTTTTACTCGAGTGATAATACTATTAAAAATATAAGCTTTACAATAAAACATCTTTTAAAAAATTCTTGGCATTTTTTAGTGGAGTTTCAATGACTTAAGTTTCAATTTATACCACACCGCCATAAGAGCCCATGTTATAAGACACAATTTTCATGTTTTAATTTTTCTAAAACGGAATGGAGAAAAATTTCAAAAAAATTCCTGAAAAATTTGATCATTATTATAATCATTATATTCAAATTTTAGATTAATCTTATCATATTTTTTAACAGACCAACCTCCTTAAGAGAGAATGATAGATATATTTACGAGAAAATTTGTTGATATAAACTAGAATAAAAAGAAGATAGATTGCTAGAATTAGGAAGTTTTAACAGAAAACTTTTTATTAGGTAATGTACAGAGAAAAGCATTTATTATTACATATTTTGTGATATATATATATATATATATATATATATATATATATATATATATGTGTGTGTGTGTGTGTGTGTGTGTGTGTGTATGTACGTATGTGTATATAAATATACAAATTAATAATCAATTGGATACATGAGTACAAATATAAGCTGACAAGCGAATGTTCCACAAATTACAACTTGTTATGTGGAAAATGAAGTGGTTATATTACGACCAGCCACGGCGATAGATCGATTGCTGTCAGTGTACAGGCACGAGGCCATACATCATTATGTCTTTATATGCGTTTACGTGCACTTTGATGCATTCACACACCCATACATCTACACACACACACACACACACACACACACACACATATATATATATATATATATATATATATATATATATATATATATATCATTTACACACCTACACACGTGCGTGTATTATCATTATGTTTATTATTGTTGTACAACTGCCGTGTGTCTTCAGGGGACAACTCGCCGAGTAGCGACACTTCTCTTATTAAATGTGACGTGGCCCCGCACCTATTTGTCAATTGATATAGCATTGGGAACTTTTATGGGCGCGTTTTATAACTCGCACGTCATGTTTAATAATAATGGATATGGATATATATATATATATATATATATATATATATATATATATATATATATATATATATATCAGTTACGATAAAATTTTTCCATTCTACATTCGATTTCAGTTTTATAAATATTAGTGTTCTATTGTCAATTTGAATAATAGTTTTAGTCGCATGTATGTGCAAAAAAAGTTCTCTGCTGCAAGCTTGTCAACTTCAGTTTACGTAAACTCATCATCCTCTAATATATTGAAATAAATTAAATGAATCTCAACTATGTTTATTCCATATTAACACATTACGGTCTGGGCTGTTTGCATGAAAATTAATGCGTGTAGCTGGCATATTTTAAAGCGATTTAACCAGTTGCGCTGGAATGACGTGCTATGTACGTCAACTGCTATCTGTACCAAATGTCTATAAGACGTACATAGCACGTCGTATGATTTTTGCTAAGTGAAAATAACATCGGAGTTCAGTTATCAAGTGTCACACTTCTGTTTTGAAGGCATAGAAATGCTTTTTTATAGAACTTCATTAATTTTACATATTTTCATTGAATAATAATCAAGTAACTATAAAACACAATAATTTTTTTTTATTTTTATAAAAAACTATTTTATCAAAGAACTATTTTATTCTGATAATAGCGCATCAGAAAATGTTGTACTGGATTTATGTAGACCTTTAGTTGATTTTGTAAACACCCTCTTTTTAGATAACTGGTATTCATCACCAAAACTGTATTAGAAATTACATTTGCAAAAAATTAATACTATCGGAACAATCAGATCTAATAGAAAGAATATGCTAAAAGATCTCGCAGCGACAAAATTAAAAATATTTTACGTTCTTTTAAGATCTTACAATGGTATCTTAGTTGTAAAATGGAAAGACAAAAAAGATATAAATTTACTTTCTTCAAAACATTCCAAAGCAGAAATAATTGTAACAAAAAAGAAAAAATATGTAGAAATTATACAGACCAAAATTACAACATTACAAAACCTAATATAGTTTTAGATTACAATGATGGTATGGGTGAAGTAGACCTGCAAGATAGCTATTTATAATCTTTTCCTTTAATGAGAAAATTTGCAAAAAGTTACAGAAAAATATTCTTTTATCTAATGGATATGGATTTTTTTTAATACCTCTATTCTATTCGGTAAAATAACAAACGTACCAAAACCCAAGAATTACTCCTTTTCAAAAATTATTAATATTATTAATAAATTTGTTAATCAATTTAAGACTTTTACTATAATGTTAATGTGTGTGTGTCTAAAACTTTATAAAAAAATGATTTCAAATACCAACTCGCTGCGAATTGATTTGGACGGATTTGCCACGCGTGCATGTTAATTAATTGCCAACGCAACTGGTTAAAGAAATCTTTGAAAATTGTAGGGTTGAAAGTTGAAATTTACTGTTTCTTTAGTTTTGAATATTATCAAAGTACGCAGTATTAGTCTAGTCGATAAGAAATATTATTTTCAGCATATATATTGCAACACATGTTTATATTTAAGACATTTAATGCACAGTACACAAAACTATTTATATGTCTCCGGAATTTTACAAGCAGTTGAAAAAAAAATATTTTTATGTCTCCGGACAGTATAGTGTTAATATTTTTAAGAAGACATTTTTTCCACAACTTATTAGTTGACAAATATTCAAATAACAACAGTTTTCTTTAAAAATATATTTGACTTGTAAGAACATAGTATTAACATAGATAAATATATGAGATTGTAAAGTATATGTGATGTTTTTTCGTACAGAATTTCCTCAAAATATTGTTTAAGTAATACGGATTTTTTTACTATCTATCAACGTTAATCACTGTACACGTACGCGGTACATAATTAACACTGGATCTGTGTCAATATCAAAAATTATAAGTAAAAACGAGGTCAACACAGCTATAAAAATATTAAAATAAAATAATAATAATAATAATAGTTGTAATAGTAGTCGAGCGTCGTCGTCAATCGCGAAATTCAAACGTTGTGTAATTATATCTGTGTCAATATTATGATCGTCATATGAACAGATAACGAGACACGCGTGTGAACAACAAAGAGGATTATAATAAGTAGAGAAAGAGACGAACAATAAAAACCTAACCACATTTTTGTACATATATTCATATATGTATTTTATTATATATATATATATATATATATATATATATAGATATATATATATATATATATATATACACATGTTCAACCTCAAGCACACACACTCATACACATGCACGCATATAGTTGCATGTGCCAGTACAAATGTATATATAATGTTCACGTTTGCTATAGGCGCGATATATACTGATAAGCGTTCGCTTTTATGATAATAGAAATACCTTTTGATATACAAACGTTTTAATCTAATTAAATTTTTGCATATATATATAGTTTTATTTATATTAAATAAAAAGCACTTTGGGTGTACAAGTGTGTTTTGTATGTGTGACTAGTTTGTTATTTTTTACACAAATAACCCGACATTGCAATTATATACATAAATTCATTCTTAAATAATAACTGTATTGAAAATTATACCTGCATTTATTTCTCTAATGTAATTAACTTTATAGATGTAGCCACTTGAAAGAAAAATGTACACTGTTTATTACTGAGCTTATTAATAAACTTTGTTGTGTAGAAAAGTAATATTACATTTCATTAACTGAAAATAGCCACAGTTTTTTAATTAAAGTACGAGGGTAGTCCCATAAGTACCCCGCCTAACCTAGAGATGGCGGTAGTTTGAAAAATATCACTGTATTAGAAAGTACACAAACTATAAAGCATATGTTTCAAGTTTGAGGACGCCACGTTGTTTAGTATTTGTTTGGCAGCCATAAATAGTGAACGTTTTCAGTGAATTTGTGAAAATGGAGAAAACTGATCATCGTTACGTGATACAATACTTTTATTTGAAAGGCCTCAGCCCAACCAATATAAAAGCTGAACTGGATTCTATTCTGGGTGAGTCTGCTCCTTCGTTTACAACAGTGAAATATTGGGTAGCAGAGTTTAAACGAGGCCGTACGAGCTGCCAAGACGAGCATCGCAGTGGTCGACCAAATGAGGTGACGATTCCAGAAATGGTGAAGAAAATCCACAAAGCGACACTAGATGATCGTCGATTGAAAGTGCGCGAACTAGCAGACATAGTAGGCATTTCAAAAAGTGCGGTACATCGCATATTATCTGAAAATTTGGACATGAGAAAGCTGTGTGCAAGATGGGTGCCGCGTTTGCTCACACTCGAGCAAAAACAGTGTCGTGAAGATGTTTCAATTGAGTGTTTAGCGAAGTTTCACAGCAACAAAGCAGAATTTTTGCGCCGTTTTATAACCATGGATGAAACATGGGTCCATCACTTCACACCCGAGACAAAAGAACAATTAAAACAATGGACTGAAAAGGGAGAACAAGCTCCAAAGAAGGCGAAGACCGTTTCATCTGCAGGCAAGGTCATGGCGTCGGTTTTTTGGGATGCGCGTGAGATAATTTTCATTGACTATCTTGAAAAAGGAAAAACTATCAACGGCGAGTATTATGCGAACTTATTGCAACGTTTGAGCGAAGAAATCAAGCAAAAACAGCCGCATTTGGCTAAGAAGAAAGTGTTGTTTCATCAAGACAATGCACCAGCTCACAAATCCGTTATTGCAATGGCCAAAATAAAAGAATTAAAGTTTTAATTGCTACCTCATGCACCCTATTTGCCAGATTTAGCCCCCTCGGATTATTTCCTGTTCCCAAACTTGAAAAAATGGCTCAGCGGTCAAAGATTTCCCAACGATGAAGAAGTGATGTCGGCAGTTAATGGGTATTTTGAGGAGCAAGAGAGTTCTTATTATAAAAAGGGTATCGAACTTATTGAACATCGCTGGGAAAAGTGTATAGAGCTGAAAGGAGATTATGTTGAAAAATAAATATATTTTTTTCCAAAATTTTTGTGTTTTCTTTGTTGGGTCGGGTACTTCTGGAACCACCCTCGTATGTACTTATCCAAGTATTGAAACGAAAGTAAATACCTGGTATTTTTTTATTGTTTATATATATATATATATATATATATATATATATATATTATTGACAGGGTTTTGAATTATTTTTCTTTTATACAGTTTTTCTAAAATTGTTTTTGATATAATAAGAATTATTGTTTAGTTCAGTTAGTAGGAAATAAAACGATCGCATGGAAGACTAATAAAAAGATGAATGAAATGATTGTAATTATAGGAAAAAACACAAGAATTCTCCTACATTGAAGCAAGAAGAAAATTAAAAAATCCCTTTTGATAATTTATTTTTTTCTGTTTTATCAATTTTTGTTTCTATTGATTTATGTTATTTATTATAAATCACAAATTATCATCGTATTTAATTTTTTTTATTGATTATCAAATTTTAGAACCTCGAGAGAAAGTATATGTCTTATATTCTGTGTACAATTCACTGTTTTTAATGTACTACTAAATTTATTATTAATTAAATTTCAGTGACATCTAAAATGTCTACATGAACTACATTTATTATGTTCATATTTAGGAATAGAAATTATTTATATATTAGAGATTTTATTGTAAATTTATGAAAAAGAGACAATGGATCGTTCTAGTTGGATGAATTTGAAAGATACTTTTATTCAGCATTGAACTAATTGAAACTGAAAATTATTATCATTTTTTAAAAATGTAATAAAGAAATTACATTAGCTTCTAGGATAAAAATGAGATATTTTTATAAAATCACGAAAAAATATATAAACAATTTATATATGCATATTTAAAAATAGTAACAAGTAAAAGAACTCAGCAATTTATATTTAACAACAGATAATGAGAAGTTAGTAAAATTTTAAATATGTATATATATATATATATATATATATATATATATATATATATATATATACATGTGTGTACCGCACGAACACACATAACAAGAACGCAATGTTTAATTGTCGGTTTTGTAAACGAGCACGGGGGAACATTTTTGTCAATGTTTACAAAACGGATCGCCGTGCTATTGCTGTTACACTTCCCGGAAACACTTGATGCGTATCGTGATATCTTCACAAAACTATTTAACGCACAACGACTGTTTTATATATTACACCACAAATTATATATACATTTATATATATGTATTAAATGCAAGTGAATATATGATTTAAAAGGGTCTTTCATTTTTCAATGAATGATAACTGTTTTTATATTAACTCTAAACGATAAGTATTTTTTTTAATATACATACATGCATATGTATGTGTATGAAGTTGAAGATATGTGTTCACAATCTAATATACAATGTATGTATGTAAATTAAAAAGATAGATTTGTTACCGTAAATCACTTGGTTTATTTAAAAAATATTAATGGAAGCATGATAGAATTAGAGACTTAGATATTATTTAAAAATTAATAAGAAGAAAAACATAGTAATTTATTTTATTTTAAATACCATTCCATTTCCTGACCAAATTCTAACACATTTAGTCCGAATTCTATTCAAGACGAAACTCTATAACAAACCGAAACGTTCCGTCGATCCTCCTGACCCTGAAAAGATATTAACGAGAAACACTACTTAATTTATTCAAAGGAACCATCATCTCAGAGCATTTACTTGTAGCGGCGTTGTGGCGAGCGTAGGAAACCGCAGAGCTACTGGGTAGCTAGCGCGCACAGTCGAGATTTAAACTCGAATCACCGCACGATTACTCTACACAACAGACCCAAACAACATGGGTATGTGTGTGGGTATATGTACCTTTCAGAGATAGTGCCGTGAAAATATCGTTCGTATAATGGAAGCTCTCATAAATGACCGATTTAATTACATAATAATATAAACGTGATTTTAACATCCTGCCGTATCGTGATAACAGCCCTGGTAAATGAAGCTGTTTATCACGGTTGTTTTTTTGTATGTTATTTACTGTAGTAAATTCGACAGAATTTAGGGTACGTTGAACTGGAGAACGAGTATATAATGGTTATTGTTTTCACAGGAAGAAAATTCGAAAAATAAAAAATTAAATATTATTAAGTAAAGTTTATTGGAAAATTATCACCTACTAATTGAGTTATTTAAGATATTTTTTTAATAAGAAATCGTTAAAACGCTCTTTGAAACTGTTTATTATATTAAACTATTATGGAAAGGGAACATACTACGTATACAATGTCAATAAACGAACAAGAGGAACTGTATACAAATTCAAATTTATATGATGGAGAGCCAAAAAAGAGATTAAAGCACATTATGTAAATTTTGATAGAGAACAGAAACTAATATTTGTGGTATTTATAAATTGTGACAATTTGAATACTCCTGTTGTCTGATTTTTTTTGATTAGTATCCTACTTATTCTAACTTATGGTAAAGGAACAAAGAGTTTAAATATTAGATTAATTCAATGGTTGTAGGTAACACAAATAAGAATAGAAAAATACATATTAGGAATAACATACATATACAAAAAGAGAAACTAGTGAATTTGAGAGAAAACCAAAACATTATAATAAAATTGAACCTTTTAAAATGAAAAAAGGGTTGTCTTAAAACAAGAAGAGAAGACAATCAATGGACAACTGAAATTATTCATTGTGAATCTAGATATATGAAAATGACTAAGAAGAGAATTATGAATAGATGGGATGCAGACATGAGAAAATTGTAGATGTGAAATGGAAGAGAAAAGGATTGAATTGATGGAAATGAAAAGTTATGGGAAAAGTATCCATCGAGTAATGGATAGAAAAGACTGTTGATAATAATTATATAATAGATAAGGAAAGTAATTTTAATTCTCTTTTAGAAAATAAATATAAAATTAAAAAATTGATATTATTACAAAGTTGACAATTCAAATATGAATATCGGTTTGTCAACAGCTAAATAATTTAAATTATGCATATATATATATATATATATATATATATAATTGTATATACATATGTATATGCCTCTGTGCATGAATTAATTTAATTTTTACGTCGACCGCGTTTGATTTCATAATTAAAAGCCTTATCGCGTTACATTTCTCTTATCAAACGTTTCCTCTACGATTATATTAACACAAACACACACACACACACACACATATATATATATATATATGTGTGTGTGTGTATGTATGTACTTAAATGTACATTATATACATTCGTCAATTCGCATGTAATGATCGTTCAGCCAGCCGCATATGAAACGCTATACTGTCAATTTCAATCCGTTCTATTTATAATATAAACGCGTGGGATGACAAAGACTTGACAATACTGTATTAAACGTACAAACAAACGTACTGCATTCGTTCAGCCATTGAAATAATATTATTTATTTATTCTCTGTTATTGTATATTTTATTTAGGTGTAAAATACATGAAACAAAGTATTCGATTATCGTTATTGTTATAATTTGTATCTACAAAGCATGGACAGGATTTAATAGGTTGTTAATAATAAATACAATATTATTATATGCAAGTTTTTTGTATACGAGTTGGAGTTAAACAGGACAATTTGTTAACAATACACAGAAAAAACTTTACTCGAATTTTAAATGGATTTTTGGAAATTATATTTGCTGAAATTGTTTAAATGTACAAAAACAACTTGTTTGAAGAAAACTATGATAATTATCTATGATATTTTTCTAAATATAATTATAAATAAATTAGAATTATAATGTTACATTTTTGATGTATTTGTTTCTATGTATGGATATTAATTTTTTTAAATTTAAAAAAAAAAAATTATTCATTTAATAGACTGATAAAATCTTATAGTATTGAAATAATGATTCCTTGAAAACATCTTAGTTTGTGTTAGATATAATGAATGACAGAATGGTGAGTTGAAATTGAATAAATGATCCATTAAGAAAATGAAGATAGAAAAATTATCATTTTTGATTTTTTGTAAGAAAATTTAGATAAAATTCAGTAGATATATAAAATTTCGAAAATCCTCTCCAGTCCTAAATTATAGTTCCTGAACACGAACAAACATTTCTGAACCAGTATATGTCTCAGTTTTGTTTGCATGTAAGTACTCATGTGTTTGTCGTTTAACGGCGTCCGCGCACGCTGATCATCGTCCAGTGTTCGACAAACTTCATTAAATATCTTTTTATTAACAGGGAACAACAGGCTCGGACGCGTAACGAGCCTAATGAAAATCATTTGTCGGTCTCGTCGAAAAAGAAACACGGGGTGGAACGATCGTACGCTCTCGCTCGCCGCTATCGATTATTCTTATTAAATAAAGCAATATCCTGGGGTGTAATTACATAATAGGTTCCTAGTCGAGAAACCCCCGCTCCCGACCATTCGAGTTATAATAAACGGTGTCTGTATTATAGGGTATTATTGATCAACTGTACTTCACTCGTCCTGTATGTATGTGTGTGTGTTCGTTTCGAGTTCAACAACCCGAAATCGTATCGTTTTGTGTGCGAGACGACGTTACACGATACGTCGTACAAAAATTCCGTGCCGTCTCTGTTTGTGGCGATAATGTTTATGTTTGACGTTGAACTGTTGTTGTGTACAGTAGCTTTGGTTGTTGATAATAGTACCTAACCCACTACTATATACATAACGCGCACAAACCCACATACATACATACATGGAATACATATATTTACGAGTTAGAGTATGTGTGTGTTGAGGGTATGTGGCTTCGAGGGGAGACCCGCCGCTTTCACACGATGACATGCATGACTCAACGATTCAATACAATCATCATGTAAAATGATATAAAACGGTGGTGCACGAGCCCGATGACGTAATATACTCTCTCTCTATGTATTTATGTATATATTTTTTTCGTCGTTGTTTGAGTGGCGGTAGTTTACCCTCCAATGATGACGATAACAATGATTCCCGTGCCCTACAAATCGAACTCTTTAGTTTCGACGCGATACCAGCGAGTACAGTCTTTTAATAAATCTATTAATCACTCAAGAGGTTTGTACAAACATTCACACACACACACACATATATATATATATATATATATAAATGTGTTTGTATATCTACATAGATTAAAAAAATGTAAATTATATTTTATTAAAAACTGTAACATTTAACTGTCAAATCAATAATAAAAAATGTATAAATTGACCAATACCATGATTGAATTGAATGAAATTAGTAAACACTAAGAATGAATTTTAACACATATTCGTCCGCTTGACGAAAATTCGTCATCTTCCAGAGAATCACCCACAGCCAAATGACGAAAATTCGTCATTTGTATATTACAGAGAATAATTGATTTTTATATATATATACATTTTTTTATATATATAAATTGATTTTTATATATATTAAAATTTATATATAAAGATAAATTTGTTTTATATCATTTTCCAAGATTTCACTGAAAAATATATGATTTCTAACAAGTTACATTAGTTTTATATAGACCATATCATTTCTACAGATAGTGTCAAAAAATGCCGGCATTTGGTGAATGGCGGTGCAAAAAGTTATCCGACGAATATGTGTTAATGAGGAATCAGTAATTTTTTTTGTACCATTTGACAGATACTTGTCGATTTTTAAAATATAATTACCTTGTTTTGATATTCTCGCAAATTCACTTTAACACAAATAAATTATCTCAAAAATGTTCAAGAATTATTTATAGTTCACTTTATTCATTGATGGATATTTCGATAATAATTTCATCACAATAACAACACTGTATTTTAAAATTTACTGAACAGAATTTATAATGTAGCGTTCTACTTATGATGGTATGGCCATTGAAATACGTATCAGTGAATACAGTAAACAAGAAATGGTTAATAAACACTTATATAAAATCTTGTAGTATTATGAAAGCAGATTTACTTATATTAAAATAATCTCACGTTATATAATTCTCAAGCTGAATCTTCACTAGAAAAATCATTTTTAGTTTATGAATTTTGAAGTGTTAGATAAAAGTTGTAGTTACATTATTTTAAGATGAAATAACTTAAAATAATGTAACATAATAATCAGTTAATGTCATTCATTTTAAATATTAAGAAACTAGATGTAATGTTAAAAACATGTGACTTTACATGAAATAAAACAATGATCAGAATTATTTAAATTATTTTTTTTATTTACATATTAAACGTACAAAACGTATCAAATGTAATATTGCCAAACTTCTGTTATTTATATTCGACAAACATCATTCAAAAAAAAACAACCATTTCGTATTGATTTCAATAATAATCCCATTAAATTATATGAAGTTGTTTCCAGTCGACAACACATATCATGTATCCAAATATAAATATAAAAAAATATTTTACATTGCACAAAATTGCATTTATTTGTTTATACCATTTGATTCCCCAATTGTGCTTATTGTTTATTATTGGTCGATCATTCAGTTTAATCTTTTTCAATGCAATTGGTTCACAAATATGTCGTAATACAATCATTTGATTTTAACATAAATTTGTATTATTCTATGATCGGTCTTCTGATTAAGACAATCGAATTGAGTAATTGTTTATATTTACGATTGAACGAAATTGACTATTTTTTTATTGTTCTTTAATGCAATATTCGATCCGTTTCTAATATTTTTAATTCGATACATGTGTTTATAGAAAATTGTAATGTATCGATTAAGATTGGTTATGTTTACGTATACAAACATATGTTAGATTTATTAGTTTCTGATAAGAATATATAAAAAGTCTTAATAATTTCGTATAAAAACAATGCATAATTCTATTGAACATGTTTAAACAATAACAAATGTTCGTTTAAAGGTTAATGTTACGATACATTTATAATATTCTAATGGAAATTTTTGAGTAAATTTAGTAAACAATATTGCTAGTAGTATGTTTTTTTTTTAAAAAAAAAAATCTTAGGATAAATTAAAAATTAAACTTATGTTAACATACGACTTGAAGTGAAATTAGTATAAAAATGTTTATATAAACAATTAAACGATGTAAAGAAACATGACTCAACTTTCGGTTACACCTAATAATTCTTCAATGATTGAAATTTGTACAAACTTCATTAACAGAAAAAAAATTCCAAGCGAATGAGTGTCATCAATTAATTTAAATTATACTCTATGTGGGTGTAAATTGATAACGATCTAATTTGACGATGGAAAAAACAATTCAATGAATAAAAATGTGTTTCTTTACGTTTTTGTCAGTAAACTGAAAACGGTACGTATCGAAAGATACCAAAACGCATCTACATCCGAGACATGTGTTCGTGTGCGGGACTGAACGGTTCGAGATCCGTTCGAATAATTTAATTACGGTGTAGATTATAGACCGAATTGAAAACTTAATTAAATTTTAATTGGATATATATTTAATAGAAGTGATTACTCGTTCATCGCTGCCAATTTATATTCTTCGTACACACGTATGAGTACAGTGTGACGAAAAGTAAATATTGTATATACTTTGAACAAGAAATGAACAGTGAGATACGATTGACGACAATTTTATACAAAATGACTTTGGTTGAAATATACTTTGTATGTGATTGGATTTTTTTGTTATTGATTCGATTAAAAGGTGATAATTTTAGATTTGATTTTATTCTATACAAAATAATTATTTTAATTTTTTATATATATATATATATATATATATATATATATATATATATATATATATATATATATATATGAATGTATGTATATAAAACATGTGTATGTAGTGACTTGATAGTCTGTCAACTGAGCGCTGGTTCGTTCCCAGGTTGTACAGTTATTGCAGATCGGAATACAAATGTGTTCGTGTGTGATGTATGGGGAGACGGTGCCGCGCAATCGGATGGCACACGTGACGCGTACCCCACGAACATAGGGCCGGGGTCCCCGGTCACAGTATCCAGAGCACCAGCTCATTTCGCTCCTCTCGCACACCACACGTCGACTGTTTGCGTTGTATATTCCATTATATCATTTTTCTATTTTTTTTTGCGGATCGCATTTACGGTATTGACAGATATTGGCCGCTGTAAATATGAATCCAGTGATGTTTTTTTTTCCACAGGTATCCATAAATTCACCAATGTGTATGTGTATAAATGTATGTATGTGTATATAGACCGACAACGCGTTACTATTTACTAATCGTTCCATTTTCCACTGCAATGAAAAATCGTAGTGGAGTGGAAAATCAGTGAAAAACAATTATTATTTTAGCTAAAAATAAACTACGCTGCAGTATCCGCAGTTAAAAAATATGTTTTCGATGAATTTGTTAAATATATCGGATTCGATTGATCGGATCGAACCAGAACTCTCGATTTCGGCCCTAGTTCCATTAGTAGATTTCGAATGGTATAATATCAATCATAAAATGAAACAATTTTCAACCGATTGAAATTATTTTTTCCTGAGGGAAAACCGTTATCTGCTAAATGCTCAATTTCAGAATTATATATTCATTAAAAATACTTTATATATATATATATATATATATAAAGAAAAATCGTTTAATATATTAACTAATATACAGAAAATATTTCATTTCAGATATTGAAGTTAACTGTTTATAATTTTTAAATTGTAATTCGAAATATATTTATTTTTATTATTAAGAGTTTGTTGACTTGTGTTTAAGATTCAATAAAGACTTGACTAATGTTTAATTACATTTGTAGGTGTTAATTTATTAATATATATATATATATATATATATATATATATATATATATGTCATCATAAATAACCTCTTTTTCTCCCCTGCTAGATGAAGATTTCTCTCAAAATTTTACTTTTTCAACGATCCAATACTTTTCTTTTCCATTCCACATCGTCAAATTTGTCTTTATCTCGATGTCTTCTTTGGCTTTTTATGTCTCTAAATTCTTAACCAGTAATTTATATTGTGAGACAGAGATATTCTCTTATATGATCAACTTATTCCCATTTTAAATGTTTCACTCTTGCTATATT
Source organism: Neoneuromus ignobilis (assembly GCA_029203775.1). Lineage (NCBI taxonomy): Eukaryota > Metazoa > Arthropoda > Insecta > Megaloptera > Corydalidae > Neoneuromus > Neoneuromus ignobilis. The sequence continues at coordinate 14,644,939 of CP092096.1, read as the reverse complement.
GTTCCTAAGTTTGGTTTTTTAAATTCACTCATTACTTTTTCTGTCTCTATATGTTATTTCTAACATGCATCTTTCCATGTTTTGTTATGTATGTATATAATGAAAAAAACAATAATAATTTTATAAAATAATTTTTTTATTCCAAAAAATTATTGATGAAGAGATAGATAAAAAAAGATTTTCATATTTGATCTCGAGTGTATTTATATTATTTCTAATCGATTAGTATGACTTCTGAAGTGAGTTCAAAGACATACGAACCACTCTACAATCTCTGGCAACAATATTCTCATCATTGTGTTCGCAGAGAACGCGCACAACACACACTCAGGGCTGCGAATGTCCACAAGCCAAGCAGATATTGATTATCTGTCACGATGGGGTAACCGTAAGTGCACGGTATCCAAGTTTACCTACAGTTTACACCGACAATCATACTGTTGCCGGGTCCAAAATTTCATCGTATCGACAGATGCCTCGTAGGCACGTTGTCGACGTCCTTTAATCGCTTTGGTAGACGAACGTCGACAGATCTACTAACGACGACGAATTCCGTATGTTTCGTTTCCATGAATTCGAGACCCAAAGAGAGCTTTTACAATCATTTCATCAAATATATATATATTTCTAAAAGATATTCCATATGAATAATTTTTTTTTGTCTCTTAAAAATTAAGTTACAAATGTTTTTATCGTTAGAGAAATTTAAAATATTTAAAAATGATATCTAGAAGAAACTATTTTCATTCGATTGTATTTAAATCATAACAAGATTGAAAAAAGTATTATATATTGTGTTAAGAATTGAAAGGTTTAAATCATTTTTTAGTAAATAAATGAAAGTTCCATGTTTTAAATCAGCTGTTCTTTTTATATCAGATAAATTGATTTGTGTATTAAAAAGTAACTTCCATTAATGTATAAATACTTTCACTGATATCGATAGTCACGTAATAAAACAATATGGATATTTAAGTGAAGACAACACAAATTAATCAATCTTTATAGCAATTTTATTTGATATAATCAAGTTTTCATCCGATGATGACAAGTATAAAAAATTTATATTACTTTTATGAATCATTACTGATCAGTATATGAGTTATTCAGTTATAATTCTTGTTTTAAAACTACGTTATTGTTTCCAGAAATGGTTTTTAATTAATTTTATACACTAGAGTAATATTCATCCCTAATAAAATCCGTACTCTCGATAATTTATAATAGTCGAATGTAAGTACTAAGAAAAAAAATCGACCAGTGATGATCGTATACTGCAAAACCGAACCAGTTATCGATCGACGTTCAGCGTCGAAAAACATATATCGCACCGAACGTCGTAAAACAGTACCGCCGTAAAACAAATGCAATCCTGTTTTCTTCCTGCTAGTGCTTATCTGCAAAACAACGACGTCGTTCTGTTTCGACGACCGAAACGTCGCGACTCGAATCTGCCGTCGTTTAACGAGCAACGACAACGGAATGCGACGTTTCGTTACATCACAATCGTCGCGTTTTATATACACACTTGACAAACGTGATTGATTAGCGCCACACGTTGTCCGCGTGGAAGATAGCCCGTCTACAGGATGTTTCGTTTGGGAAAATGTTCATGCCGAGAATTCTCACGAAAATTATCTAAAGAATGTGTACTAAGTAACAGCAGTTTTTTTTCTGTAAAAATAAATTTAATTATATATATAATACCATATATAACTACTATATTTATACTACAAACAAGTAAAACAGAATAAAAAAAAATCAAAAATGCTTGTATAACTTTTTGAATTTACTCTACACTTATAAACAAATTAATTATTATACAAAATCTGTCCTAAAAATATCCCAATTTTGAATATAAAGACTATTCAAATGTTAAATAAAGTTTATAGAGAAAAAAATTATCACCTACAATAGTTAACGAGTGGTAGATAAAATTAAGAAAAGGTAGAAAGTCCTTAAACTATTCAAAAGAAATAAATTGTGGAAAAATGGACACGAATAAAATGAAAATGATCGTTGCATGTATATAATATTCATTAAGGATAAAATTAGAGTTAATAAATCACATTTAACCCAAAATTTGTTACGAAAAAAGGTTAGACATAATTTGTTCTACAAATCCATTAACGTACACAACTTATTCGCCTGAATTGGCACCCTGCAGCTATTTCCTGTTTACACCACTCAACATGAAACTAGAAGAAAATCAACTTAACAGCATCTTAGAGATCTATAAAGCTTCAGTCGATGTCAATACAATATTCTGAAAGAAAAGTTTTTGAGAGTTGTATTGTAGTTTTGATTATATTTATACACAGAAATATATTTTAAATAATCAATAATAAAAATCATAAATATCAAGGTTTAGATTGAAATTATAAAGAAACCAATAAAATAAGACAACTAAAACAAGAAAATTAATAATTTCTTATGTTAAAACAGAAATTTATTATGAAAAATAAACAGATCAATTCAAAAGTTCTAATGTCTATGTCCAACTATTGATTGTTTATAAAACTTGTATAGATTAATGAATATTAATAATTTAATAATAAATCTTTTTTTGTTTAGATTTAATTCGACGTTTACAATTGAATATGTTTTAAAAATAAAACATTCTCTTTGGTTTTTCTATATCTATAGAAGACCTTGATTTTGATATTTGTGACATTTGTTTCAAGTTATGCATAACAATGTGGAAATAAATATAAATGAATGTATTTTTAAATATTGCACTTTTTATAGCAACGTGACACACGCACATATTTATAAAATCGATATATATATATATATATATATATATATATATATATATATATATATAGTAGAGAAAATATAATATATTAACAGGTTTTATAAAAAAAAATATTTTAATATCAAGATCTTAGATAATGCTATTCATCGAAGATTAAAATACTTTTTCTAATTACTAAGTATTTGCACAAGATCTTCGTTAATTAATTAATTTCAATATTTGAAACGAATTATTATAAATAATATTATTCTTTAAAATATTTAGAAGATTAAGGTCATCATTAGTAATAATATTTTAAGAAATAAGTTTCTTATACAGAATTTTGAATATATCGTTTTTAAAATTATTTCTCCAAGGTCTTTATGTTTCATAACATTTAAATGTTTTCACGATTGTGTTTAATGTGTACATAATAACAATCCATAATCTGGATTTATTCAATTAAGATACGATATTAAATATTCGCTATTTTTTATAGATTTTTTTTATATGGGATTTTTCAATATAGAATTTACTCGAGTCTTGTTTATTCGTCGTATAGTTTTATTCGTTTATTTGTATAAATAAAAAGTGTATACAGAATTTTACACATTCAATTTAAGTTATTGTCAACTTTTACATTTTTTCCTAACCAAAAATATTTTTTCTTATAGGTTGTCTAGTTAAATTATATATATTACTCATGAACATTTTTCTTATATATATATATATATATATATATATATATATATATATATATATATATATATATATATATAATATGTGTGTGTATGTATGTTTATGTAAATATGATAACTAAATAATGAAGATAATTCGTAACTGTTAAGTAGCAGTCGTATAGAAAACGATCAACAAACGTTCCGACAAGTCGATGTCAGCGACTTTCGATGCAGAAAATCACTAGCCGCACAAACACGTTTATACTGCAGCTGCAGATGCAGCAGTAAACGCTGCGGCGATGGCCGAGGAACACGGTTCTTGGAAATTTTAATAAGATGATGTATCGCACAATACATAATTTCGAATGAGATTTATTGACTGGAAAATTATTCGTCAACGCAATCGCTATGATTTATTTCAGAAATCTGAGAACTAACTGTTTATATATATTTATAAACCAAAACCAATTGTGAAATAAGTAATATTTTAATTTTTAGAAAAAACAGTGTTCTAATCTTTTATGTTTTGTTACAGGAATTGATATTGATGTCTATCATGATTATCAGTTGATAATAAACATCGGAGAACCGATGTCAGTTTATTGGATCTTCTTCATGCGATCGACATAGAAATTAAATTTAAGAAAACACACACACATACAACGGCCACCGTTCATAGAAACGTTACGTTTTTTATCGTTTTTGTTGTATATGTTTTTTTCTTCCTCGAGTTTTTGTTGTCTGCCCGAGATGTAAACCGATATCACAGGTAGCCGCCTGTCTTTAGGACGTCTAGGACAGCATGTCTGCGATCGACCTTCGCAGATGTCGGTAACAATCTGATTGTTTATTTATTTTATAAATGCATACATATTATATATATATATATATATATATATAAACACAATTTTTTCATCAATTACTTTCATTCTCGAACAAAGAACAGGAAAGGACGGATTTTTTATCCAGAAATCCAGTCAGTTTTTTTAACTATCGTGAAAAATATTAATGTCGAGATTTTTTACTAACTATATTGTTGATGTGATAGGGTTTTGTGTGAAATTGATACCAACATATATATATATATATATATATATATATATATATATATATATATATATATATATATATACGAGGGTGATCAAAAAATAAGGTGAATTTTTATTTTTTTCAAAGAATATTTATTTATTCATCAATTTTTATTTTGTCCCCTTCAAAGTAATCCCCCTCGGATATAATGCACTTGTGTCAACGCTTTTTCCAATCCTCAAAGCATTTCAAAAAATCATTTTTTGTGATCTTGTTCAGCTCCTCTTTCGATGCCGTCTTTATTTCCTCAATCGTTGCAAAACGCCGTCCTTTCATGGACCTCTTCAGTTTCGGGAACAAGAAGAAGTCACAGGGGGCCAGGTCTAGGAAATACGGTGCCTGCGGCATCATTAGTGTGTTGGTTTTAGCCAAAAATTCGTGCACAAGCAACGATGTGTGAGCAGGGGCGTTATCATGGTGCAAAAGCCAATTTTTGTTCTTCCACAAATTCGGACGTTTCTGGCGGATTGCTTCGCGCAAATTACGCATAACTTGCAGGTAATATTCTTTATTTACTGTTCTACCCTGTGGCAAGAACTCAAGATGCACCACGCCCTTGCAATCAAAGAAAACTGTAAGCAAAACCTTCACATTTGATCGAACTTGGCGTGCTTTTTTTGGTCTTGGTGATCCGAAATGCCTCCACTGAGACGATTGAGTCTTAGTTTCGACGTCATAACCGTATACCCATGTTTCGTCACCTGTTATGACCCTGTCGAGTAAATCTGGGTCGTCGTTGACGTCATTCAATAGCTCTTGGGCGATGCTCATGCGACTGTTCTTTTGGTCGAAATTGAGCAATTTCGGAACAAACTTCGCTGACACACATCTCATGTCTAAAACACTCGTTAAAATTGATTGGCACGAACCAAACGAGATGCCAATATCATCAGCAATTTCTCTAATGGTAATTCGACGATTCCCCAACACTATTTTCTTCACTTCTTCAACGTTCTCATCAGTTGTTGACGTGTTGGGGCGTTCAGAACGAGGTTCGTCGTTGGTGTCTTCTCGGCCTTCTTGGAAGAGTTTATACCACTTGTAAACATTTTTTTGGCTTAAAGTAGACTCATCGTATGCCACTTTCAACATTTCAAGTGTTTTGGAGCACTTGATTCCATTTTTCACACAAAATTTAATGCAAACTCTTTGATCCATGATTTTCGACAGCGGAAAATCGTGGAGCCTGCAAAACACTTCTAACTTTTATGCCTCTCACCAACAAACTAAACATGCTACATAGCTGAAATTTGGAACATATATTCGAAACGAGTGTACCAACATAACCAAATAAAAAAATCGAAGATCGAACGGATGTAGCCCGCTAAATTTCAAAATTCACCTTACTTTTTGATCACACCTCGTATATATATATATATATAAATGATCAAAATTATTATTTTTTATAACTAATAAAAAATGTAGTTAGTGGAAATTGATAAGTATAATATTTTTTGTACTAAATAACTTGTTAAAATTAAGTAAATTGCCTGTTTTTGAATTTTTGTACAAGCTTGAAAACTAGTTTGGATTGTAATCTGATAACCAAAGACATTTATGGTATGTAAAAGGGTAAGTTTTATATGCGTTAATGTATATTTTTCCGCCGATACAAGATCGTTATTTTATTTAATTTGACGTTTAACTCGTGTTAAATTAACGCAGTGGCGTGTTTAAGTCGATTACTAATTATTTGTTAAAGTTTTACAGTTATTAAAAGTACCAAAAACGAGCAGTAAAATTTTACAATCGAATTAATAACAAGCGCGTGTATAAAATTTGCATTCGAAATCGACTATAGTGTTTACGAAAAAATATTTGTTGCGGTTAGTTCGTTGATGATGACGAGAACATACATATATGTGTACTTGTACGTTTTTTTATTCATTTCATTTTACGTACGACTGAATGAAAAATATTACAGAGAATCTGTTCTGTCTTGATTTACATATTTCGAAAATATATCATCGTATATTACACATATGTATGTGTATGTGTAAAATATATAATAATAATAAATACGTACAAGATTCTACACGTTGAAAACAAGATAAACAAACATTTCACCTGGAACGAAATTATGTGACACTAACTGTAGATAATTTTAGAAAATAGAATCCGACGACGGGCCACACGTTTGAGTATATACATATACCTATATATATATATATATATATATAAGTGAATTTATATCTATGAGTGAATGTGTGGGGTGCGTGAGTGTTCACGAGTTTATTTTTTTACCCTGAAATAGCTTTATGAAAACGGATTTCGATGTACCGAGAGCTATTTTTGGTGATTTGTACTATTCAGATACTTGTGTGGTGATATGATCATAATACACACACACACACACACACACACACACACACACACACATATATATATATATATATATATATATATATATATATATATATATGTACACATATATAATTTTTATATCAATAATATAAATAAATTGAAATATGAATAACTGATATTTTGTAAAAATATATATGATTGGATAGATTAGCATTTAATGGAAATAAAACTGTTTATTAATATAAAATACGAAAAAATGATTGAAATATCCAACGATTCGTGACAGTCATTGTACACATGTTTATTATTTATTTATTTATTTATATATATATATATATATATATATATATTATATATATATGTAAATATAATTGATTTTTTTTGAGTACATCAACTATAAGTTGTTTTAATAAATATGATATTAAAATTGTAAAACAATAAATATAATATTTCCTTGATTGAGAACTGCTGATTGCAAAATTGATTATTTCATCTTGTTTATAATTAATATATATATATATATATATATATATATATATATATATATATATATATATACATAATAAATTACAAATTCAATATGATAGAAATGGTGCTATTTCAATTGTCTATTGAAAATCTATCAATCTGTGTGCACGGTCTAAAATAAGATTCTGTCCGATCGCAATGTTACAATCATTCTTGTCAGTGAATGTATATGTGAATGTCTTTGTGAAATAGGTGTAGATGTCGATAGAAATCATGCAGCTAATAGAAATTAATATTCAGTGAACTAAGCAGTGTACTGAAAACGTCATTGACAGCGATGCCAGAAATTGTATAGGTAGGAGATCGTATCGATTGACCTCGTTGGTGTGTAAACTGACCCTTTAACCTAAACAGCGACCGCATGATCTGTATTTCACATGGAGCCAATGAATCGAGATTGTGTGCGTGTGTAATCTAGATCGTTCGGCGTCAGTTTGTGCAAGATGAAAGTCGTTCAGTGTTTCTTGTTCTGCGTTCATCTCTCGTTTCGATTCAATATGCCAAGTACGTGGCAGAAATAGTCAGATCGAACATTTGTCTCCGTACAATCTTATATAATCATTGATTGAATACAATCGACTATCGATATTGATATGTATTTCAATCAATATTTCCATTTTTATCATTAATAACATATACATATATATATATATATATATATATATATATATATATATTCAATTTTAAGAAAAAAACATGATTGTGACGCAAGCAATGTTGGAACGGCGTATTGACGGCGCTAAAAAACGAGAAGTAGAGAATGGATGAAGAATGTTCGCCTCTCTGGCGTTAATGTTGACTGACGCGCGTCGGATGGTCGATGATTAAAAAGTTCACTCGCTAAGTAACAACGTGTCACTTCGTCAACCTCTACCCGCAGTTGATTGACAGGAATTCGCTGCGAAACGTTTTCCTACAAAACTGTTTCGCGATGATGATGATGACGACGGGGCGGACGAGGTGGCTCTTAGTTTCGAATCGTGTTTGATGGAAAGAATTACGTCGACGTTGACGAATCAATATACATCCATACTAACATAAATGTACTTGTACATACACACACACGCACATATATATATATATATATATATATATATATATATATATATATAATGACTGAAAACCCACTTGTAAGCTACTGAATTACAAATTAGTATTTAAACTCAAATAAATATTTTTTAATAGAAAAAAATTAAATAAGAATTTAAACAACCAGAATTAAATAATTCAGAGTTAATAAAATACAAAAATTATATTTTATTATTACAAAAATTAATCTGTTTCTATTTATATGCTCCATACTTATTTTTTTTATATAGAGATTATTTTTATTTGATTTTACAAGACTGGATGTGAATTTATAATATGTATATTAATGAGTATATAATTTTTTATTTCAATAATATAATTTTTTAGCTTTAATAGTATTCTCTAATAAATCTTAAATTATTATCCTAAACCCAAATATCAATTATCTCAAATTCACTTTAACACAAATAAAATTTCACCCCCAACACCGCAATATGTTAAAAAGTGTTTAATAATCACTTATTGTTCACTTAACAATAATAAGATAATGCGCATTTCGATGATGATGTCAATATCACCAAAGTTTTTTTGTTATAAAAATGTTAAAAAATCTTTAAAGGAAATGGCATCGTCATCGAAACGAGGATTAGCCCATTATTGTTATAAACAAGAAATTGAATTTTTTTATAACATATTGTGGTGTTGGGGGTGAAAATATATTTGTGTTAAAACCGAATATCAACGAATTTATTCATCTTTAAATAATTCTTTCTATATGTCTTTAAATAATACCAATAATAATAAATTGACATGAAGCGAAAAGACTTATGTTTGTAAGTTGTATTTTATTATTAACGATCAAATAATAAATGAAAACAAATCTCTTGTAATTCTTATAGATACAAACTTTTCCTGGAAAACATGAATATTGGCCGTCCTCCGTTCACGTTCTATTATTATTAGGCTACTTATCTGTATGTATATATATATATATATATATATATATATATATATATATATATAATTTTTTATTTGTTTTCGTGCGACCGATTATTTACTCTAATTCTGTACATTGTTTGGGAAAAGTCGACGCTTATGCGAGGGTGAGAAGATGCCGTCGTCTCCGTCGTCGCCGTTACCTCGCGTCGTGTGTAACGTAAATATACGCTCTCGAATCTTAAAATAAAGTATCTTTATTTATAGAGTGTCTGAAAAAGGAAGATCAACAGACATATTATTCAAAGGAAGATCGATGTCAACAGAACTGAATAGTGGTAGTAAATGGTGAATGCCAGGAGACGACGGTTCGACGTTTCACGTTTAGACAAACACGATTATGCACTGAAACATATACCCACACACACACACATAACAGTATATATATATATATATATATATATATATATATATATATATATATATATTTGTATATTTTTATCAACTATAAACCGAGTTGAAAATAAAACGAAACCATCGATACGAAAAAAAAATGAAAAAAGAAACACAGTTATATGTATCTATATACATTGTATGAGTGTATGTATGTGTATGTTTGAAATGTTGTCAATGTTGTATCATGTGGTGAAAGTAGATGGTTTGTTATTTTCGTTCTTTCAAGTATGTTCACACGGTTTCGATATGTTCTATGTACAGTCTTAGATAACGATCGAATATTGTATAATACACACACACAAATATATATATATATATATATATATATATATATATATATATGCATGTATGTTTATTTATAAAATCAATAGTACAGTCACGGTTCAGCATCATTATTTTTCAAACGTTAATCAAATCAACTGACTTGAGAACCAAACCCAAGATCTATTTCTTTTAAGAAATTGCTATACAACTTTTTCTAGTAAACATTCATATATCTATATATTACTTATTAAAATGATGAAAATAAAAAATGAATATTTATTGTATTTCATATTTATCGATATAAATTCTAAAAAAATGAATTAGTGACTAAAAATACTAGAAATATAGATGAGGATCATAATAAAAGAAAAATCAAAGAATTTTAAAGGTTATAGAGAAAATTGAACTCTTATTTGACTTGCAAAGAAGATAAATAAATAAAAATACATTTTGATATGTTAAAAAAATATTACAATGAGAAAAAGCGAGAAGAGTCTTCTAGAAATGTTAATAAAGAAAATGAATTTCAGGAGATGGAAAAAAATGAAATGGAGGTAAAAGATGAAACTTTATAATTGTTAAAAGAAGATAAAGTTTATGAGATATACGAGAATCTAATCGTAAATAAATAAACGTTAGTAGTGAAAATATTGAAATATTTGATACAAAAATATTACAGTGTTAATTATTTATTAATATTATAAATACATTTTATTTTGCATAACAAATTAGTGTCAAGTTGATAATGTATATAGATGAAATAAATCAATCAACAAAATTAATATATACTCGTATGTGTATACATGTGTACGTATATAATTTTTCTTAAAAATATATCACGAAATAAAAACAATGTCACAGCTCAAATAAATTAGCCAGAATGTTAAAAATACATACGCGAATGTGTAAGAATATATTTATTTATTTTTTGTGTGTTTTCTATAAAAAGGACATGTCGCATGCATCATACATGCACAATGTTCTTGTTTACTTTCCAGTAAGTAATTCGGAAAATTTTAATGAATACGAATTCCAGAACAAATTACGTTGCGAGTTTTTCGAAACGAGTATTTTTATCCGAATTCTATTTTCGACAGGTCCGACCCGGTCATACGATAACAATAGTGCGTGAAAGTATGCGAGACTATAAGGTTTTTATAAAAATATATAAACATTTAAACATATCGAATAGAAAAGATAAGAATGGAAAAATGTAGATTTTTTATATCGATACAGATGTTCGATGTCGAATCAAAGAAGGAAAAGTTACGTTATGATTAGATTTAGTTGATAGTTTTTAAAATATAAAAATAAAACGATATCAAAAAGAAAATAAGCGTGTTTTGAATCATAGAGTATTAAAAATAAACAAGGACACGTGAATTGATAAAAATGTTTTAATAAAGTGCATTACAGGTCATTGAAATATTTTATAGAATTTATTAAATACTCGAACTTACACGATTAATTCAATTGTATAAATAAATTACGACTCACACGATTATTTCAATTGTATAAATAAATTACTGACTCCAAGTATATAAAATTTTATGATATTCAAATAACATTTTATTAATAAATTTTTTATAAAATATTGTGGTGCTAAGATAGGTGATTCGTTTGCATATTTGAATTAAGTTTCGTTTTACAAAAATTGAAAACAACCTTCAGATACAATAAATAAAATATTTTCTTTATATCGTTTTTATTAAATGCCAATATTACAACACGTGTCAATTCATACAGATATGGACAGAAATTTAATCAGTCTTGAACAATGGAAGTGTTTAATGTTTTCAAAAACTGATCATATAAAAAAAGAGAAAATATTACAATGCATTGTACAGAGTTTGTCTACCTAATGAATATATATATATATATATATATATATATATATATATATATATTATGTGTGTGTGTGTGTATAATATTTGCTTTCCTAATAACGTGACGAAATAATAGAATGTAGGTGTCGGGTCACGATGTCGATGTAACTGTAGCAATTTTATATACCGACAACAGTGAAAAAGGTCAAATCAAACGCAGGTGTTTCGTTACACCATCCTCAGATACGTGATTTTCTGTCTTCGGATGGATAAGTGTCATTCATTCATTCGTATACGTAATCAGAATATTGACAATGATACCTAATCACTCTCTTCAAATTTGCTGACGAACGCAAATGTCAAGAAGGAAATGTTTTTCTAGATGCAGATTTATGTATCTTTTTTAATATTTAAGAAAAATCACTCGTACAAAAAACTGAAATTCATTACAGACATTTTTTTACAAATCGTATTAATAATTGCATCTATATTTCACATTCATAAATCTCTATTGGTTTTATCAATTTTTTATAAATTTTCATTGATAGATAAGTAAACTTATATTTCTTATAATTTTCAAATTATAAATATATTTGTTTAGTCTAAAAAATATTCCAAATGAATATAAAAAAATCAATTTTAACAGTTCAGTTTGTTCTAGATTAAAGAAAACTAAATTAAATTCACTTCTCTATATAAAATAGAAATGAAAAACATCGAACATAAAATATAATAAAATTTGCAGAACACAGTGAATTGCAAGTAACGATTCGACTTTGAAATAAAATTTAATTGTTAGAAAAAAGTTGAAATATTGTTCATCGGTAAAAAGAACCGTTTCTAGAAAACTACAGTACGTGCAAAACGTCAAGGTCTCTTTCGAGGACTTGATTACGCTCACACAGATTAGATTTAGATTATTAATATCTCGTTTTATAGTCGCTCGATATCGATTCCATCGAGCGCACGTATCGTTTTTGTTATTACTATTATTTTTGTATATTTTAAGCAAGAATTTTGATAAAACAGTCAAGGCGATTTGTGTAAATACACGTAAAGATATATATATATATATATATATATATATATATATATATATATATACACATATATTTGTGTGCAATGATATAAAAAGAATAAAATAAATTGTCCTAGTTAAATGATATTTTTCGAAATGATTCCAACGTACATTGAATCAATTATAATAATTTAAGTTGTCTATTTTTCTTAAGCAATTCTTTCCAATTGACGTATACACAGATCTAATAAAATAATTAGTATATCAATTTACTTTGCTTAAACAATTATAATCATGCGGAGGCTGCATCTATGTACGTGTATGAGTGCGTAATAAATTGAAATTACATAGTGTTTTACTACGAAAAAGAACGTGGCAAACGAAACACAAGTCTTGATAGAAGCATCTAAGAAAACACAAACACACACAGTTGTGTAATGTTGAGTAATTACGTTCAGACGTTGAAAAGTTCAAAAATAATTGCTACGTTACACAATATTGTGTTCTATGATGATTGATACACGACGAAGAGACTGAATTGAATTAGAAAACGTCTCAAATATTTCATCGAACCGAAGACCAATTGACCGGTCAGTCGAACGACATGTACGATTTCTAATTGTCTCGTAAACGAAAGTCAGAAACGTTGTATATGATGATTAAATCTTGTTCTAAGAGAATAAGGCAATTGCTCGCTATACGCATGTATCAAAGTCATTTTTAAGGGTCGTACGAACTTGAGATTTATAGCTGTACGGTGGTTATATATACATATATATGTATATGAGGTTTAAGTAGAAAGTATTTCATTCTTGGCCGTAATTAAGTTAACAAATTTATTTAAAAAAATGCAAACAGTAACGAAATTTATGATTTTTCCGCGTGACTTTTAATAAATATTATATATAGAGAGATTGTTTCGAATAAATTCTATAGTTAAGTTATTTTTATATAAATGAATCATTCATCTAATATCATAAGATTTTATAAATGTATTCAGTGAGCATTTATTGTTCTTTTGTATCAATAATCTGATTTTAATTTAATTTAACTTTTTAAATGAGATTTTTATTAACATCTGTTTGCTTTTTTAAATCTTCCACTATTATAACCGATAGAGGATACAAAAAATACATCGTTTAATAGTCCATGAATTAAAATCAGAGTTGATCAAAGTCACTATATAATTTTTGATTAAGAACGTTAAACAACATTCTGTAAAAACTGAAATAGTGACGAAAAATGAAAGACTAACAAATAAAATAAAATCAACATCTATCAGACCTTTATACGAAGACTATCTGATTTCTATGTACCGTCAATTCGTTTCAATTGCGAAATTTCGTCAGAGATCCGTATCGAGCGACGATGTTTAATGCACGCGCTGCTGAATTTTTAATATTAACCGTTTAAAAAGATCCGTACAGTATTCAAAACAGAACGACGTAGTTGGATGTTTGTGCACATTCGTATCAATGATGCAGAACTGCAACAGACCCACTTACATATTTGATGGAGATTATGATTGAGCGTCGATGTGTTCGGTCTTTGTCGCACGTGTATATATCTATCGGTGTGTACAGTATGTTTTAACGTTGCAACGGCAACAGCGTACAGTTACAACGCATACGATTACAATCGAAATAATTTATTTAGTATAATTATGTGACCGTAATGCGCCTCTCGGTGTTAAAACGACGACACGTGCGTACAACGAACGCACACATACAGTCTCATTTTCCATATTCACCGTTTCACAATTAATTAACGGTAAAAAGACGGTTCTGTCATACGTTAACTTTTTCATATTTATTTAATGTCAACGACTCGAATTTTCATACTGCACGGATAAGTTTTTACTCCAGAATTAGCATCTGTAGCATTTATATAATTAGTATATTTGATCCTTAATAAAGTGGGAAAAATACGGTAAGATGGGTTATTAGACGAGGTGAAGATAACCTGGATAAGGAAGTAAATCCTGAATGAAAAATCCTTACTAATCCTCCTGGTCAGCGTGATATGACCAAGTACTGATAAATAGTAACATTCAATGAGACTTTCGCCCAGCAATGGGTTATATACAATGAAAACATCATCAGTAATATCTTTCTCATTATCAGGTTTGAATTAAAATTATGAAAAAATAATAGATAGCATATATCTTGAAAAGGAATAAATAAAAAGTATACACATGATAACAATAAATAATAATATTGGTGGTTAATTGACAAAAAAGTATGAGAACGATGCCGATGACGACAGACGTTACAATAAACGTGAATTCATTGTACCGTCGTCGTCTCTTTTCGCCGGTGTGTTTTAAGCTGTAAAATCCCGAGTTTAATTTCAATAAACAAGATATAAAAAGCCACAATTAGTTAAAATATTATGAAGCTGTATATCAAAGCTGTCATGTTCGCGCGACACTAAAGTGAGCTCGCCGTGGTAGCGGAACGAACGGCTGAGGCGAACGACGGAGACGCAGACAGAGGTGGAGAGCATCGATCCCACGGACGAAACTACTAGTCGACTACTAGAGAACAAGATTCGATATGAAATCCTACACTCCTGATAACCGTCTGTGAGTTTTGTACGTTCGTTCGAATTGGATGCGAGAATTGTCTAAATTTAGCTCTCCATACTTGTTTTTATGGGTCTCCAATTATCAAAATGTTTTAATTTTACTTTAACATTAAATGCGATAAAAATCATTTAATTTTATTATCATATACTGTTCATTTATATATTATTCATTTTTTTTATATTTTTGTATTTCTTATAGCTTCTTTTAAGTAGAGGTCAATCTCATTTTCATGTGATACAGCCTGTTTTCGCAAATGAAACTTTGACAACAAAATGACTACTAACATAAGTTATTTCCTTCTTTTTAACAATAATATCTTGGGGGGAGGGGAGTTAAGAGCGAACTAAAGTTAAAGACGCATTCTTGTTCTTGATGAACGAAGAAATCTTCTTTAAAGGCTGATGAATCATACCAGATAGTCAACAGAATAAAATATAGAAGGAGACAGAAGATTGTACTAAAGATCCAAAATAAACTAATAGCTGAGGCTAGATTAAACTTCAGGGAAAATTGCATCAACGCAGGATTGTGAAACATACTGGGGAATAAAAAGAAAAAATCATAACTGAAAACTTTGGGGAGCCATTATTTTTAATCAATCAAATGATTAAGGGCTACAGAATATATATATATATATATATATATATATATATATATATATATATATATATATATATATTGTAGATTAATATATAAAAATGTAAAATACTGTGAAATATATTTGTAACCTAGATAGAAGAAAAACCTCTATATAATAATAAATTAATTCGCAGATCCATTTATCAAGTGCCATTTGTCATTAGATCACGAGTATACGATCCCATGAACGATATGTCAATATTAATTTGACAGAATGTGTGGGCCAGAGTCGGTAAGCCGCCTGATTAGCCGGCCCCTAAGCCCCGAAGAGATGCGTACGTGTGGCCGCCTTGAGCGAACGAACGGCCATGCGACGACATATTCTAGGTTTCGTTTCGCGCGAACATCAAAAAAGACGTCGAGGATTGTTTTTACGACTCGAGTTCCTTTGATTCGTCCGCACAGTTGTAAATTACGAAACGGCACGGTAATTTCAAACGTCAAACTCGACGGCGTCGACGCGCGTCGATCGTACGACGACGGCGAGTTTTCCTCTGTTCTTGTACGATTGATCTATTAAACGCTTACACATACACACACATATGTAAGGTTTACGTGCCTTAATGCAACAGCAATCATGACCGGAATGTGACAGCCGTTCGCCACTAACATGTTATTTATGTTGTTTGGCAGATGGTTTGTGTGTGTGTACGCGCGGATGGTCCTTTGTCGATTCTGTGATCTTTGCGACACGGCAATTGTACTAAGCAATGACGTTACGCAGATGTACGTACGTGAGAAATCGTGACCACTCTGCGGATTTTTCCCGAACATTATCGGTATTCATAAATTACATTGATTGAAAACAAGATGTTTTTCGCAAAGCGTTGATATTTAAATTCATTACTCGATTCAAATGACGACCAAAATGTCGTAATAATGCTCGGAGTTATTATACTGATGAAACTTTTGTAATATCTTAACTCTATTTACAATGATTTTTAAGACGTGTCGACGAAAAATCACGCGATAATTAAATTAACATTGCTTCTTGACGCAAAACTCTGGCTGAAAAGTATTAAATTACATGCAATACTGTTTTGAGACTTTGAAATCAATTGGATTTTTATATAAGACATTATATATATATATATATATATATATATATATATATATATATATATATATATATATATATATATATATATATATATATATATATGATTTTCAGATGACGTATTACTTATACGCGAAAAACCAAAATAGGTTAAAAACTATTTGAAAAATTTTCAGAGAAAAATAGAAGAGTTGTAATAAAAATAAATATGAACAAAATTAAAATCATCCTTAATAAATTTGTAGAAAAAAAGATATACGAGAGTCGTTTGATAAGTATGGTAAAAAAGTAAGAAATCTAATTTGAAAAAAATAATTAAAAAAATTAAACAATAAATTATTTTACCATACTTATCAAACGACCCTTGTATATTTAGAAGGTCATTGTTTGGAATAAGTTGATGAAATAAAATACCTGGAAAAAATTATACGATATGATGGTGTCTTACAATCAATTTAGTGGATATAATAGAACAGATAGAACAAATAAAATAGAGATGAGCAAAATACATAGCAAGAACAAAAATCATTATGGAATAGAAATCAAGAGATAAAAGGAAACTCAGAAAAAACCTTATCAAAGATGGAGAAATGAAATTGTGAATCATAATGGATGTAAGGTTGGATGAGATTATTGGCTGACATTAAAAGTGGAAAATCTTTGAAAGACATTTAAGAAAGGCCAGTAATATGGAGCTTTCATCCAGCAATATGCTGACATAAGCTATGGTAATGACTATAGATATATAAGGTTTTATTAATTTTAAAATTACATTTATAAATTGTTTATGTTTTATATTTGTACATTTTTATTTCAGAAAATATTACAAAGTTTCTTTTCCATATTTAAATTCCAATTTTTATTTCAATTACTGTATATATTTATATTGTTGATTTATATACTACAATCTAAATCCAAAAGAGTATAATCGAACCTGTAACCATGTGGATCGGATACTGTTTGATGAAATGGTGCATCGCGCGCATCGGAAAGGGGTCATTGGGCTACTCGCACACGTTTCTGTTCCATGAAAAAATAATAGACCCGCACAACATTTTTAATCAGCCGTTTTATGATACAGTGGGTCGTGCAGCTATTATAATAGTTAATACGTGTGTGCACTAGCTAACCCCACAGTTAAATTAACATATAACGGCGACCAATCAAAACCAATTTTGCAAATAATAACTGTTTTAATAAAACTGACCCAGGAATAAGCGCGCATGAGTAACCCTTGTACATCTGCATTTTACGCACATGATACATATATATATATATATATATATATATATATATATATATATATATATATATATATATAGTTTATTTAGATATATTGCTCACATATTTCAATACTTCATAATGGTGTTATTTTAGTTAGATAGAACTGCGACAATATATATATATATATATATATATATATATATATATATATATATATATATATATATATATAACGATATATGCATGTTTGTATGTAAATATAGTCCACAGTGCAATTATACGATTATGATTTCTATTGAAAATTATGATTAACATTATATATTATCCAATAATAATACACAAACAATGGCGTTGTTGTTGTTGATGTTGTTGTCACCGTCACCGTTGCTGACTATCGTCGACGTCGTCGTTGTTTGTGTAATGCGACGCGCGGTGGGCATAAAATGAAATTTGTGTGAAAGGATGGCTAACGAAATGCGGAAGCCAAAATCGATATCGGTTGACATATACGACGCGGACACGCTAATGTCACTACTGCTAACCGTGTATCCCACATGCTATAGGTCACGGTTGAACGGTGTGCCGTTCCGGTATATTACAACAGGCATTATCGATATTAAACAGGAATTATAGATAGGAACGTGGTTGTGCCGCAACGTCATGACCACAAATCCGAAACTGGACTGAAAGAATGTACGGATATCTTTTGGAGAAAATATTACTAATTGTCAATCTAAGTTCAGAACTGTTTATCAAGAACTTGATGATTTAACACAAATGAATTTTCACTCCCTATACATGTTATAAAGTGTTCAGTAATCACTTATTGTTCAATACAAAACATATAAAACATTCATGGCATATAAAACACAGTGCTTATGCTAAAATACCAAGTGCCATCAGTACAAAATGTGATCGAGACACAACATACTAAGTAACGAAACAACGATATATAAACAAATAACCTAGATAAGTTAGTTAAGCCTAGTCTAAGCCTAGTATAAGTTAGTTAAGTCTAGTTAAGTTAATTAAGAAAAAAACACACATAAAACGCAGGTTTTTGAAACTTTCCTGCAAATACCTCAAAAAATTCACCAACCTCAAAACCTCACCACTCCTTCATCCCAACCCATATACCATAATATAAATAATAATAAGCTAAGTTAAGTCAAAAACTCTGTATACACCAATGTATATGTAAGTACTCAGCCACAATAAATCATTATTATTATTATTATTACTTATTGTTCACTTTGTTGTTTATAACAATAATGGGCTCATGCACATTTAGATGGACATCATCATAAGAGCCTTTTTTTATAAAATCCAATATTTCATAATAATTTTGTAACAAAATACTCTGACAATGGTGGAATCGCCATCGAAATGCGCATTAGCACATTATTGTTATTAACAACAAAGTGAACAATAAGTGATTATTGAACACTTTATAGCATAGTGTAGTGTTGAGGGTGAAAATTCATTTGTGCTAAAATGAATTCACCACAATTACAAAACAAACAGTTAAAAAAATTTGGAAAACTTTCAAACTTAATCTCTATTAATGAAATGGTTCTAAATTTATGTATTTTGAAGTGTTCGAAAGAATAAAAATCAAATAATATAATTACTATTCAGTACTGTTTTACTAAATAAATCTTTAAGAATATTGTTTTATAAATACAGTAAATTTATTTTGACAGTAATTTATTTTTCACATACACACACAAATATATGTGTGTGTGTGTATATGCTTATTTATTTATAAACAGAACAATATAAATAAATGTCAATGTAGCGTTTTACAAATGACTAGCATGTTTTTCCGAATATTTGAATAAGCTCGCAGTGAGTTATGTCTTCATCTCTAACACAATTCCTATTAGTCATTTTCGTCGAGGTTTCATTCTTGAAGAGCGTTCGCGAAGAGCTCATCTTTGAAATATACTAGATATTAATTCAAATATGACAGAGATGTTTTTCCAGTTGCTGTTAACGGTTCATGAACGATATTTTAGTGTTTTTCGAGTGTACTTTTTCACATCCATACACTCTCATAAATATATTATATTTTACACACATACATATATATATATATATATATATATATATATATATATATATATATGTATATATGTATTCGTAAATATTCTATGCGTACGTGGGCTCAAATTTACTATCTCATCTAGTAAAGATAAAAAAGGCAACGATTAAAACAAATAACAATAAATCAAATCTCAAAGGGAATCGTTTCAATCAAGTTAATTATTATCAATTTTTGTCTGACTGACGGATTTAATTATTTGAAAGAGTCGAGTAGAAAAAAAATTGAAACAAACGACGGGAGTGCACTCGCCATATCGAACGCCTACACTGTCGGCCCGACACGAGGCCCGTCCGTCCGTACGGACCATATACGTATGTATATGAACGATCTTCTATTTCCGACGGTCATTTTTCATAAGCCACGTAATTGTACACGAAACGCATACTAAGTATTCGTTTCGTGTATGAATACACACGTCGACGGAACGTAATTGTTTAAGGATGGTCCACGAGATCGAAAGGTGCGGAGAAATAATCACAACGGATTTTGTTGTGAAACAAGTAGACGCGACGTTAGAATTATACAGGTAGACATAAATAATCTAGACAACAGCGGGTTTTTTATATATTCTAAGAAAAAAAGGAATCAAAATTTCATTATTTCACAAAAGTTTTCCATTTACTTGAATAATACTTAAAAAATATTATTAAACTGGTGAAATTAATATGAAATGTCAGATTTTACAATCGAGTATAATTTAATAAATTACAACTGTATTTAAATATCACTTATCTTACAATAAATGAAAATAACATTTTTTGCTATTTTACCAGAGAATTCCATTTAGAGTTTATCAAAAAAATTGTACCAGTTAAAATATGCATGTCACTGGCCATGCCATCATCGTCATAGTACTGTATTATAAAATCAAGGTGAACAATCAATGACACAAAATAATAAGTGATTGTTAAACTCCTTTATAAAGTCTTGAGGCGTTGGAGGAGAATGATTCATTTCTGTTAAATGAATATGACTAAAAAATTCTTCACAAGGAACTTTCACACAGTATGGTAGATGTTTTTTTCAAAAACTGTTCAAATTCGAATCCAGTGAACTGCGTTCGAGCATCCCGTCCACACAATAACACAGAGAGACATTACATCCAGCATATTAGAGTTAAATTGTAGCCGTTCCAGTTGAGGTTCGTTTCAAATGTGTTTGCGCTAGGGGTGGCGACGACGGCGAAGGCACGTACAGATGAAATGGATGAAGTAGTAAAGTGAGAAGTTAGAGAGGGCCCTATATATATATACGTTTCTCGCCTCGAGTCACCGCACGCCGTCGCGGAGGGATGCCGAGCGGCTTCTTGGCGAGACTTGGAAGCGATTGATCCGGGACAAAGAGGTAGCGGAGCGGCGCGTACACAAGATCCCGTACTCTCGGTGACGCTTATGTTAAAATCATTTTGTTGTATGAAAAGATTTTCTCGACGAATCGAAAACGCGTCGGGTGGAAACGATTCAGTCGTATTTTCTGGAAATGAGGGCTGTTTGAATTTTCAGTGAGGAGGATTCAAGCCTACGGTTACGTTTATACACATACATTTACCTATAAATTTGTATACATTAAAATAGATTCTTTACGTTTTTATTCTTTAATAAATATTCTTTTAAAAGAAAAAAGATAAATCATAAACATACAACATGAACAACAAATGAAAAAAGCGTATAATAAATTTATTTACATTGCATATCAAAAATTGGCCAAAACTACAAGTCTATAAATTATATAAGTTTTTCATAACTTGTTAAAAATAGTCTCTTTAGAAAGATATTTTCAACTTTTATAATAGGAGAATTTAAAATTATATTATGTTTCATAAAAATGTTTTTATTATTATAAGAAGTCATTTAAATTGCTGTATATGAAGAGTTTTGACATTTATGACATTTTTAATTAAAAATAAAATACATTATTCTACATATTTTCAAAAACATAATTTTGTAAGTGTTAAATAATAATTATCATTATTTAAGAAAAGTTTAAAAAACTAGTTTGAATTAATTGACAAATTGAATACAAAAAATTCGAAATTAAAAAAAATATCTATCATAAAATTATAACTGGTTATTTTCATTACTAATCCTGATTTATTACTTATAAAGATCAAGGCATTTTCGAAGAAAGTTCAGTAAAAGTCGTGTCAATAAAACATTCCGTTTCTAATTCCTGATCGAGAAAAACTTTCATCGCATATCCGAACTTAACAGATTACCAATAAAATAACATTCTGCAATGATTAAAAATACTCCCGCAGACGGATCAGACACAAAAAGACGCGCAACGTGTTCGAAAGTTCTTCCATCTCTATGCACAACTTTCCATAAACAATGCGCAATTATGTTTGTCGAAACGTATACATTCCACCAACGGCGCGAGGTGAATCCTGATTAAGGCGAAATACTAGAAAAAGGATAAAAAAGAGAACACATATAGGATTTCATAATATATATATATATATATATATATATATATATATATATATATATATGTATGTATGTATGTATCGATATGTGTATATGAAACGACATAGAGTTGGAAAGGCAACGAGAAGCTCTCCTCGATTCATCTCACTTTAACCATCTATCATGTACATTACTCGGCTTCCACAGTTCTGTTCGTTAACGTACGTATACTACATATAGTAGCGGTATATAAAATACTGTAAATGGATGTTTCATCCGGTGGAGACGCTGCGGGGCACCGGTTCGGCATCGCGCATGTGCACGGATCGATCCTCTCTCTATATTACACACAAACACATACAAAACATCTCTACACAATCCCTATTATACATACACACACATATATAGAGTGAGCTTTATACAAAAGCGTTTCTCCAATCCGTCCCCTTTCTCCGGCACGGAGTCGACGGAAAAGGGTACGTAGGGGTAATACGACCGCCACTTGACATTATACTACTCCACACATGTCACATTACGGCAGTACAAGCCACCCGCTAACTGTTTATATGAGCTTATTCAATATGTCTTGTAACTATAATAGGCATAGGCGTGTATGATTTACACGCCTTATAAGTGGTACAGAGATGCTGTGCTGGTACTCGCACAACACGACGGCGCCAAACGCAACGGGAACAGGTTGTCGTCCTGTTCTCTTTTTTTTCAGCTACGTCAAGTAACTGTAAAACAAAGTAATATACTCTTTTTCATCTCCCATTCTTTATTTTGCTTCTTACTCCTATTAGTTATTCTTCTTATTAGATGTCGATCGTATAAACACAACAGTTTTAATCGAGTATTTTTTTCGATGTTTTAAAGATACTCAAGTTTATGATCAAGAAAAATTATTTTATTGTGAAAAATTTAGAGGAGTAAATTTTGACAAAAAGAATCAACGTAACAATAGCCAACAAAAATTTTCAACCAACGAATTTTCCATCTATCTATGGATCTCTTCCTAGGCCTTTTTGTATTTCTGATTTCTCTTGTCCATCGATGGTCTTCTCTTTTACTTTATGATTTGTCTATTTTCATTTTAAACTTCTCATTTTTACTTTAATGTCCAAAATTTGTTTTTTTATGATCCACTTATTTCTCGATCTTTCTAACATATCTATGTATAACAGCTAAATTATTTTTTTTATTCAATAGTTTGATTTAATTTACTATATGTCAGTATCAATGTTCGAAAGAGAGTATTGGTGAATTTTTAATCAGAATTGAATTATTCAAAATAAAAAAATAATTTCTCTGAAGTTTTTCAAACCCTTGTTTAAGTAATAAACTTTTTAAAATACTCTTAGTGAAAATACTTTTATATTATAGCAGAATAGAAGAGGTTCCCGTGATCTTTATCTAAATAAATATTATATATATATATATATACATGTGTGTGTGTTTGTGTTGTGTAAAGTAAAAAAGGTGTCAAACGATGTTTCGTTTTTAATAACACAACATTTGAACAACGGTGGCTGACCAAATTCCGAATCCCCGAGGCCGATGTGATTGGCAGCCACCGAGTGGCTTCTACGGGACCGTCGGTCAGGGTTCCGCCCCTGATCGATACAAACACTGACATATTAAAACTGGACGAGTGTGGAACGCGTCTGACGAGGATAGAACGACGACTGGACGACAAAGCGATAAACCGGGCGACAATTCGAGCGCGCAGCTAATCGACCGAGCGACTTCTGAGATACGCACGACAAACACACGTATACAGTCGCACTTTCATCTTTAGCGTGTTTTATCATATGTTTGTAGAACGACGATGGTCGCGATAACTGGAATCCGCGTCGACAGAGACGACACGCGATTTTTACGGTCATACTGAACAAAAACCATCCGCCCGTTTCTCCCTGCGCTCCGTCGACCCGCGCCCTAACCACCCACCCTGTTCTCTCTATTACATCGCCGTCCTATGCATCGCAAGTTTGTCAGAGTTATATAAAGTTATTTTGTTCAGTTGCGCTGCAGATCGTTTTATTCTGTGAAAGATGAGTCGTAAGTATGACATGAATACATACAAGGTTTTGCTAGATCTTATCTATGCGACACCCAACACATGTACATGTATACAAAAATACATACATATCACACAAACATATATATATATATATATATATATATATATATACATATGTATATTTAGAATTTGTTCGTTATGTATATCTCGTTTCTCCGAATACTTATTCTGAAGGTTTTCACTTAAATACCATTAAGAGGAGAACGTATGAAAAAGTAAATTAATTCGTTGTACATCTTTATTGACGACATGTGACTACAAAATAACGACACCTTGTTTGTTTCTTAAAAATATATTCGAGTATAAATTAATATTGATAGACAGCACACCGAATAAATACTTGTAATAATATTTTTTTAATTTGGTGAAGCATACATACAAAAGGTAGTATCGAATATTTATATATATATATATATATATATATATTATATATATTATATATATATATATATATATATATATATATATTATATATATTATATATATATATATATATATATATATATATATATATATATATATATATATATATATATATATATATATATATATATATATATATATATATATATATATATATATATATCTATATATATATATACATATGTTACTACTTTTCAAAAAAATATGAGTGTTTAATAATTATTTGTTGATTACTTTTTATTGTTATTGCACATTTAGATAATGATATCATATCTATAAATTGCAGGAATATTCAATATGATCTAATATTATGTATACGCAGTACAAAGATAATGGCATCAATAACAAAATGTGCAATAAACAGAAATCAGTAAATAAGTATTAAACATATTAATATATTTAGTGTTAATGTAATGATTTGTTTGTGAAAATGTTAAAAGTTTCAATAATTTATATAGAATTATTTTTTTTAATAATTAACACTAGGTTTACGGGACGCGTCATTTTGACACATTTCGAATTTCATGAGGGAATTTACAGAAACCGTTTACATTTTTCTTCTACCACTTGTACTGACTTTTAACCATTTAACGAGACAAATAAAATAGGGAAATTAATTTTCTTCAAAACTTTCTAATTTAGAAATTATGTATGTGGTATACCTATCTTTACGGTACGCGTCAATTTGACACAATCGTAAAATAATCATTAATGCTAGTTGGGAAACCCTGATCTGATATAGAAAAGGCAATTTGGTATGTTCGGGAAGCATATAAAGAAAAGTCACTAAAAGATTGTTATTTATAATCGAAGAAATGGGGACCCGCTTTCTTCTCGAGCACAATGCCTAGAAATCAATTTACGCAAATTCTTCGATTCATATGATTTGATAAAAGAACAAAACGATGTGAACGTTTACGTACAGATAAATTTGCATTGATATCTGAAATATGGAACAAATTTATACATAATAGTCAATCCTGTTATAGACCTCACGAAAATATTTCAATAAACGAGCAACTGTTCCCTACGAAAGTCCAATGCAGATTCACGCAATATATGCAAAATAAGCCACATAAATTTGGCATAAAGTTTTGGTTGGCAGTAGATGTAAATTCAAAATATCTAAAATATAGTTTCCCTAATCTGGGTAAAGATTAAACGCACACTTCAACACTTTTGGACGGATTTTGTAGTTTTAAAGTTAGCCGAATCATATTTACATCAAAGCAGGAATATAACAACCGATATTTTTTTACCAGTATATATGTGTAAAAGATACGCGGAATAAATGTAATATTATATAATGTTAAATATTATAAATTTTATATAAATGTATATCTTATAGTTTCATTTATAAGTTAATATTATATAATTGTTGTTTTTAAAGAAAATGTATGATTTTGTTCATACGTCAAATTGACCCGTGTCCGTAAAGATAGTACATGAAACGTCCGTAAACCTAGTGTTAAGTATAAGGAAATGTATTTTCATTTTCAAAATTTTCTAAACAGAATTTAAAAAAATATAGTAAATAAATAAATTTTAACTATAATTTTTTTTGGCTAAATATTTTCATATTTAACTATATATTTTATATTAAAAATTTAAAACTATTAAGAAAATTCACAAATCTGCTTCAGTCTTCTAAAAAGAAAAACAAAAGAATAAACTCGTCCGATAAGAACGGGCCGTTATATGACCGATCGGTGACGATGATGAGCTCCATTTAATAAATATTTAACGGACCGAACCGTGTGACCAGTCCACACTGAATATTGCATCATTTTCCAGCGAATCGGCCCTACGATCCTGCCGTCGAAAATCTTCCTGCTATCTAACCAGAGAGCGTGGCGATCTCTCGTTGCGTTCATTCCCGCCGCGTCCCGGAGTCGCCACGCGATCGAGCCGGACTGTGACCACGCCCACGCTTCGCGCCACTTTGCAGCACAGGAGATATACACACACACACATATACCCACTCACACACACACAAAATGTACACAAAGTGGAAAACCGCGACGGGAACGAGAGCGGCATAATACCTGCTCTTTCCTGCTTATTTCACTCGCTCGCTCGTCCGAGCAACCGTCCCTCTCGCCGCCTCCGCTACCACTTCACAAACGAAAATGAGAATCCTCACCGCATCCAATACGGGCATGAGATATATCAATCTTGCTGAAAGTTTTTGTATGTAGAACTTTTATCGTCGACAACGGACGCTGCGCTTCCAAACAATTGATACGTATACGTTCCTCCTCTTCTCCTTCACGTTCTTGTACAACGGTCGTTACTTCTTCGTCGTTCGCGCTCGGCTTTCATCTTATTCTTATTCTTTCACGTTTCAGCGTCTCTAGGCTCGCGTGCAGGTGTGGAAAAAGACGTGACACGATTACGGAATTATCGGTCGCTATTGAGGATGTGTAACAATGATTCGATGTTATTATTTTTTTTATACTCGGCATTGGTAGAAAAATAAGTTTCAGTTTTGTGGCGAAAAGCGATTCGAAATTATGTTTTAGAGAAAACAGAGAAACTTACTATACATTGTTAATAATATATCAACTTTAATAAAAAATTAGAAATTCGTGATGATTTTAATTTTAAACAATTTAGTCATTCTTCACGAATTTTTAAATAAAAAATTATATTCAATATCATTAATATTTTGTTCAATCGTACAGTTCTTCATTATTAATTATTTTTTATTTTTTTTACAAAACTAAACAAAATTAGTCATTAAGCAAGTATTTCATTTTTTTGTTAAATCTTCTAGACTGAAATTATTTAGGTGAATTACCCTAGATTAAAATGTTTTTCCAATACATATATATATATATATATATATATATATATATATATATATACATATGTGTATGTTTGTACTAATATAAATCATCGTCGTAGTTTGATTTCATGCTACCTGCTTGTCTACCTGTAATGAAAACAGCTTGTATTCGCTTGATTATACGTTACGATAGAGAAACGTACCCGCGCCTCTTTCACCCGCACCATCGACGAGCCATTCGTCGAAAGATACACATACACATGATTCCACCGACCTAACCCCCGCTCTCATTCTACGCGATGTGCAAACAAAATACTTAATGCTGGTATATCGACTTCCCTGATTAAAGGATTACGAAACGTGAAAATAGGCTACATGTGCCGAACAGATTGCATTTTGATTGTATGTGTCGATAGATAGATAGATAGGTTGATACACATATACATAAGTATATGCAATAAAAACTTATACATATATATATATATATATATATATATATATATATATATATATATATATATATATATATATATATAGCGTAATAAGTGTATGTATTTGTTATACACATCCACGCGGTACTATGTCAATACGGTTGTTGTTATCATTGCAAATTATTACTTCGCATGACAATAAATTACATGGAAAATATATGTGACGGTTCTGCTGTCCCATGTATATCAATTTCTATACATATTGGGATGTCATATATTTTACCTGCTTGTATACGAATAATTAAACAGTACACTCGCACATACACACATTAATATTTTTGTAATGTGCACTTATTATTTTTGATTTAAGGATTAAGTTTGACAAAGAATATATTTCGATACAATAGTCTTAGCCAGATTCGTATTGTACGAATTTATTCAATATATAAAAATATCATTATATTTATTTTTATATAATTTTTTATATTCTTTTATGATAAATCTATTTGTACTGTTAAAATTTGATATTGAATTTAAATACGAGGGTAGTCCCATAAGTATCCGGCCTGACCTAGAGATGGCGGTAGTTGTTTGAAAAATATCACTGTATTAGAAAGTACACAATCTATAAAGCATCAATAGTGAACGTTTTCAGTGAATTTGTGAAAATGGAGAAAATCGGTCATCGTTACGTGATACAATACTTTTATTTGAAAGGCCTCAGCCCAACCAATATAAAAGATGAACTGGATTCTATTCTGGGTAATTCTGCTCCTTCGTTTACAACAGTGAAATATTGGGTAGCAGAGTTTAAACGAGGCCGTACGAGCTGCCAAGACGAGCATCGCAGTGGTCGACCAAATGAGGTGATGACTCCAGAAATGGTGAAGAAAATCCACAAAGCGATACTGGATGATCGTCGATTGAAAGTGCGCGAGCTAGCAGACATAGTAGGCATTTCAAAAAGTGCGGTACATGGCATATTATCTGAAAATTTGGACATGAGAAAGCTGTGTGCAAGATGGGTGCCGCGTTTGTTCACACTTGAGCAAAAACAGTGTCGTGAAGATGTTTCAATTGGTGTTTAGCGAAGTTTCACAGCAACAAAGCAGACTTTTTGCGCCGTTTTATAATCATGGATGAAACATGGGTCCATCACTTCACACCCGAGACAAAAGAACAATCAAAACAATGGACTGAAAAGGGAGAACCGGCTCCAAAGAAGGCGAAGACCGTTTCATCTGCAGGCAAGGTCATGGCGTCGGTTTTTTGGGATGCGCGTGGGATAATTTTCATTGACTATCTTGAAAAAGGAAAAACTATCAACGGCGAGTATTATGTGAACTTATTGCAACGTTTGAGCGAAGAAATCAAGCAAAAACGGCCGCATTTGGCTAAGAAGAAAGTGTTGTTTCATCAAGACAATGCACCAGCTCACAAATCCGTTATTGCAATGGCCAAAATTAATGAATTAAAGTTTGAATTGCTACCTCATGCACCTATTCGTCAGATTTAGCCCCCTCGGATTATTTTCTGTTCCCAAACTTGAAAAAATGGCTCAGTGGTCAAAGATTTCCCAACGATGAAGAAGTGATGTCGGCAGTTAATGGGTATTTTGAGGAGCAAGACAGTTCTTATTATAAAAAGGGTATCGAACTTATTGAACATCGCTGGGAAAAGTGTATAGAGCTGAAAGGAGATTATGTTGAAAAATAAATATATTTTTTTCCAAAATTTTTGTGTTTTCTTTGTTGGGTCGGGTACTTCTGGGACCACCCTCGTACATTGGACTGACAAATAGATAATTTCGGATTTACTAATAGATGTCTCTAGGTATCTTAGAATATATCTACCCTTTTTTAAAACTAAGAATGCGTTATAAAATTTAATAGGTGATAATTCAAGCTTGATTTAGAATGAAATTTTGCGTGTTTTAGTTAAAAGTTGTTTATTTGGCATCAAGTTTAAGACGGAAAATTAAAACGAGCGTCATTGTCTTATTTTTTTTATTATTTCCATAAAACTCAACGCAAGCTCATCAAAAGTTATGTGTTGTGTATGGTGATGATGATGTCTGAAAAAAATGATAGTGATGGAAATTGGTTTACTAAATTTCTAGTGAGTGTTTATCTAAAGATGTTGTTCTGGTCATCCAATTGAAGTTGATGACGACAAAATCAAAGTATTAATTGAATCAAATCATGTAGAATGGCTCGAGAAATTGTAGATAAGTTAAACTTATTACATACTAGCGTTGAAAATCATTTGAAATAACTTGGTTACATTAATAAGCTCAATATTAGGGTTCTATATGAATTTAAAAAAAATCATCTTACCAAGCATATAAATGTCTGCGAATCACTCGTGAAACGTAGCGAAAATGATCCATTTTTGAAACGACTGATAACAAGTGAAGAAAAATGGATATTTTACAACAACGAAAATATATTGTGGCTGTAACCTGACACTCCAGCTCAAAGCACATCAAAATAAGATTTTGTTATCAGTTTGGTAGGATTACAAAAAATTTATGTTTTTGAACTTATTTCAAGGAACAAAACGATCAATTCGGATGTGTATTGCTGACAGTTAACCAAATTGAATGATATATTGCAACTGACACGTCCAGAATTGATGAATTGGAAAGATTTTGTGTTCCACTATGACAATATGAGACCACATATATTTTTGGTCACTCACCAAAACTACATACACTATATTTACCTAATCTTGCATCGTCATATTATCATTTATTCCGTTCCTTGAAAAACTTTTTAAATGGTAACAGTTTCATCTCAGATCAGGCTATCAAATCGTACTTGGTTCAGTTTTCTCTCAGAAAGATGAAAAGTTTTTTGAGCATGGAGTTATGAAAATATCTGAAATATGAAAAATGGTTTTTGGAACAAAATGGTCTATACATTATTGAATAAAATTATTTCATTCTATGAAAAATTAATTTTTCATTTACTTAAAAAACGCAATTATTTATATGCCAACCCAATATATATAAATAAATTCAATATTAAATTTTGTCATTATAAATATATTCGTATTCGTATCTTTGCTTTGAATTATTATCAGTAGTAAGTATAAAAATCAAATTATTTTTTTGTACTTTATTACATCATATATATTTGTTTACAAATGATTAGTATTTATATATTATCCAGTACAATGAAATTATTTAACAAACGAAATATTGTTACATATTTATCGATCTTTTGATTTTTAATAAAATTCTGATTAATACTATAAACTGTGGACGATAACAAAAGGTCAATTATTAATGGAATATCAACATACAAAAACACTGCGACAACAATAGGTACACAACAGCCATATTGACACGTACCCATCAAGTTATAAAAGCGATGTCTGTGTGTGTGTATGTGCGTTATTAAGAAATAAAACCAACGAAACCGAATTGAATTTTATGATCGTCTATTAAAACGTGCGGTCGTTAAAATCACACTCGGGGTTACTGAAAATTGACAATTTCGGGTAGGACAACGGCACAGCTTTGAAACGCGTACGATATTCTCGTTCGTAGGATTTTCAAAGCATATGTGTGGGTGTATATGGATTTAAACACACTAATGTGTGTCGGTTGGTGACTGCATGCGATCGCAAACGGTCGGTCGACTTTAAGTGATTTATGAACTCCAAGATTTGCTAATTGTAGTTTTTAAAAAGTAATAAATTTGTTCAAACGTGATTTGTTTTCTATTAACAACCAATGAATTTTCTTGAAATGACATGTTAATTTTCTAGTAATATTTTTATTTAATACGAATACGATTATCTATTTAATACGATTTTAAATAAACTATCAATAAGTTTAAACTGTAATTAAAAGTACAAAATACGAACACCTGATTTTACCAGGATAGAGACTCTTTATATTTGTATAAATTAAAACAGTACGTTCTAAAATCGGCAAGGAGACATAAATTAACATTAAATTCAAATTACACGACCGATTTAATAGATTTTCTGTACTTGCCGCTCGTGTAGACCTGTTTGGACGCCTGGTCAGTCACAAATTAATTGTAGTCATTAACGGCGTTGATTTTTTCTCCGTATATTTATTAATTAACTTCTACGTTTATATAAATGACATCTGTCTAAATTTTACGGACTCGCTATATTTCTATTTCAGATATAACGTACAAGTTTTCAAACAAGTATCGAAGAACAAATTCGATTTCAGTAAATAATTGGCATTAATTTACAGATAAGATTTGTAAATTTTATTAATTTTAATATGTATATTATTATAATATATTAGAAATGTGTAAAGGTATTCATTGCTGATATTTAAATAGTATTAAAATTTATTACGATAAATGGTAGATCATTATAGTTTGTATAAAACATGTAAATCTTATAGTATTCATGTGATAATTGTATTATTGTAAGTAAATGCTGTTTTTTTTTAGACAATTATACTTTTTAATGATTGTTTCTCATTGTAAATTTTAAATTAGTATACATATTTTTTTATAATAGTAAAAATATGTGTAATAAAAAGATTTAATGAGTTTTAAAGAAATTAAGATATTCCATTTCATCTAACTATGTTCTACAAGAATCATCTTAATTGTTTTAGTAATTAAATTCGGCGACTTATGTCGTGGAAACAAAAGTTTGACATGTTCCTCGTGCGAACGATTTCGTTCATAATCGTATGTAAATGTATTCTCCATCGATACGTAGAAAACGACATCTCAATAAAGCAATACCCGTGCGAAGCCTTTCTAATCACCGTATCTGTTCACTATTTGTATCAGACAAATTGCTCGTGTGGGCTTATAATAAGCGATAAGTGGCCGGTGTGGAAAAAAGGAGAGAAAGACGTTTACAAATCGTTAAAAACAAACAATCGACACATAGGTGTGTATAGTTTATTAAATAAAATTAATGCCGATTTAAAGGATTTTCGGTATCGAACCAAGGCCGTGCCAATTATTTTCGTCAAAGTGCGCAATAAGTTATGTATGTATGTGAGCGTGTGTGGTTTTTTAGACTTTGCTTAAAGGTAGCTAATTTAAAAACGATTAATATTTTTATGGATAATATTATTTTTTTACTTTTAATACGATTTCTCGAATCTATTTATAAATATTTAATGCGCATTTACTCAAATCGACTATTTTACATATCTTTTCTATTTTAATTATATGTATTTTATAGAATGATAAAAATGTAATAATTTCAATTGAGTTTAAAACATACTTTACTATTTATGGAAGATAAGAGAAAAATTACATTTTTTTGTAAACTTATTTAGATATTATATAAGATCGTTAGTTTAGTAGTTTGTTTTCTAAGCACGGTTTGACACCGTACTTGTTACATCGTTCAATCAATTACCGACTACTTACAAAAAATCTTTAACAATAGCCGGACTTTTTGAGAAAGGTCAATCTGTAGGTGTTACCACAAAAATGAGTAGAAGACAATTCACGTGTGCATATTAAAAAAACAGACACATATAAACACATATATTTTTAGTATATGTATACATGTCTCTCTATGTGTGTGTGTGTATGTCCACTACATTGTTTCATTATAATAGTTCCGCAATTATTAACAATAAATGTAGCCTTCTATTTGTAACCTTCGGATCAATCAATGGCCCATATAACATTCACATGTACGTAAAACCTACAACAACTACTACTGTATGGATGTTGCTGCTCTGTCGATACACCAAGGTAGCTACTAATTATCAATTAACTTATCCGGTTTTCCATTCATTACGACGAAAGTGAAGAGCATAACGAGCGAGTAAGAGTATACTCACGAGACGAAAGATCGAATGAAAAAAATATATTCACGTACAGACATAAAGCCAGTTTAGTGGTGATTTATGAGAACTTGTTCGAACATTATGTCTGTTTGTATTTTCTTTTTTATTAACTAATAATATACGCGCGCGTGTCATAAAATATCAAGTTAATATATTTATTATCGGCCTTTTATTATTCGTAATTATATCTATTCGGATCTGATAAAAGAGGTGATGATTTATCATCGATGTCCGATATAAAATATGAGTACGTACACCGATTGAGGATTACATGTTGAATAAACGAGAATATTGTAAATAATTTCGAGCAGACTTTTTTATAAACAACATTCAAAAAGGCATTTTTTATGTAATCATAATTGATAATTTGATGATGCAGATTTATTACATTGAATTTAGGTATCAAATATGAATAATATATATATTTATAAATTAAAGAATTAATAAAGTTTTAAAATGTGTATCAAAAATAGGTTTTAATTTTTCTTTTTAGAATATTATATATAAAAAGTATTTACATACTACAATGATTTGAAATTTTCAAAATATTTCATATATTTGCTCTACCGTGATTGACTCTAACTGCGATTGTGTTCTTTGACAAACATATTCGAGTACATGTAAACGCTACAGCGAATCACTCGACTGTGTCTGTATGTAAACATAGACGATTCGCGTGAATTTAGAAAAAGCACAATACGTTACGAAAAAAATGTAAGAAAGCCGAAAAATCTTGGCAGACCGTCAATACCGGCCGACCGAATTTATCCTGGTATTATTAACGCCAAAGCCGTTCATATTCAGTTTTATATTTAGATATCAACGCGTAACGTTGAAGTGTATTTCACAAACACACACACATAGACACAATTTGAGTGTGTGTCGTGTTGTATGAATGCATCGTAACTCACTAATAAAATAGGTCTAATATTAGCTGATGACCTCTGCAAAACGACCTCCATTCCTATTCATATACACGCACACATCGGTATTTCGAACAGTACATATATTTCTATACGTGTACTCTAATGATTATATATATATATATATATATATATATCGGCTTGGATGGTCGGCAATGACGGTAATGCATTTGAGTGCAGAGCGTTGTTGTAAAGCTCGCGCCGCACGACGCTTTCAGGACCCCTCGCGTCCGCCGCTGTTCTGTTCTCTGTTACTCTACCGGCCAAAGTAATTGATATTCTTTGATATACATAATTAAACTGTCACAGGCTCTATTATTACTGAACATATATGTCGTGCAAATGCGGTTATCACGACTTTAAATATTAAATTATGATATCATTCATTTGCGACATAACGCCGTACTATTTGTCGCTAATTCGTTTCACTTTCTAATATAAACACAATTTATATAAATACAATACATGCACATCCACAATTGTACACACACACATGTATATATATATATATATATATATATAACAAGAAAATTATAAAATAATATTTTCCAAATTTTATATCTAAATTCGCAACGATAATAAATAAATACGATTATTTGTCATTAATAATTCTATCTAAATAAAAAATAACAAATATATGACTAAGAAAAAATTGTACTAATTAATTAATTTTTTTTTTAATTAAATATAATTTTATATTTCAAGTATGTGAATAAAATTCATGTTCATTTCCAAATTTTCCAAATAGCCAAAAGTAATAATAGTGGAACGTACACATCACGTATACAGTTTGAAAAAGTGCCACAAGACATCTGTGCCTCGTCGCATATATTTTTTTCATAACCTGTCAACAAATTAGTGTCGTTTCGTTAGTACGATTTCCATAAACTTAACGAATCCTATTAATATAAACTAACGTCTCATCACAACAGCCAGAAGCAACGTTTTAGTGCTCTACGAATCTATTTAAATGTTCAGAGACTCTAATAAATAAAAACGCAATTAATTAACAGTTTATTATGCTTCAACGTTAACACTCTTTCATCTCTCTCCGTACAAACAACTTCGAATTATTTATATCATTTCGGACGAACTTACGACATCTCTCTCTTCGTCTATTCATTTATGTGTATAAACGAATATTGATATCCATTGCACGTATATCTTAAAATTAATCTGAAACCGGCTCGAAATTTCAATCACACAATTTGTCTGTTATCCAACCGATATATTAATTAATTTCTGTCTAATTTATTTACACAAGACAAACTCGCGGAGACAGTCTCTGAAAAAGTCCAGCATCGTCTTCGTATTAATTACATTATTAAATCCATTCACTGTTTACGACTTACAACTTTTATATTTTAAGTAATAAACAAAGTTATAATGAAAAAAACGCCACGCAGATAATTTAACGAAACTGTCAAATAGAATCCGGTAAGAAATATTATTTAAACTGATTGCTTTTTAACCAGATGTGTAGGATTTTAATTTATATAAATTTATATATATATATATATATATATATATATATATATATATAATTTAATATTTTAATTAAAAAAAGACCGACGCCCAGCACCTTGTATGTTGTTGTTGCGAAGTAACATAATCGCTTAATTATTTTTCTTTCATATTTTGTTTTGAAACTATATTAGTAGTATCCATATAAAGTATGAGCAGGAAGTGCGTTACTGTCGATAATAATAATAATAATAACGACGGCAATATTCTCGTTCGATCGATAATAGTTATTTGCATGTGTTATAATCACATGTTTGTTTAAAGAATTAACTGAAAAGAATGTGGCCGAGAAACAATTTTAAAGACAATAAGTGGCGTTCATAATAAAGACATAACTATTGTGTTTTATCGGTCGACGTAGGTGTATGTTGATAGTATGGGCGTAGACGGGAATTAATCAGTTTTCAATTATAAATCCCTCGAACAGATTGATGGTTATCGAACGTTGATCCTGATATGGAAATGTTCAGTGGTAGAGTTGTTTCATAGGTTTTTTTTCTTAATTAAAAAATAACTCGTTTAGAAAAATAGTCTATTAATACGAGACGTTCAAAAACTAGCATGTGAACGTTGGAAAAGTATCAACGGTCAATAAATTTCGTTGTGGAGATTTTATTCTCCAATATCTAGTTATGGAGAATGAACATCACACACATACAATTTATATATATATATATATATATATATATATATATATATATATATATTTATACTCAGATTCAAGTGTGATGCATATCTATAAAATAATCATTAAAACATAACTTGTGTGTCCAGTGTTCGTATCACCGTTGCGAGTCTCAGTCGACCGTACAGAACGCCAAATGACGCCATTGTTTATCTGCAACGATTTATCACACCTGCTGAACGGCAGTGACCGCGAATGCTGTTAGTTGCACACACATACATGTACGTCCAAATATACATAACTTTATGTACACACACACACACACACACACACACACACACACATATATATATATATATATTTGAGATATTGTGTGTGTGTGTATACCACCAGTCACACCACCGTAAAATGACAATCGTTTATTCGACCGGTGGCCAGTGGCATTTGTCGTACAAGCGGTCCTTGCAAATTCAACATACGCTATGTACTTAATCCGTTATTTCGTTTAACGGGCATTATAACGACAAAGAAACACGTTGCTGCACTCTGAATAATGTTGAAACGATTTTTTTTATTTGACAATCTAAAAATGTATATTTTTCTATATATCATTTAAGTTGCATCGTCGCCAAGTTTTTGTAGACAAGCAATTTTTCATTCGATTCTAGCAATCGATATATACATTTTTTTAAAATATTATTATTAAAAAATATTAATACTAACACTAAATAAAAAAATAATCTCTAGTATTTATTCTTTTTGATAATTTCCACATATCAATTTTATTATTTAATTGAAGAATAAATCATCTATAAATTATTGGATAAAGATATTTTCCAGAACTTTCCACTTCACAAAATTATAAATAATCTATTTTTTTGAGAAAGTTTTCTGTGTTGTAAAAAATGTTTAGATTAAAGAAATAAAATTATATATATATATATATATATATATATATATATATATATATATATACATGTATGTGTGTAATATATGTATGGTAAAGACTTTAAATATCGACTCAACATTCCATAAGTAAATGCATTTCTACCTACATATAAACGCATGTATGGAACTTCATATGAATTTATATAACCGAGTCGCTGTTTGTTTTCGAACACACGACGAAGAGCATTGCATCGTAGTAATTAGTGGCACGCGATGGCTCCGTGTTAATTAATCACAAACGCTGCTGTGTCCGCTCCGTTGCCACCGACACGGCTTCTCATGTTGGTTGACCGCTCCCGCGGTGAGTGCGCACGGCTTCTTGTCGATTTAACATTTGACTCGATTAACTTGTTCTCTTCAACACCGTACACACACATGAATATATATATATATATATATATATATATATATATATATATAATATCTTTAATTTTAAATGATGTTCAGCCACGCTACACAGACTGGACGAATTTAAATAATGTTTTAATTGAAAGAACAAAAAATTCACAAGACAAAGAATAATTAATAACTGGTATTTTTTGTTCTTAATAAATACGACTTTGTAGTATTTAATTTCTTATTAATACTAGTTATTTCTTGATAGTTGAAACTTCAAATTTTTATTTATTACCCTTTAAATAATTGAGTAAAATCGATTCATTTTTGTAATCAATCAATCATCTAACTTTAATCCAACAACAAGTTATCGTACACAGTTTTTCCTGATTTATCAGATTTTTTAACAAAAAAAACTGGAAAATAGAAAAAAACATATCCAAGGTTTTAATACCGATCAAACCACACGTAGCAACATAAATGACATGTTTTTCTTCGAATGTTTAATTTATCATATTAATTGATTTACAAAGAACTCAATCAGGAATTGTATCACATGTGTATCTACGTATATGGATGTAATATAATATGTGTTTGTATATTAATAATGTGATAGACACACACATGTTGCAAGTGTTGTTTGTTTTAGTCGACCTACACGCAAATCGAACAAGATATTCCATTATGTCACTCGTTTGAATATTCACACAAACATTCTTGTCGAGTATCAATTCGTCTATCACAATCCATCCATCCACCTATCCGTTTTCTAGTGCCGGTACTTTAGGGTAGTCAGCGATGCATGAGACGCATTCATGCCTTCCGTCTTATAACATCTTTTTCTTTTAGCTCACACGCCGCGATGCATGTAATTTATTGTTTTCTTTGCTTATATTTAAACAGAAAAAACAACGATATTCATTTATCCGATTTCCTTATGATCATCTTTATATTCACACACGCACAAATATATTCATATATGCGTGTGTGTGTGTGTGTTTATATAAGTATAAACATATTTATATAATGTATAGTACTACCCATTTCAATTACATTCTGGCGTCAACGACGGTACACCATGAACAAAGAGGTATGAAAAGAGAGAACATACAATATTTTGACAAGTAGAAAATCATTTTGACAAATTTAAATGGCGAGACAGGCGTGCACGCTGTCGTAGAGTTTTGTCAGCCGGTTATCTGATGTCGGGAATCAGTGACGATGCCACTTTGTCACAACTTGTCATTGTAGCTGTCCGCCCGGAGCGACGACGGCGACGACTTCGTTCGCCTCGTTCCGCTTTTCACTTAACAAATGAACTAAAGTATGCCGGAAGTGTTTTGTATAAAAGGGACCGCTATTACGCACACACACACGTCGTCGCATATTTACGCACACTCATGACCAGATAGGACCGTGTAATTAAATATAATTACATGTGAACATTACCGAATGACTGGTCAAAATTTTCGACCATACGCACTTCTACATCGGATGTATTTGCGAAAATCCATGTGGTGGTTTGTCAGATTCCGTTTCGTAAATTCCATCCAGACGTTAAAAAATCTTTTAATTATACCATCACGAGCGGTGATAATGTTTTACTCGATCTTATATTTTATTCAATTCGAAACGAATCGATATTTAAAGAAAAATAAATAACCGACAAAATTAAAATAAAAATTATTCAAAAGTTTACTATTTGTAAGATCTCTGTAAAGATTTATAGAGATCTAATTACGTCCGAATAGTACACGTACATTTTTTCAGTAGTTTAGAAAAAAAACCTAAAATATGTCTATAAGAAGGAAGCAGAGAACATCAAGTAAAATTTATATTGACATAATGGAGAGTTTATCGTGTTTGTGTGGTTTATGAACCGTTAAATAAAATAACAACGTTACGTTAGTTGCTAAAAATCAAACAGGCGCGCGTTAGACGTCAAACCGACGATCCAACAGTTTTTTTCCGCTCTTTTCACGCGCCGTACGAACTAAAATCAGATATAGCGTGCTATATGGAAATTACATAGCCGTGTAAAGTCGACTTTTAAGTACAGAGAGATCGATCTCTCAGCGCTACATTGTAATTAACTAATTAAAATATAACATACATATAAACATTGTTTATGCGTGTATATATATATATATATATATATATATATATACGCATATGTGTATATAACGTAATGGAAGACTAATAAATAAAGTTTGTTTGTTATTATCGCACGGTCGCGCTCTCTCGACGTCAAACATTCATTATAATATAGTTTACATATGTTGAATGTGTAATAAATAATATCGATATGATTTGTGTGGCGGTTATCTTGATGTATTAATCAAACGAAGCGAGTAATCAACGCGTGGGTAATATTTTTAAGTGATCTTGAAGAAATAGTCAACGGTTGGCTACTAATCCAACATAGTAGTTTCGACATAATCGTAGCTAAGTGAGTAACAAATTGTATTTATAACAATTTGAAACGTTTTTTATCCTTAAATGACATATAAACAACTTGTATCGAATACAATTTTGTAAAAAAACATTTTTTTAAAAAAAAGTTTAAGAATTTACTAAACAGAAATTAATAGCGTTGCAGTATTTTTAAAATGATTATATTTGTTAACGTAAGGCATACATGTGTACACATATGGACGATGTAAACAGAATGTAATTGAAAATAGAATTTAACAAAGTTGGTATTATGGAAAAAAATCAAGTACATATGTACATAGATATTAAAAATTGTCAATTACGATATTTTTCAGTTCTAGGATTTTTTTAAACAAAACTATTTAATGCAAAAATATATGTAGATGTTTGAAATGATTTTTATGTAATTACAAAGTGGTTACAATAATAATCAATAATCATTCAAGTTTAATTTTAATTTAAATATAGATTGAATAAAAGTATACAAATAAAAATATGAACAGATTTAAAAGAAATGTTATAGACAATAATAATCAGGAAATTATAGCATACAGTGTATAAGTCTATAAGCATTGAATTAAATACATACATCAATTTAGACAGAAAAAAATCAGAAAAAATAGCAAATCATAATATATACATACATACATACATACATATATATATATATATATATATATATATATATATACATATACACACAATTATCAATCGCAAATTGATTAAGGCCATTACAGGTTTACAATTTGTATGTGCAATCGCTCACTTCGTTCTATTTATCTATTTTAGGAACGACTATTGAATTCATTCATGTCGAAATTGGTTTTTAATTAAGTAAGAAATAAATTGCCAATTTATATATACATACACACACTCACACATATATAGTATATTCAGTGATAGTAAAAAATCTAATCATATTTTTAAAAATATTGGAAGAGATTTCAAATAAAGAACATTGCACATGTAGTAGTTTTTCAATTTGTTATTGCATTTCATATGAAACAAGGTCGATTAAATTTGAATTGAATGATATTTAATATGTAAAAATGTACTAAATATTTCGTTTGCAATATTTTCTTTATAAGTATTTTGAATGATTAATTAATTGATTGATATTGTTCTATATTTATTAAAATTTTAATTTCCTTGTATATATATATATATATATATATATATATATATATATATATTTGTGTGTGAAATATATGAGTATATGAATGTGTATGAACATTCATGAGTGCACGAAACGATTTGTCGAAAATCTTGTCGCCACGCGTGTAGAAGAAGCGCTGTTCGAGAGAATCGCACGCGTTCTGAATAAATCATATCGTTTTGTTAACATCTTGTTAAGAACGTCGCAAGATGCGACGAGTAGCATACAACACAAGCGAGATGTGAAAAATTAACATACGGATACATACGCACTCGAGCACAACGTTACAAATGAACTTAATTTCGAATGAAAAATATGTCCGATACGATTCGTCGGTCTGTGTGTGTGTACATGTACACCCACAACAATATCGTCGGCCTAAATATTTCAACTTCTCGGTCTTGCGACGTTAAAAATAAATTAGTCTTTGCGTAGTTGATGTGATTCAGGTACACGAACATGGCTCCCGTTATGTACACAAAAAAAACTTGGTAACGTTTCCAAACGATCAATCGATTCGTAAATTTTAGTTAAGATTTAAATAAAATCCATTAAACTATGTATCATTCTTAAATTATAAACTTAAACAGATCAAATTTTCATTGAAATTCAATTGAAACATTCTTGAAATTTAATAAATTTCTTTAAATGATAATTTATAACAAATATAAACAAACAGCTATTTTGTCGTCAAGAATAACAGCATGTATAAACTAAAAAGTTATAAACTCATGTAATTGTTTAATTCGTATTTCGACGATAATGTAATAATCACCTAAACAATTATTTATATTATTTCTTGAAACTTGATAAAGAAAAATTATTTTTTATTACTACTAAAAATCTAATTAATTCAAAATTTAATTGGTATTCAATTGAAATTCGAAGAATACTACAAAAAAATCTCTTTAATTACATTTTTAATATTTGTTTGAATATTTTTATTACTAGTTTTATTTTTAAACGATTTTTTTATTACTCTATACCCGAAATTGATTTTTATTTATATAAACAGTTCTTAAAAAATCTTAATTTTTATTTGGTATATCATTACTAATTATATTCGATAGAAAACATTGTAGATTAAACGATTTGCTAGATAAAATATTTTGTAAATAAAATGTTCAAATGTTCATCCTACACAACTACAAATCTACATTTTTAAGTCATCTACCACGCTTCACATCCACAAATTACTTATGTAAATATGTATATATAAATGTGTGTATTTAAATATGCATATGTGTATAATTAATTTCAAGATAATAGTTATAGATTGTTCGTTTAATTTTATTCGCAGATAAACTCCTAAAAGTCGTCGAAACGACGTCGGCAACTAGTTCCCCGATCGAATATTCGCATATATTTTAATTTTATATCCGCACCGTCTTGTAAACTACACAGAACGTGACAATTAATTAACTTTAATATTTATATTCTCGTGC
Organism: Neoneuromus ignobilis; assembly: GCA_029203775.1. Taxonomy (NCBI): domain Eukaryota; kingdom Metazoa; phylum Arthropoda; class Insecta; order Megaloptera; family Corydalidae; genus Neoneuromus; species Neoneuromus ignobilis. The sequence goes on along the minus strand of CP092096.1, from coordinate 14,601,123 downwards.
GTTTATTACAAACACACAGAGATACACAAACTATGAATAAATAATATACGATTCGGCGTCGTTGACAATTTACTGCCTTTAATCCAATTTATCAACACCAGTAGTGGTTTTTCAGTACACTTATACTGTTATATATATATATATATATATATATATATATATATAATTTATTTCTACTTGTTTTTAAAATGAAATGTAACACCGGTATTTCTTTGAACAAGTAAACCGAGTGTTTAGAATAATATATATTTGATAAAAATAAATTATAATAATTTAAAGTAATATATCGTTTTATTCCCACGTGTAATTATCAGACATTTTCTACTTGAACTGAACACTACTATTTAAATTATTTGAAATGAATGAGTTCTTTGAAAAGTCGTATAATGTGTATTTTAAAAAAGTGTTGTGATGTGAAGATAATGATTTGTTTATGAAAAATCAAATTACACATTGAGTCATTTGTATTAAACTCAATTAGCTCTTCAATCATTTATAAACAAGAACGTAGTATAAAATAAAACATTAACAGCATGTATATAATTGAACGAATGATTCTTTTTTCGAATATATTTGGTTGTTGATATTGGAGATGAATTCTAATATATTTCTAAGTAAAACATTGCGAACGAAATAATTGGTGTAATTTTCAAATGAATGAATTTGAAAACACTATCGTCATTCGTATTCGGCCATCAGTCGATCGAAACAGAGTGATAAATATGATTAAACCGCCGCTCCTGACTCCTACGTTCCCATAACGTAAACACTTCGGACGGTCTTCTTATTTTTAGACAGGAATTCACAATTATTTTCTACACCAAATGTTTCAAGTAAACACGATCTCTTCAATTCCGAAAATACTCGGTATACATTTACTTACTCAGCCATCATCGCAGTGGATACTTACTACCACGACAGAGACGCATCACACCAAACACACACACACATACACGTACGTACATATTTCTATAAATATATACCAGTATACACGTACAATGTATTAATCTGGTTTCGAAATTACGATCGTCGCGTTTATTTCTACATGTTGAACGAATCGATTGACGACAACGGGAGGCTCTGTGCTAAATACGAAGGATTTTGTCCATCCTTCGATATTTCCTATGAAATAAACAAACAGTACCGAGTAAGAGCAAATATACGATGAGGATGTTGTATGTTATTGGATACAAGGTTTTTACAATGAATCCGTTTAGAATATTGCAATTGGAAAAATCATAAGTCGGAAATGCAAACGTAATCATTTTTTTGAATTATTTATTTATACATTTTATAAATTATTCTTAATTTGATTTTATTGAATGTTAAATGAGAATTTTACAAGAAATGAACAGAATATTCTCATTTATTAACATTATTTAACTGGCATCCATAGCTATATGTCCAAATATTTTCATTTGAAATTTTACAAACGGTTAGTAGAAAACTAATTAACTTTAAAGACAATTAATATCACAAATACATTTCTCCCAAATTTCTAATAATAATTGAAACTGAGATTTTGTCAATTTTGTATATATATACGAGAGTCGTTTGATAAGTATGGTAAAAAAGTAAGAAAAATTAAATTGAAAAAATTAATTAAATTAATTAATTAAGTAAATTAAACAATAAATAAATTTACCATATTTATCAAACGACCCTCGTATATAGGGTTATTCAAATACGACGCCTAGATTTGTGTTTTATTAAAAAGAAATTATACACATGTTTCCCTATACATCACTTTATACACATGTTTCTTTATAATAAAACACAAATCTAGGCGTCACATTTAGATGCCTTTTTCTCTTTCTCCCTCCCTCTCTCTCTTTCTCCTTCTCTCTTTCTCCCTCTCTCTCTATATATATATATATATATATATATATATCATTATCATCATATCTATTTAAATAACCCATTGCTGTGCAGAATCCCAATGAATGTTACCATTTACTGGTATTTGGTCAAATTCACCATACTGACCAGGTGGGTTGCTGAAAATATTTTCTGATATTTAACAGTAGACGTAATCATTATTTTAAAGGTTTGATGTAAGAAGTAACCGGTCTCTCATCTTGTATAAATTATACACCGTATTAAATACTATGTCGATTAATTATTATTTATAATTTTCATGATTCATTTTTAATACTGGTCAGAGATTTGTTCCTGGATTTAAAGGTCATAGATCTAAAAGATATATATATATATATATATATATATATATAAATATATAATGTTTGATACATAAAATGATATTTGATTGACATTGGTACCGAAAAATGTTCAATAGTCATGTTCAAAAATAATTATATGTTGACTGAAAGTATTTCCACCAAACATGTATTTAAAATTGTTGCTGGATTTTATAGATACACGAATTGATCTGACATAAAAGTATATCAGATATGAATTATTTTTTCGTTTAAAAATATTTTAGAGTTAGTTGAGAAAAATAATAAATAATTTGAACATTCTATGAATTTTTGTTAATTTTATAAATATTATATATATATATATATATATATATATATATATATATATATATATGTTTATGAATATTCATTTGAAAAAAGTATTGCTTGTTAGGGTTGAGGGAGAAATTGTTTTAAAACCTATATTACAAATATGTATTATACTGTATGTAATAGGTGGTGGTGTTATGTTGTTTGTTATATCCATATAATGTGTAGAAGTGTCGAAGTGTGTACGATTTTAAAATAAATTTTATAATGTTATTTAAAATTATTAATTATTTCGAAATAAAGATGTAAACGCAGTTATTTTCACGAGGTTAGTATCTTATTAGTTTTTAGAAATCTAAGAAAGAATTTGTTAATATATTATTAGGTTATCTTTTTACAATATAATTGAAAGTTAGGATTTGTTTTTTTTAATATGATCATTTCTTGAATTTTATACATTTGTTTGTAATTTTGAAAGGTAAATACAATAATTATTACACTGATATAACAGTTATAATAAAATATATTTAATAAATAGTTTAAATTATAAAAAAATAAAAGACTATATATATATTATATAATATATATATATATATATATATATATATATATATATATATATATATATATATATATATATATATATGTATATACACAAAATAAATATAGGTAATTACAAATGATTTTAAAATGACTGGTTCTTCTTATTATGGTTAATAAGATGTTCTTTTTCATCAAGATATTGCTTTATTTATATTTTATTAAAATGAAGTATACTGAAGGAATATATCATAGTTCAAAGAGGAATAAAACGGCTGTTTATGAATACACTGTCCTAGGTTATTAAATATATCTGTTATATAAACTGTGTAATAAAAGTATTTCAAAGAAACAACATGTATTATGATTTTTCTTGATTTCTAGGTTTTATTTATCAGATATTTTTGTATATTTTCAAATAAATAAAATCGAATTGAATGTGTAGTGTGTGTTTTTATTTACAGGTTTTAATATAAGTTCTATCTGTATTTTTAAAAATAAATTGATTTTAATTTATATGTTTTTTTATTTATATATATGTTTTTTATTTATATGTTTTTTTTATTTATATGTTTTTATATGTTTTTTTATTTTTATTTTATTTATATGTTTTAAGTTTTATTTGTATTAAAAATAAGTAAACAAAAATACCTTCTTTTTTTGATTTAAGGTTTTAACAAGTTTTGTCTACTTATTTCTAAATAAATAAATAATATATTGACTTCGGTCTTTTTCTTGATTTATAGGTTTTTTTATAAGTTCTATATGTATATTCATGAAAATTAAATTGATTAATATATTTAGAATGACTGATTTTATTTATAAATTAAATGTTATTGATTATATTTTAAATGCAATCTATTATTTTACTTATGTTATGCACATTTTTTATTATAAAATATGTATTATATTATTTGACACTATGATATTTTTGAAAGAAATTCTTTATATATATATATATATATATATATATATATATATATATATATATATATATATATATAGGTAAACCAAATAGGAGTGAAGGGTTTAGACATAAATTTACTTACTTTTATTTATATTACTATTCTTCTCATTATCCTTCAGTCTCAGTTGGATCACACACACACACACACACACACACACATATATATATATATATATATATATATATATATATATATATATATATATATATATATATATATATATATATATATATATATATATATATATATATATATATATATATATATATATATATATATATATATATATATATATATATATATATATATATATATACATATATATATATATATATATATATATATATATATATATATATATATATATATATATATATATATATATATATATATATAATTATATGCAAGTGAAAATAATAATAAACAATTCTTGAAATTATTTAATCATTACTTATGACTACTTCACAAAAGATGTCTAAGGTTGTTAAATCTCTGATGATATTTAATTTATGATTTCTTATGACATAATTTGCTTTCTTGTGTATTACCTATTGCATATCATTACTCATATTATTGTTTCAAATATAGAATGAATTATAATTCTAACAAAACTATAAATTATTTTGAATAAAATTAAAATATAATTGTTCAGATTTTTAAAAAGTTTTAAATGAATTTGAGTTCTGTACATTTTTAATCATTTTATTTCTTATTAGAATTCAGTTTTATAAGTTTTACTGGCCATAGATCATTTGTATAAAGAAATAACTAACATGTAAAGATACTTATTAGATCGAACGCATTAAATATTCAAATTGACAGACAAAGAACATTCTTTTCAATAGTTTTTCAACAACTGGAATAGATTTCTACATAATAAGTACCACGTGTTCAGTAAAAAACGACGGTAATAGACGTATTTTATTAAAGAACGAGTATATATATATATATATATATATATATATATATATATATATATATATATATATATATAAATATATATGTATGTATGTATGTATATATATAATAAAGTATGCTCATACATATATAAATAAATATAGAGATTACCTTTTTAGGTTGGTTTCTTCGTGAACATCACGGTGACAGTTCCAAGTTTTAAACGATATTATAACTGTACACGTTATTGCGTGTAATTTTGTGCTGTCAGATACAAAGTGACCTACTCTCGTTAAAGACTGTCTATCATTTTATTACATATGTGTACACAAGGGCAAGGGGATCATTTATATGTACATACATCATACCTATTTAATAATAACTTACGTGGATAAATAATATATATATATATATATATATATATATATATATATATATATATAATTATGTAAAAAACTTAATTTCAAAATAATCTAATAACGAATAATTAAAAGAGGATTTTTAATCAAAATGAATTTTTATTTCTAATTTGGTTAAAGTATTTTTTCTTTATGTAACACTACATACAAAATAATAATATTACAATAAACATGTGAACACTTTTTGTTCTTAACAAACCCACTTCTGACATTAATTGCTTGCTTTATTCTTACTTGAGATCAGTTTTTCACAAATGGCCCCATCAATATTCTTTTAAGTATGGTTCATAATTTTCCATCCATGTTCAACAATGATCATTAGATCCAATTCAATTTATTTTGATATCATTACTCTAAACTTAGATTTCTAGTATTTATCAAGTAAAATCAGGTTGTATTTTTTGTTAATTTTTGTTTAATAAAGGTTTTTTAATCTTAGTTTTTCGATATGTAATTTTTTCAATGAAGAACATACTTTAACGCCAGAGACATAAATATTAAATAATTTTAAAAATATTTTATTTATTTTATGTCATTATCAACTGTCTGATAGACAATTAATTACCAGATATATTGTTAATATTTCATTGACAGTAATATCGAACGTCGTTTTTTGAGTTTCTCTTAATTTTGAAATTATATTCGAGAGAAACTGAACTATTTTTATAAAATAGATTGTAAAAATGAAAGAAATATTCTATAAAATGAAATGCTATCGATAAATGTTGTTTATTTCGTAAGTTAGCTTGTCTCTAGTTCACCATTTATCTATTTATCTGTACATTATTTATTTGCGTTTTTTTTCACATACACATCTACACATACAATGCGGATATAATATAACGTAACTCGATTGATTGACAGCTGACATATCACCATGACACATTCCCAGCAGCCGCTGTTCATATTGTGAATGTAAGGTCGATTGTCTCCTTCGCGAATCCGTGCGCTTGGTGAAAGTCAACTACGACGACGACTGGACGACGATTTACGTACACAAATTTACACATATACACATAAACAAATACGTGTGTATATATTTATAAATATTTTTATATAATGTTGGAGTCAATGAAATTCTTTCACTGTTCTATATCTGTTATGCATAAGAAATAATTATTTTTAATGACAAATTAATAGTCGAATAAAAATGTTATTTTTCAATAAAAAAACCTATTAAAGAAAAGTAATGAAGGGTACAAATGACTTAAATATGTTTTTCATAGAAATTCTATATAAATTCAATTATTATTGAGATATATTTCAAATTATTAGCTATATATTTCTAAATTGACTTGATTTGATTAAATATTTTTCAAATAGATTTTGTCTTAGCATTTTTTCTTTGTTATTTATATACAAACATGAATATAGATATACATAAATTCATGTTTATGCATAAAATGAATTCGAATGCCGATTTTATTTTTCTGTATCGGTAAATAAATACATAAATTTATACGAAAATTCATGCCACGTGATTTCATTCCATGCACATTTCTTAGACGCATGTGACCGCAATCTCGACAATTTTCTTCGCGAGAAAGAGCAATGGCTCCTAACCGCAGACTGCAGCGGATTTAAGAATGTTTTGCGACGACAATGAAAGAAGTGGAGTTCGGGAGAAAAATGCACACGAAACGTGTATCGGATCATCATTCAACTATATATACATATACACACTTAATATATATAAATATATATATATTTGTATATATGTATTTATTTTATGATGATGTACGTATGCGCAGTGCTACGCATAAACGAGCAAATATACATAGATGAATAAATGTTACAGAGCAATAGAGAGAGATGGATACGAACTCGTGCATGTTGCAAATACGTACACATGTTTGTAGCGTTGAGAATTGGTGTCGGAGTGGATGTTGCGGCACGGCGGACCGTGGCAGGACAAGCGGTGGCACTAGTAGTGAATTGAATGTATGGGGTCATCAACTGGGTCACTCAGTGGGAACCGTGTCGATTCAGATAACAATTATTCCCGAGAATACGACAATGAACAAATCATTATTTGTATTTACTTATATTTGAACTGATTGGATAAAATATGTACCAAATGATAAATTATGAATAGATGATATTAATTAATAAGGCTTAAATATATAAAATAATATTTCTTAATAAAAAAATACAATATGTTATCATGTATACATATTAATTTGTATTCATGTTAAAAGTGTTGAATAAGTTGAGGTTAAAGTAAATCTTTGGCAATTTTAGAAAACTAACCACACGTTTAGCAATTATTTATTAAACTACGATGTAATAAATTAAAAAAATGAATTTATTGTTTTTCCTCCTGCGGACTAAAAAATCTTCATAAAAATAGAAAAATTGATAGTGCGGTCACGAATCTCTATAAATATTGGACCTACTCCAAAACATATGTTTTTTTTTGTCTCTAATAGAATAGAAATTAGTAACCTCTCCTTATGCGTGTATATATATTTACCGACATGAAATATAACCGACCCATTAATATAATCTAACGACGACCGTGTTTGAAAATCGCGTCAATTATTTTGCAAATTTTTTCAACCTGTACACTATCTATACTTGCTCTCTCTCGCTCAAGTACATTTTCATTAATACTAATTTTTCTACTTTTAGCAATTTATTATCGGGTCCTGTGTTGTTATATATACACGTTTCTGTTTGTTTCGAACATCGCACGTGAATCACAGTCACTCTCATCAATATGCATTCTTTGTGGATCTTACGGTTCGGAAAAATTCTTAAGTGATTCTGACTAATGGTCCATCGGTGTTATTTATATTCGTATAATAAATTAACGTGTTGGATATACAAATTAGTTTTCGGTCGGTCTAATTTGACAACGTGATTTGACGGTTACTTCATCGATCCAATAACAACACAAATATTTTTCACACATACAAATATATATATATATATATATATATATATATATATATATATATATATATATATATATATATTGCTAGTATTTTGATGAAAAATATTTTTAGATAGATGATTAAGAGATTATTTCATAATATTAAATTAGAAAGAAATAATTTGTTTTGAAACATTTTTTTATTTATTTTTATCGGTTATTAAAATTATTAGTAGAAATATTTAATTCTTGTTTGAAACATCATATTTTTATTTAATTCTTTGAATACAATGGGCGTCTATATACCTTATATAATTATTTTTATAGTGTACTATCAACACATTTAAGCCTTCGATTTTTTTTCAATAATTATGACTTGAAAATGATTTTAGAAACTAGTGTTATTGAATTGTTTACGTTGTATTTGTCAAATGTAGGAATATTTATTTAAGATATTTAGAAATATTTTTTCACGAATAAAATTTAAATACTGAAGTACATCAGAAATACTATGATAAATTCATATTTAAAATACAAAAAATAGTTGATGATTACTATGTTAATTATATATATATATATATATATATATATATATATATATATATACTGATGTTGCATTAGTAATAAATCAACAGTCTGTCAATCAACGAAAACTCGATGTACCAAGTACGCGCCGTCGACGTTCGTCGAGACGTCCACGTCAACGCTGTCAGTATATTACACAAATACCGCCACTGAAACAGCTACACAATCGTTCAGCAATCACCATAGTCTATCCGCATCCATCCATCTAACAATCTATCCTCGCGTCCGAAACGTCAGATTCTTGAAACGACGCCGACGTCGTACACACGACGACTTGCTGTCATTCTGAGATAGAAAACCGACCGTCGAAATGCATCATTAAACATTTTAGATACAAAACTAAAGTCCACATTTTGATCGAATGCGATTATATCGAACGAGTGGACTATTTCAAAAAAAATAATTGAAATATTACTAAAACCAGAGAATTTATAGACAGAATGTCGAAGATGAAAAATCAATCTGTTGTCAAATACGACGAATTGTGGTTCTCTTTCGCACAAGACGTGGCTGTAATGTGCTTGTTTAATAAGATTGATAGATAATGAGGTGTGTCGAGGGCCGGCACAATCTTTTTCAGATGAGAGTCCACATACTGTCCGCTGTTTAAGTAGTAAATTAACAGAGATTTAGAGTGAAAAACGATTCAGATATGTAGTAAACATTTGTAAATATTCAACTCGAATTAATAATTACGTAAATATGTATTCGAGCTAATGTGTTTGATTTTTTGCCAATGAAAAATCATACTGCAAAGCTATAAATTGTAAATTGTGTTATATAATTGACATCAAATCTATCAACATTCATTTATTCTTTATTTCAATTTAAATTAACCTTTTAGATATATTACATTTTCTCATTAAGGAAAATTCGTAAATAAGAGGAAAAACAGATCATATTTTAAATAATTAATTAATATAATGACGATATAGATCGGTGGAATAACGATGCGTGAAAGTCGTAAAGGAGACTCGCCAGGAGAATCGTCCGATGAAAACGACGCGATAACCGGCATATAATTGCTTCGATTCATTATTCATTCGTTGCTCCACGTGTGTGTAAATACGTCTGTGTGTATTTTTTTCTATTGTACACTTGTTCGAGACTACAGGGTTACTTAAAGAGCATTAATCTATGAATCATGTATATACATACATACATACATATATATATATATATATATATATATATATATATATATATATGTGTGTGTGTGTGTGTGTATGTATGATAATAAGAATGAGACTTATCCGTTTACACTAATTTAATAAACGAACGCGAACGAATCCAGCCAACCTTTACAAGTGATTATAGAATATGAAATTAGTCCAACTCATGTTCAGCACTTGAGATGGTCGAGTCAAATATACATTTGTATATAAATACCATATATACATTCTGTTATATACACTTGTATTAAATACGTGCAGAGAGTCGAACAGTATCGCTGACAAAGACATAAAAACAAGCAAGAAGAGAGTACAAATAAAAATTTAAATGGATATAATAAATGCAAATGTGAGTCAGCGTATGTGTTTGTTCGTATGTGTGTGATATGGGCCGACGACGATGGGACCGGTTCTTAATACACCTCCTTGAGCGTGCGTGGCCATCCATGTCTTTAGCCGTTAGTAAAGCATATCGTCTGGCTGGCTGGAGCGCCCTTGAGATCACTACACGTTGACGATATCTAGGCAAGTCTCCTTATTGTCGTCGCCATCGTCGACGTCTTATAGCCGTCGTCAATGTAACTACTTATATATACGCGATATACTCTCTCTTCAGTTCATTTTTATGCAAAAATTAAAACCGGCGTGCGTGATCACACGCTTCAGTCGGTCTAGATATGTTTTAATTTATGTATGACGGATAACCCTGAGTGTTTGACACAACAATCTCTCTTGCTAGTTGGAAATCATTCATACACACACACACGAATGTGAAGATACGATTAAATATTGAATTAATTACAAATGGATTTTGGAAAATATGCATAAAAGTAATAATAAACAGATTATAAATCAATAAAGAATTTGTCTATTATTTTATAACGTATTCGATTTCAATTCCATCAATTAAATAGTGGTACAATGTAAAGACATCAAAAACGTTCGTTTATTTTAAGAGATATATAAATAATAACGCCAGTGTACAAGAATCTATTTCGTAATTTAATTTTTCAATACTTATTTTCAAAATTATTAATCATTTAATCTGAATTAAATGGATTTAAATAAATTGCAAAGAAAACAAATTGAAATGATAAAACCTTGAAAGATATAATAAAAAATAGAATACATATCAAGAACAAAAAATGGACAGGCTGCTTCTGTAAAAGAAAAAAGAATACATTGAAACGTGTTTTTGGTCTGGATTCGATATTTTTAACATATATATATATATATATATATATATATATATATATATATATATATATATATATATATATAATATGTGTATGTAATCGTGTCAAACCACTGTTCGATTAAATGTAATATCAGACTGAAATATATTTGTTCGAATTACGGAACTAAACACAAAACAGCGTTGCGAATGAAAATACACGATAATTAAATTAATTTGTATCTAATTAATGTGTATTTAATACTACAATAGCTTTTGGTGCTCAAACGTAGCAGCCTCGAGGTATACATACATTAATTCGTCATACGTTTATATAACACATATATGTATATATATATATATATATATATATATATATATATATATATATATATAATATCTGTGTATGTATGTACCTAATATTGATATAGATAAGGGGTAAAAAAAGTATATCATTAGCATGCGATATAACAGACCACACCTGTACGACTAACTTGAGTGATGTCTGAAATAATCGATCTATGCAAGCAACTAATTGAAATCACGTCATTATGTGTCCAAACAATCGTTTTTTCGGAAGCTGCAACGAATGCATCATACACAAATCAACAATCGTTGATTGAAAGACAGACTAGCAGATGTAAAGAAAAAACGAACGTTCGAACAGACTTATTTCTATGAATTTCTAATTCAGTAGTATGTCGACTGATCGAGCTTCTGCACGAGGACGACTTTTTTCGTCCTGGAAAAAAATTCTATCCAGTCGAAACGTTCGTTAATGGGAGCAGGCACGTATTAAGGACACACATAAATGACAATGAATATGTTTTCGATTGATACAAAAATATTCCTGTCAATTTAGTTTCAATCTATTTTTAAATAAAAATGGAGATTGAAAATCAAATTATTTTTTAAATAAATCAATACATTTAAAAAACAGATGTTTTTGAAATAATGTTTCTATGCAAACTTTGTAGATCTAAATATATACTTATTTAACAATGTCCAATGTTTTAGTTACAATGAGATGTTTTGATAAGTATGCAGTTAGTGACATCAAGAAACTGAACGATGATATCAACGAGAAGACAGAAAAATCGCAATACTATCTGACGATTGCAAATATCTGAAGGCCGAAAAAAAAATTTCAGTTCAAGGCTGCTTTATGTATGTATTGTTGATATTACTGAATTAAAATAAAATGGCATTGATTTAAATGGTGTTTTAGTTTTAAAAAATATGAATCAGTCAAATAAGCAATTCAAAATATATGTTTGAATGTGTTATAATACTGCTATTTAATTTCATTCGTATATTTCTAGACAAATAAATCTTAAATACGTTCTTACTGACTTATTTTTGTTAAAACAATGATTTTTATTCATTCTATGTAATGAATTATTTATTTATGTTTATAATAATAACAAATACATATATATATATATATATATATATATATATATATAATTTTTTGTATTCTTTATTATAATAACTTTCTGCAATAATTTTTTATTGAAATCTTAAGGTCATCTCAAAGAAGAATGACCCTAAGTTTTCAATGAAAGAGTTTTATGTATATATATATATATATATATATATATATATATATATATATATATATATCCCATTTTGGGAGTTGAGCATAGGGCTGTCAACCTTATTTTGTAAAAGACATAACAGTCACAGATGATAAGAAAAGCTCTATGGTAGTAATGTACTATAGCAGCGGTCGGCAACCTATGACCCGCAGGTCACTAAGTGAACCATTTGATAATTTCAAGTGACCCACTTGAGTTCCGCAAATAAACTATAATATATAGAAATAAATTATCAAACAAATTCTTCAAAATTAATATTATTTGAAACTGACATAAAAACTAAAATATTTCGTTTCTTTCCTTTGTTAAAAAAAGCCAATATGAAAAAAATATCGATGAAAGTAATCTAAATATGTTCGAAAGTTGAATTTTGAATATTAGAAATGAATTTGAAAGTAGATTTCAAAGTTTTAAGTAGCACGGTAAAATATTTACATTTATAATAAAGCCCGACGTAATAGACAAAAATAGTTTAGATTTGCAGTATTTTAAATATCTTGAAATTGACAATTTAAGTTTAGAAGTGATTGATTTTAAAAGTCCAACGTTGTGGACGTATAAATTCAAGACATTGTCAAAAGATTTATAAAAAACGGAAGATAATCTTCTTATGATATCAACGTGTTGGGCATCACTTCCTACGAAATTTTTATCTTTGAAAAAAATTAGTTTTGCCATTTTGTCCGCGTTCGGTTCTACTTATAAATGCGAGTAAATATTTTCAACGTAATATTTATTTTAAGTAAGAACAAAAGCAGCTTAAATACCGAAAATTCAGACGCTTGTATTTGTCTCAAGGTGACTAATTATAAGTCAGATTTGACTAAACTGACATCACAAATTCAGCATCAGGGGAGCCATTGAAAACGAAGAGAACGTTTATAAATAAAGTTCATAAATTAATGAACTAAAATTTGACAATTATATTCATTTTTATAGTAATCACAATTATAATTTTGAATTTTTACGTTTCAAAAGCATCTTGTAATTATTTTCCCAATAAAATGTATCTTATTATTCACTAAAAGACTGTTTTAAAATGAAAATACCACTGACCTGAAACGTCTTCTTAATAATCACATTTTCACTGATTTTGACCTGCAGACAAAAAGGTTGCCGACCTCTGTACTATAGTGTCAAGGATTATATATATATATATATATATATATATATATATATATATATATATATATATATATATATATGTATAATTCATTTGAATCTTCATATTGTTTTCTCTTAATACTCACTTTTCGTAAATAATTAAGTCCGAATCTGTCCATAGTTTCGTTTCGCGTGTCCACCACTTGTTTGACAGGTAAAATTCAAGAGGTTATGTTCTGTTCGACACACACACACATACACATAATCGTACACGCAACGCACGCACGCATAAACTGTGTGACGTAAAACAACGTTTTTAACTAATTAAATTTGGTTTTATTTTTATATATGTATATCGACCTCGGAACTAATCACTTTAAGTAATAATATCAAGCTTGTATTTTTGTCTTTATCTCTATTCATCTCTTTCTTTCTCATTTAACTGCTACATATACACATTATATGTATATAGGACGGAATTTAAATATTCTCTATGATATTCCGTAAACCATACAGGACACGAAACATATTTCGAAACGTCGGAATTTATTATTGTTATTGTTGGTGTTGCTTTTAGGACCGTTTAGAGGAGAGGTCGTAAATTAATATCGTTGTAATAAAAACACGTGTCGTACGTTTAATTAACTTTATTTCTAGTATTAATAGCTATTATATATCATTATATATATATATATATATATATATATATATATATATATATATATTGAATTTACAAAGTAACAAATGCTTATAAAATCAATAAAATCACTTCATCCTGGTTCACAATTAAGGGGTTATACGCACTTGCGAGGCGCAAAAACGACGTTTTTTTAGAAACAGTATTTATTTTGCAATTACAAATTATGGTTATTTGAATAGATCCTACTTTCAAGAATAAAATAACATGTCGATCATAAAAAAATATTGAAGTGCACCGCTCCTGCAGACGATGTCCCGAACGACCTCCAAAAAAATGCGCTTGGCGGTGATCTATACCATATCGGCGGTGTGGATTATTTTAAATCAAAAAATATGGTCAATTCTTTTAAAGGATAGATTAATGCAGGTATTGAACGAAGGAATAATGAAAATTTTCATTTTTGACAAAATGGCGTCTACTTGAAAAAAATTTTTCGTTTTTTACTAAAATTTTCGCTCCAAATTGTTTAAAAAAAATAGTAATAATTTTTGGAAACCTTATTCCTTCGTGCAATACCTGAGGAATATATTTGAGAAGATTGTGTGAAAATTTGAGACCGATCGGTTCAGCCATTTCGGAGATATCGAGATCACCGACTATAAAAATACCGTTTTGAGATAAACGCGTTTGAAGTTTTGAAGTAGTTTACACATAGTTAAAATTTTTTTACAAATTCAGGTGTATGTCCGAAAATATTTTTCGGATTTACTTCAAATTTTCAGAGAATATACTCAAATATATGTGCATTCCAAAAATGCAAAAAATCGATTTTTTGAAATTTCTAATTGCGTATAACCCCTTAAGGGAAAGAGGTTTAATTTTACTCAAAGATCAATTTTATTAGAAAGATTCTATTGAAACTGTTTTTTAAATATATTATATTTTCATAATGTATCTCCTATAAATATTTATATTAGTTTAACATTAAAAAAATCAACTATGTAAAAGATTTGTTTTAATAAAATAAAATGAACAATTCAAAGATTAAGTTCAAGTAAATGATATGTACAATGAGTCATGTTAATTTTTTATTGAAGGACTTTCTTATTCTTTATTCATTTAATTTTTAGAAGTTGATATACAATATTGCATGTATAATGATTTCATAAAACAATCAGTTAATTATCTATTATCAAAAATAGATTTAATGAAATTTAATTGAAGTCTTACTCGTATTTAAATATACAACGTTTAAATTAAACGCAAATTTTTGTAATACTTCAAATAAAAAATGTTTTCCATGAAATATTATACATATTAAATATATATTATTAAATTTAATTCCTTGTTTATTATACTGATAATCTATTATCTTTAAATTTTTCGTATATAACTTTTAGTTGAAAATATCTGCAAATCTAAACTATATATATATATATATATATATATATATATATATATATATATATATATATAAAGATTATATTCATACATGTGTTTTCTAAAAAAAATCGACCAAGGTTCAATGCAACATTTGTACGACAAATAACTATAAGATAAGATTAACAACACACGTGACGAATATCCGCGCATATTGTATGTTATTTACGTTTCTAATTATTTTTAATTAGAATAGTGAACGTTTAGTAACTAACAGCGAATTAATAATCGAACCATCGTGTCGTAAATATTCAATGCTCTAATAATCAGCGTTCAATATGAACGATGGAAAAATCATCGAATGGAAATCTTTGCACGTTCAGTCTGTTAAAAGAATTAAAAAAATCCACCGACGAAAAACAGCCAGCTTTCCCATATTGAAGACGTGCAGTTATGAACAGTTCGGTATCTTTTCGAAATTCGATCGAATGTTTTTCCTTATAAGATTAATTTCAAAGATATTTACTTTCTCAGATAGCAGACCAGTCCATCGTTTAGTTTTTCTGATGATATTGGTAGTCAATAGCCAATGATATAAATAATATTTTTAATTTATAATGAACTTTTTTACTCGCAATATTTATTTCTATTCTTTAATCAAATTCTATTGAAATTAATTAAATCATTAATATGTTTTTAACACCTGGATTATTTGATATTAAATATTTACAATATTATAAATAAAAGGTTACATTAAATTTAACCTTTTTTTATTTAAACTGTGTAAATACAACGACAGTTTGTCATAACTAAAATATATATTTTGTTTTGTATGATTTTGAATTTTACACATTTTTATAAATGCAATAATGGTGATTTTTGTAGCTTTATAAATATTATATATTATCAACAATAAGGGATGGATACATGAGATCCAAGCAGCATTAAGGGGGTATTCTAGACTAGAATTTCGAAAAAATCGATTTTTTGCATATTTTCAAAGTTTAGAGCTTTAAGAATATGTCCTTAAGAGGATTTTTCGAAATTCGATTTTTGTGACTCGCCAACCAATTCGGTCTGGCCGGAACGAATCAACTTTAAACGCGTTTTTCTCGAAACTACTTTTTTCGACACGTTTGACGTGATATTTCAAGTTATAATGGACCGATTTACTTGAAATTTGGTACAGAGCTTCTCAATATAACAGTGATTGCCCTTGCCTAGGATTTTTTGAAAATTTTGTTTTTTACTATTTTTAAAAAATTCCGAAAGTTGAAAAAAATAGGGCAAAAAATGACTGTTTTTTCACACTGCCGCTATTTTGCGAAAAACTTTTTTTAAAAATTTCCCTAGGCGAGGATACTACTACAACCTTCTTTTTCAATAATTTCAAAAAAATTTTTGTTTAAAATGACCGGAAGGGTTGGAACCATGTCAACCAGGAGACACCTTTTTTTTCGAGCCCCCACTTTGCCAGCCTGTACCTTTTTCAATTTTGAATTTTTTGTTTTTAATAATACTTTTTTATACTCTTAAAATGTCAATAAATAACTGATAAAAAATTGATAGTAAAAATATTTGTTGGTTTTTTTATAGTGCCCGAAAAAACACCTAAAATTTGTGCGTCTAGACTAGAATACCTCCTTAATTGAAAATCACTGAAAATAAATCTGAGAGGAAACATTTTAATGGATTATTGTCATAGCATGTAAATTTTAAATAACACACAATAATAGGGTATCAAATAAATACAAAAAAAATGTTATTTAAGCTTAGTAATATCAGTGAATTAACTGACATGAATAAGTCTAGAAAAAGTTAAAAGATTTCAATACTATCTTTTCACTTGTGATATTTAATAAATATCAAGAATGAAAATAATTTCAACATATGTAATTTTATTATTCAATCGTTTATAAGTAAAAATTATCATAAGTACAGAATTAAATTATAAAATATATATGAAATTTGTGGATAAATATTCCATTTCTAATTACACAATAATCTGTAACGAATTGTGATTTTCCATTCTAGAGTAATTTTTTTTATACTGATTCATAGAGAAACAAATAGTTTATTATATATCCTTACCTATTTCTCTCTCTCTCTGTATATATATATATATATATATATATATATATATATATATGTGTGTGTGTGTGTGTGTGTGTGTGTGTGTCTCTCTCTCTCTCTCTCTGTGTATTAAAAATATAAGTATGACACGAACTTAGGAAACTATATCTATACCTTATACTCATATTATTTATGAACTATAAATTAATAAAATAAAACAGTCTATAAAATCCGTTCCGCCATACTATAAAATATGTCTCTGAAACGTTGGCTCGTCTTAATGTTGACACGATAAGCCGCCGCGGACCGACTTGTTTGCATTCCGAAATGTTTTATGTCAAAATAGTTTATTGAAATGTAAAACAGCATCGAATACATATGAAACGATCGTAAATTGTATACAAATTTATACATACAAATATATATATATATATATATATATATATATATATATATATATATATATATATATATATATGTAAATGTAAATATATCAGATATTATCTGATAAATTCACAAAGAGCCACTTCGAATGTGATTATAATTCGTTTCGGTAATATACAACGGCTATTAAAATCGAAACTAATTGAACGCGTGTAGTGTAATTTATATAAACATTTGTCCTCACATACAGATGTTTAAGCATATAATTACTGTTTATATTTTCTTCTGAAACGTATGAAAAAGTTTTATTGTTTATTCAATTGTAATGCAATTAAAACGAATGTAGTTTAAATCGAGAGATTTTTATTATTGTATCGGTTTGAACAGATTATTTTTACGTACAATGCACTCGATTCATTCATTTTTGATCATCACTTATGATATTATTCTTGAATATTTTTTTTGCTATTTCTGTCTGAATCAATTTTTAAAATTCTTTCGAATAGAAAAGAATCGCATTTTTAATAAAAAACCGTGTTGAATCGTTGAATAAAATCAGCATCTCTAATAGATCATTCAATATCAGTTCAAGATCAAAACCGTGATCGAAAAAGCAACGACCGATATTTTGTCAATCGAACTGTAAATCATTTATTTATACACACACATATATATTTATTTATAAATATATATATACATGTGTATGTGAATGTATAGATGTATGAACTAAGGGACACATCAATCAATAACAATGACCAGTCAGATCATTAATATGTATGAAAGTATTCAATGTGTATAAAAAATGTATAAAAAACAGAGTGATGATTGTGTTGCTAGTGGAAACACCGACACAGTAACATTTTCCACACATATTGATTTAATAAGAGAAAAATATATACTCCAGCAAAGATCAGCACGATTTACTTTAATCGTTTGATTTGTTAAATGACCGCTGTACTGTCTTCATACGACCTTCTGAAACCTACAGACACTTTTCATATCTCACGTACGACTTTAAAATAATTTATACAAAAACATATGTTTCAATTTACAAGAATAAAAACACGTTCCAAGATTTGTAAATCAAATATATTTAATATGTTCTTATTATTGAAACTGATACATATTATTAAATTTATGTAGATATTCAGTTAGTATTTTTATCAGTATTTGAAGTATCAGTGAATTTTGATAATTTTGTAGTAAGTATTAAAATGTTCAAGTAAATTCAAAAATACGAAGGTGGTCCCAGAAGTACCCGACCCAACAAAGAAAACATAAAAATTTTGGAAAAAAATATATTTATTTTTTAACATAATCTTCTTTCAGCTCTATACACTTTTCCCAGCGATGCTCAATAAGTTCGATACCCTTTTTATAATAAGAACTGTCTTGCTTCTCAAAATACCCATTAACTGCCGACATCACTTCTTCATCGTTGGGAAATCTTTGACCACTGAGCCATTTTTTCAAGTTTGGGAACAGAAAATAATCCGAGGGGGCTAAATCTGGCGAATAGGGTGCATGAGGTAGCAATTCAAACTTTAATTCATTAATTTTGGCCATTGCAATAACGGATTTGTGAGCTGGTGCATTGTCTTGATGAAACAACACTTTCTTCTTAGCCAAATGCGGCCGTTTTTGCTTGATTTCTTCGCTCAAACGTTGCAATAAGTTCGCATAATACTCGCCGTTGATAGTTTTTCCTTTTTCAAGATAGTCAATGAAAATTATCCCACGCGCATCCCAAAAAACCGACGCCATGACCTTGCCTGCAGATGAAACGGTCTTCACCTTCTTTGGAGCCGGTTCTCCCTTTTCAGTCCATTGTTTTGATTGTTCTTTTGTCTCGGGTGTGAAGTGATGGACCCATGTTTCATCCATGGTTATGAAACGGCGCAAAAATTCTGCTTTGTTGCCGTGAAACTTCGCTAAACACTCAATTGAAACATCTTCACGACACTGTTTTTGCTCGAGTGTGAATAAACGCGGCACCCATCTTGCACACAGCTTTCTCATATCCAAATTTTCAGATAATATGCGATGTACCGCACTTTTTGAAATGCCTACTATGTCTGCTAACTCGCGCACTTTCAGTCGACGATCATCCAGTACCGCTTTGTGGATTTTCTTCACCATTTCTGGAGTCGTCACCTCATTTGGTCGACCACTGCGATGCTCGTCTTGGCAGCTCGTACGGCCTCGTTTAAACTCTGCTATCCAATATTTCACTGTTGTAAACGAAGGAGCAGACTCACCCAGAGTAGAATCCAGTTCAGCTTTTATATTGGTTGGGCTGAGACCTTTCAAATAAAAGTATTGTATCACGTAACGATGACCAATTTTCTCCATTTTCACAAATTCACTGAAAACGTTCACTATTGATGGCTGCCAAACAAATATTAAACAACGTGGCGTTCTCAAACTTGAAACATATGCTTTATAGATTGTGTACTTTCTAATACAGTGATATTTTTTAAACAACTATTGTCATCTCTAGGTCAGGCCGGGTACTTATGGGACTACCTTCGTAAAATTGTGTATAAAAATGTGGTAAAAATTTTGTCAATTTTAGATATCAATTAGAAATAGATTTTAAAAGAAACAAATAAACAATAAATGTATTATTACTTAAAACAAACATGGAGTGGATTATTTAAGCTACTTGAGAACTGAATAAGTTAAAAATAATTGTGATTAATTAGCAATAAGTCTTTATGTTTAAAATGACTTTTTCTATAATAAAATAATTCACTTTACAATTTTATATCAAACATTTTAAATATGAAGCAACGAATAAATAGAAAGTATTGTAAATTAACTGAATATATATTTAGAATGGAATTTGATTAATTTGATTCGAACTGAACAGCACGAACGATTTAAAAATTATATTTCGCAAAGATCAAATGTGAATCTGATTTTAAATTCATATATAAAATAGAATAAGATCGAACATGACACTGTTCTAATTGAAATTTATGAAATAATATTCGCTTCATTTATCAATCCAGTAATGGTTAAAAAACTAACTAGAAACAACGCTTAATCTTTTAAAAAACAACTTTTTTACATGAAGACTTTCCTTGAAATAATTTAATTGCGTTATTAAGAGTTTTAGTACTTTGATATTAATTCTCTCTCTCTTTCTCTTTTCATATATATATATATATATATATATATATATATATATATATATATATATAATTCATTTATACACCTTGACAATTTTCTAATTTGTCAAATGTGGTTTAGAGATCATTAATAAAATGTTTGTAAAAAAATATGAACGTGTGTATATATTTAAATGTGTATGTGTGTGTGATTGAATAATAAACTATCAAAGTTCACAAATACAATTTATCATAGATCTAATTATCGCTTCGACAGCCAAATGTAATTTGTTCAACGAGACCAATTAAAAAAGCATTTCTTTTATATGCACTCGAGGACCGGTCGTCGGTTTCGCAAAACAGAAACGTACTACAAACAGATACAAGTGTTCGTGGCGAGTCTGAAAAATCGTTTCTGTGTCTGTGATTGATTTTCGTACACGATGTCTCTCGATGTTAGAAACGAGGCCGATGATTAATTACGGATTCGGTTGCCGCACGAAGACGTTGTATCCGTCGTTCGATGATCACGACGACGCATTCTACCATTCCACTGCATCCATGGAGCATCTGTGGGCAGATGACTTAATATCTCAATCGTCAATTAACTCGATCCGTTTTATTATGTATTGCATCAGATTAATATAACACACAAATGTTCGTCAGTGGGTGGATAAATGGCGGGCGGGCGCGTGTGTGTAATACCCGTTATTGTCTGCCGGTCGATCCGTCCGGACGTGATTTATTTTCTATTAACGTCTAACCGTTTTCGGGATTCGTTTCGTCGACGCACGTGGATTTTTGTCGGCGGACGACGTATATGGAAATCGGATACCTTGAAGCACGTCTATGAATCATTATACGCGCCGCATCGATCGTTTGATTTATCAGATCGATAGATAGAACAAAAAATAAACACTACAACTAATTCGCTTCGTTTGAAATACAATTAATTCTATGAAACTATATGGATATCCATATTAGATTTAAAGATCGTCCATACGATTACAATTATATTTATTACAATGAAATATTTTACTTTATCGGTTAATTAAGTAGATTTCAAGAACTTAGATTTGTCTAAACTGTAAAGTACAGATAACAGAAAATGAGAGTGAAATTAAAAAAATGGAAATCATTTGTTGGCTAAAACTATGTACCTGTTTGATATATAATTCATCGAACTGATTTTGATTGAAAAATCAGTCAGATACTTACATATCATTACGAAAAAAAAATATTGCACGCACCGTGCGTAAAAGTAAACGACAAATCCACTATCATCGACGAAAACAATTATGTAAACGTTGGTCTTTTGTACAATTTGTCAGATTTCACATCAACGAGTCAGTCACTGTCTCGATCGATTGTAATTGTACTACACATACATTTATACATACATACATTATGTATATATATATATATATATATATATATATATGTATGTATGTATGTATGTACACATGTAAGTAGACAGATTCATTTGTATGTTCCAAACCAATAATTTGGTAGTACCTTTTTTGGTTACGACTCTTTATTCTATATACAGAACACGTACAACCATTATACATGTCTACAATGTACATTTGTAACTTGTACAATTGATGTTTGTGTTTATATCAATGTGTTCAGTGATAAATTTTGTATAGATTTATATATATATATATATATATATATATATATATATATATATACTGTGGACAGAAATATGAGAAAATTTGTCATATTGGAATAGAAGACAAAAGCACTGAATCATTGGAAATGAAAATCTTTCTAAGAAATGTTCATTCAACAGTATAAGGAAGAAGCTATAACTGTTGATACTTATGTATATAACTTTTGAAACAGTTATTTCAAAAAGTATTTCTTATCATAAATATTTAATTTAATCGACTGAACAATTAAATTAAAAATATATTAATGCAAATTATCAAAAATTGTTATATGTAAAATGATCTTTTCAAAGTAGAGATCGATTTTTAATAAAGGTCGTTTTCAATAAAGATTTTTACGAAATAGAACATTTAAAAGTTTTTCAGATAAAAATATAAAACTGTATACACAATTAAATGTCATAATTATCGTTCGAGAAAGAACAAATGGCCTAGGAAATTTTCAAACGGTTCTATGTGTATCTACTGAAGGGATTTCTTTTGACTAATCGCATCTTGTCTGTAGATCGCCGTCGAAAATTTCATATAATTTTTTTACACTGACAACGTAATGTACATTCAGTCGCAACTTTGACGTGTCGGTTCGATTTGTTCCTGTTTGTACGGCTTTGTAACGACGATGGCGGTGACTCTACAACACAAAACAGACTGTCTGACAGAAGCATGTATCATGTCTGATCGCCGAGGTCATCTGTCATTCACACACTGATACAATACCGTGTGGCATGGTTCACACACGCGAGTTTTCCGACGTGAACGAAGGAAGATGGGACGAAGCGTTATTTGCACGCGAGTGATTGAAAAGCGAGTCTTTGTTGTAAACTCGACGAAGGGAGGACTTATATGCGAGACGAAGAATTTAGATACGTTTCAAAATTCTAATCGCTATCACTATATGGAATCTCTTTTGAAATATCAAAAAAAGTAATCGAATGAATCATTACTAAGTTAATTAATTACGTTTATTACTTTACAACTTAATTTATGATTAAGAACAGATGTTTTGTTAAGAGTTGTATACATTTTAATATTTATTATGAATTTAGCAAACATCAATATGAAACTTTTTTTTTATAAAAAGGTTTTTTTTAATGTAAAATATTTATATAAAAACAGATTGATACTCTAATCTAATCTAATTTGAAATTAAAAAAAGATTACCTATTACATATGTATTTATATATATTGAAGAATTCTTTTCTGATAAAAATTAAGATTCAATACGAGATTATGTGTTTAAAATTCGATTTTCTATTACTGAAAAATTTGTAAATTACAAACGACTGCATCACTAAATCACCTAACAAGCCGCGCTTTATATTTAGACACGGTGTTTTGAAGGCGAACACTAAGAAATAGAAGAAAAAAGTGCACGTGTGTGTGAATAGCTGTTAAAAGAGTCATTTGCATGTTTAAACTGATTCGAACAACAAGCCCGTTCGCTTTTTATCTATTCAAATGTATGTATATAAACACCTTGTTTGACATGTCGGACCAAAATGCGCGCTCGGCTCTGACTCTGACTGTGTTTGTATTTGTGTGTATGTGTGTGTATGTGCGTGTGCTCGAGTGTGTGTCTTTTTTAATTGATTGAAATAATATAATGATAAGTTGTTGTCACATGTGTTTACATGTATGAATAGATGATTGGACATTAATAATCTTAAGTTGACAAATCGTCGAACGTATTAATCTGGAAATCATTTATCAACGTATAATTAAAAGCGACTGCTTTTTCTTAATCTTTCTATCCATGTCTTTTAATCATTATGTAATAGAATAGTATAATGCGTTGAATCATTCACAATTAGTTAAAAGTTCCACAACGGTTTTAATAAAATTGTTTTTGAACAAAGATCCTAACAGTTACTATACGATCCAAACCGAAAGTATTTGAACTTTGATTAAAAAACAATTTTTTAATTTGATATTTATTTTGGTTATTTAAAATATACTTGGAAAACATGTTCAGTATTTTTCTTTGGAATTGTTACAATTGTAACAATCGATATCTTTTTGCTGTTAAATTGCTTTTATTCAACTTCTTATTAACCAGTTGCGCTGGAATGACGTGCTATGCACGTCAACTGCTATCTGTACCAAATGCCGATATGACGTACATAGCACGTCGTGTGATTTTTGCTAAGTCAAAATAACATCGGAGTTCAGTTAGCAAGTGTCACACTGTTTTGAAGGCATATAAGTGCGTTTTTGTAGAACTTCATTAATTTTACATATTTTCATTGAATAATAATCAAGTAACTACAAAACACAATAAATACAAACAATTTAATCCGTCAAAACGGGCACGTTTCTATGTAAAATATTATAAGTTGTGTGAGTCGAAATCTGGATATTGTTAAGATCTTGCAATGGTATCTTAACTGTAAAATGGAAGGACAAAAAAGATATATATTTGCTTTCTTTAAAACATTCCAAAGCAGAAATGATTACAATAAAAAAGAAAAAAATTAGAAATTATACAGACTAAAATGGAAACATTACAAAACCTAATATAGTTTTAGATTACAATGATGGTATAGGTGGAGTAGACTTGCAAGATAGCTATTTGTCATCTTTTCCTTTAATGAGAAAATTTGCAAAAAGTTACAGAAAAATATTTTTTTATCTAATGGATATGGAATTTTTTAATACCTCTATTCGGTAAAATAACAAACGTACCAAAACCCAAGAAATACCCCTTTTCAAAAATTATTAATATTATTAATAAATTTGTTAATCAATTTAAAAGTTTTACTATAATGTTAATGTGTGTGTGTCTGAAACTTTATAAAAAAATGATTTCAAATACCAACTCGTTGCGAATTGCTTTGGACGGATTTGCCACGCAAACATGTTAATTAATTGCCAGCGCAACTGGTTAAGTTATGGAAATAGAAAATAGTTGCAGGATATCAAATCAGGGAAATAAGGTAGATAACTAAACACTACATCTTTTGATGTTAAAAAATATATACAATGATATATCTTTTTACTGTTAAATTGCTTTTATTTCAACTTCTTATTAAATATCTCCCTTCCGCCTTCTGGTTTTCAAATTTCGCAGCTATGGTAGATAACTAAACACCACATCTTTTAATGTTAAAAAATATATACAATGATGAATCTTATATATATTTGTTAGTACCAGTGATATTCTTAATTATTCTTAAAGATATATAACGATCATTTTAAATTAATTTACATTTTTTTTTTGATTAATTAAACAACTCTATTTTGTAAAAAAAAATTACCACCCATAAACTGTTGTATATGATAAAGCTTCTTTTCTATAATCTTTCATAAATGTTTTTTTAATTTTTCTTTTTGTTCTTTACTGATTTTTCTACAAATTCTACAAAAAGGTATTGTCACATTTAGTATCATAACTAATAACATGTAAAGAATATCTATTAAAGTGAACATTATAAATAAAATGTTAACAAAAAAAATACTATATTTCGAAACACTTCGTTATTAATATCATCTGTATAATCAAAGTTTGGATACATTTGGGACAGATCATGTCTATTGATAGTATTTGATTTTGTATCGTATGAATCGATCAAAATAAACAAACAATTAATTTCTAAAAAACAAACAGAAAACAGAACAGCAAAATCGATTCAGATAACATATCTATCTCAGTTCTGAGTAAGTGATCTCATGCCGACAAACAGATAGTAACAAAAACAACAACTGTTAATTATTATTAATAATACTATTATCATTATAGTATAATATTAATAACGATATTGATCCAATAAAACCGGACGAATAATAATGATGATATCATTCGTCGGACAAATTTCTATGACATACTTCTTGACGTTATTACACATACAGATATCATATTGACATATTCGTCCATGGTCATCGGAAAGGACACATTGAGATCATACGATATTCTTTTCCTGATTTTGTCATATATCAATCGCAGTGTCGGACGAACGACAGATTTGAATAAATGGCGACCAGCCATACACGAAAATTATATATATATATATATATATATATATATATATAAATTATGATAATCTATTGTTTGTGCTGTCACAGCGTCTTTTGTCCATTTGTGTGGGAAAAATAGATGTAGATGCGAAATGATCTTAAAAATATATCCACTTATTCAAATTTACACACCGTGGCGGAAATGACTGTTGTCTGAAGGCGAAGACGAATATATTATATATATATATATATATATATATATATATATATATATATATATATATATATATATGACATCAAATTTATTTAATTCCATTCTACAAATACAGCTGGGTCTGTTTTTGTGCGGATTATTTTAATGCGATTTTGAAGTTATGCGGTTCATATTTCTTCTTAATATCCTTTTATGCATTTTTTTTAAGAATTCCTTTTAGCGGTTATTTATTTCAAAGAAAAGATCTTCAGTTTTATGAACAAATGAAGGAATCAGAGCCATTTACTTCCGCTTCTCAAACTGATAAGGAATTTTCGGTTAGCAAAGGATGGTTAATGCCTTAAGTGACAATGATATTATTGCAATAAATTTAGATACGTAGAAGATTTAGAAAAAGATAATGAAACAGAAGTAAAACCTGTTCCCTTCACTGCAAAAATGATTTGAGAAGGTCTTCAACTATGTAATCAATTAGAAAATAGTTTTCTTGTTAATGACACGAATTATGAATGAGCTTTTACATTCCAACGACAGTTAAATAATTGTATGTCTGAATATCGCGAGCTTCACAAACAATTAGTAAAATCATCGTCTCAAAGTTTAATCACCGATTCTTACATTGTCGCTAGAAAAATTAACACAGAACGAGACAGAAGTCGGCGCTAATTCTGTTTGTGTTTCCTCTAGTGACGAATCTGATTTTACACCAGTTCACAAACGAACCTGCATATTTTCAAATATGTATGAAAAAATGTAAAATAAATTACATATATGTACATATTACTTTGAATAAAATTAAATAGTTAATAAAAAAATAAAGTAAAAAAGCTACGTTTTGTATCAATTTTATTTAGATATTTGAAATTTTCTTTTAGACATTCTTGATTTTCTGATTTTTTTATGCGAATGTTAGAGTAATTTCACTTTGTTACTTTGGTTTTATGCGGTTTTTGAAAATTAAGGAACGTATCTCTAATTTTTCAATGCAAGTTAATTCTTCTTTTGTGCGATTTTTTTTAATGCGGTTTTCTGCGGAACGTATCTACTGCATAAAAACAGACCCAGGTGTAGTTTATCAAAAGAAAAGAATTCAGTTTTAATCTTTTAAGGGGTTATACGCACTTAGAAATTCCAAAAAATCGATTTTTTTTGCATTTTCGGAATGCACATATATTTGAGTATATTCTCTGAAAATTTGAAGTAAATCCGATAAATATTTTCGGACATACACCTGAATTTGTAAAAAATTTTTAACTATGTGTAAACTATTTCCGAAACTTCAAACGCGTTTATCTCAAAACAGTGTTTTCATAGTCGGTGATCTCGATATCTCAGAAATGGCTGAACCGATCGGTCTCAAATTTTCACACAATCTTCTCAAATATATTCCTCAGGTATTGAACGAAGGAATAAGGTTTACAAAAATTATTACTATTTTTTTAAACAATTTGGAGCGAAAATTTTAGTAAAAAACGAAAAAATTTTTCCAAGTAGACGTCATTTTGTCAAAAATGAAATTTTTTATTATTCCTTCGTTCAATACCTGCATTAATCTATCCTTTAAAAGAATTGACCATATTTTTTGATTTCAAATAATCCAAACCGCCGATATGGAGATCACCGCCAAGCGCATTTTTTTGGAGGTCGTTCGGGACATCGTCTGCAGGAGCGGTGCACTTCAATATTTTTTTATGATTGACATGTTATTTTATTCTTGAAAGTAGGATCTATTCAAATAACCATAATTTGTAATTGCAAAATAAATACTGTTTCTAAAAAAAATTCCTAAAAAAACGTCGTTTTTGCGCCTCGCAAGTGCGTATAACCCCTTAAAGCTTTAATCATATTTTATAGTTGATTAAATTTGACTATAATTGATTATAACAGTTTTTTACTTCCATTTTGTGTATGAAACAAAGAATATTGAAATTTGTTGCTTCAAGAGAAGTTTTTTTATTTAATTACAAAAAACTCTTTTTGATTTAATAACAAAATTCCTAGTTGACATTTGTATTCCAACTTATTTGATTAAAGTTACAATGAAAAGTAACTCTAAAGTGACTGGTCCATTCTGTTTGTATCTCTAAATGTACGTATGTATCAATGTGTAATATATCGATTATATACAAAAATAGATTAAAAAATAAACGTGAACTATAATAGCACAGTGTGTACTTTCTGCTCGCTCCCATCTGTTCGGAACATTGTTTGAGTGGCATCAGAAGTTCTTCGTCGTCAGTTCAAAAATAAACGAGCGTACACCACCACCGCACCGGCCGACAAACTCGCGAGGCTTCGACGTACCGGTTTCTCGCACAATCGTAGGTATATTATTAGTGTGACAAATGATGGAGATGACAGACAGTTTTGACTGAACGATCAATTCTGAAACGGCGCGTGTTAGCGTACGTTTCATGTACGCGCCTTGTTCTCGGACAGATCTGTCTTTCATTTACATATGGACGAACTCTCTTGGAAACAAGCATGTATGAATGCAAATACATTCATTACATATATAAGTACGCATAAACGTATGAATATATATATATATATATATATATATATATATAAATATGATAGGGATAAAAAATACATCAGTGTAAATATGACGATCGATTGTTAATTTCATCGAACACGCGCTCGTTTCCTGTCTGTCAGTCAGTAAAAACGACATCTATTGGAGCCACTTATGAGGTTTCTTCCGTATCATGTTGATCGACGGCTCACATGTCACACATGCGTCACAAACGAATGATGTAGATGTTGTGTTATTGTGCATATATAATACATTTACGTACATTCATACACACACACATTACTTGCAACTACTTATATGCCTGGATTCACTTAATTATACGAAGACTGTTTATAAAAGACACGCGTTCATCTTCAAATTAAATGGCGATTTCGTTAAGCATTATTTATAAAACTAATACATACATACATATATATATATATATATATATATATATATATATATATATATATATATATATATATATACAAATATATGAATATTTATTCTATTTTTCCACAGTTTTATTTTAAACAAGTATATTACAGTTACATACTATTTTATTTTAAGATTTGTTTCATTAACATTTAATAAACGTTTCAAAATTTCTATGAAGTCTTAAAAAAAATTTAAAGTGAATATATAAAGCTGTTAAGTTTACCTAATGAAAATGTCTTTAACATTTTTAATAGTTTTTCAATATTCACTTATATACAAATAATTTATGTTAAAAAATATTCCATTGTAAAAACCTATCTTTTTAACACATATTCGTCGGGTAGCTTTTTGCACCGCCATTCACCAAATGCGGGCTTTTTTTGACACTATCTGTAGAAATGATATGGTCTATATAAAACTAATGTAACTTGTTAAAAATCATATATTTTTCAATGAAATCTTGGAAAATGATATAAAACAAATTTATCTTTATATATAAATTTTTATTTTTTTTGGCTTTCCTTAGTTAAAAAACAATTAAATTCATAAAAAAGTTTAAATGAATTTAAAACACAAAGTTATTATTCTCTTTTTTTTAGATGAAGTTCATTATTTTTGAGTCTTTAATTTTATAAATAATTTTTCAGTGAATGGTACTGTTCAAAACATGTGCCAGTATGAAGAGGAATGTTGCAAAAGTCACATATTGTCACTATCATTATTATCAAAATTAGTTTGTGAAAAATCTGCCTCATAATCAGATAAAATGCCTGCATATATTTCATTTTTGTCCTCCATTTTAGGTACATTTTATTATTTGATAAGAAAGGGTAAAAAATTAACAACAATACAACTAAATTTGTTTAGTTATTCGAACACCCGAGCGCTTAAACTTTGAATAAAATTCTTTTATATCCAATACCGACTTATACAGTTTTACTTTGTTTTTGATTACATTTGCACTGTTATGCGATGCAACTGAAGCTAAAATCAGTTCTCTCATGGCATTATCTCTGTTTGGTTAAAACTAAAATTTAATATACTCAGA
Source organism: Neoneuromus ignobilis (assembly GCA_029203775.1). NCBI lineage: Eukaryota > Metazoa > Arthropoda > Insecta > Megaloptera > Corydalidae > Neoneuromus > Neoneuromus ignobilis. Next base: position 14,569,894 of record CP092096.1, on the reverse strand, counting down.
ATTAAGAGAACAAAAATCAATTATTCTCTGTAATATATAAATGACGAATTTTCGTCATTTGGCTGTGGGTGATTCTCTGGAAGATGACGAATTTTCGTCAAGCGGACGAATATGTGTTAAAAAATCAAATAATTTACCTTTGTATATACAGGATCATCCAAATGTGACGCCTAGATTTGTGTTTCATTAAAAAGGAAACTATACGCAAGTTTTCCTATACACATGTTTCTTTTAGTAAAACACAAGTCTAGGCGTTACATTTGGATGACCATATATTTTTTTTTTAAAAAAATGAAATGATTCATGTATAATCAATTTAATTAACTATTTCAACTTGTAACATAACTCTCGATGAATCAACTATTGAATTCCGAATGAAATAATAAACATTGTTTCAATGTTCAATAAACATGCATATTCTTAGTGATGATCAGTCTTTATTCGCATAATTTACGATTGACTCATTTTAGATTATACAAGTTTTGACAAGTGTTCGTGTTAAAAATTCAATAAACACACACATACATACATATATACACATGCTCGAAAATGTCTGCGTACATTTATCAATACGGATATATTTCTCAATAAAAGAAACTTAATAATGTAAATTTGAAAACAAATATATTTTTTATTAATTCTATAAACTATTAATTATTTATACATAACAAATCAAAACACTTTAAATTTATAACAAATAAACTAAAAAATAAAAACACAAAAAATTATACAAATTGAGCAGAAAATATCTACGTACAAAAAATGAAAATCGAAAATAATATAAAGTGTAATAAACTTTTCAACTGAATTAGTAACTGGTTGGATAGCCTCTTTTTTTAAGAACTTCCTATAATCGTTTTTGGATGGAATGGTCCACTTTTTGTGGTTTCTTTAGTACTAATCTTATTCCATTCTTTTTCTATAACTTTCTTCAACATTTCCTTTGCAATTATGCCATGTTGGCGAATTTACGTTCGAGAAAATGCCACATATGTTCTATAGGGTTTAGGTCTAGAGATTGGAGAGGTGCATGAAACTGTTTTGGAACATTATATAATATCTATATCTTAACAACTTCTGCCATGTGCTTCAGATCATTGACATGCAAAAAATTATAATCGGAACCTAGACTTCATTTTTCAGCACTTTGCTTATATTTCATTTTGAAATATTTAAGTGAGCATATTTATCCATCCTGGATTCTAAAAACTCCATTTTTCCCACGCCCTTACTTGTTATACACCCCTATACCATTACTCTACTACCACCGAGTTTCACAGTAGGAATAAGATTTTTTAATTCAGTGATGTACATAAAATTTTGAATCTTTCTATTCCAAAAATGCAATATTTGCTCTCGTCTGAGAAAATCATGTTTTTTCAAAACTGTATTAGTTTATTAATGTGTTTATTTGCATATGCAATCCGTTTTTATCTATTGATACGTGAAATAAATGATTTCTTAAGCGCAACACGTTTATGATACCCACCCTTTTTTATTATTTTTCGCACAATATCAGCACAGATTTGTTTTTTAAATAGTACTTTAATATCTTTTTCAATTTGGGGTGCAATTATTCGGGGATTTTCTTTCACTGAAGCCACAATCTTACGCCTTTATCTAAATGTTATCAGAAAGCGGTTTTAAATGTGGATTTAAAATTGATTACTACCCTTTGAATGAACGAATGTATTCTTCCAACACCCTTTCCTATTTCACGAAAACTTTTTCCTTCTTTTCCTAACTTTAAAATAATTTTACATTCACTAACAGAAATAACCATTTTTTGAATTCCATTTTAATTATTTTTTTGCAAAAAACTTTACTATTAGTTACTAAAAATAATATTTTAGCGTTTCAATTGCAACATACGAACTGTGGCATAAAACTGTGATAATTTTAAAATAACAATAAGTGCAAATATTGCAAAAAAAATCGATGATTTACCGTTTAATAAAATGTGTACGCAGACATTTTCTGCTCAATTTATATGAATTTTTGTGTTTTATGTTTTATTTGTTATAAATTTAAAATGTTTTGAATTGCCACCTATAAAGAATGAGTACTTTATAGAATTATTAAAAAATATGTTTGTTTTTAAATTTACATTAATAAGGTTGTTTTATTGAGAAATATATCCGTATTGATAAGTGTATGCAGACATTTTCGAGCATGTGTATATATATATATATATATATATATATATATATAGAGAGAGAGAGAGAGAGAGAGAGAAGATGGGAGGGGGAGAAAAAGAGGCAGCCTTCCTAAGGGAATAAAGCCAGAATAATTTTTTTTATCTATGTACTTGTTTGGTCAGTGTATGATTATGACCAAGTAACAGTAAAAGATAACATTAAATGACGTTTTTCCTTAGCAGTTAGCTAATATAAGTTGATATAATGATAATAACAATGATATATATATATATATATATATATATATATATATATATATATATATATATGTATGTGTATTTGTATGTGTATATATTTTTTATGTATATGTGTGATATAAAATCTGATATGATAAAAATAGTGTCGATTAGAGCACGATGTCGATCCGTGCGAATAAAACGCAATTTTTCGACCATAGTGTTTATTTTTTGCTCCAAGTATCATTCGTAGGGTCGAACCCCGCGACAGTAGCAAAGACGACATCAGCCAATAGCCTATCTCATCGTGTTGTCACTCATCGAACTTGTGTGTACATTGTATCGATTCGTATTTGGACTGTTTTAGGACATGTGTACGTGTGTAACTCATACGTTTGTACAGCACCCTCGAAATAATAACGGATTGAATATCCGACGAACAGTATTTTACGAATCGGTATGTTTTTTCTCTCCTTCGACGTCATTCTATCTCCCTGGATGATATTTTTATACGCCGTGCGAGACAGTGTGTAACGTCAGCCGTGAGAAGTATGTTTTTTTACACAACGTTTTTTTCATCTCTAAAACCATAAACGTATGCTAATGAATCATTTGAATCTGTATTGATCGGTATTCGACAATGACCTGATGGTCGAGTACAACCCTTTTTTTATTTATCCTCTCTGTTTGATTTGAAACGTATCTGTTTTACTTATTAGATGATTGAATTTGAGTTAAAATACAAAAAAAAAATACGTAAAAATCTTATATCTACATTTCAATGAATATTGTTTTCAATGTAAATTTTATTCATAAGTTAATACGTAAAATAATCAATCGAACATTTTTTAAATCAAATAATGAAGGAATCAGTGAATAAATTTAAACAGAAATATTTTTTTCAATATGTTGATATCTATTTAATAAAATGTTATTTAGAACGATTGATCAATTGAAAATAAAAATATTTCTATAAGTAACTAATACTTTTTTTACTTAGTAATATATTCTAAACACCAATATACTTTTTATTTTGATTTCTCATAGAGAGTAACTCTGTATTTTTATGATTTAAGATAAAAAAAAAACACTTTAAAGTGTAGTGACGAATTTAATTTAGCTGATCTATAGAAAATTATTATAAATTGTTGAAAATTATACCCTTGTACGAAATTTATTTTTAAATAAAAAGGAAAGTGTTTGAAATAGCAGCCGGTTTATAATCGATTCAAATATAAAATCTATTAAACTTCACACCGTTGTTTCAATATCACAAAGTGACGAGTCGAATGCATCAACCAAATGTATATTTCTTTTTCCAGTCCCGGCGCATCGAATCGTCTTACACGGCTCGAACGTTTCAAAGTCGCTCTTTTTGCCTGTCTCTCCGCCGTTTATGGCTACAAGAATAGCGAGGACACACCTCGACTGTTTCCTTCCTGTGTTGCAAACGACACGCATGAGGTCTTCGACACCCACGTTCACTTTCGATTGCTATATGACTATGTATGGAAATAGACGAACAATTTGTCTATTTTTGTCGTCGGTCGGTGATTGTATCCGTTTTAGGCGACGTCGAAACACTATAGTTCTAGAGATACACATGTTCCGTGAGAAAACATTCTAAAGCGATGTTTGAGATTCGCATATAGGGCGAAATTTTGAGTATAAAGTCTAACATGTCGGTCACGAGTTCGAGCTGTCATTAAACGATACACGGCTCTGTTCTCGTTTATGAAACAGTTATATTTCGTCAGACACTATTGAAATTTCCATAATACGTCGCAATCATCTATAAAATATAATCATCTTGTTTCACTCATTCTATACTTTTCGGTAATACGAACGAGTGAAACAAATATCTTATTAATAATTCTTCGTAGGGTAAATTCATGATACTTGTTATTTGATGTGTTATATTCTATTATATATATATATATATATATATATATATATATATATATATATATATATATATATGCGTGTGTATGTATCTATACATAGGAATATTTTAACCCAGTGTGGTTTTCAATTAAGGTAACTTTCGTGTATTTTCATAGAGAAAAGTTATGAAATTCCATTCACAGTTGATACGTTATTAATCACCTTATTTATATTAATGATCTGTTTGTATAAAGAAGAGTGAATACAAAAAAAACTTATGCAAACTATTTTTATGTGGCCTGTGAGTAACGCTCGTGTATTAATTATCACTACAAAGAATCTGTATAGTATTTGAAACAGATAATTTTATATTTTCTTGTTAAACTTTATTTTAATATTTTCAATAACAGTTTCACAGAATTGTTAATGAAGTTTGAAAACGAAATTAACAATGTTTAATTAACGACTTTGCAAATATTGAAATTTACTGCATTCAGTTTTGTTCATGTTATTATACTACAATAAGTTTTATTTAATATTATAAAATCATAATTATGAGGCATGGAATTTAAAAAAGAGTTTATTAAAAATAATTGATTTTGTTCATAATTTTGTCACCGAGTCTTAATTTAAACTCAATTAAAATATTTATAAAAATATGAGAAAAGTATTATTGATTTGTATTTAGAATCTACAAGTTTTAATTACACCACTGTTTGTACATAATTAATAATCATATTATTACTGTATATCAAATAGTGATGAAATAAATCTCATATTATTACTAATTGGATCATTATAATAAAGATCAACAGTTAATCATTTTATGATAATTCAAAATAACTAAAGAAAGACACAAATATGAAAAAATATAAGAGCATGTTGTGACAAAATTTGAATAAATCAAAGTTTTCCGATCGTTTTGGAAACGACGAAATGTTCCAGTATCAGCAGCCGGGCTGCTGGCAATAATACAGCGCAACAGATATTTTATGTGTTTTGTTCGGTGACCCTACACATTTCCAGTAAACAATGATACACGAGACCCGACCGTCGGTCGGTTGGTCGTTCCGAAGGGAAGTCGTCGTCGATGGCAGAGAAGAAGATTCACTCAAGCCTACTTTTATATATATATATATATATATATATATATATATATATATATATATATATATATATGTTTTGCTGTTACTGTTGTGTTGCTGCCGATGTTGTTGCAGGAACGCGTGACCCAGATGTGTAATTGCTATTAAGTAATGTAATGTTATTAGGTTGTGTTTGAACCGTAAGACACACAGTATATACAAAACTATGTAATCGAATGACGCGCCTAATTTGAGCCAACGATTATAAAACTGTACGCTTTTAAAAACTAATAACCTTGTGACATTCTATGTGTGGGTGGATATGTTTTTTTCTTGTCTATTTAATAATATCTGAAAAGAAATGATATCAGAGAAAAGTATCAAACTTTCAAATATATTTTGTTAACATTTTATACTTAAATCTACGAATTCATATCTTTTACTTATTTTTTTCTTAAATATTTAAAAAACTATATTAGTTATTACTACTCTAAATATTAAAATTGATTTCAAAAATAATACTTAATACAGAAAAATGAAAAGTAAAAATTTACAATTACAAAAGTAGGATGTGAATTTTAAATCATATTTTTTTTTATTTTTAAAAATAGGCTGTTTTTAAATAAATACAAATAACTAGAAAAAATATATAAAATTTAATAAAAATACATTTAAATTTAAACATGTTTATAGAAAATATATTAATTTTAAAAGTATTTCATTTTGGTTTGAGTTTGGATTCGCTTGAACTGAAAATGTGTTTCACATGTACAAAATACGATATCTTTCGTGTTAATTTCATAAAGATGAGAATATACAAGCGTCGTGGGCTGATAGCATCGTCTCGCACTCGACTTAATTGTAATAATAATCCATCTTGGAAAATCCGATCTCTGCGTCGACGTGATAATAACAACGAGACGGAGTCTCGATCCCAGCATCCTAATTATACGTGTCGCGAGATGACAAGTATTCGAGGAAACTCACGTCCTCCTCCCGCTATAAATACGAACAACATAAACAATTACACTTATATATTAATCGTGAAATGAGATCCATCTGTCGACGACAAAAGCGCGTAGCCGTGTCGCCACGGAACCGCGTGGGCGGTCGAAGAAGAATCTGGTGACTCGGAGCCGTACGTTCATGGAGTCATATGCGCCGTACGATTGACTTCCGAGTGACTGAGTGCGATCGACGCTCGTCAAAGACCGTCATTCGAGGCGAACGTGTGATGAATATTAATCAGGATTGAAAGGATACGGGTCGTGGACAGATCGACAAAGTGGTAGCGTATGAAATAAGATTATCGTTACGAGGAAACCGCAATGGTTCTCTTTCATGCGTAGTATTTAACGATTTAGTCGTACGAAAAACGGTCCTTTTATTAAAGTGAAAATTGAATCAAAACTCGTGTTTAACAGAAATAAAATATCCTTAGGTTTTATGATACGGAATAAGGATAGATCCAATTACCTATTTAACTCTAGATAAGTTAATTATTACAGTATCACAAGATTGTATACATCTCCATTATATTTTAGTAATAACACTATTATATATGATATGAGTTATTAAAAAAATGATAAATTTTGATATCATGTAAAATTTTATGAAATTTTATGCAGTTAAAATAGATGATTTATTTGAGTTAAAGTTAAGAATGATCTTTTTTTTACAAATGATTCAATGACTGAAAACTTATATACATTAATTAAACATAAAATCCAGAAATATAAAATTTTTAAACCAATTTTTTTAAAACAACGTAATCTAAGTTCAATAGCGATAGGAACGATTTTCCAAAAAAAAAAGATTTTTTCGCATCCTCGATCTGATGAAATTTTCATGACTGTACATTAAATATTTTCATGTGAGGATAGGTGTTTGTATATATATTGAAAACGTCGCACACTTCAATAACATCCCGTCAATGAACAAAGATACATAATAAATGATTTAAGTGCATGTTCTGTAAGTGTTGAAACTTACAGAAATCGTTCACTCCTTACAAACAACGGCAAGATTAAAGCTAAATCGTTTGCATTTATGATTCACGACGTGTATCTAGCAGCAGCAGCAGCAGCGAAACTTATACGTTTATGCATATGTACGTGTTGATGGCATTGCATATTGCCAAGCTAATTCCGAGGTCACAGCGCCAAGTTTGCCAACAGTGAGCATTCCAGTCTACCGACTCGACAATATATACATGTCCACATATCTGTACATCAGCACAAATATATATATATATATATATATATATATATACATTTGTATATATTTGTGTTTATGTGTACAAGAAATAAATACAAACTTATGGTAGCTGAAGAAGAATTCTGCAACTGCATGTACTGAATAGTACGATTTAACTCGTCGTAAATATACAAGTGTGTACAGAACGGTGTCGATGTATGGGACGTCCAACGAGCGCAACAAAGACAGAACAACACACAAAACGACGACGATATTTTCTACACAAGTTATGTTATGTAGTTGGAACTTGTATAATAAGTTTCGCTCGACGGTCTCTATCGTTTGTTAAAGGAGAGACGGTCGTGTTCGGCAAAAGCCTCCGTCTTTCTTTGATCTATTATCACGTCGAGCATCTTGTTCAGTCTTTGCGAACGATTGCTACAAGAGAACTTGTACGAAGACAGCAACGACGACGGCGGAGACGACGACGACGGCGACGACGACGCTGGTATATAGAGAGACATAAAGAGAAAACGTGCATTCAGTAACATAACTTGTTTTCCAGTATAGAACTTTTCGCGTAGAATGATGTATGTTCGACGCGTTGATTATCTTTCTTATCTCTCACTCGCACTCACAGTCGGTTTTATCTCGTCGAAGTTTCGGCACGGATTCTTTTAACGTTTTTATCTGAATCGGACGTTTTTTGCGATACACAGTAACTGCAACGATCGAATCCATCGTTTCTCTATTGAAGAAATGGTACTTGAAAACAAGTTTTGACTTGTTCTCAGTACTTTATATAACCAATTTTAATCAAATATAACTACAATAACAGTATTGTGCAAATGCAATGTTTAACAAAAACAAACATTAATTTCAATTATAATTACTTTTCAATTTACTTATATGAATTATTTTAAAACACTGAATGTATAATTCATTTAACATATTTAATTATTTCTTCTTGAAAAACCTAAAATCCTGTACTTGCATGTTTTTATAATTTACGTATGGTAAATTTTAATAATAAACAAATATGGAAATATCACTTCCATATGCAAGCAAAAGATAACTCTTGAACATTTGGGAAATTTGATAGAGCAGAATGATTACTTTGTTAATTAATAATATAATAACATTATTGTTATTCAATTCATAAATAGTTATATATATACATGTGTGTGTGTGTATGAGTAGAAAAAGACAAAAAGAAAACAGTCAAGAATTAGATATGCTCTGAATAAAGATAACCGAAAGTGACTATATTAAATAAGAAAGATTCAATCGAATCACTTATCTCAACATTACAAGATTTTATAAAAAACTCCAATAAATATTTATTTCCCACTTTCTTAATTGATGTGCTCTTCGATAGTGATCTTATCATTGTTAATGTACTGTATTATAAAATCTGATATTTTTCCGTGTGATGCTCTGAGGCATGGATATCAAAATCTTATGGACAATAAGTGATTATTAAATACTTTTATAAAATTTTGTTATTTTGGACAAATTACTCATGTGTATTAATCCTTTAATAGAGTTCTGCGGTATTAGGGTAGTGATTTCTTTATGAGTAATGTCACCTGTATCTCTTGAAAATAAAATAATTATCACAACGATGAGACTTATTTAAGATCTGCAACAAGTTGCAATAATAGAAGTCTCTAGTGGATTATCTATTGTTCTTGAGAGAAACATGCGTGCTTGTGTGTGAAATGCGTGCTCGATTCGTCGTTCGGTCGTGCTACTGTTATGTTCCGTACAGTGTGCTTCTAACCGTCGTCGTGTTGGAAAGAAAGTTGGAAAGGTCTTCGGCTCGGGTTGTCGGTGGGTCGGTGGGGCAAAGGGAGACATCATCTTCGTAGTCGTTCTGGATGTGATGGTGGAAACGACGAACAACTATGACGACGACGACGAGAGGTAACGGCAACAGAGAAGGGTGTCATTCGTGTTTCTCCATTACCGTAACCCCGTGGGCCTCCACACTCACGTTCGAACCGCATTACCCCTTTATCCCTGCCAGCATCCACACCAAGCACTTCTTCATTTGTTGACTCCGCACACTCTCTGCTGCCGCTGAGACCAGACACCATCGTCGCAGCAGCAGCAGTCGTCGACGCCGCCGCCGCCGTCGCACGATCTGATCAATACGACGTTCGTTCGGCTCGAGTCGGCAAACATCGACGTCGGCCGACACGACGAGCGTCCGGAGGGAGTATCGCTGCCGGAGCACAAAGCTTTTACATTTGCCAATGAAAAGCTGTTGTCGGGGGGCCTGGAGGAAGACGAGCGGCGGGACGAAGGGATGCGTGGCGAAGAGAACGAGGGGCAAGGGAACAGAACTGTTTTATGTATCGGCGGTGTAAGCGATACCCGGCGACAATTGCACGCTCGTGCTCGTGCCACACTTTATTATTTATTCACAGTTCTATCATCATCAGCAACACTATTACTAATACTAGCGATGCACACCACCACCATCATCGCCGTCGTCGACACCGACACCACCACCGTCGTTGCCGTCACCGAGCGCCACCGATCTCCTACCACCCGCCACCATCGCAATCATACAAATATCATTACGTACCAACCGCCACGCTATTACTACATGTTACAGTTTGGAACACAAACGGACGCACAATATTTCGCACGCCCTGTTTACAAATCATACACCTGATTACTCCGCACTATTTTTTTTTTTTTTGTTTTCGTTCGTTTATTATTGTCATTGTAGCTCGTTAGGGACCAGTTTAATTTTGCGATGAGTATTGTTCGCTGTCTTTTTTACACTTGTACCAAGTTATACTGACGTGCTAATTATTATCAAAGTACTCATGTGTTTATATATATATATATATATATATATATATATATATATATATATATATATATATATATATATATAAACACATTAAATGTTATAAAAATACTGACAATTTTTGTGACATACATTTTTAATCAACTGTGATTAGTATTTCAACTTAGTCAATTATGAACAAATTAAATATTGTAAATTCCAACCATTTATATTTAATATGTAGTGTTTCTTTAATTATTTCGTAGAAAATTTGAGAACTAGGAAACTAAATGCTGGTACTTAAACCAATCTTATCTTTTTTTGAATACTTATCGTTACCATATTATTTGAGATTAGCTTCGTTTTTTTTAATAATTCCATCCAAATCGTTTTTTATTTGTATTCCATTTTAGATGATTATATTACCTGCAATGAATCCATTTCTCTGTGAAATATACATAACTATTTTTCATATATGAATAATAGGGAAATACTTAATGATGACTAAGAGAAATTAACTTTCATTCTTCATAAAGTATCGACTGATTTTTGAATGTATTTAGTCATACAGAGAACAAGAAGTTACTGCTTTATTTTTTTTTAGAAAAAATAAATCTTAATTTTCATTACAACTGATATTATTTGTAATAAATTTTTAAACCTTTTTTCAATTTGTTATATGTTAAATAAAACGATACTATTGAAATCAAATTAAGACCGGAGTATATATATATATATATATATATATATATATATATATATATATATATATATATATATATTGTATACAGAGCCATATAAATATAATTATTATATATTTCAGTTCATTAAAACGTTGAAAAATTGCAAATATTAAAATAAATAGATTCAGTCAATTGTTAAAAACAAAAACGAAAGTTTGGAGGAGCTGGGATTTGAACCCAGGACTTTCAGCATGCGAAGCAGACACTCTACCACTGAGTTACACCCCCGGTTGATGTACTCTCCTTCAGAATTGTACAGTATCAACAGGACCTTGTGTATTACTATATAAAGTACATGACTTGACGTCACTTTTCAGTCTACTTGTGTAAAGTTCTTATACTTAAACGAAATTTACGAATTGTTAATAAACAAAACTTAAAATAAATAAAATGTAACAAAATACAGAGTTAACAAATAACTGGACTTTCAAAGAAACCGTTTTTTTAAAAAAATCTTTAAAATATTAAATAAAATAAATATTCAATGGATTCTTTGTATACTTTTATAATAATTTATTAAAAAATATATTTGATGTAAATTTGGTTTCTGAAATCTGTATATAGCACAAAAATTCGGCTCATATTCCGGTTCATCTATCCACAATTTAAAATAATATATATAAGAGAAATAATATATAATCTAATGAATATATTTTACATGATTGTTCTAAATAAATCAGTCATATATTCAATTTATTGTGTATTATTTCAATGATATTTCATACCCTTAATTACATTTGGTTAAAAAATATATAAATGTTCTCAATTTATTGTATTTTATTTATTTTATATAATTTTATATAATTGATTGTTACGAAGTAGTTTTTTTCTACAAAAGATCTCTTTTTGTAACAATAGAATTTTTCTACATTTCTCGTATCTGCTCTTAAAACTATACTGAAAAACCAGTCTGCATCTTCAACCGATTTTTTCACTTTATAGCGAAATCGTGTCGACGGAGAGTCGTTCGAGTGTATGTTAAATCGTATGAGATTCAACGTTATCACCAAGGATTTAGATTCTAGTGAAACGTTCCCTCGTGTCCGTATGATGCAATCGCGTCGGTCAGATTGATTTTCCCCAAAAACCCCGTTTTCCTTTTTTTATTACGCGACGTTCCATCCACACGAATACCGTGTCGTAGCAACAACATCGCCATACGACGAACGTCGAATCTTCGGCCGTTCTTTTGAAGTCCGAACACTGACAGCCATTTCTCTCGTTTAGATCCATCACGCCGGGGTTTGGCTTAATCAGCAGTTTGTCCTACCTTATCGCACACGAATCTTGCTTGTGGGACTCGTTGACAGAAATAGAGTATTCACTCTGTCGACGACAGAACTTCTACCCGAAACGAAAGTGGCGACGGCTGCGGCGACTGACGCTTTGGCTAGCCGCCTCCTTCACCCCTACAATCGAGCGCGCGACGTGAAAAATAATGTTTTTGTTTGAAATTTCAGATTACAATGGCATTTATAAATGTCCGTCGAACTAATTCGGCGTCGCGATCGACGGACTGATACATGTGTGAGAGAGAGGGAGGATCATGATTTGTTCGGTGTCATTGAAATAATAAACACAAGGTTTATTTTAAACATAAACAGATACACTCAGATCAGCTTATATATACATATATTATATATATATATATATATATATATATATATATATATATATATACATAAGCATACACTCGTGACTATTATTACAAAAGTTAAGATTATAAAAGTTTTAAATTTAGGCGATAGTTTAGTTTATATATACAAGGAGACACACGGCACGAACATTTCGCTATCAAATATTTTTATTGACTCCATAAATCATCCTAATAATTCTATTGGAGTAGTTGAAAAGTATTTAATGTATAGTTAAAATGTATAACGTGCCATTAACAGATTTGTTAAATATGAAAATAAAATAAAGTTGATTAACATGAAGATGATGATAATCATAAAAATATTTAACAAAAAAATGAGCAGTAAATTGGTTATTTTTTTAATTTATATTTAATTTATTTAATTGCGAGACTTTAATTTTATTTACCTTGATGTACCTTATATTATAACTAATTTTGATTTCTTAGAACATTGTGAGATAATTTCTAGTTATTGTAAAAGATACCTGACAATGATTCAAGAATTTAAAATAGTATTGCAAATAAAAGAGTTGAATAATAAGTGATTATTGAAAATTTTGATAAAATTGTTGATAATGGAAATTCATTTTCTTGTTAAAAAGTAAATTAACCCTATAAATAAAACATTTGTTAATAAATCTAAACAAAGAATTAAGATTATTTCCAAAACAAAATTATTTGCGGATTATAAACAAATTCATGGAATCAAATAACTTTTAAATTTTAAAATAATTTTTATTTTTGTTAAAAAGATCATTTCAATTAATTAACATCGAATTATGAATGGAAATAAGTGTTGATCCTGCTAATTCGTTTAAAAATAAAATTCTTTTTCAAAGAAACCCACGTAAAGTATATACAAGTTTATCTAGAAAGTTAAAACAAAATATATATGAAATGAGCAATGAAAGGTTTTGATTTACCCTATAATATATTTAAAAATATAAATGATACAGCTTTAAAAAATTAATTGTAATAAATCTTTAAATGGTATGAGAAATTACAAATACATTTAAAAATACAGTCGAAATACAAGTGAATTTTTAAATATTACATTTATACAATATTCTCATTAAGTGTGGACATAACCTACGCACTAAATGTTATATATATATATATATATATATATATATATATATATATAATGCGGTAAGAATCAATCATATTTGCCAACAACAACAACAACAATACTACACCACCCAATCAACCCAATGAACCACCTTCCATCGTCCACCCATACACCGGAATAATAAATAAAAATACCGTATTTAATGAAAATCCCACACACACTACGTCGTGAACAAGTCGTGAACGACGTTAGACGAAGACGACAACCACCGTCGTCGTATAACGACAATATATATATATATATATATATATATATATATATATATATATGTGTGTGTGTGTGTGTGTGTGTACGGATATGTTCAGTTTTCAGAGTACAGCGGTTCTCTGTCCGTCCGTGTCGAGGCCGGCCTCCTGACAGGAGTAACATATCGCCTCATGAGGGCAAATGACACGCGAGACTGACCCTTAGTACCGTGGCGTCTCTGCAATGCTGCTCCATCGGCTGTACTCCGGGTAGGTCGTTTGTTCGATGGACGACCGTGTCAGTTAGTACGGCACAGAAGGTTTATTCTGTCTTGTTACTGAATTTCAATATTCGAGTTTGAAACTTTATGTGATTATCCTCCGTTTATTTTAATCGATATTGTTTCATTCTTATTAAAAAAGATTATAACTATTTTATCAAAGTATATAATTAAGTACAATAATTATTCGATAAATATATTTTTTTGTATAAAACGAGTTATATTCTGACAATGTTTTTTTTAATTACATAAAAAATATAATCATTTTGGGTTTTGACATCAGAGTTGGTTTTTTAAAAAAATCGAAAATGATTGAATTAGAAACGAAAGTAAATTCATTAGCAATCTTTAGCTTAATTACCAATTCATAATCATAATATAGTCGAACACAATACTGAATTAAGTAATTAACTAGCTTCGAAATTCAAAATCAATCGACCGCATTGTATCCCACAGGAATACATATTTACGTTACGTTCCTAACGTCACGACTTCACGCCTGCGGTTTTCGACACTAAAACATAAACGTGTAATCGTCCGATGATGCCGTACATAAAGATATGATTAAACATTAGACCTTCGATGATACAAGCACGTGAATGTGTGTGATACGAACCTACACATATAACGAATACACACGAGGTAGAATTGTTGAGGGATATTATATGGAGTGTTCGCAGGAGTTAAAGGGACACGCCGTCACTTGCCCGCCACCCGCCACTGTTTGACGCTCGACCGCAACCGGATTGGTCCGGATAGGATTGAAGATGCGGCCGTAGAGGTCGTCGGCAGGTCGAGAGGGGAACGGGATAGGTCGGCTTTCTCACGCCGTGAATGTTTAGCAGAACAGTGAACGGACGGTGATGGCAACGGCGACGAAGCTACCTTGAAGTCCATAAACGATTGTTGTTGTTATATGATCTACAGAGAGGATCGTTTTCAGAATTGGACGGAATTAGCGATAATCTAACTGATGATTAAGAGATTTATCGAAATCAATTATAATCCAATCAATTGTAAAACGTAAACGAATTGACAATAACAGATTAATCGACACAAAACAAATCAATTATACCCAACATTACTAGATTTTATAAAAATGTTCAATAATTAAATGTTGTTCACTGTATTTGTTTAAAAGCTCTGACGATGATAGCATGACCATCAAAATGTGTATCTACTTCTAGGCAAATACAATAAATAATATTATATTCATAAGCACTTTTAAAAAATTATCTGGTCCAAAAACAACTTACACAAAGTTAAAAACGTACTGGGATAGTTAAAATCACAAGTACATACTTTTTAATTCGTTAAATAGAAATATCTAACCAAACATTTTTTATTTTATTTTTGTGTTTGTCTTCTATAGACAAAATATATGGAATGGGAAAACATTGATATACATAAATGATAAAGTTGATATTTTTTATGGCACTACATATACGAGGATTGTTTGATAAGTCCGTGTAAAAATAAAAACTGCTTCATTTTTTTGAATAAATCGTTTTTATTTTTCAACATAGTCTCCTTTTAGGCTTATACACTTCATCCAACGCTGCTCTAGTTTGTTGATCCCTTCCGAATAATAGGATTTGTCCAAGTCTGTAAAATAGTCATTCGTTCCTGCAATCACCTCCTCGTTCGAATAAAATCTTTTTCCCGCGAGCCATTTCTTCATATTAGGGAACAAATAATAGTCCGATGGAGCCAAGTCTGGAGAATAGGGGGGATGTGAAACGATTTGGAACCCTATTTCCATTAGTTTTGCGGCCACAACTGCTGAGGTGTGAGCTGGTGCGTTGTCGTGATGAAAGAGGACTTTTTGTGGGCTAATCGGGGACGTTTTTCTTGCAACTCGGTTTTCAAACGATCCAATAACAATGAATAATATGCACCTGTAATGGTTTTACCCTTTTCCAAATAGTCGATAAAGATTATTCCTTGCGAATCCCAAAAGACAGTCGCCATAACCTTCCCGGCCGAAAGAATTATCTTCGCCTTTTTCGGAGCAGATTCCCTCTTGATAACCCATTGTTTAGACTGCTCTTTGGTCTCAGGAGTGTAGTGATGTATCCATGTTTCATCTACAGTGATGAAACGACGCTTAAAGTCCTGCGGATTTCGCTGAAACAGCTGCAAACCGTTCTTGCAACACTTCACACGACCTCGTTTTTGGTCGATCGTGAGCAATCGCGGCACCCACCTGGCGGATAGCTTTTTCATGTCCAAATGTTGGTGCAAAATATTATGTACCCGTTCACACGAGATGCCTACAGCACTAGTAATCTCACGCACTTTCACTCTTCTGTCATCCATCACCATATCATGGATTTTATCAATGATTTCTGGAGTGGTGACCTCAACAGGGCGTCCAGAACGTTCAGCATCTCTTGTGCTCATATGGCCACTCCGAAAATTTTGAAACCACTTATAAACCGCACTAATCGAAGGTGCAGAGTCACCATAATGTTTATCAAACTTCTGTTTAGTCTCCTGAGACGTTTTGCCTTTAATGAAGTAGTGTTTAATCAACACGCGAAATTCTTTTTCGTCCATTATTTGACAATCACTCGATTTCCTTGATTCCAACGATTGTCAAACACAAAGGAATAGACCGATATGGCTGAAACTTGATGTGTGTTCTTTCAAGAGGTGCTACTAATTAAAAATAACCTCGATATGCACCAGTGGTGCCATCTTTCGGAATTTACACGGACTTATCAAACGACCTCGTATGACACAAAATATTCGATAGATTAAAAAAAATCTCCATTAACTATTAAATCATATTTTTAGATACAAAAATAGCATTAAACCAGTTCATATTAATGAATAAATTATTCAGAAAATATTATAATTAATATTATTTTCTGCAAACTTTTGTTGATTCATTATTTCTTTCAGCTTGTTTACCATTGATGAAATTATTTTTATGTCGCTTCTGGAATTATATTTTCCATGTGTTTGCAATATTTTTTTTTCTAAAATTGAAATCATTTGCAAAATTCACGATTTCTACAAAAATCCCCAAATTGATTCATTAGGTATAATAAAACAAATAAAAGAATAATTTAACATAAATATTATTTCTAAAACTGTACAAAATATTATTTTAACTAGTCACGTTGCATCTGTAACTCGTCTTCTTCATCAATCACTCGGACACGAAAATTAATCGCATTTCATACGAAAACGACTTGTAAATATATATACTCATACAATAATTGTATAAAAGTGTTGAATGTTACGCAGTTGTTGTTTTTGTCGTGGACAATTATTCCAGGAAATACTGCGTCTTCCGTCAATGCTCAGTCAAAGGCCAAATATTGTTTTTAATTAGCGATTCGTTCATACATTCAATGCGCATCGTTATCAGTTTGAAGTATGACGACGGCTCTATTTTATATATTGCTAATTAAATCAAAGAACACACACAAATATATATATATATATATATATATATATATATATATATATATATATATAAGTATGCCCATAATTGTACAACCGGTGTTCGATTGACATATGTTGATATCATTGTATATTCTTAGGATTTACAACATCGATTTTCAGAATCAATCTCATGTAACAATTTAGGAAGATTATTCAGTTGTAAAAACGTACAGCATTTTGGTTACTATTTAATTAATTGCAGGTGTAAAATATAATATAACACAGATGATTTTTTGAGGTTTTACACTATTTTAAATTCGTTTAAAAATATTAACTAAAATAAGTACTCGATTTAATATACATTGCAATTATGTAAATGAGGACACGTGAATTTTTGTTAACTTTATAATTTCTAGAATCGATTAATTCCCTGAAAACATTTTTAATTATTGCTTTATTAATAATTATTTTTCAGTCTGAAAATGGTATTGATTCTTGTAAAAATAGTAATTTGTAATTGAAAGTTCATGGAATACAGTAGATGATAAAAAAACTTAGACTATAGTAGTGAAATATTTAGTCGAGTATTATAATGGAACAGTACGATATCATATTTATTGGCAATTATGGAATGATTACTGAATAAATTTTAATGAGTTTGTTTGAAGATCTATTGAGTACTTTTCCGATTTAAAAAAGCAATAATTTATTACTGAAATGTTGAAATACAAACTGATAAAACATCAAAAATAATACCTTATATATCAAAGTTTAAATATATAATCAACTTTTATAAATATAAATGTGATTTATATCCTAATTGCTATTTTTTATTATTTTTAACGTCGCTTTTACTACAAACACATAGATCTCGACTCCAGCGATGACACTGTTTTACGTTCATCTGGCACCGTACGCTTGTATGTACGTTTTTATGCGTACGCTCATTTATGTGTGCGTATGTATGTGTGTACTTGTTAACTGTGAAATTGGTTCGAAATAATTTGACGTTCGGGAGATGCCTTCGCAACGCCATAATGTATATTTTAATTATGTACCAGGGGTTCATGTTTGCGTTCGTTTAGCACTTTGTGCAATAACATTGGCATGTTTTTACACTGAATGTTCATTTTAATACACACTTTATGATATACACACATTTATATATATATATATATATATATATATATATATATATATATATATATAGGCAAATAATGTCAACTAAAATAATAAAAACTTATATTATTGTGTTTCTTTAAATTAAAGTATTCCTTAAACAATCTTTTAAAATTAGATTACTTATTAACAAAAATATCTTTTACAGGTATCATTCGAAAGAAGTATAACCAATATCATTGGAACAGTCAAACTCAATTTCGTGATGTTGAAGTAAGGATTTTTTAGAAAAAGAAAATTATAGTATCAAGCAAATTTGTATCTTTTGAATTAAAAAAATATTTGATTTTTTCAAGAAGCAGCATTAAATAAAATTCCATTTTATATATCAAATATGTGATTATATATTTAAAAAGTTGTACAACTGACCTACAAAATTTCAAATGTAATTACTAGCATGAAAAACGCGATGTGTTTATATTTTCATACATACATCGATATATATATATATATATATATATAAATTGTATATTTAGGACAGATCATTAACATAAAAAATTGATAAATGAACGAAAGTTAAAAAGTTTAAAATTGAAATGGGTTGATTAAAGAGCAAGAAGAAAACACTGATGAATAAGTGAAGTATTGATTGAAAATCAGATGTATAAAAAAACCTAAAAAGAGACCTGTGGGTATATGAGATAGAGACATAACAAAATTATTGTTGTGAATGAAAGACAAAGATTTTGAGTTGTTGGAAGTGGAAAATTTTGAAAAAGGATTTCATCCAGTAGTGGATAGAAAGAAGCTGATGAAAATAATGATAACAACATACAAACACACACACACACACACACACACATATATATATATATATATATATATATATTATGTTTGTATTCACTTAGAAATATGCCATATTATTTTAAAATATACAAAGAAAAATATCGGAGATAAGTTTCACGTAAATATATTCTAGTTCAATACTGTTATAGATTTAGTTTTCAATATTGTATATATATATATATATATATATATATATATATATATATATATATCTTGAGGAAAACTTTACAATTTAATGTGTTATATATTCCGCTGGGAAAACGTTGACCCAAATGAACGGAGCAATGTTGCGGAGTGAACATTTCCACGGCAGTGTTTTGTATGTATGTGTGTATGTATTAGTGTATATATGTGTGTATATGTGTGTGTGTGTGCGTGTGTGAGTGTGTGAATGCGTGCGCGCGCACAATTTCTGTGCGTATATGTACGTATGTGTATAAAGTATGTGCGTGTATTAGATTTTAAAGCCCTACTCCGCTGGGCATCGACCTAGTCACGACCTAGCACTACCCTTACTCACACAATTACGGTATCATTTCTGATACTGTGCTACTTCCTCGTCGAAAGGATGAGGATTTCGTTAACGCAGGAAAAGCTCTACGTTGTATTCTCGTTCGTGCAAACATGTAAACGCACGTACACGGAAGAAAACTTGTAAGAATGGACGTTAGACTTTTGTAAAATATCGGTTTCGTATTCGAATCATCGTAAGACTAACATTTTTCGAAATCGAATAAAAAAATTTGGCTCACAGAACGATGTTAAATGATGTTCCATGTTTATAATTAATCATATTACTTTAAATGTTCTACATTTTTCTAATCTATTTAATATTATTATTATTATATTAGCTTATATCAACCCACTGTTGGATGGAAAACTTTATTAAATATTACCACTTACTGGTACTTGGTTATATTTACTATGCTAACCAGTTTGGTTGATTATATATATATATATATATATATATATATATATATATATATATATATATATATATGTATATCTCATTTTATTTTATAAGATAGTTTAAAATATTTTTTTACTGACAATAAAATATAAATAAAAATAAATATTCTTAAAATAGCAAACGTTATCTTGAATACACGTGTTTTTTAATTAAAGGTTAAGATTAGGTATTATATTTAAGATAAAAATAATAGAATAATATATAAAAAAGCGATACTATAAATAAAATTAGAAAAAAGTTAATAGTATTCATAGTTTATTTATATGATGCACAAGAGATAAATTGTCATAGAACGATACAAAAAAATACACCTACAAACACCTACTTCATCAACATCCGGCCGCTAGTTAATACGCGATCAGGCAAATAATTGTCTTGCTCTTTTTGTCTCGTTCGTTTTCATATGATCCGTGCAGAGATATCAATCAAAATGATCAGCACGAGGATGTCGCGCGTTATTCTCTCGTAAGACGCGCATTCTGTTGATCAATTTTCTTCTTTGTCGTCGTTTAATCACATTAAAATCATATTAGTGAAACGTTGTGTCGACAAATTAATAGACGTGTATATATGTTGTATTGATTAAATTAATAGTCGACCAATGACTGTCATTTTGACGTTAAATTGCCCGTCGCGGATCGTAGATAATGATAATAATGAATATGTAATCGCGATAACAGGTTTTACAGAACGATTTGTAGCTTGAAGCAGTCGTTGTTGCAGTTGAACGATGCGGTCGCGTCAAGTTAATCCGACGTATCTTTGATAATGACAGCCATTCATAAATGTGTACAGATGTTTATAGGAAATGAAGATAAAGAGAAGAAAGATTACTTTCTTTCTTTATATATATATATATATATATATATATATATATATATAATCAAGAAAGATGGCTATTAATCTACGAAAAAAATCATTGATTGAGCGCCTAAAAATATAAAAAAATCTAGCTAGAAACCCATGGATAGATGTGAAAAAAAACAATATGTATAGAGTTTCTTCTAATATTTGATATCAAATCACCAAAAATATTCTAATAAAATTCTAATAAATCTAACTGAGGTTTTTTTATTTCAGATGGAAGATGATGACAAAAATTTTATTTCGATAATTCAAATGGTTTCCAAATGTCTTTGGCATGAACAGCTGTTAAAAGAAGTTATAATGAGTCGTATATCTGAAGATATGGACAGATTTTGCAGTCACTGGAAACACAAATATTGTTTGAATTCCACTGAAACTGAACTTGGGTAAATATATAAAATTTTATATTTCATTACTATTCAATTCACAATCAAAATGAGAACTTACTTTCACTTGCATATATATATATATATATATATATATATATATATATATATATATATCGATAATGTTTTGAGAACGATACGAACCAATGACCTTTCAATGCATGTCGATACGTCATAAACCGTCGTATGGATGTGAAAAAAACAACGCGTCAACCGTCCGCCAATTTATAACAATTTAACCGATCGGCCGTGACAGCCGATGTGTTAAAATTAACTACAATGATCGACACGTGGTAACCACCTGTCAAATCGTTATCTAATAGTGTTAACTTGTGGTTTAAGTTCACAACGATGTTGACATGGTCATTAATCAATCCGGTGTCGGCACCTCGATCATCGGACCAGCCGATACTCGGTTGCTACGAACGCGCGAACGAAACGCGACGCCGTCGCGTCGTTGCGCAGAAGTCGTCGAAGTATCGACGAGGAACAAACATCAGAACGAATCACGTGAATCCTGTGAATATTTTCATGAGATTCGAGTGTTCTATCTCGGATTGATGCTTAAAGCAAATGTGCAAATAATATATAACAACGAATGTTCTTATTCTGTTTAGAAAAATAATATTGAAAAGTGTATTACTTGGCTTCATCTGTAAGTTAATTTGATTTTTATCAAACTATTTTTATAGAAAATGAAAATAATTATTAGCATGTATTCTTTTCACAAGTACATGCTAATAATTATTAAGATTTTATGATTATTATTAACACTGTTTTTGGTACTCATTCTATTTTCAAGTAGAAATATACATTTTACATATCTATTTGAATACGATAAGTACTGAAACTAATTATGAAAAGATATAGAAAAACTAACTATTCTAACATATCCACAAATTAAATTAAGAAAAAAAATGAAATAAAAAATAGCTACATCAAAAGATATTCAGAGAGAACAAATATTTCTTTAAGCTATTTTTTCTTAGAGTCTTTAAACGTTTAAAAAATACTTAAAAGTGAACATCGCGCATAAAATGCAGATCGAACACGCAACCTGTGAACTCACACCATTTGAAATTCAATTTCGATGTCGAATCTGTGAAGTTATGATAAAGTTGTACGCTAACAAACCTGTAACGACTGCCCGTAGCACGGGCTAGAAGATTAATAAACGGTGTACCTGTCCGTGCGACGAGGATGGATGAAAGTACGCCACGTCGTTTTACATCTCTCTCTCTCCCGTCGACGTACTAGCTGGAAAGATTAACGG
The DNA here is from genome assembly GCA_029203775.1 of Neoneuromus ignobilis. NCBI lineage: Eukaryota > Metazoa > Arthropoda > Insecta > Megaloptera > Corydalidae > Neoneuromus > Neoneuromus ignobilis. The sequence continues at coordinate 14,546,721 of CP092096.1, read as the reverse complement.
CCGAAGCTATTCATCTTTCCAGGAGGAGCAGCGACGGCGAACGGTATGCAAATAAGACACTAGTCTGTGTAATTTAACAGAGACCCGCCGTGGAAAGAGCAACGATTATGTTTAAAGATATTTTGAAACAAAAATCATATACTTGAAAACAATTCCGTTTAATTATAATTTTTTAATTAAACCTTGAAAAATCTTTCTGGAAAATAAAGTGTATCGAAATTTTGATCTAAGTGATACATAAGAATGATATGTTAGTAAATTTGAATGAAAAAATACATAGCAATATAAAATAACATCGGACAAAAATTGATCATGGAAGTTGATGTTATTTATTATAAACTGATTCATTTTTACTAAAAAAAACTACATTCTAAATAGTGTTGCGACGATGACATTTTCATCATATCGAATTCCTTGTTAGAGGAATTTAACCTGTGACGATATTTGAACATAAATTCAAATGTCATCCATCAAGAACCGACATCCGTTTATCATTCACCCACAAACACATCAACCGTCGAATTCTCTGAGCAAGTATAATTATTCAGATACCATCCTCAATCTCAATTTAATCAGAATCCATACATAATTACCATTCTCATCCCCTTCATACCCTCACTCACATATGCACACATACACAAATATATATATATATATATATATATATATATATATATATATATATATATATATATATATACAGAGAAGGTGAATATACTATAAGATTAGAGAAGTTCGTATTACATCTATATACTATACCGTCGAATTAACTAATAATTAATTTATATACATAATATTATATATATATATATATATATATATATATGAGGTCGTTTGATAAGTCCGTGTAAATTCCGAAAGATGGCACCACTGGTGCATATCGAGGTTATTTATAATTAGTAGCACCTCTTGGAAGAACACACATCAAGTTTCAGCCATATCGGTCTATTCCTTTGTGTTTGACAATCGTCGTAATCAAGGAAATCGAGTGATTGTCAAATAATGGACGAAAAAGAATTTCGCGTGTTGATTAAACACTACTTCATTAAAGGCAAAACGTCTCAGGAGACTAAACAGAAGTTTGATAAACATTATGGTGACTCTGCACCTTCGATTAGTGCGGTTTATAAGTGGTTTCAAAATTTTCGGAGTGGCCATATGAGCACAAGAGATGCTGAACGTTCTGGACGCCCTGTTGAGGTCACCACTCCAGAAATCATTGATAAAATCATTGATATGGTGATGGATGACAGAAGAGTGAAAGTGCGTGAGATTACTAGTGCTGTAGGCATCTCGTGTGAACGGGTACATAATATTTTGCACCAACATTTGGACATGAAAAAGCTATCCGCCATGTGGGTGCCGCGATTGCTCACGATCGACCAAAAACGAGGTCGTGTGAAGTGTTGCAAGAACGGTTTGCAGCTGCTTCAGCGAAATCCGCAGGACTTTAAGCGTCGTTTCATCACTGTAGATGAAACATGGATACATCACTACACTCCTGAGACCAAAGAGCAGTTTAAACAATGGGTTATCAAGGGGAATCTGCTTCGAAAAAGGCGAAGACAATTCCTTCGGCCGGGAAGGTTATGGCGACTGTCTTTTGGGATTCGCAAGGAATAATCTTTATCGACTATTTGGAAAAGGGTAAAACCATTACAGGTGCATATTATTCATTGTTATTGGATCGTTTGAAAACCGAGTTGCAAGAAAAACGTCCCCGATTAGCCCACAAAAAAGTCCTCTTTCATCACGACAACGCATCAGCTCACACCTCAGCAGTTGTGGCCGCAAAACTAATGGAAATAGGGTTCCAAATCGTTTCACATCCCCCCTATTCTCCAGACTTGGCTCCATCGGACTATTATTTGTTCCCTAATATGAAGAAATGGCTCGCGGGAAAAAGATTTTATTCGAACGAGGAGGTGATTGCAGGAACGAATGACTATTTTACAGACTTGAACAAATCCTATTATTCGGAAGGGATCAACAAACTAGAGCAGCGTTGGATGAAGTGTATAAGCCTAAAAGGAGACTATGTTGAAAAATAAAAACGATTTATTCAAAAAAATGAAGCAGTTTTTATTTTTACACGGACTTATCAAACAACCTCGTATATATATATATATATATATATATATATATATATATATATATATATATACATATATATATATATATATATATATATATATATATATATATATATATATAATGAACTGAGTTTGAATGGATGCATTCAGTTGGATGATCCGGGATGCATTTGAGCAGAACTGGTACCCGATGGTCGGCCATATTCTCGTTTAATCCATAGGTTATCCGTTCAAGTCTGTGTTACCTTTGTCCGTATGAGCTTTGACCCTATTGAGTTACCTGTACTCATACTACTTCATACATTCATAGCGATATATGAATATATACACAAGTATATACATGTAAGATTATATGAAGTTTATATACATCAATCAATATTTGCAAATTGCAATGGTATGTATATATTTATGTAAGTAATATATATATATATATATATATATATATATATATATATGTAACTGAACAGATTGTTATACTAAGTGTTAAATATACAAACTTGCTAGTAGATTTATGGTATTAATTGAGTAATGTTCAATATTTGTCTAGGAAATGTCTCATGTATTGATTGTAAATTGATAAACAGATCGCCATAACATTTATTTTTTAGGACTGATACTTATTTGTCATTTTTGAAGTGAAACTTCTTTAGCGGCATTAGGGTAAAAAATTTACTTGACGCGGAAACAGTTATTAGCGGAAATCTGAATGCATCATTTTATCAGCGCTTTATTTGAATTTGCATAGGAATGCATTTACATAGACGATAGAAAGAGACGTAATAAAGCCGCATGCACGTCAGGTTAATATAGAACAGCGATGCTAAATAAGATCACTTGACAACCAATCTGTGAATTGTGTTTAAATAAGAGTGTTATTTAATGTAATAACATTGATATTTTTGGTAAGTATATTAATTTATATAATCTCATATTATAATAATAAGCTTAATAAGATTACAATACATCCACATGGTATTTAAAAATTTATCAAATCAACGTGAAATTGAGGTTATGTACATGTATACCAACACATAGATATAGTATTTTATAACATTATGTATATACATTTAATCTATTTATCAAATAAAAGAAATACTATTGAAAACATATGGTATTTAAAAATTATCGAAACCTGTAACAGTTTTGAGGTTATCTGTTTTATTTGTAACAATTTTTTTTATTTATAATTATGATCAAATTATTCTACACTTTTATCAAAAAATGTTATATTGAAATTATTATGAATTCTTTGTTCTCAGGTGTCATTTTGAAGATTTATTGAATTTTATGTGGTGTTATAAAATTATCAATTATCTATAAATAGTATCTAAATAGATGCTATTTATTGCAGTTATATATTATTTGTATTTCCTTTAATTGTTTAATTTTTAAAACATTGATCTAATTGTATATTATTATTATACAATAGTAATATAATAGTAATTAAAAAAATGTTTTTTACATGCTTTAAGATGGTAATGTCTATTGCGCAAAAATTTTTCTTATCAAAAACCAATTGTATCGTTTATACCTACTTAGTCACTACCAGAGGAAGCAATGGAAATCGAAGAAATTCCAAACGAAAACGAATAAATTTTCATAATTAATAATTGTATAAAAGTTTTAATTTGAAAATAAATATCAATCTTACTTAACACATTGTATGCGGACAATGTCTCGACGACATACTATTACTACAGTGCGAAAGATCATCATCGAGACGCGTTGTCCACATACGATGTGTTAATATGAAATAATTGTAAAAATTTAATTTATTTAAAACATTGTTCATTTTCTACTTAAATTTTTATCCCGTGTATTTACCGCTTCTCTTCCTACTACATTTCTTCATTTTGTTACTTGCTTTATTCCGAAGAATTTGTTCATCTATGAGTTTTAGGCATACGCTTGTCCGTGTACCTTTTGATTATTTTATTGAAAAGAAGTTTCACTTCTGGTATGTGTATATGAGTACACATATCCTTTTTTATTTTATATAAGAATTCTTAAAGGATTTGTTGACTAAACCAAACTGAAATTATATTTTTCGATAAAACAACATAACTTATTCATAGAAAAAGTTATTGGTATCACTACTTGTTTGAATGGTGTAAAAAAATCAGTTATCACAAAAGAATTATCACTCCAACACCACAGTATATTATAGAAATGTTGAATAATCATAAATTGTTCAATTTATTCATTTTTTAAAAATTATCACATAAAGTAAATAATATATAATCATTTATAATTAAAATTTAAAAAAATATCTATTATGTTTCTGAAATGTTTATTATATTTTAATGTAAAATTAAAACAGACCATCAACGAGTATTTCGAAATACAAAAATGATTAATCATTAAAATCAATCAAAATGTTTCAACAATAGAAATGTTAAAAATGGATGAACGTACATCGAATAGCGTCACGTTTATGTGAAGTTCAACTAGGCATATCTAAAAACGAAACATACATACACACATACATATATATATATATATATATATATATATAAGTTTGTACATATATACACATATGCACCTATATATGTACATCAAATCGACACCTGCATTCATCCAATACATGTTAATTGCACTCCGCGTGCACTGACGATACGACCTCCACAGTTATGGAAATCTCATCGGCGACCCGACAACAACAGCATTGTTTCAATTCATTTTTCAACAGTCGACTGCACACCGTATGAATGAACTTTGATTTCGTCGAGTGTTAAATTTCGAACTGATAATGGAACGCGTTTTGTGTTTCATCGCGCGGTCTCGTTAAACGTTTCGAATTAATTGAATCACTTCGATATATGTACTTATATATATATATATATATATATATATATATATATATATATATATATATTAAATATTAAATGTATTAAATCATAACGATTTATATTTAAAAAATATAATAATTTATATTACAGCTTGTATATTTTATATTAGACTTGTATTTTAATTAATAACAAAATAATACTGATAATAATATGTCTGCTTAGGAAAATTCTATTAAAAAAGTTGCAAATTTATACTTAATTATAGTTTATTTGTTCTTGTTTGATTTTTAAAAACAATTCAGAAACAGACAATCATTAAAAAAATTTTGAAATAAAGAACATTTCATATGCAAACGACTAATTGATCATTTTTTTACAAGAAACATAAGAAATTATTCTTTAATTCAAATTTTCTCAAATCAGATACACAATAAACGTTTTAAAAATTCAGATTAAAATCATTAACAGTATTTATTAAACTCTCATATCCACATTGCTTTATCGTTTCATTAGAATTATATATTCTGAAATATCTAATCAATATAAAACGAGTAACGTATTTCTGTTTCATGTTTTTATTACTAAATATGAATCCCATGTTCAGTATTCAAGCAAATTTTCACTGAAGTTAAATATGATTTCTTTTTAAAGACTATTAAATCTCTTAATTTTCATTTTGATAATTGATGAATGAATATACGAAAATTACTCACAAAAAACTGAAATGTGTTTTCTCAAGAAAATAATTTACATTACGTACAATTTATATACCTGTTATAGTCTACTCTCTGGAACTTTATTATCGACATATACGAGTCTTCAGAAATCAGCGCAATAGAAACGGTCTATTGCGCAGGACGGACATTATAATTTAACGACGTTTCTAAATCCGACGAATACGTTTTCGGATTCGATAAATCCGCAGCAAAAATAAAATAATAAACATCGAAGTCCCAATAATTTTCTGTTTACAATAAATCTACGATATTTACACGGCGTATAATTTATGAAGACTGTCGGATTTATGTCGATAATTCTTCGAAAGAGCAACCGTAAATAAGGCCGGTGCCGTTATAGACATAACTAAAAAATAATATAAATATAACCGGTGAAATCGAACGAACTACTATACGTGTGTGTGTGTACAAATTCATGATATTTATACTCGTGTTTCTTCATCTTACGCACGCGATTAATAAACAAACGCGACATAAATCAACGAATTATTGAGAACGACGACGACGACGGTCTAATTCCTGTACTTAATGTAGTATTATGAATTATTCTGTTAGTTCTCTGAATGTTATAGTCGCAATAAATGTCAGCCGTCGAAGTGTCGAAATGAAATTTTTCAGGTTCGAGAGCCAAACGGTGGCGTCGGCGGCTACGACGACGCCGACGACGCGCACTCTTCGTACTTTTTTGTTCCTGGCGCGCGTTAGCAAACACCGCCGCATTCCGCGCGCTTCTATTAAACACGCGACGGTTTTGAACAATGTTAACAATTCGTTTAAATTTCATAAACTGGCGACGTTGCAAATGATGTATCTCATAGACACTACCACATACATACATACATACACACATACTTATATATATTTTCGATATAGATATAAACGTTGATTTTTTAAACTGTCGTCGGACACATTTTCAAGAATTCTCGAATATTTGAACGGAATTGTTAATTTCACAGAACGTTTACTTTTGAAAATAGCTCAGTGTCGTGTGAGTTTTTTTTGTATATCAATGTGATAGAGAAAACATTGAAGTTTTCTTCAGACAAATTGTTTTGAAACAACAAGAATCCACAACAAAATTTAAAAACAATATACTATTATTTTAATTTTACTATTTATAATTTCATACAAAACAATACTCAGTTATGATATTAGAATATTAAAAAAAATGTCCTTAGGTAATTTAAGAAACTAAATATACTTTCACAAAATTATTTATTCTGTTATATACAATGAGGAATAGTTATATATTTATAAAATCTCCTGTTCAAATATCAGCCTCATTTACACGTGTTACATCCTGTTGTCGTTTGCAAGACTCTTTGAGTGACTCTTATGATAAATAGTCAATCTCTACCTAAAGATAAAGACATAAGGAATTCTCTTGCCCTTAGAATTAGAAACTGCTTATAAAGGTGAATGAATAACTAGATGAACAATACCATGAAATGTAAAAAGCAAGGGAAATCTATTGTATTAAAGATCCCCTGATATTTCAAAAATCAGTAGATATAGAGAAGAGAAATAGTAAAATTTTTCAGGATATTTTTTAATGAAATAATTGTTCTTATTATGGATCGTTTCATTCTCAATCATTGTCTTGAATGAAAATACGCACTCAACGAGAACTGAAAATATTTTTAATCGATTAGAACTGTTCGACAGATACAGAAATTCTCATTTTGAAATGAAGATTTGATTTCGTAAACGAATCGTACAGTTCTGGACGTCAATGTCAGTATTGAAAATTCAGAGTTAACCGACGTTGATTTATGATCGAGCGACGGTCTTTCAGAGCGAATCCGATCGCCGGATCGTTTCGTCACCCGATGCTGTCAGTCGATCCTCTTACATGACTGACGTCATTGATGTTTCTGCTTTATTTCAAGCAAAAGATGGCATTCAGAAATAGTGGGAGATTAATTTTAGATGCCGCGTGCGTATGTGTGTATCCGTGTGTAAGACACATAGAACGACGTACATGGCACGGCAGCGCGGCGCTCCCCTCGTCTCGTCAGTCGAAAATTTCATATTATTTTCGGACTGGAGTTTTGACACTACACAGTGATCTGTTGGCCGTTTTAAAATTAGTTCTTCGTGTAAACACATACAGTAGAATGGAGATGCGATGATGATGGTGACGACGACAACGATGATGGCGATGATGATGATGATGATGGCAACCCGACATGTTTCCATTTTTGATAGGCGTCTGTTTTCCAGTTGCGCGAGGAGAACGAGCACGGGTGCACAAACACGCGCAGAACGCACGACTCTGGCCATATTCTTTTTTTAAGTAGGATGTGTGTATGTGTTTTTAATCAACGGAACGCGATTGCGAAAACGACGATGATTGATATGAGTGATGATATGCGTACGCTTATTTATAATTTTCGACATTTTTTCAGTTTACGTAAGACTTGATTTCGTCGACGTATATATATATATACAGAGTGCAATCGAAAACACCAATCAATATTTTCAATCGATCAAAACGAGACTGTATTTTTATTAAATTTCAAATATTAATTATTAAAAAGAAATGAGAGAGTAATTATCGTCATGTTTTGTAACCAGTAACATTTTCAATAAGTACACTTATCGAGGAAACGAATATTGAATTCTTAAATTCTGATAAAAAAAGTAGAAAAGTATTTATTGAAGGATAGGGTGTATTATTTTAAAATCTACTCGCGTTAGGAAACAATGTAGTTTATGATTAGAAAACACGATGAAATCAACGGTGATCATTTTACTTCTCGTTCTCATTCATATTCAATACGCATCGAACACCATAAACAAAAAAACAAACTCAAATCTGCACAGAACATCAAGAGAAACATATTTCGCGCGTTATCAACCTATTTCCACGAAACGGCCCCGCGCTCTTCGTGCAAAAATCCGACCGATATTTTCAGAATTTTTATTATGGCGAAACGCGCATTCCAATTCGATGTGTACAAACATTCGCACACACACACATACATTCGGTACTTGTTCAAATTACTAATAGTTTAATTTTAAATCATTATCGGATGAATCATCGACCGTACGTCGCTCGCCTCTCGCGATGTCCGAGTACAAAAATAAAAAAGTTTCATTCACACGTTGCGTATTATAAACGACGCTAGTGCGTGCGTCTGTAGTACGTGTGCGTGTGTGTGTATGTGTTGCTCGTTCGTCGTCGTCGTCTTTGAAAACAAATCAAAAATACATGTGTAAGTATCGTTCACTCGACGCGTCAAGCGAACAGATCGAGCAACCGACCTAATTGAGGAAGACAAGCATGTATGATTAAGTACGAGCGCTCGATGTGTGTGTATGTGTGTGCATTCACCGCTCTATTAAAAACTAACCATCCGGACCTAATTCCACCATGTGAATGTTATGTGTGAGTGTGTACTTGATGATAATTTAAATGTGTTATGTTTAATTTGCTAATGTTGCAGCGCGCTAACGAGGAATAATTGATTCGAATCGCTTCAATATTATCTTAAACATTCATATACGTAATTGCATATATAAATTTTACATATATATATATATATATATATATATATATATATATATATATATATATATATATATACGATAATAAATAATATTTTCTTATTTTATTAAATATTCAAATCTATTTTGAGTATAATTTAAAAATATAAATTCGTTCAATTTCAATTTAAAATTCAATTATAAATTAATATTCATTCAGATTTGTAAACAGGAGAATATTTTTTGCTAATACATCAGTTATATATCTTGAGTTGTAATATGCGTTATGAACTTATCTTAGATGGAGTTGTGCTATGAAATTGTTAATATGATATTTTATAGATATTTGAATCAAAATAATAATGTTATTGTGATTCAATTCATGACTGATTAAAATAAATCTTATGAAAGTAGCAAAAACATTGTAAAAATCACTTATAACAATTTGCCAACAAGAGTCGTTTAAAGTTAGATTGATTTTAATGTATTAATGGAATTTTATAATATCAGTTTTGCCCATATTTATATATACTAATTATTATTTGAACAGTAGTATACATAAAAATTATTTAAACTTATACTTTAAATAATAAGCAAATTTTTATTTGTTTGCTGTTTAAAATGTAAATTTATTTGAAAAGAAAAATAATTAAAATAACATAAAAATAATATTATTGTTATATATTTTTATAGATTGATAATAGAGTTTTTGTCAAGAGTTTGTAATTTTTTAGGTCACTAATAGAAATTTTATTACAATATGTACATAAAATGTGCCATGTAATGAAGATAAAATATCATATGAGGAACTTTTCAAAACAAACAAATCGTTATAGTTCATTTGTAGGTCTTTTTGATTTTTGAAATTAATGATACACGTGAATGTTAAACGCTCGATAATAAATCGACACCGTTGTTCACATCATGTACACACACACACAAACACAGACGCAAGCACGTAGGTCTGACAGTGAGGAATCTGGGTTACGACGCTTCATTATCCTATTTTTAGTTTAATGAAAATATTTCATCTATAGCAGTGAGGGGAAAAAACGAGACATACGCATATTTATATATCGAAGCGATTGAAAACGACGACGTGTGTATCGACTATAAAAAGGAACAAGAAGAAGAAGAATCGGGCCATTGAACCGGCGTCGTAGCTCGTCGTCGTAGACGCCGCCAAGCGTCGTACCGTCCTGTACGAACGAATTAATCTAAATTTAAGTACTGTGTTTTTCTCTCGCCCCGTAAAATTAACCGTGTTCACTTGACAGCTACCACATGTGTTGACGTGCGGTGACGCGCGTGCGCGCGTTCCTAGCGCGGAAAAAGTCCGCGGCGCGGCGTCGTCGACTCCGACGCCGCCGACGCCGCGATCGCCCCGTCGACACGCCGCGGACGTATAAATAACTACGGAATATCTACAAATAACCAGAGCGGAGATTGAATGCACTGCGTTCACTGCTGGATCGGCGTTGCGACGACGTCGACGAGCCGGATATTAGTCACTCGTCCGTTAAGACTTTTTCGCACGCGTCGATCGTTGCAAACGATTATTGCAAACTAGACGATCATCTGTTCGACATAAAGACGCTCATAATATGATTCGTTTTGAGGATGTTTTATTAGGGAGACGTCCGGGATATCGATTGCACTTTTTATAAAAAAAAAATAAATGATATAAATTAGTCAAATTCCATAATAATGAGTAAACGTCGCGACGACTTTCCATTATATTATTTATGTATCCTTTCATTACAAGTAGTCTACAAAAAATCCTAAGATAAAACGATGAAGTGTATTTTAAAATGAATTTTCTTACACGTTGTTAGACTTACAATTATCTAACAAAATAATGTAAACAGACTTCCAATTCAAAATATTGATTAAATAAATCCTACTATGGTCAAACGAACTGTTCAAAGTTTTCCATTGAAACACATTTTTGAATATTTATATAAAATTCAAACATAACTCTTCGATGATAAATCAAGCAAACGCTGTCAAACGATCACTTTATCCGGAATGTAGAATCGACATCAAACAGCATCATCAGCAGAGAAAAAAAGAGAGAATACCGTCAGAACAAAACCGACACGGTTACTGTTAGTGTGAACCTGCATACCTTTTCGGCGTACCGAAATATCGACGAACAATGCGGATGTGTAGCAACTATTATTACTAGTATATATGTGTGTGTCGCGTTTTTTTTCTTCTTGTGTTCTAAACTAACAGTTCGCATTAGACACAAACGATGCCTATGAGCGGGTCAGGACGCGACACTGGATCGTGACGATGTTTGAGAAGCTAACTGTAACTGGATTCGCTTCTCGACGACGAAGGGGAATGACCCCGTGCACTATTGACGCTTTAAAACAATTATTCGCAAACGGGTTCGTTATTAAAACGTTGCCTGCCGACACGGATTCAAACAGAAGAACAAACAGTATTGTTTAAGACGGTACGATTTTGGAGAATTCGAGTTCTCATTCAGATGTGTCAATGATTAGAATTTATGAAACTGATTTATGAAATTCGCTAACAAAGTTTACGAACGATAACTTTTGTCAAAGATTTTGTATTCGATTAAATATGGATTTCAGGCGTTGAAAAATTTATGGTATTATAGAAAATCTTAAAAGAATCTTAAAGAAGAATCAATATGGATAATATTTTTGAACGAACTAGATATTTTAAAAGAGCAATTATTAATAATAACAGATACATTTACAAATAATCTCTCATGTTAATAATATGTTCTTTTTCATTCTTTTTTATTGTATGCAATTTTCATTCCAAACGTACAAAGTCCATGGAGATTCATCACGCGTCGTCACAATAATAATAATAATACGCCGTAACTACACAGGCGGAACGATCGGTCGTATTGTGTGGTATCGCACATTGTTGACCTTTTATGACTTAGTCGGTGGTGTTTCGTTCGGTTTACATAAGTCAATCCGTGACGCCGTGCTGTAAACTGCAATAACGGCCAGGTGATTAAACGTTCAGTTTCTCGAATAGCTAACTACATGCGCTGCGACAAGAATCCGCTTGTTGCATACGAATGCAGCGATGTATTTGACATTGTTAGCAAATTGAATTCGTATACACAATGGAATTTATTTCGTGCACACACACACACACACCTGTACAGAAGAACAAATATGTAAACCACGTATCTATGTGCATATATGAAATACTGGTCGGTCTTTAAGATACACATGGATTTTTATATTCTCTGAGTTTTATTTACAAAATTACATTTAATATTTCAATATAAATTACATATGAATTTCAAATGAAATGTTACATCTTTCTTAAAGAACATTTTTTAAAAAATACTTATTTATGTGTTTTACTGTGTCCCATAATAAATACATACATACATACATATATATATATATATATATATTGTGTGTGTGTGTGTGTGTGTGTGTGTTTCATTTTCTCTTACAAACTTTCAGGCATAGACTGAATTTCTATCTATTGCTCTCTTATTCACCTCTATTATTATTTTTCCTCTTTTACTTTCAAAGTTCTCACCTCCACACAACTATATATCCCTCACATTCTATTTCCTTCTAACCCTGATTACGTTCTTGTTTAGAAAAATAAGCTTCAATCATAAACTGACAAAAAAAATTATAACTCACACAAATAAGTCAAAGAAATTGGAATTTACGAACTAAAACGATACTATGCCAATGAGATTTTAAAAACGAATTATATGATTAGAGAAAAACAAATTTTATTTATTCAGAATGTAGAAAAAGAAAAGAGTTTGATTTAAATAAATTAAGATCTGCAAGATGGATTTATATAAGGTTTTTCAATAAGAATATTAGAACTTTGACAGCTGGTAACAGCCATGTTTGAATTTTTTTAAGCTCATTTTGGCATTTCAGCATAGCATAGTTTGGCAAATCATCATGGAACGTTTAATACTTCAAAAACGATAAAAAATTGTAAAAACTTCGATAGACTTATTGAAACAAGAGTTTAATGAGTTCAATATTTCACAAATTGGTCACTAAGATCATGTGATCTAACTCCATTGGATTATTTTCTGTGTGGGTTATGAGAAATCATTGGTTTATGCTGATAAACCACAAAGAACAGAAGCATTAAAAATAAACATTAAACGTGTAATTCATGAAATTGGATCACAATTATGTGAAAGAGTGACTAAAAATTGGACTAAACAAATGCATTATGTCAAGTGAAGTCGTGGCAGTCATATGAGTGAAATTGTGTTCCATCATTAATGCTATGGAATATGCTTAAAAATAAAAAAATAGATTATTAATTAAATAATTAAAATCTATAGATATTTAATTAAATAATTTTTGTTTTATTTCCATATAATATTTCCATTTAAACTTCTGAAGCGTTTATTGGAAAACCCTATACAACCAATAATAAAACATAGTGGAGGCTCGATAGTGACAAAAAGTTATTTTAGTCAATTTGAGGTAGAATAATTGAGTACAAATTTCATTTCGTTTTGATTTGTTTTTGATATAATTACGATTATCCAATAAAAATATAATATTGATTAAATGTTTTCTATTATAATAATTTAAAAAAATATTCAATATATATATGATTCACTATATATATGTTTGTGTGTATGTGTGTGTGTGTGTGTGTACGTGTTCTTTTTAGAATACTTGTACTGAACGAGAAAACTTTTTTGGAAAGGTATCTTGTTAATTAAGAATCGACTTGTTTACTGATTTTGACTATTACTATGTCGTCGAAAGAACATCACCACATATACATAGACAACGGTACGTTAATTATTATACCATTAATTACATCGAGGCAGTTTCAACGCAATGTGACTAAATATATCTTTAAACAGCATTAAATCATTTCAGTAATAATTAAAGTAGCATCGGGATGAAATATGTAGCATGACAATGCGAGAACGAGTAAACAGTATGTGTATAGATGTATGTGTACGCGTATTCCCGAACTATAAAAGCAGCATCGTGTCCGACGAAGATAGGACGATCGTTTGGGAAATTTTTTTCTTAATATCGCGGGCCGTTGAACTTATACGAAGCATTTAAACATTCGTCGCGTACGCGAGATGCACTGCTAGGGCAGAGATGCATCTCGCCCCCTATTTAACAGCACAAAGAAATCGTGCGCCGGTTGCACTTTGACGCGCACAATAAATACTAGGCCGCTGTATATGGAGATGAATAATGTATGTACGCACACACATTTAAATATCTGGGTATAAACTATTCTATTTATGGATTTTTTTCTGAAATTAATAGAAAAATTGAATTTTATTTTCTTTGCTGAGTACGACAATCGATTAAAACAATTCGTGTAAAATCAATTATATCCAGTTTATTACAACTGTTGAAAGTAAATAGTAATAAGTTATATTTTGTAAAATTATTATCATATAGATCAGAGCTGTCCAAACCGCGGCCCGCGAAGCATTTTTCCATAATACATATATTTAATTCCAGTTGTCAATTACAATTGTGTTTTTTCATTGTGTAAATAAAATCCGATTTGCAGTTAGAGTTGTGTGATTTGCAAACAGATCCCTTGTTTAGTAACAAATGTGAAACAGGAGGAGATTTTTTTAAATTATTACCAGAAGGAAAGTATCCTAAATTACGAGACTTTGGTCTTAGAATGGGGTCAATGCTCGGCAGTACTTATCTTTTTGAAAGTACCTTTTCAACAATGAAATTTATAAAATCTAAATATAGAAGTTCCATGACGGACAAATCGTTATCAAATTTACTGCGTTTGGCTACTACAAACATTGAAATTGATATAGCTACATTAGTAAAGGAATCAGAGTTACCGCAAAATTCTCATTGAAATACACAATTTTGTTAATATTGTCTAATATTTCAATAAAACATAGTTAAACAGTAATAAATGTTTTTTTATTTTGGGTGCGGCCCGCGGATAATTTTTATTTTCGTATTGCGGCCCTTGGGTTCCTAGAGGTTGGACAGCCCTGATATAGATAATTTGCTAACTTTAAACTAAAATCACAAATAATATTAATAATTTAGACAAATAAATTTTGTAAATGAAATTTCATTTGATTACCAATATGTTGCTTAAAAAATGTTCGACATGAAAAATATATATGCCATAACACATTTTTAAAAATATTTAGTACGAGATAAATAACTTAAAACAATTTAAGTAAAAACTTATATATATATATATATATATATATATTCGTTTAAGAAATATTATCTTTCAACTCAACTTCCTCAAACGAATAAATCAGCTAGAAGCACGACATAAACAAACAGATATATATATATATATATATATATATATATATATATATATATATATATATAAACAGATCAACGACCAGCATCATCGTACTGCGACAAAAATATCAGATTAAAACTCGAAAAAGATCATACTGATTGATCACGTTCTTTTTCGTCAGTCTTAATATCTTCCTAGTATTCAATTTATACAAATACACAAGAAAATACATACGTGTATTTATATAGATGTGAAAGAACGGAATAAAAATAGAAATTGAAGAAAACTATATAGTTGACGGTCACAAATTGGTAAAGTTGTGTTCGATATCTAATTTTTTTGATATTATTAATAATATCGTCGTTGAACGATCGAATGAAACGTTGTCGTTGCCAAAACATTGATTGTGTTTGTATAGAAATTGGGTTCTATTATATATATATATATATATATATATATATATATATATATATATATATATATATATTCACAAGATTAAATAAAACAATAAATAGAATCGAAAGATTATTTATACAATGTGCAGAGCTGTTGGACATTTACCAAAAAAATCAAATTACGTTTTACTCTTACGTTTAAACAACATAAATTATTCAAATAAAACAAACATATTTTTTATTTGAAAATATGTTTATGCATTCCATTTTTGAATTTTAAATTGACCTAGTAGTATTTTAGTAGCAGTATATTTGATTCTAATTTCTATTTAATTCCATTAACCAGGAATCCATTCTATTAACTAGTCCAGCAGAATATCTAATTCATTTCAATAAACCAAATCTAGTCTACGAGATTATAAGAAACTAATTCTGTGTATAATTTAATTTTTCAACCGGATCATTGTATGCTAATTATTATTATTATTATTACAGTACGTCACCAATACACGACCCGTAATCACATCCGTTATTAACTCACAAATGGGGGACGTGGAAAAAAAAACTGTCGGCGGAAAAAAATCGACAGTGGAAACGGGACCGTATCGAAAAACACGACCATTTATCACTGAATCCCCAAGCTGTCATCGTAAAACACATACCGCATGTTACAATTTCAAATATTGTTCGATTCATAGTGTATGATACCAAACGGGAGGAAAAAAATAATAATACAAACAGAAACGTACCGAAAAAAAATCACAAAATGACAAAATCAATGATATCGGCGTAGTGAACGGGTGGTGCGGAGGAGTCACTGTGAACAGCATGCAGGGCCAGCAGGAGCAAAAGTATAGCTTATGCATACGTACATTTATATATATATATATATATATATATATATATATATATATATATATATATATATATATTTATATGAATGTATAGAATGATCGAAAAACCAGACCGAAACAAAGTCAAACATCTTAAAAAAGCATTCTTTAATACAAATTGATATAACATTATTTAATTAACCTTTTTAATATTTTTTAAAATATCAATTAAAAAATATTATTTTTAAAATGTAATCAAATAATAATATTTCCATAACTTCCACAATTTTTATAGTGAGAAACATAATTTATCAATGTTTTTTTCGACAATATTACTTAGAAACAATATGTTTTTTATTTGTAATTACTTATTGAATACTGGATGTATAATATATATATATATATATATATATATATATATATATATATTTACTATTCTAATATTTCTATATATAATAGTAATTTAATGGTTAAAATATCATTTTTTATAGTTTAGATTTTTTTGAATAATGATCTTATTTGAAAAACCATTTTTTATAAATATATTTTATCGAAGAAAATAATTCTCAATAACATAAGATATTCAAATTAAAACATATGTATATGGAACTTAGTCTTATTAAAAGTTTTCAAAGAATATTAAAAAAAATATGGATAAATAATAAACTATTCAATGAGTTGAAGTATAAAAATGTATACGTTTGTAGGAAAGGCTTAATTAACATTTCTGTGAAGATTTTGTGTTTGTGTCACGACTCGAACCAGTAAATTTACTCAATTCCATTATTAACATAGTGTATTAACTCCCGAACCACCCTATATATCTATATATGTGTGTATGTATGTATGTATATACATAGTGAATATATTCGATGTGGTATGAGAGTCGCTCCCGGTAGCGTATTGCATTATATATTCCGCTAGCGTTGTACTATGCAGATTGACAAGGGTCGATCAATCAGATCGCAGCTTCCACCGTACTGCCGGGTATAACACGGCATCGTCATACCACATCGCGCGAACGCCACCACTACCATCCCCGTACTCGTCGACGTCGTCATCATCATCATCATCGTCCGCCGTCGTTATCACCCCTGCTACTGTCACCGACCGCCTCCCGATTCCACCTATTATACTGTATTACAATCTGGAAACTGTGTGATCGTTGCCAAACACAATGGCAATCGCATCACGTTAATTATGTGAACTTATCCGCCGTGACGATTCTGTCAAAGTTGCGACGTCTTTCCGTTTCATCGTGCTCGTTCGTATGTCTTTTTGTCTGTATTCACGTACAGGTCCGTCTGGAGAGACCGAGCACAAAAAAAAACATTTTTATTTGTTTTCAAGTAATATCAAACTCGAATCTCTTTATCTATTCAAAAACAACTACTAAAATAATAAGAATTTATAGTTATAGAGTATAAATTTATATTAAAAATAAATTGACCGCCAATTTTTGAATAATTATATTTTCATTCAATAAATATATCTTCACTTAGTGGATTTTAGATATAAAATAATAACATGACTATCGAAACAGGTATCAAGTTTCTAAACAAATAAAATGGACAAGGAGTGAATATTGAACAATTTTATACTTTGTGACTTTTTTTAAAAAAAGATAAAAATAAATTATTTGTAATAAAGCAAAATTATTATATATTGACACATACGAAATTTAAAACAATCTAGTGTATTTATTTTGATTTAATTTAAACAATAGTATAAATATTAAAGTAAGAATTTACACCGATAATTATAATAAAATAAATTATACCAAAAAGCAGTCCAATAAAGGAATACTAAGTTAATAAAAGCTTGAATGAAATTCGATTCGTCTACATGGTCTCATTTGACAATTCTGCATCGAACTAATGTTATAAAATGACACCAGATCGACAAAATTAAGCAGATAATAATGTAACAGGAGGATGATCGTGAAACCGACTATAATTTACGGCGTGCTTTGCCACAATGCCCCCCCGGTCGGTCAGTAGCTGCGACAGTTAACGACAGCATATTATGTGGATCTGCATATATAGCGGTCAAATGGCCCTACGCGCACACATATGTGCATATACAATGTACATATATATATATATATATATATATATATATATATATCATACATACACACATTTATATAAACGTTATACATGGCTCCTCCACAAGTGTATATGTACGTATATGGAGATAGTTGTGACGCATTATCGCAACGTTATCGAATACTATCTATGTATGAGTTTGTGAGCGAGTGTAGGCGGTAAAATAAAACTTCCGTCACCGGAATTTCATTCTCGGATCTTCACCAACGAAAACTTCCTGATGTGTAAATATATGAAAATCTTTCAAAAACAATAATAGAGATACGCTTATTTAATTGTTTAAACATTACTATAATTCTTTCATATATAGGGTCATCCAAAAGTGATGCCTAGATTTGTGTTTGAGTAAAAAGAAACATATGTATAGGATGGTTCTTTTTAATAAAACATAAATCTAGGCGTTACATTTGGATGGCCCTATATTTATTACTTTATATTACTATTATTATTATAAAATATAATCATTTACCATTAGATGAAGACCTCTTCCAGAATTTCCATTTTCTGTGATTTAATGACTTTTGTAATTTCACACCAACACATTTTTTCATGTTTCTATTCCATCAAGCTATCGGTTTCTTCTTTGGCCTTTTTGTATTTCCAAATTCCCAATCAATAATTTCTTCTGTCTACCACTAGTCCTCCTTTTTTGTTATATGATCGACATATTCCTATTTTAACCCTTATCGGTCGTATGTCACCTCTGACGTGACATTACAACTTTACTCTATCAGTCGTATGTCACGTGCGAGGTGACAAGACTGAACAAGTAACAACGTCCTTATTGCTGAATGTACACACTATATGTTTTTACAATTTAATTTTTACTCAATAGCAGACAACACGTTGTCATATTTCAGCAATTATTTAATTTATATTATAATATTTTATTTCTCCAAAAATGAATAAAGAAAACTATAGCAATATGGAAAGTAACAGTGATAGTTGTAGTGAAATATGTGAAAATTTTGAATATTCAGCAAGTGATTTTAATTCTTGTGATGAAGGAGTGATACAAGTGTTATATTTCAGTCAAGGGAAAAAATTAATCCCTATTCAATATTCAAGTGAAGAGGAAAGCGAAGTGGAAAGAGAAATTGTTCTTGATTGTGATGAAGATTGGATTGAAATCGACAGTGATGATGAAGACATTTAAAATGTAAATATAAATATTTTTATGCACAAAACTATCTTTTTATATCAAGTAACCTTAGTTACTCTTCTCTTACAATAAGCACTGAAATATATCTCCGACTTAGCGGAAAGTTAAGTACAAAATGCTAATGTCCGATAAGGATTAACAGGTTGACGCCGACGCTGTTATTTGTATTTTGCTTCATCAGACGGCTCAAAATTATGAAGTGTAAAATTATCAAAATATTTCTTTATATGTTTGGTATTTTTATGTCTAATTATCAATAAATATCGGTATTTATTTTTCATTGTATTTGTACATTCAAATATACTAATAATAATAATACTAAAAAATCAATGTTTTAAGCACGTCTACGTCAACCTGTTAAATTCTTTACTTTTATTATAATGTCTGTTTGAATTTATTCAATTCTTTTTCTACACATAATTTCTAACATTCATCTTGCCATTCTTCTTCATGTTATCTAAAGTTATTGAATTGTTCTAAAATTGATGTTCCATTACCATAAATGAGTATAGATAAGATCTCTTGATTAACAAATCTTTTTTTTTAATATAGAGGAATATTCGTCTTCACAATATAAACATTCAGTCTAAACTGAAACCATCCTATTTTTATTCCCCTGTTTATTTCATCTATAAATGTTCTTTTTATATTAATAATATACTCTACTGTACTATAATAAAATAAGATTTACCAAATGAGTATTTATAAATTGTATGTGGATGTATGTCTGTGTTTATTCGTTTATGCGTTATGTCTTCGTGTGTCAAAAAAAGTATCCGCAAGGTAAATTTACGTTAACAACCTGTTGTCGTGAAGCAGTAATAGAACATATATAACTAGTATGTCTCGTCGCATCTGCGTCTCTGTGTATGCCGATGCCGGAAACATGGCTCCTTCGTCGCGCGATATGAGAAAAACGTCGGAGTAGGTGTTATGGAAACAGATAAACGAATTACTGTAAAGGTCACCGCGTCGAAATCGACCGAGGCGCGCCGACACGCACAGAGAATTCCCAATGAAATATACATACACACATATATGTATCATACACACTCATACATATGCATATATATATATATATATATATATATATATATATATATATGCGTCTCTGTATGTATGTATGAATTGCGATCCAGCGAACGCTGAAACCTAATCGCTCCACGACTGGAATATTAAACGACGTACACAACCAACCCAAACGACCGACCGACCAACCGCACCACACAAACACACATACAAGTCGCAGATAACACTTTCTGTTGTTATTACCGTCGTATCTGAAAATCACCGTATGCTGGTTCAATTTACAGCATCTACTGGACATATCATGTAAGTACTTTTCGTGTCATTTGATTTAAACAACTGTCTGAATTAAACTGAAGAACAAAAAAAAGTAATAGTTTAACAGACACTTTTTATAAATAATACATTCTAAAAATGCTTTAAAATTTTATTATAAATAATAAAATTGGAAAATACAGTGATATAAATTTAATTTTATATAAAAGTACGTTTTATTTATTTTAATCATCTATTAATAATTTATTAATTTTTAAAAAATATACAATTTCGTTTTGTTTATAACAATCGTTCATTTTCAACACTAAATAAAGTATACATGAAGTGTACTGAAAATCATTTCGTTGTAGTCGAAATTTCAGCAAGAACCTTTCCATTATATCATCCTATAATTCGTACGAAATTTTCAAAGGTTCCATTATCGAATATTCGAACGACGGAGCTGGCAAAAGAATGTAACAACGTTCTTACAAGATGTTCGATGTGCTTAATTCCTTTTCTTTTTACAGATCAAAAAAAGCGTTCTCGAGAAATTCATCAATTCGACAATCCGTCTATATGCGAAAGCAGAAAATCCATCCAAGAATTCGTTATATATATATATATATATATATATATATATATATATATATATATATATATATATATATATATAAAGAGATAAAAAGTAAGGAAATCGCAGGTAATAATTTTAAAAAGAGTAAATAGGGGCATACACATACACACACACACAAATATATATATATATATATATATATATATATATATATATATATATATATTTATGTACGAGATATTTCAAGGAAAAGAGATAGAGGAAAAAGCGGAATCCATCGGTAAATCACAAAATGAAGTTTTCACAAAGAATAAATGAGTGGATGAAGTAACATCAATCGAAAGAGAAACGTGTAGAGTGGTCGGTCGGTCGAATGGAACGGCGTCGGTGGCGATGTTGGTAGTGGTGATGGTGTAGTATGACGACGACTGTGGCGGTGGTGGCGGCGACGGTCGCTGCGACGCGCATCTCTTGCGATATGTACCAGAAACAAAGCGAAATGTGTTTGTGTGGGGAGTGAACGAAGAAAACCATTATCCGACAGCCGAGAAGAGAACGGCTATAGCTGAACGCTAGTGAATTCCGTGCACGGTTTCTTACGCGAAACAATTTTCTTTTTTCTCGATACGTATGTGACTAAACCACACACAGCTAAGCACATACATACACATATACATACATACATATAAAGTAGATGTATAGAAGAAGGTTGTTGTTCTATTTTAACCTATTTTATAAATTACACTTTTCTGGAAAAGATCTATTTTTATACCACATTGTGATATTGATATTTTTATAATTTATTTTAATAATTAAACAAGATTTTATTACTTATTATGAAAAAAATTTCCAGCGCAACTTTATAAGGTTATTCGTTATATTTTAATACCAAAATCATTATTTTTAGGTTACAAATACATAATATATAAATGTTAATGATTGTATCATTGTTAAAATACCTAAAAATAAAAATAAGTGATTTATGAGCAAAGAATTTAGAAAATGTGAAATATAAATTATATAAAAAAAATATTGCATTTAATAATATCGTATTCATTCTTATTTTATTCTTAATTTCAATAAAATTAGGTTTAAAAATATTTTTTTTAAAAAAATATAAAAACAAATTCTCTAATAGTAGAATTCAAAAAGTATATGTAAAATAATTAAAAGAGATTTGTATATGAAAATAATTCATTTTGTTAATTGATGAAATAAATTCTAACTTAATACAAATTAATTAATAAATTCTCAAATACTACGAAGTGTATTGAAAAAAAGAGTATAATAATAAATCTATTTTTAATTAAATTTCTATGATTTGTAGAAACAGTTGTGATTTTATTCGAATCTACGAAAGAATGAATAGCAAACATCAAATAAATATAATTTTTAGAAAAAAAATTCAAATGAATATTTTTCTAAAGAGCGTAATTGTCGAAATGCAGCAAAAAATGCGCGTGAATTTTGATCCTTGTTCGATGCCGTTCGAGTGACTCTGCAGAGAACACACTGTCGGCGCACATATAATTTTGATAATGTGATAAATTATTAACAAACATCTGAGCAGTCAGCGTTACTCGTAAAGTTTCGTTTACGGCCCGTAGATGTTACGGCGTGCACGACCTAATATCCACAGCTCGCGAGTATCGTTCGAACGACGCCGCTCAGTTGAAACGTGAACGACGCGCGGCGACGCCGTCGACGCCCACGACGCCGTTAACATCATCGTACGACACTTGAACGCGGCCGTGCATCGCACGTCGACAACAATCTCAATATTGTATACAGTATTTATCTTATTTGCGTTTACAACCGGCCTATCGTGATTCGGATCGTATATTTCGAAGGAACACACGACGACGTAGACGACGTTACGGCGTCGATCTAGATAGAGACATGTGTACGAAAGTCGTTTCGTCGAACAGGGACAACTGTATCGAAGTCGGATCGAGGTATTTCTTATGACACGGGTTACGTGTGTACGGCGTAGTCGACAGTGGCCGTACACGAAGAAGGAAGTCGGCAGATCGATGCACATCCGACCCATACCCTCGAAATGGAAGGTGGATGAGAGAACAGTGTTTTGCGCCTACTCTAACGCCTATCTCACCGCTCGACCTAAAACCTTCAGTTTCATAGACCTTCACGACTTTAAGCAACGTCGTTTCATGTATACACGTACATTCTTGAATATACATGTTTAAATGTGTGTGTTTATATATATATATATATATATATATATATATATATATATATATATATATAATGAAAAAGAGATAGCAACAGTCAGGGTAGTAATGTAAGGAATAGTCGTTTCAAGAGCCTTGCCTTCTTCGGCTACAATACTTAATGTACTGTTTAATATACTGAAAATGAATGACCAAACGATGATGGTTACTTTTAAGTGATCACCTTTTTAAATATATATATATATATATATATATATATATATATATATATATATATATATATAAGATGTCCAAATGTGAGGTTAGGAAATATTAATAATTTAGAAATAAACTACAGTTTTTGAAAGAAAAATCATGTTTATTGGTATCAATGTAAAATAGAAACATGGAAATTATGAATGGAATATAATGTCAGCCAAATGGCCCTTCTCTACCAGATTAGCAGACGTCAACTCTTTTGTCAAAATTTTGAAGCATGTTTTGCAATAAATGAGTCTGTATTTGAGCTATAGCTGCACGAATTTCATCCTTTAATTCTTAAATCGTTGTTGGTTTGTTGTCATAAACCTTATTTTTCAAATAACCTCATAAGAAGAAGTCTAGTTGTGTTGAATTACAAGATCTAAGTGGTCAGTTAACATCATCATTACGAAAAATTAAACGTCCATTAAATTTGGTTGTTAGTAAAATGATTACTGCACGAGTTGTATGACTTATGACACCATCCTGTTGAAACCACATGCCATTGATATATCAATATCTTCAAGTTCCGGCCACAAAAATCTGTTATCATAAAAGTAAAAATTTCCCAAGTTTTTATTAAACAAATGTTAAATAGTGACAGTTCAATATTTGACATTTCATCAAATAATAGCCAATTTACTTCTTAACATCAAATGTTGACACTTTATATATATATATATATATATATATATATATATATATATATATATATATATATATATATATATATATATATATATATATATAATGTATGCATGTATGTATCAAAATTATTTTCTATTCAATTGTATAATGGAAAAGTCATTGG
Organism: Neoneuromus ignobilis; assembly: GCA_029203775.1. Taxonomy (NCBI): domain Eukaryota; kingdom Metazoa; phylum Arthropoda; class Insecta; order Megaloptera; family Corydalidae; genus Neoneuromus; species Neoneuromus ignobilis. The sequence goes on along the minus strand of CP092096.1, from coordinate 14,521,741 downwards.
AAAAAATCTCAAATATTTAAATCAAAATTGTGGAGAAAATAAAAAAATCTTTTTATTTATAAACGAATAATAAAAATACAAATTATTATTTTAAAAAAATATTGCATGTTCATAAATCATTTGACTAAACTTCTCGAGACAGTACTAAAAATGTACAACTGTTTGAGGTGTTAAGTAACAAATATAAGATCTATTCGTCAAAATGATAGAAAAAATATATCCTTTTATAAAACAATAACCTAGTTTTAATCTAATAAATATGGTAATTAAATAAAAAAGACTTAACAAGTTTTTAAAAAATTCTAATTCAATAATAACCTATTTTTTAAGTAAAACATATCTAGAGAGTAAAATATGTTTATTTTTTAAGGTTTTTGTAATAGAAATATTTTTGAAAAAAAGATTAACAAACAAATTTATTATTTTAAAATTTACAAACATTTAAATAATTTTGAATAACTTTTTAAACTATTTCAACAATTTAGAAATGGATTAAAACATTACATCTTAATATATTTAATCAACAAATAATTTTATCTAATAGATAAACAAAGCTGATTATTATCGATTTTTCTGAATTATCTTTACAAATGATTAACAAAAGTATTTACGCGTACTAATGTTCATATGCATCGCGATTTTTTAAAAAAAATACCGAATGTGGCTTCTCATTCTTCTTCGTATACTTCTATCGTTATTAGGGTGAAACAACGACGAGTTTCAAGTAGGGATGAGGGTAGAATTGAGCGCATGAGCGTCACAGGAATTATGACAATTGCTTGTAATACGTTTGCCAACGAAACCGTCTCACGTCGGATTGCCAGAGAACGGAGTTTCTTTGTTCGGAGAGTTGAATACGCAGGGTTGGTTAAAGTAGAACTGAAGTCAAAATCAATTAAAAATATATAAGTAAAAAAAAGAAAACAGATAATTCGATTAATAGTTATTAATTTCGTCCAAATATTTTTTCTTCATTACATACATTTTTAAAAATTATACATGTAATTTTTAAATGAAAATAATTATCCTCAAAATTCAAAATATCTCCTTTAAGACTTTATACTATTTTTCTTCATTTATATATTTTTAACGTGTACAGCTGTTTTACAACTCATTCTTTTGATGTTAATATTTCAGTTTCATATATCAAAATACTCGGATACAAAAATATGGATATCTTTTTTTGATATTTATAACTGACCTTCTGTTAATTGAGCTGTTGCTTTCTAATAAATTTTTGCTTCACCAAAAGAAGTTTATGTCTTATTTCAGTGCTTTTTTATATTGTTTTATGTGACTTTTTAAAATTTATTAAATCAATTATTTTTCAATTCTATTTAAATTGTACTAAACATAAAGTTAAATTTTTCTTACAAGCTAGTCATTATTTAAATATTTCTATATCTTTGATTTTATTACATTTTTAATTATGTTCAATAATACATTTTAGAAATTAATGACTAAAGTAATAGTTTTATAAAATTACATTTTTTTTATTATAAAGTCTTTTCTAGATATACTCAATTTTTTACTTCTTGTGAAATTATTCAAAGTTACTGTCTGGAGATTTAAAAAAAATCGAGAGGAAAAATATATTAATATTGTAGAAAATTTTCCCACCCCTGTCGTAGTCAAACTGTAAGCATACAACTGTCAAGAAAGCACTTCGACAAGAACAGAGAACGACGCTCGTTTCAAAATCTGACAATTCTTTTTCGGTTCGTTTTTTTTATTTTGTTTTCTTTGTACTTCTCTTGGTACCGATACACAGATTGTTGAGCACGACACGAGGTATCATCATTTAATACTACATCTAGTACGACGTACATCGACGAATTTAAATCAACTACGATATCGATTTTCATTCGATAGGGCGCAATTTTGTGCAATGTTGTGTCGGGTAGAAGAAGGCGTCAGTCAGTGCTGAGAACGTCGTGGAAAATGAGACGACGGTGGGTGGCGGTCGGTTTGTATGACGACGGGTCGGTTCGGTCAGGGCGGTGGCGGCAACAGCACTGTTCGGTAAATAGAAGGTCGCTGTAAGTGGACGTCGGCACCGACACGTCGGCGTCGCGTACCGTTGCGTCGCGGCGTCTCCGGACCTTGACATGGACCGATGAGATAAAAACGCACGTGCATTTCATACTTTATACGAGACAGTTTTTGTTATTAACGCCGTGCTTGTCACAGTTTTAGTTAAACGGTCTACATGTCTACGAAACTGTTTTATCATACATACATACATACATACATACATACATACATACATACATACATATATATATATATATATATATCTGTTTTTCCCTAGCCAATACATTTCAAAATTATTCAAATGATTTCTATTAAAAAAAAAGAAATATTCAAATGAAATCTGTGTTTAGTTTTGAATAAAATATTCAAATGGCGTTATAAAAACAACCATTTATTTTATGGGGTATTTACTTTTCTTGCAAAAAGAAAAATATTTGAATTTATCAACACATTTCAAAAAATTCTGAAAACTCATTCTCCTTGAAAAATATCTATATAATCCAAAAAATCTTTTCAATACTAAAAATTTCTTTATACATTAATAAATGATTTTTAATTTAAATATAATTTTTAAAAGTCAATTTACTGGAAAAATGAATCAGTTTATATATATATATATATATATATATATATAAATTAATTATATAATTTTCATTTCATTCATGGTTAGTGAAATTTCAATAAAAGATAAAATACGAGACAAGAGTGATTTATGTTTGAAATATTAATACTACTCACTATAAATATTATCGTCGCTCGTTCTACTCGCCGTTTATATAAATATATAATTTAGATTTTAACTCGAGAGCGCGGTTATAATATTCTTCTTGTTGTTTCCTGACTAAAATCTTGATACACACACATATCTGAGTATATATATATATATATATATATATATATATATATATATATATATATATATATATATATGTATATATATATATATATATATATATATATATATTTGAATATATTGTGTTATGTGTAGATGATTATCTAAAACGTTGTAAAAATATATCTTTCGAAAACTGTTGTGTAATTTACTGACTGTTATTTGTACTGAATTTTTTTATGTTATTTTCTACTTGTACGCAACAAAGAGTCATTAATAATTTGTTCTGGTCATGGATTTATTATGCAAATATCTACTTAGAAAAAAGTGCAAATAATAAAATTTAATAAATTGAAATAAGGTCATTGACAGACTTACAAATAAAAAACTCGGTAGCCTCTAGGTTCGAATTTAAAAAAAAATCATGAGATTCAATGTACTAAACAATTTTAATTTATATTTTTTATTATAATGTTCAATACGATTTACAAAGCAGTATATGGTATTTGTTTATTTATAAATTTAAAATTAAAAATCTCTACTTATATATATATATATATATATATATATATATATATATATATAATTTTCAATGTCGATTGATATATCGAAAGATACAGCGATGTATCTTCCGTCGCGCTATTATTAAATTTCATTCCATCATGAAGTTCGGTGATCTTGATGTATGATTGTAGATGAGTGAGAAAATTGGTTTTATATTGAATTAAATCCTTGATTGACTTTATTGATTTTGTAATTATTAATTTAATAGCGTTTCGGGATTCACGTTTGACTGATACGAATCGAAAAATGTATCTGAACATTTTTATCTCTCTGTTACCCAATTATTACATTTCGAAATCAGAATTCGTTTCGATTTGTTATGAATTTTATTAATACATATCGTTAGGTTTATTAGTATAACACGATGTAAAATATAGTTTGAAAAATATGTGTGTGGATTTTAATTAAGGACTATTTAAATTCATTCTAAAAATATAGAAATTTAATCTACACAACCATATAATTTTCTATTCATTCAGGAATTTATTTCGTTTTCTTTTGTTGTAACTGATGCTATTTAGTTAAGCTATAATTAATTAATATTAGATTATTTATCTAGTAGTTATATTTATATTTCTAGGAAATTATTTTACAACATTTTTTTTGAATTGTTAACAAAATTTTCATAAACAAAACATTAGATTTTATAATGTGTTTAATTTTTACTTATTTTAATGATTATTTCAACATCTTCAGAGCATTAATACAGAAATCTTTAGTACCTGTACTTTGTAAAAAAATGTTAAATGATTATTGAATATTTTAATAAGATATTACTGTTTGAACTATTTTAATAAAATCAAGTTTTATTTCTTTAAAAAAATATTTTTAAAAACATTTCTTAACATTTATTATCTCTACTTAATTTAAGATCTAATCGTAATTATTTTTGTACTGATTTATGAATATTATCGATCAAAAATCGATTTAAAATGAAATATTATAAAGATTAGACATATCGAAACAAAAATCTACAAGATTGACTCGAGCTCGAAATAACAATACTTTAACGACGTTTACTTACATACACACTCGAGTGCGGAACATTTTGTGACCGAGAGTTTATTGTTAAATCGATACGTTTAATTGTGACGCCAATGTTTTCGGTGCCATATACACACCAATCACACACATACATCCATCCAAAAGCTGTTCTGTGCTGACACGTGCTTATGTATGCGTATGAGTATGTGTGTCGTGTGTATATGTGTGTGTGTAAGTGCGGTGCGACACCAACAAACGCGCGTAGAGAACGAACGAACGAGTGAACGTGTGCGCGTGGAAGAAAGGAAGGAAGGAAGGTGGATCCACAGAGAGTGAAGAATCGAGCGGCCGTCGCCGCCGCACACAAGTAAGATTGCGAAGCCGGAGTTGTGTAGATGAGCGGTTGGCTGTGATTTATGGCGTGACCATGCGCTGCCGTTAAAAGCGCGCGTCGTCCCCGCGACCCTCACGGTTGTCATGACGACGGACTACCGACGGCTTCGGACGCAAACGGCAAAGCAACCCGATCCGAATCAGGAGCATAGGAACGTAAGGATAATGCGCGAAGATCTGGATGTAAGGCTGGTGTGATAACAACGGCGACGCTGACGACGACGACCGACGCATACGGAGAAACAGAGATAAAGAGATATTTCTTGAAACGCACGCACGCACACACACATAGTCACATCGAACGCACATGGAACAAGAAGCAATTTATTGTGAATAAAACCACTGGATTCATATCATATAAGGGCAATTCTGGTTATCACTATTATTAGCCATATGCGTTCATTGTTTCTATTTTTTATTCCAAAATACATACACACAAACAAAATATATACAAATAAAACTTAAATTAATTCAAAACTTTCACGTGCAAAACAACTTGTTTAAAAAATGTTATTTTAACTAAAAATGTACACAGTTCTACAATGACTATTTCATATAATTCGTTTAACCTTTACTGTCTGTTCAACTATATTGTCATGTTAATGAACGAGAGATGAAAAAAATTACTCATTATGACAAAGAATACTTGATTCTGAAACACATTTAAGTGAATCACATTCAAGAACAAATCATTAATAAAATCTCGTTTTGCTGGAATAATGATAAATGTACAACGGACAAATTAGATGCAGTATGAATCACAATTACTTTAAATATGAATTATAATATCGTTAGAAATCCCAATTAATAATATAATAAATAAATATATCTATATAACACAACTGCATCTTTTTATTTGTAATTAAACATAATAACAATTTTAATAATTGTTAACTAAATGAATATATTTCATTTTATTTTAATACAGATATATAAATATATATAAAAAAAATTATTAACTTTGATTGTTGCACGAGAAATCAATCATATTGAAAAAATACTTTTCGTTCTGCTCTGCAGTAAATAAAAATCTCATTTCTCTGATTACGAACGTTCGCCCGCCGAATACACAATGGAATTCAACGATGATAATAATATCCATACACATAGCCATACACACACATACACACACACACACACACACACACACACACACACACACACACACATATATATATATATATATATATATATATATATATATATATATGTTTCATTGGAACTTTTCAATTTAATTCACTTCTAATACATAGAACGAACGGGAACGATATCATTCCGCCGTACCACTGCAGCTAATTTCGTTAAACCAATCGACTTCCACATCATCGATTGTCAATAATACTCGCGCACCACAACTAGAAGACAGTGTTGCACGCAAATAACTTTAAAACTATTTCTTTTAACTCGAAAAGTGTGTTAAGAAAATCCTACTGGATTTAAATAGATCGTCGCAACAAACTAACAAATGTATTTCTCTTCAAATTTACATTATTTAGTCTAGAATTTGTAAAATTAGTTACTCTTTTCTCAGTCGATAAAATATTTTAGTATGTACATCTCAAATTTTAAAATTAAAGAAAATTTAATGACAAAAACATTTAATGGACTTATGTTCTTTAATTATTTTTTTTACATATATAATAATTTTTCTAGTGTAGATCTTTAGTTATTCAACAAAATTATATAAAGTACTGCTATATATTTCATATTCCATAAACGATATTAAATTATTTTATTCATACTTAAAAACAATTTTCTCACAACTTCAGTTTTAACTCTTACAGATATCAAACATTAGGTTTTTAATGTTTTTATAAAGTTGTATAATATATTATATCAAGTGATTTATTTGTAATATTTTATCTATAATTTAAAAAATGAAAAGATAAAATATTATTTTATTTATTTTTTAAATCATATACCTATATATATATATATATATATATGTATGTATGTATGTATGCATGTATGTATTCATATATAAACTAATAAATTTGTGTCCATTCGTCGACCCAAACAATACTCGAATTGCACAAACCCGAAACTTTAAATCAATCCGTCGCTTTGTACGACTTTCATTGCTCCTCGCAATTATCTCTCATCCCTATATCTCGAAACCCTGCTGTTTCAATACGCCGCCCGTCGCCGATCCTAACGCCGTTATGAGTGAGCTTCAGTATCCAACTTGTTTTCCGCTTCTGCTCCATACAGTTAACGTACGTCGGAGAAACTTTTGACTTCTCTTTGTTTACAAAACTTTTCCGAGCCGAAATACTCGTATAACTGTGAACAACACTCGCACAATAACAGTGCGAGATGATTGCGAGGGTCGAACGACAGAAAGAGAAGGCGGATCGTTATTATTATTATTATTATTCGAAGAACTGTAAGTAAGAATGTTGGAGAGGCGTTACGGAATTAATGGAGAAAGAGCGCGTATGAAAGGCATAAATTTTAATTGAATTACTTCTTTATATTTTACATGTTTGTTTTTTTTCTTTATATATATATATATATATATATATATATATATATATATATATACATTTTCTAACTTTGAACAAAACAGTCAACAAGTTAAAAAAGGATTGAAAAAAATTAGCGAATAAACTTTTACACTCCATTAAAAATGAGTAAAATTAAAATATGTGTTTTATTTATTCACGATTTTATGCATAATGACTTCTAATATTATTTTAAACTTGTATTTTTATCTTTTAACTTGATTTATGACTTTCTATTTGAAGCACATATTTATTAATTCAATTGTATTTTTATTGTAGTTAGTTACATTATTATAAATTGATATTGATATATAAAAAAATAAAATAAAAGGTATAAATATAATAAATTAATTTATAGATATAATAAAATATTACTATAGTAAATTGACATTATTTAAGTGTTAAATATTGATGAAAAATAAATTTAATTATGTTTAGGAAAAAATTTTTTAAAAATTGTAAAAATTGTAAAAATAAATGTTGATTGAGAATTTGAAACAATATTTTTTCGATGAGAATAACATAATTTGGGGGAAATAAATCCAATTTCAAAATAATTAATGATATGCTTATGAATGATAGAAATAAATAAAAGAAACACAACCCCCAAGACAGAGAAATATATAGGAAGATTAAAGGTGGAACTTGTTCTGTTATAGTTGTGAAACATGGATAATTAATAGTGAATATAAAAGAAGACTACAAGCAGTTTATATGAACTATATTAGAAGAATTACTGGAATATTAAGAATGGAACTTATAAGAAATGAGGAAATATGATGTAAATCGAACGCTTGTGACAATGTGATAGGTAGAATCTTGAACTATTTTAGCGAAAGACTAAAATAGTTCAAGTATTTATTAATAATGAACGATCAGGGATGGATAATTTTTTTTAAGATAATTTTTTCTTGAAAAAGAGAAGAGAATACTATTGGAAAGATTGTGGAATAGTGAAATAAATTAAACAATGTATTATATATATATATATATATATATATATATATATATATATATAAGTTTGTGAACAACATAAATAAAAAATTTACTGTAACACCGATTAAATGTATTCCTGTGTGTTTCTACTCCTGTGAAACCGCACGAAGCTCCTAAAATGAACATCATCGTGACAGACGCCTGGCACTTTGTATCACCGACTCCACTTACTGTCATCCCATTCCAAGTTCGTCGTCTTTCTTTCTCTGTCGTACAGTCGATAATACACTAGCTTGCACGACCGACGATTTCATCCTCTCGTCCATCTGTCGAACTACTATTTTCCTGCTACTTTCTTGCTGCTTCCCTGCTCGCCAATGCTCTTCGACTTACTTGCGCGCTCGCTCGTTACCAATCGAAAAACGGCCGGCACCGCAACGTAGTCGCGTCGCGATGCCGACTGACGCCTGTTTGTCAATTATCGATTGACAACGCGACGTCTGCTTTAAGATGCGGCGTACGAGACGCGCGCGCGTCTTCTTCTTAGAAAGCACGAGCGCACAACAATCGGTTCGGATCTTAATTTAATTCTTTATCAGCGTCGGCAATGCGTCGCGAGCTTAATTTCTATGCTAATCGATGCGCGTGTGTTAGATCAGTCGCGCGATATCAACAGGTTTTTATGTGATAGTAAAATCCGGCCGGCGAAGACATAATCGGTGCTTGAGAGCAATTAATACCTCGTTGAAAAGTCTCTAAGAAATAACTATGAAATTATAAATATATATATATATATATATATATATATATATATATATATATATAATACTCTCTTACTATCTATATATATACATCATTTTGTTTTACAACTATTTTTTTCTTAAAAATATTTTTCAAATTATTTAAAATTTAAATATGCTTATTTTTATTCTGTATTTTAAATTATGTATATATATATATATATATATATATATATATATATATATATATATATATAGAATATTAAATAATTATCATTTTTTTATTGACATTCACCAAAATTAAATAAAAGTTCATATTAAAAAAGAAGTCAATTCTAGATTATTGACATGTAGTATTTGGCAAAGAACATTCAACTTATTATTCGAAGAATACAGTTCAAGTTGATAAGATTGAAACGTGCGTTTCTTTTAAGAGTTGAAGAACATTCATTTGCAAAAGGTTGCATTTCAAGACGTATATATTGACATACAGAAAGAAAACACAAAACGGATGATAAATGGCAGCGATATGGCTGCGCCCGAAACAATGTCTCGCTGTACCCAATTCCTCCGTTGTTGTTGTTATAACCTTGACGTCGCTGTGCATCGACCATTCTAGAAGAAGCAAAACTGCGACGTAGTGCATCAAGAGCGACAGAGTAACCGCGACTACTCCCTTTTCGTGAAAACCGATGTTCGGCCAGGCGTCGCGGCGCCGAGATTAGGGGAATTGATGAGGAAATCTTAAGCGCAGACAGGCGGGAATGAACTGAACGTTCGTAGCTTCACTTCGATTTGTATGTGTGTGTTTATAGAGAAACACCGCGGTTGGTCTGTCTGCTAACTAAATGAAGATTGCAACGAGCTCTTAGGATAGATAGATTGACACACCGACGACTCTCGTCCTCTTGGATAATTTGATTGAATTGTTCATTACGAACTCTGGAACGCAATGAAGTTACTACGGAGGGGTCGAAAATGGTGCGGGGAATGTGCGACTAGAGTATCATTTCGAGTAATTTGTTTACAGATAAACAATTTCCTCTCTTCTGACAGATTTGAACACGAAAAATTACTACAGTGTTACATAAAGTCTTAAAGATATATTATTAATTTTTCCATAGAAAAATTCTTTTAAACTCATTAATACTAATAAAATAATTGATAATTCCATTAAACAACATTTTATTCATCTTTATAAAAGATGTTTTAATTTCCATATGATTTTTTAAATCTCATTATATTAACATAATTTCAATTTTATACATTTATAACTTATTTCAAACTGATATTAAAATTCTATAAATATTAATCAGAATTTTTTGCAGGATAAATGACTATTGTATATACTATTAAAAAAAAATAAAATAAATTTAGCAAAAAGTAGACATATTTTTTACGAAATGAAATTTATTACTGAAATCAATGCAATATATTCTTACTCCGACCTATAAAATATTTATCTGAAAAAATACTTGTACAAGTAATAATTTAAAAAAGTTTTTAAAAATTTACAAAATCGTCAGACAAGACGAATATCTAAATACTCTAATAAACATTTATAAATTGAGTTAAAGAATATAATATTTTAATTTAATATTTTTTCTCTGGAAAGTTTGTATCTTGCAATTTATTAAATGATTCAATAAGAAAATCTTTTAGGAGAGAAACGATAGACATATGAATCCGTCTCTGTTCACGCGAGCCATGCTGGCCCATCGTTGAAATTAGCGCACGGCACGAAACCAGTCCTTCATCGCCGAAATACGGAAATTTAACACAACGAATATAGGAAAAAAGAAACTCATTTTCTCGACGCGTTTAGTAATGTAATTTCCGAACTACATCAGTTGGATATAGTGGCGTAAAGTGTTGCTTTCTACTTAATTAAATTTCTCACGGTGAATACTGGCGAACGAATGTAAGACAGAGAACGAATACGACTGTAAGGAGACGACGTCGACGAAGAATCCCCGTCTGTTCGTATGCCCGACACACTGTTCGTATCCGATACACATCCTCTGATAATAACGGACGACGGTTAAAGCTCATCGATGTCGCTTACAGGTAAACTTTTGATGTTAATTTGTAAAGTATTATTGTTTGATTAACTTAATTGCTTTTTATGAAACGGCGAGAAATGATCCACACGTAAAGAATCGAATTTTGACGCGTCGTATATTTATTTGAAAACGGTAAATAGACGAAAATTTCAGACAGAAAAAAAAGTTGAAGAGATTCAAAAATATAAAAAACGAGTAGTAAGAAATACACTTAAAATTCTAAACTGGTAAACATTTTCTTCGAGATTGATTGAAATAGCAGTAAAATGAAAATCGAAAATATTAATTTATACAAATATAATAATAAAAAAGTAACAGAATATATAAGATAAATTTATTTTGGATCTAATCAAGATAGAGTAAGTGTGTAAGTCAATATTAAAAAAAACAAATTACAAATCTCTTCATTTATATACAAACTAACGAATCATATCATTTACCCATTAAATTTTCATATGAAAACCATTTCGTTTACATTTTCGTTTTATTTATTTTCTATGAAACGAATACAAAAAAACATAATATATCTGTTGTGTATTTTATATACCGATAAATGTCAATACATGCATACATAAATGTGCATTTATGTACTAATATGTTACAAATCAACGAAACGATTTGATAATTGGTTTCTATTTCATAAACAAATACACGTGGATAAACATATACATACAGACACGTGTATGTATGTATATATATATATATATATATATATATATATATATATATATATATATATGTATATATATGTACATATATAACAGCATAAAATCCATAATGTGAAATATAAAATATTGGGGTTTAGCGGTGGACACAACGCGAATATGCGTTGTCATTAATCACCATTTCAATATAAATCATAAGGCCTGACCCACGAGCATGTACAGCGGGCAGGATTGGCACATTAGTCAATAATTGGCCTATCTATATATATGAATGTATACACATTGACGTACATATATATATATATATATATATATATATATATATATATATATGTATATGTATATATATATATATATTAACCATTCGAATTCGAAAAGAGAGGCCTATAACACGAGAGATAATTGTACAAACGACTCACCGATATATTTATTGTAGTTTATTTTTCATGTTCTTCCTACACTATATATTTATTAACAATATATCGTTCTATAAATGCCTGTGAGCTATTATACAGTTAACACTTCAAACCAATTCACAATGAGTGCATATTTACATTTAAATAATAAAATAAAATCTGATTAGAAAAAAAATATTGGAAACAATCAATAAATTTATTAACTATAGTTGTGTAATTTTGAAAATATATTATATATTACAAATTTAAAATAATTATATAATGTTCAAAATAGACTGGATTATTTTTTAATATCTAATATTGAATATAGGCAACCAGATTAAGAGATGTCTATGTAATATTACCACATACTGGACATACTTTGATGATAAAATAGAAGAATCGTATATATATATATATATATATATATATATATATATATATATATATATGTATATATATATATATATACATATATATATATATATATATATATATATATATATATATATATATATATATATATATATATATATATATATATATATATATATATATATATATATATATATATATATATATATATATATATATATATATATATATATATATATATATATATATATATATATACATATATATATATATATATATATATATATATATATATATATATATATATATATATATATATATATATATATTATATATATATATATATATATATATATATATATATATATATATATATATATATATATATATATATATAATATACATGATATAGCGTAGGCAGGGCTTTTTTGCCTTAATGAGGCACCCAAATGGCTTGAAAGAGTAAACCATGAATAAAAAATCTTTATCAACCTACCTAGTCAGCGTGGTTTTACCAAATATCTCTGAATGATAGCATTCATTGAGGTTTCCGCTCAGCAGGGGACTGATAAAGGCTTTTTTGATTATGATAATATACATGATATTAAGTTAATAAAACAGTAAGCAATAAATAAATGATAATAAGCAAGTAAATGTATGTCTAAACTCTTCAATCGCATTTGGACCACCCTATATATATATATATATATATATATATATATATATATATATATATATATATTTATTTGTATTTTTAAATATGTAAATATATATACATACAGATACTTAAAATGTATTATTTTAATTTTTTAAAATAAAAATATCGATTTTCTTCATAGCAGTCATCCTTGATAATTAACTTTCTACATCAGCAAATATTATGTTAGTACATTTAAAATACATATACAAAACTATTGAATAGTCAGTCATAGTTTTGTTTACTAATTACATCAAAATTCTAATCCTTCAAAATTCAAATACAGTTAAAGACTCATATATATCTACTTAAATAATACAATAAATGATAATTTTCTCACACTGTTATATCGACATATATTTGTTTTTCATTATTCTTTTTATTGCAATTATATTTGTAAATATAAATATTTATTAATTTGACTATAATAGTTATAATTTATTACGAAAAAATGAATTCAAAAATAATATAATGCTTTTTTAATAATACCTAATTAATCGAACTTAAATCATATACGATGAGTAGAATAATTTGACATTAACTGTCTTAATATATGTACTGTATATGTGTATGTATGTACATATAAATTTATTTAATTGCAAACTTTTCGATACTATTCAAAGACAAGCACAAACTGAAAAAGTTAAGAATAATATCAACTTAACTAAATAGATATAAAGATTAAGTAGTAGCTGAGTCTGTGTGCAATTAATATGAGAATGAGTTTATGAAATGACTAAATAATTATCATTAGGGATTAAAAAAAGATTATTTAAAATATAAGTAAATTGCAGAATATTGTGTATAAAAAAATATAAATATATGAAAACTTTAGAATTTTTTATTAAACACAATTGGACTTGTATTTGTTACTTAAACAATTAATAGTTAAATATATAATAATTTTTAATTTATAATAAAATTAGTATAAAAAATAAATTCACATAATATTTGGATATTAATTACTTTTTAACAAATGTATAATATAAAAAGTAATCTTTTATATATCTGATAAAAAAGTCTTACGAATTAAATGTTTTATAAAAAGTAATAAAATAACATATTGTTTAATCATTAATGAAACAGTAAGTTTTAAAAAGAAATTACATATGTATATACTTAATTTTTTGCATAATGTAGTATCAATTTTAATACTAGAATCATCTAGTATTAAAATTGGAAATCTATACGTTAAGAAAATACATGAACCATTTTTATAGATACAAATTGTACTCAAAAATAAATATGAATAAAATTGCTTTACATATTGTAAAAACGATATAGATTTTTATTAATAACAACAAAAATTGTTTAATATTCTAAACAATTATTTGATATTTTAAAAAATTAAACGAAGTTTATTATTTCAAAACTATAAAACATTTAAAAACAACTTATATGTGCATAGAGAATATATAATACCACTTTTTGATACCGAAAAGTCATCTCTTTATTATAATTTTTAGAATATTTCAAATTTCTTACTGAACAAAAAACATATAATCTTTTATAATTATTTTCGAAGAATAAATCAAACATCAGATAAAATATAATTATGCGGAAAAATAATTATCGTGTTATTAATTATCTAAACAACAATCTAAATCTTTATCATATAAATAAAATAGATTTAAAACATTTGTAATAATTATTATTTTTATACAAACGAATTAAATTTCATTTCAACCGTTACAATCTTGTATAAAAATAAAAAAATATAATCAGTCTTATGTCAGTAATACGATGAGCATTTTTATCAAAATTGTAACCTCTTCAAAAACCGTCATATGACGCCGATGTTTTGTACGGTCGAAGGTGGAGGAATCCAGCCACCAAACGCAGTCTCGATTTCTTTTGCAACAGCGAATGTTAGATGATCCTGGCATGGATTTGCCGCAATCTAGAAATTTATTTTTTATTATTCATATATCCTTGAACAATTGGACGATTGATAATATAAAAATCAGAATGATTTCAGTTAATTGACAATATTCCTTTTTATTTTATACAAATGCCCCACTCCATAATACCACGAGATTTCATAAAGAAGATTTTGATTATAATAATTTACCTTCTTATGATTATAAGTCGTAGTTGTTTCAATTTTGGAACAGTTTTTACTTAATTCTTTATTAACAAATGTGGATTTCATATAGTTCAATAGTACATAAGAAAAAGTCTTATTAAAGTTAAATATTTTTTTATACTACAGTACTTATATATTTATTTTTTCTTAAAAAAAATATTTTTAAAATATGTCATTAAAAAATATCTTAGTATGACTTTTTAAGCGCAAAGTAAATTAAACAAATTAATAATAAGCGATTATATGTAAAAAGAAATATGGTGTTAAAATATTTTTTGTTTGATTTACATTTTATTATATTCCTTTTTTATTCTTTAATTGATGATGGAGGGTTGTTGGAAACAAGGGTTATTGAATGAAGACTTATTCGTACATATAGACTCTAAAATAAACTTGAATTGTACAATTCGCACAGTTCAGCACAACTTGCGTCATCTACCATGAAAAATCTATCTGAGCGAAAACTCGTTTGTTCGCACAACGATCACTGTTTTGTTAGGTTTGTTTCAAGCTAAATCCGCGTCTAATTTTGAATTGAACTCCAATTTGTCATTTATACATTCATTCAAATAATTTAAGTAATATTTCGTATTTGTATAATTGACTTTTTGTCTCATATTAAAGCAAATCTGTCAAATTTTTTATATTTAATTTTTTATCACATAACGAATATGAGATTTTTTATAACAAATGATCGCGATATTAGTAAAATAAACTGACCTGTATTCCGATCGGCAATCCTTGTTTGTTTAATCCTAAAGGACATTGAGTAACGGGCATTCCGAGAGTATTAAATATGGTCATGTAAGAAACGTTGAGCAGTTTGTACAATAACTGATTGTGGAAATGAGCTGGTGTTGGGAATGTCGGATATAAGAATACACCATTATCTCCTAGTAATGACTGGAGCCAAAAAAATATTCGTAAAAGAATTACTTCAGTAGATTCTTAAGTTTATCAATCACTAAATATTTTTTAAATAAAACAAATTTATTTGATGTTTTTATCAATAAAACCAATTGACGAAAAATGAAATGTTTAATTAACTCAATATACTTAAATAGTCTCACCTCGAATTGTTTCTGTATATTTTTATTTATTTCTTCGTACTTAGCCATTCTTTCTTCAGATAATGCATTCGCAATTCTGTTCAAAATACCATAAGCTATTGCATAGAAGATCGACTGTGACATACAGCATATTTTTTTCAGAAACTCGCGTTTTATACCGTGCATCTTCTCCGGACTTGAATCCTCTTTCATGAAGATGTTATCCACACCATTGATACGTGCCATAATCGCTGTCGATATCTCGAACGAATGTTCGAACTCTTTGATTTTAATCTACGGTTCAAAAATCGTATAAATTTCATATTATACTCGATTCGATATTACATTTTAGACTGTTTACTTTCTGCGCTTCGATTCCATGAACGTTTTTCAAATACTTCACCGCTTTTCTCATCGCGGCGATGATTTCTGCATCGATAGCGTTTGTTATATGAGAATTTGCATCATTCTCCATATAATATACTTTGATGTCTTTTATATCCACCTAAAATTGAAATAGTAGATTTTATTTTTCTATTCTCATGTCATATTTAATGATTATAGAATATAAACGAAGATTTTGATTTGTATAATGATTCAAAAAAATGATTATACGAATATACATATCTAATTATTTCCTCTATTCGTTCTCTTATTAAAAAATAAAATAAAGTATTGTGTTCAATACCTTTTTATCTAACGTGAGCTGTGGTCCATTTGGATCAGCAACGACTTTCAATAACAGTGGAAGATCTTCGGCGTATCTTGCCATCGGACCAAGAGTGAAATATTTATACCAATCTTTACTATTACAACCCGGTCTATGTCCTTTATTCGATATAACACCCGGTGTTGGTTTATGGCCGAAAATACCGGTAAACAATGCTGGTAGACGTAATGAACCTCCTATATCTGACGCTAGACCGAAAACAGATGCTCCAGAGGAAATTAATGCGGCCTGTATGAAATAAATAAATTTACATAAAACATTAACAGTTATACATTTCAAAGTAATTAATTTATTTTATAAATTATTTCCATTTTTAATCTTTTAATAAAAAATAAATAATGGAATTATACTTTAGTATACCATAAAATTTTACATAAATGCTCAAATATCTATTTTTGTTAATTCTTTTTACTTAATATGAAATGCAATTAAAATAAACTATTAATTATTAAATATTTTTATATAAAATCATATGATGTTAGATATTGACTCTTTTATTTATAAAAATTCTTAACAAATTATTTATATTCGTACTTCTCCTCCAGATGATCCACCGCACGTTCTCCTTGTATCGTAGGGATTTTTCGTTCTGCCTGTAATATTGTTGTACGTTTCCCACGACATACATAGCTCTGGAGTATTGCTTACAAGAATAGGTATAGCTCCAGCATCGCGGGCACGTTTGACAGATTCTGCATCGCAAATTGCTGGAACGCCAGAGAAACGTACGCAACCGGCCGCGTTACTCAAACCTGGAATGTAGAACGATGACGATGCTGATTTAGAAATCAGTTCAACGGTTCGTTTCGGATAACGTTTCAATCGCCTTTTAAAAAATAAACCAAATAACATTAAACAGTTAGATGAACGGCAACGTGTGACGATTATCGATGACTAGTTAATCAATGAATGTATATCGGAGCATTAGGAATTCGATCGAATTGTGTCTATGTTGAAATTAGTATTAAAAAATTAACAAGAGATTCATTTTTGAAATTTACAAAAAATACAGATAATTCTGTTAAATAAAGAAGAATAATTCTATGAAATTAGATAATGTTAAATCTTATTGAATAATTTAAAGAGTTCTATTATATTTTAATGATTAATAAAACGATAATAAATTATTGTTTGCACCATCACAAAGATTTTTCTTTTTAGAGAATCTACTATAATAAAATGATCTTGCGTATACACATGTAAATTTTTATTCAGATATGTCGACATCACGTCCTCAATTTGTATAAACTTGAAGATTATTCAAATAATTGATAATGTAGTCGTCCATATGCGTGTATGTTCATAAAATAATACTCAAGTAAAAATTAATTAAATGATAAGTGTTTAATATTGCTAAATAATATGACGGCCATTCTTCGTTTCGACACACACTTTTTTTAAAAAGATATATCACATGCTTCTGAGTACACCTTCCACTCGAATGAAATGAAAATTAAGAGTGTTTTCTTGTCGATCGTCGACTATATAGATTGTTCAATTGAATATTAAGTATTCAATAATGTATGTGTATCGGACCAACGGCGATTTAAATCAAGTTTCACAACATATAATATTGTAGATTCGGATTTTTTTATTTTATATGTCGACAAATTAATAATTGTACGTTGACTTTTTACTAATAACGAGTTGAAAAAAAGAGTGTACCTATACGTACAGACGTGAACAAACTCTTCAAGGCCATTACATACACGTGAATGCTTGCATAATTGCACATCTGGTATTTATTTCGGTTCCCGCGGTTGTATTATACTTACTTTTTATTCGAACTGTATGCATCAAGCCAAAACACGTGCACTATTGAATAAAATATACAACTTTCAGCTTCATTATTATAAATCTTCATAAATACTCTGACAAATTACAAGATTTTTTTCTTTAATAAATAATCATCAATTGCTATTGTTTTATTTATGGAAATCAAGATTTTTAAAATAATTTATATTTAAAATTATTATCGAAATGAATATTGTTAAAAAATAATTATTGAACGATTTTATGAAATTGTTTAGTGTGTAGGAGTTATTATTATTTTAATATCAAATTAGTTGTAATGCCAAACCACTTGACAACTATTTAAAACGTACTCATTACTCAAATTCATAAAGATGTTTAAAAATAATATAAATAGAGACGTGTTCTTTATTTTATGATGATGTGTCTAAAAAATGCAAAGAAGCAATCATACATCTCGATTAGAACAAAATTTTAAATTTCTATCCTATTAAATATTATTTCTGTCTTATAAAAATTACAAATATTTTTTTCATTACACTATTTTTAAAAAATATCTCTATTGAACTTCTGTTTTCTGGACTATTCGGTCATTGACTATATTATATCTTAAAATATTTATGTATATTGTATTTTTTAGTTTCTATATTATTGTGTCGAAATCAAAAATTAAGGATCCTGAGGCCTTAATATAAAATTATAATATAGTTATATGAACTGATAAAATAAACCGAAAAAATCCGTTTAAAATATTTAAATAATTATTTGTTTGCTTAAAGATAAAAAACTAATTTTAATGTGTTAGAAATAATTAGGTTTAGAAAGAAATATTACAACATGAATTAATATCTATTTTCATTTTATATATATATATATATATATATATATATATATATATATATATATATATATATAACTGTTCAAAATGTAGAAGGTCGCTGTTGTTGCATCATAACAACTATTACTCGTTCTTAAATAACATTATTACATATTTTCGTACTGACCTTCAACAGCGAGACTTTCTTTAATAGTAATCGGAACACCTAGCAGCGGTTTATCGCTCGTATCGGCGCCCGATTCGATGAGACTATCGACAGCACGAGCTTCTTCAAGAGCCTTACCAAATCTATGTTCGACAATGGCATTCAATACGGGGTTTACGTCTCGACAACGAACTATATAAGCACTAACTACCTGTTCACTAGTCACCTACGAATACAAATTATAATTATTGATAAAGAGTACGATCATAAGAAATTGATCTAACTAACCTGTTTCAATTTAATCATTCGAACTAACTGAGTTGCACTGTGCAGCAAGAGAGGATTTTGTATCGGAATACATTTCTTCGACCTCCAGCCGCTCGTTAAACGGAATAACGGCGCTACAAAGAATCCTAACAGGTTTAATAAAAATTTTAGGAAGAATCTCGAGATTACGCCAAACATTTCCTGAAATGATAATAGAGATTTGTGAGTATTGATAATGAGTGAATTTTCTTGGGAAATCTTTTATAAATTATATAGTTTAATTTGATATATTCTTTTTTTTGTGCTTAAGAAAATATTCTGTATTTTTGGGAATATACTTTTTATTTGTTACACGTCTACGAAAAAGTCATCATTTTAATGACATTGTTTATAACCAGTTTCAAAATTTACAAGGTCAAGTTTCATCTGAAAAAAGTAAATAAATAAAATGAACAATCTAATTTCATTGAGAATTGCCAAATTTTGTACACATTTACGTTTTTATAACCATTTTATTTAAATATATTGATATTTAAAAATTATAGTAGTAATATTTTCAGAGTTCATGTAATAAAACACGTTTAAAAAATTTAGTAAACGGCGACTTTAACCCATATTCAGTATATATATATATATATATATATATATATATATATATATATATATATATATGTATATATGTATGTATGTATGTATATAAATCTGAATGAAATGTTGCAAAAAGAAATTTGTAATATTTATAAAAACTTGTACAGATTAGATGTTTAGAATGTTTTGTAACAACAAGAACCGTATCACCTGAAGCGAACTGGTATTAGTGTTCACTCTCACTGATTTAAAAATGTTATTAATTTTTTCAACATTAAAAGAACGGTTCTTTTATAAAATTTACGAAATAATTCATCACGTTTGAGAAATTAACATTATTTAAATTATTTTTTTATATAATGTAAACAGCTAAGAATTTTTAACTACTATTTTGCTTTGTATTATATTTAAATGTAATTTATTTTTTCAAATTTATGTTTTTATTTTAATTACATTAATATTAATCAATATTCTATTATAGATTCTTAATTTTAATATAATCAAACAGTTTACTAATACTTTGTGGTATATTCAAAAAAAATAAAAAAACTAGTACAAAAAATTTAAATATTTATATTAAAATAATTATTATTTGTAAAATTTAGTTTATTTATTAAGAAAGCGTTATAAAATAGTTATAGATCAGATTTGCACAAAATGTAACTTTCTTAATAAATAAACTTAATTTTGTAAAAAAAATAATTATTTTACTATGAATATTTAAATTTTTATGCCAAAAAACTATGTCATCTAATCAAAAGAAATATAAAATTATTTTCTTGCAATAATATTTTTATTTAAGATTTATTATTGTTCTAAGTGTTTTTTTTATTTATTTCAGTAATTTATTTATTGAGATAAAATAATAACACAAAATACATGTTTTTTAGCTAATTTAAATTCATTTACGTCATAAATAGTTTTTGTTAAAGAGTGCAGAGAAGTTATGGATGAATTAATTTGATTTATCTCTAGAAAAAATTTTTAATCTTTTAAAGAACATAAAATAATTTAACTTTTTATATAAGTGTTTCATGATTATGAAATAAATAAACCTTCATTATTTTATTTGATTAACTTTTTTATGTTAACCTTCAAAATAATTTTTCTCGAGTTAAAAGATCTTAATCAAAGCATACGATGTACAATAATATTAAATCATCATGAAATATATGCAAATATTTGTTTAGTTGCAAGTCACTTTATCTTTTGCTCATCAATAATGCTTATAATCAAACATTGTATTTCTAATCGACATTAGTTTCAAGTGAAGAGATGAATATTTATGGTCGTTAAGTAGCAATAAATAATAATAGATAAAAGTACTCATATTGTTATGGAATGTTTACTAGTGATGAATATTAATTAATGTTTTTTTTTTAAAAAAAAGCATTAAATAATTACATTCCTTAGATTAATTCCATATATGTATTTGAACAAATAATAAATGTTTATCTTTTGCTCAATTAATGCCGTTTTGAAGATCATTCATAATTTACTTTATTCATATGCAATAAACCTTGAAATAAAATGATTTTTTTTAAAAACTAGAATAATAATATTAACAACATTTCAAAACACTTATTAAAAGTGTTAATGTAAAAATAGAAAAATATAAGTAAATACAGACACGTGTTATTGGAAAAATAATATAATTATTATATCAATACGATGCTACAAAACATGAAATAAAATAATACTATAGGGATTTCAAAAGAACTTATAAATAATTCTATAAGATGAATTTTATAATACATATATTTTTATACAGTTCTAATTATTCTATTTCTAGGCATTCGTTATTATATTAACTTTTTTATACAAAACCTTAAAGATATTATGTTTTTGTGTATTTTGCTAAGATTAATTTTGTCACTTTTTTGTATCTTAATAAATATTTGTTTTTTAGTCAAAGAAGACACAAACATAAATCAAGTATTGAAAAAATAGGCGCAATAATCCTAATCTTATATAAAAATATATTTTTTACCTGTAATTTATTTTTAAGTATATATTTTAAGATAACTTAAAAAGAAAATCTGGTTTCTATTTAAAAAAAATCGATAATTAAAAAGAGTACAGACAATTTTATAAACTTCTAGATTATTATATTTCTCTAAAATTAATATTTTAAATCTTAAAAATATGTATTTAAAAAATAAGAATGAAATCAACTTTTTTTAAATTGAAATTTATTGAACGAAATAATTTTTTTTCACGAGTGTAATTACATAATTTAAAACATAAAACGATATTATAGCCCCAAGTCTATTCAAAAGGACAAAAATTTCTGTAATTACAAAAATAACTTCAACCTTGAGTCATTAAAATTAAACATATTTTTCAATTAACAGAAACAAAATGCTACATAAACATTTAGTTAAACTATATTTTTTTTGAAAATGTCATTCCGTCGTATTAGTAAATAAATAAATCTCAATGTCAAGCTAATAGTTCACATGAATATAATTAGTTCTTCAGTATATATAATTTCTTGGAAAATATCATCGTATATCAATATGTGTCATTAGTTAAATAAACAATCTTAAAAATAATTACAATACTTCGTATTTTTAAAATTTAAGTAAATAGTTTTATATATTTATAAATGTCTATAGACATTTCATAGAAGTATTTCTTATTAAATATTTTCGAAAATCAATTACGAGATTTGATCATTGATTAGAAATTATTTTTAGAACAAAAATACTTACAAGTATCTCTTGATTAAAAATCAATAAGAAGATTTTATTTCGAAACAAAGGTTTTCAATTTTTGTAATAAGAACAACAAACAATATTTTCAGACTGAACATTTTTTGTACATATGGTTAAAATAGTCATAAAAAAATATTTCAAAAGCAGTGACAAATGTACACAAGTCTAGAGGTCAAGATTAAAATTCAATGACCATAACATTTACAAACTCTCTCGGTTCGATTGTATTAAATAATGTAGTGGAAAACAAATATTAAAAATATGGCATATATATATATATATATATATATATATGTATAGTGTCAGTGAATGCATATATAAATTTTGATGAAGGACAGAAAAACTTTGCTTTTCACGTTCTATTAATTTAATTACGAATGTAAATATTTATATTTTTTTAATATTTTTTTATTATGAACATGATAAATAATATATCTTGATAAATTGATAAAAAAAAATATTTTAATTATAATATCCATTGTTTAAGATATTAAAAATATATGTATGAAAAGTAATTTAGAATTAGAGTAATTGACCTGGATAATTAAATGCAATATTAAATTTATCAGTTACATTAAAATTATCTACAGAAATAAATTCGAATAAGATGTAAATTAAATATAAATATTATATATAAAATAAATATATATCATCATCTTTGTCAACCTCTTTCAATACATCACTGGATGAAGGCTTCTCTCAAAACTTTCCACTTTCAATGATCTAATGTTTTTATCTTCTATTCCATACAGACAACTTGCTTCATATTTTTATCCCATACATCTATGTGTCTTTTCTTGAGATTGTTTTTATATTTATGGGTTCTTAACCAATGATTTCTCTCGTTGATCGAAGTTCTCCACTTCTTGTTATATGACAGATTAATTTTCATTTTATTTTTTTAATAATATCTTTGAAATTCCCACTCTTATTATAACATTCATAGCTTTTCATTGAAATCCATTCATTACTCTTTTTATACTCGTGTGTTCCATATATGTATCTTATACTTTCCATATAAATGTTCATTTTGTGAGTTAATGAGCTTTCCTAAATACATGTAATATTGTTTTTTTAACTTCAATTCCTTTTTCCAAATTTTCAGATATATTATATATTCATGCTATTTTATTGTGATTCATTGTAAGACTATTTTTTTGATTTGCTTTGTTTAATTCTTTGATTTCATTTGGGTTTGTTGAGAAAATAATGAATACATACATATATATATATATATATATATATATATATATATATATATATATAATATCTTATTTATATGTAATTTCAATTTATGATAATTAAGTAAATTCTTGCAGTCTGATTTGTTTTTAAAACGCAATATTGTTTTTATTAATTAAAAAAAGAATGTAAGTCGACCGGTTTTTTTTAAAAAAAATTATTGTATACTGGCATGCGTTAAGAAAATGTCAAACAAATAGAATACTTATTATAATTTCAAATCGTTTAATCATAATTTCTGTTACATTAAAATATTAAATCTAATATCTACGATAATAAAATCATAAGAAAAGTTCATTTTTCGTTAATAAAACAAATAATTAACTTGTTATATTTATTATTAATAAATATGAATTATTTTTTTTAGGCTATGGATTTTTTATATTAGAATTTTGTATTTTCTCCATTCTTTAAAAAAGTATTCTTTTAATGAATGAAATATATCTCGAATAATAAAAAGAATCGAAGACTAAATTTTATAAATATCAATTAAAACTTATAATATAGGTTAGAAATATAAAAATAATTTATTTTCTTAAAATAATATAATAGGTATTTGTATATATCTAAAGAAATACATAATGATATGTTAGAAATATTTTACAAGATATTTTTTGCATTCATAAAGTTATTAATTTTGCATTTTTTTAAAATTAAGATTTAGTTTTATTGAAATAAATAACATAAATAATAATTTAAAAATTTAAAGCAATACTACTACTTCAAATATAGTATAGGGCAAATATAAAAATTTAAATATAGTATTTAATACATTGAAAAAATATACAAGTATTTTTAAATTAATTCAAAACCAATAAAAAAATAATATTGTAATGTGAACATATTAAAATGTCTAAGGTCATTTTTTACTTATGTTCTATTTGCTAGTATATAATTAAAATAATTATTTTATTCTATATAAAGAAATAAAGTTATAATAATGAAAAATTATATGAGGAATAAAACATCATTGATTCTTTATTAACAGAGGCTTATTTAAAAAATAATATTTTTTCAATAACATTTTCAAATGGATAGAATAGTTTAATAAAAAATTTAAATATTTTTAAAATGTATTTTTAAAAAAAAAATTGATTAAAAAATGCAACTCACTCGTATTCTTTGTATGTAAATTAAAACGAGAAAAATGTGAAAATATAGAAAATTTTATAATTAAATCGTACAATTGATCAATCAACACTGTCACGAAAACTAGACACAATATCACATGGCTGTACACTGACTGATTGTTAGCTTGAATTAATCGTCACGACTGCATTCGAACGGGCGATCAACGATGCAAGATCACAACTGGCCTCAAACTATAATTGCTTGTATATCTTATATACAAACAGGTTTGAAATCTACTATCGCTTTGATGAATACAGTATTGTACGTAATCTGAACGTTTTATTATTATTACATAATTTATTTGTTTATAATTATTTTATTGAAATTTTAATCGAATAATTTATGGCCAAGTATGAAGTGACTTTGAAATATTTTGAAAGCTTTAAAAATGTTTTTTTTAAAATAAAACATTCTTTAAATACAACACGAGACGTTATTACTTCATCTATTTGTGTTTTAAAAGGATATTTACTTATAATTGAAATAATAAGGATCTCATTTTTTTAAGATTTACCGATAAGTTTTCTTAATATAAAAATACACAACTATTGGAAATAAAAAATGTAATAGATGCTAATTTTATAAAATTCCTAATATATCTGAATAGTAAAAAATATACAAAAATATAATACATAGAGTAATAAAGTTAATAATTATTAATCGTGCATTTTAAAAAAAAATTCTTTTAACGAAGTATAATGTTCAGAAATATAAATATACTTAAAATAAATCGTCTCTCGAATAAACATATAAATAATTATATTAATTTATTATAAGAAAAAATCCATTTATATAAATGTTTATTCATAATATGTAATTTTATTAAAAATTGTAATTATTCGTTCACTTTTATCGTTCATTTCTGATGAAATCGAAAGTTGGCTGTCTTATTGATATGTATTAGTTAATAGTAGTATATACTACACAAAAGTATACAAACGACTCAAACTGTTGTGAAAGATACAACAGACTAAAGTCTAATGGGGCCACGTTTATTGAACGAAGATAATTTCCAGTCTGCATGTATGGAAAAAAGTTGTTTCATTTCAAAAATGCTTGTGCAATTAACGCTCCAAATATCCCAACGATCGTACATATGTTTCTGAATGAACTGAAAAAAATACTGAAAAAGATGATATCTTTCATTTGATTATAAATAAACATATTATATTTATTGTGTACATTACATGTATTATAAATATTAAAACAAATTAATTATATCAGAACGAAAAACATTTTTCAAAATATACTCGAGATTAATTTATTTAAATTATGATTAAAAGAAGAATAATGTTATTGATACAAGTTGTGGTACATAAATATATTTTCTTAAACTATTTGCATTAATTTATTAATTTTATGGTATTGAAAAATATAAATATTTCTAGAAATAGTCCTATTGATAAAAGTTTCATAAAAAATATCTTGAATATTTTTCTCTATGAATTAATTAATTAATCAATTACAATCCGTAATCCCTGTAAACTTAGTTGTCAAATATACATTCTGGAAAAAAATTCGCACCTCTTTAAAAGTGGTTTATTTAAAGACGACCTGTTCGTCGTCACTATCAATGTATCTATTCTCGGTTAATTTCTTCCCAACATCATCATTCTGTTCAATCTCTAGAATATCAACGTTGTCGTTCATATTGTTATTGTTTACGTACAGATAATAGTTTTTAACGGCTAAGCACATGTTAAACAATACATGCAACGATTCAATCCGGCTCTCATACACCGGTATATCGAATATTGAACAAACCAGATCGACGTATTGCTCCAATGAACAGTTCAACTGATCGTTAGGGAAACCGTCCTTTAATGCTTCAGCTTCTTCTGGAGGCCAATCTTGTAACAGTTCATCGACAGACGGCATTGCACTAAAATGGAAAAATGAGACTTTAATTAATTTCAAAATGTTTAAATATTAAAATATATTAGGTTTTTTTATAAAAAAATAAATGTACTTTTCAAAGATTATAATCACCTACTCACTTTCTGTAAATGACTGTAGGAGGAGGATGAGATGTATGTAAATCGCTAATATCGTTTATCCATTGATCGATCAATTTTGTGTTCTTACTTGCATTATCGACTTTTTTAACATTCTGTAATGGTTGTATGATTTCAATTCATTGACTAATTTAGTAGAAAAATAATAAGTAAATTCTTACCAGATTAGTCGAAGTCTTTTTAGTCTTTTCAGTGGCTTTCAGTTGTAAATACAACAGTGCCGGATCACTCTGTGCTCCTGAAGGTTCATCAAGTACTTCGAGTCCTAGCGTTGACAAAGAACCATTGTCGAATGATTCACCAAGCCAATTCTTTTCCGGTGTAACGACTTTTAGGAAAGCGTCAGTATCACCGACGGCCGGTATAAACTCTGGTATGAAAGGTTTGAACTTGTAATCAAGTTCGATCTTTTGCGGCGTGTATCTATTTTTTAAAAACAATCATAAACATTATCCATATATAAACTAGACTTATTTTTCAGTACACTATTGAAAATAAAAAAATTAAAAGTGATTTTTCAACATCACCTCGTTATATGGCTAAATAACTCCTTAATCTCGTCGTTTACTGTTATATCTTGGAAAAATTTCGGATCGTACGATCCAACCACTTCTGGAGCTTTATTTTTTTTCACGCCGTCCTCGTCACTTTCCGAATCGCTTTCGGTCGACGATCCTCCCAGATGTATTTGTTTCGACATATTTTGAATAGAAGACTGGGCAGCAGTCATACGACTACGAGCTTCTGGTGGTCGTCGAGATACCATTGTCGTGACATAACTCGAAGCTCCCGATGTAGATGGTTGCTAAGAAAAAAAATCCTATATAAATATATAAACTTAAATATAAAATTTATTTTTTTATTAAATGTTTCATTTAAAGTATGAAATCGACTAAACAAATCGTATAAAATATAAGTTCATAATCGAAAAAATATCAAATAATTATTTAGTCATATTTATTATTGACTAACCTCTGTTAAGTCAGATATAAAACGATTCGGATTTGGAGAATCGTTTAAGAGTCTTAGTTCTGGTTCAGACCCCGACGACGAAATATCACTGCTCTGTAAATGCTTATCGTCGATCTTACTGTCATCGTTGTCCGACAGTAACATGTTAAAATTATAGTAAATTAATGATTAGATGATAATTTTGAATGTCTAATATTCGATTTAGTTCATTTATCCACTCGACAATATAAATCAACTTGTCAGAAATATCATTTGCGTTTGTTTACACTTAGTTTCTTAGCAACCGACACCATTGTCTATTTACATGCATGTGAAAAACGTGAACATAATTTATTCATTCACAGGATTAAATATATTTATATAGTTTTTAAAACCTTGATTCAAACAAACTGTATTTTTAAAGGTATTACATTTAATTGTTGTAAAATCAGAAGCGTATATAAAAAGTCTATTAATTTATTAACAATCTTTGTTATTTATTCATGGTTATCAACCATAATTTATTTATAAATTATATACTGCTGGACAAAATTACTTTGTTTAGAAATTTTAAAAAAAAATCAAAAATAGAATATAATTTAAAACTTATTTTTAATTTAATTATAACCACATATATGATTAAATTACCAAACAGAGAATTTTATTCTTGTACTTAATTAATAGAAACGTTTTAAATTAAAATATCTGGATGTATTCATCACTTGTGAATAAGCAAGAAATTTTTTAAAATTGTATTTAATTCTTGATCTGAAAGCACACAGTTATATATTTTTATTTGTGTTTGATTGTGGAAAAAATTAAAAATGAGGCTTTATCCATTTTTAACGACTGAATATTAACAAAAATATTAATTGGGTAAAGTATAATGATATGGAATTGGGTTTTTTGAAAAGTACCTTTGTTCAGATTACTAATAGGTGAACATTTATTTAACGAAGAAAAATATTTTTGATCCATGCATCCTATCTATTTTTATTATGATAATAAAATATTGATCTTAAGTGCCTGAAGAATTAGCAGCTCCAGGCAAAAAAAAAATATATATATATATATATATATATATATATATATATATATATATATATATATATATATATATATATATGAAGAACATTTTGTTTACCACTGTTTAAAAACACACGAATCGTAGACTGTTTATTATGTGGGTGTTTGTATAGTAATATTAATTTAATTAAATAACAATGCATTCAGTTTATCGAGCTGGAATGCATGTTGAAAAACTTTGTCGTACTTGTATGACTGAATCACAGAATATGCATTCAGTCTTTAAGCCTGTCGAGTCTCTTTCAATAGTCAACATGCTAATGGAGATATCGTCAATACAGGTAAATCGAAATGACAGTATGATTTCAATATTTATTATATATTAAATGTTTCCTTAGGTCACTGAAGATGATGGTCTTCCTTTGGCGGTGTGTATGCGTTGCGTGACGAGATTGCACGATGCATTCGAATTCAAACAGCAATGTTTGAGAGTAGAAGCAAATCTCAAACATTTGATTATGCAAAATAATTGTATAAAAGAAGAATATTTAGAAGATGAGAATGTAGAAATCGAAGCGGAACAATTAGATGCATCAAAAACAGACTGTGATGAAGCAGATGTTGAAGACACCCTAGATATTGTGAATGATGACTTCATTGAAGATGATATACGTATGTATGATCAAATTATCTCTAGCTAAGGATTTACATTGATCTGTATTGTTACAGGAAGTCGAAAAGAACCTGAACAAAAGTTCATAAAAAATACAAACGGTCACATTATTGAAAAAGACACAGAGAAAAACGTACAAAAACAGCATAGTCCTTTCACTAAAAAAAAAAGCGTGATGAAGAAACCATATTTCGCCTCTTTTACTGTCGACGAGCATGGTGTCAAAACATACGTTTGTACGGTTTGTCAGAAAAGATACAAGTACGCGACCAGTCTAAAAGTACATATGAGAAGCCATACGGGATACAGACCTTTCTTATGTACGTTGTGTGGTAAAGATTTTAGACAACTGACTGGACTGAGTTACCACATGCGGAGTCACACAGGTGAAAGACCGTTTGAATGTGATATGTGCCATAAGAAATACAGACAATCAGCAAGTCTTAAAACTCACATGCGAGTGCATACAGGTAATATGTACTTTATACAGGTGTCAATTTATTTTGGAATTTATTGTTCAACTTGAAGTAGGAATATAGAATATTCTTGATAATAAATATGTACAAAAAATGGTTTAAATTAATTTTGTAAAACATCCAAAAAAATTTTTTTTTCATATTAGAATTATTTGGCAAGTAATAGAAAAGCTAACAAAATTTAAAAAAAAAATAAGTATTAGAAAATAATTATTATATAGAAGAAAAGGAAAATTAGTGTTAAAAATGTGATTATATTTTTGGAGAAAAAAATGTTTAAAGTATTAAATAAGTGTAAATATTAGGTGTACAAGTATGATCTTGCCGTTCACAAATAGATGGTTGTAGCTATATGTTAAGATCAAATACTCATTTGCCACCTATTGTATGCTAATGTGATGTAAAAACTCTTCAACATTCAATTTGTCATATGTGATAGTTTTTTTGTGCATTGAAAATGTCAAATTTTGTGTTAATAAAACAGCATATGTGGGAAGTTTTACTTCATTACTTTATTTTAAAGAAATCTTCTGCTGAGTCATAGAAGCTTATGATGAACATGCTTTATCTGAAAGAACATGTAGAAAATGGTTTCAAAGGTTCAAAAGTGGTGATTTTGGTGTAAGTGATAAAGAGCTTGGGAAGTCACTGAAAAAAATTGCTGATTAATAGTAGGCATTATTGGATGAAGATGACACTCAAACACAAAAACAAATTCCTGAAGCATTGGGTGTTACACAACAAAGCATTTCTGATCATTTGCATGCGATGGGAAAAATTAAAAAAAAGGAAAATGGGTGCCACATAAATAAAAAGAAATTTAATTAAAAGAAAGATATCAAAAGATGAAAAACAACTTGTGAAATGTTGCTTACTCGATTCAAAAGAAAATCGTTTTTAGATTAAATTGTCACTGGGGATGAAAAATGGATTCATTTTGACAATCCTAAAAGCAAAAAATCTAACAATGGAAATTATGTTGAATAAAAAATTATTTACAATTTTTCCAAAATAAACGTGTTTTTATTTTTGAAAAACTGCAGAATCAAACTCGTACACCTAATAATATAAAACAATGTAAGATAGGTTGAAGATCAAAAAGAATATATTTATAAAATCTGTATGAAAAATA
This sequence comes from Neoneuromus ignobilis, assembly GCA_029203775.1. Classification (NCBI taxonomy): domain Eukaryota; kingdom Metazoa; phylum Arthropoda; class Insecta; order Megaloptera; family Corydalidae; genus Neoneuromus; species Neoneuromus ignobilis. The sequence goes on along the minus strand of CP092096.1, from coordinate 14,489,741 downwards.
TAAGATTGTTTTTTTAAATATATTTTATTTTCTAAATTTAGATCGAATTACAGTTAAAAAACGAAGAGGGTTTTTTTTAAATGAAAATAATATTTAAAAAAAACATTTGCGATTTTGTACCGAGTGTCTAAAAAATGGAAAATTTAAATCAAAGATCGTTTGCAGGTCAACGACCGTTCTTGTGCTCCGTATGCGGTAAAGGGTTCAGGCAAGCTCCTGATCTAAGTTATCACATGCGTACGCACACCAAAGAAAAACCATACATGTGTACAGTATGCGGAAAACGAATGTCAATGAGTAGTCATCTTGTCCAGCATATGCGAACGCACACCGGTGAAAAACCTTTCAGCTGCTCTGAATGTGGTACATTTTTTTCGTTTTCATATCTATTTATTTATTTAAGTACAGCAGTTTATTTTTTATAGGCAAATCGTTTGCATCGACGACACGTCTCAAACGGCATGAGATCATCCACACTGGTCTGAAACCGTACGTGTGCGATGTATGTGATAAAGCGTTTAACCGTTCGAGCACATTGAGAGTTCATTCTATGATCCACACGGACGAAAGACCGCACGTTTGTCCTACATGCGGCCGAGGATTCATACAGGCACATTGTCTCAGGAGCCATATGAACACACACATTAAATCAGAACAGAATTCGACGAAAGTTCAACGGCTGAACAACAAAAACGATGTAAAATAAATAAACAAATCAATATTTTTTTTATTTGTTTTTTGTTACTCGAAAATTTTAAACCCATGGTGCTATAATTGTATAAATTATATCAGCTATAAAATGTTTAATAAATATTCTAAATAAATATTTTACAGTTATTCCTAACGTTTTTCCTAGATACAGTAAATTGTATATGAAAAATCAATTTACCTAACAAACAAACTTATAAATATATTAGTATGTTGATCATTCGAAATCAATTGAGACTTCAGTTTATCTTCTCGAGCGCATATTGACCGATTAACCGCATGATTCTCGATCCCTTTGACCCTTTTAGGTTATTTTTAAATGACAAATATTTATATAATCTTTAGAAATAATTACAAAACATACCAATCTCTTAGATTTTTGAGCTATGATATTCTTTTTCTACCTAGTCTCAGTTAACACAAATGAATTTTCACCCCTACACCACAATGTTTTTAAGTGTTCAATAATCACTTATTGTTCACTTGTTTTTTATAATTACATAATTATATCGGCTGATGCATTTCGATGGCGATGCCATCATTGTCAAAGCCTTTCTGTTGAAATCTAGACTAATTTTCTAATATATACCTATACTAGTTGTGTTCTGTGTCTTTATTCAATCCATCTACAACTGTGGGTTTTTATCTTTCATTTCGTCATCTGGTTTGTCAGTATGAATTTTTTCGGTTATTTATTGTTTTATGAAACATGCTCTATTTTACGAATTTTCGACCTTTTTGAAGACTTGGGTTGATTTATTTATTACTTTTGACGGTACTTGACAATTTTAACCTTTTTGTAAGGTCTGTTCTAGATGAATTGAATATCTGCATGTGTTAGTTTTGTGTTTAATTTTTTTAAAAAAAATTAAACACAAAACTAACTATTTTTTAAAAAAAAATTAAACACAAAACTAACACATGCAGATATTCAATTCATCTAGAACAGACCTTATAAAAAGGTTAAAATTGTCAAGTACTTTTCGAAAATTCGTAAAATAGAACATGTTTCATAAAACAATAAATAACCGAAAAATTCATTTCCCACAGTTGTAGATGGATTGAATAAAGACACAGAACACAACTAGTATAGGTATATATTAGAAAATTAGTCTAGATTTCAACATTTATCAGGAACAAACGGGTTTTTTGAAAATTTTCCCGTAAAAAACCTTCACAAACAAACAAAACACTCACGAACACAAACACCTGCACTCACCTACACATACTGGTACAAAATCTTAACAGATTACACACCACAGCAAATTATATCCATACTAAGAAAAATGTATGCCAACTCAGATCAATAAAGTTTTATTTATTTATTTATTTATTATTTAGATTTCAACAGAAAGGCTTTGACAATGATGGCATCGCCATCGAAATGCATCAGCCGATATAATTATGTAATTATAAATTATATAATTATAAAAAACAAGTGAACAATAAGTGATTATTGAACACTTAAAAACATTGTGGTGTAGGGGTGAAAATTCATTTGTGTGAAGTGAATCAGCCACAGTTCCAAAACAACTAATAGTCTCAGTTACTTTCAATGTTTCCTTGTATTATGATGTATAATATGTTACTTTTTCCGAGCTTTGCATCACGTGCAAAATAAATAAATAATCTTTTCCATGCGATTTAACATCTTGTAAATATCGGCCCAGCTTATACAATAGTCTTTTTAATATATCTGCATTTCGAATACCTCAAGTCTCTTTACGTGTGTTTTTACTAAAGACCAGTTTTCATACTTTAAGAACTAGATTAGGAAGATAGACCATCTTACAAGTCTGATTTTGAATTTTAAATATATTTTCACTATAGAGAACTTGATTCATTTTAACTTTGACTTTCTTTTTCTTATCTTCATTTTCATGATCACGCCCCTATTTTTATATAGATTACACTCAAAGTATATTTTTTTCTAATAGTGGTTCATTTGCTGTAATATATGATAATTCAATAGGATGTTTATTGGTAACCATGATTTTGGTTTTAGTAATTTAACTATTCGTTTTATATTGTTGTTTTAGATCGTATTCTCTAATTATTTCTATGATTTTATTGATAAGAAGCTAAAGATTTTCATGTATATCGAAAAACATGCCTGTATCATCAACATATCTCAAGTTGTTCAATTATTTACGTTGATACCAAACTTTGTAATATTAGTCAATGTGGATGTGGTGTTCTAGGAATTAACTCATTATAAATCCTTTCTGTTGTGATATTTTAGGAATTGATTATATTCCTTTATATTATAGTTTTTATAATAACATAAGCCTTATTAAAAAAATATTAAGTTTACATATACATACATAACTATCAATAGTTATCTTATAATATTTATCAATTATATACTTGTTACTATGAAAATGTAAGAAAAAGTCTTTATAAAAAATAAAAAGACATGCAGAATAATACGCAGTTATCTTCATCCTTTAAATTTTTTTTCACAATTGGCTAATAAAACAATGACTCTATTAAATAGAAATTAATTTTCAAATGAAATAAGCTTAAATTGAATACATTTAAGTGCACTTTATATTATCTGTAAGTGCATTTAATAGAATGTATAGGCGATTTTTTTCAAAAATTGGATTTAAAATACTATAAGAAGCATTTCAGTTCATTCTCGTCTTTATATTTAATAAACAAGTATTCTAGTATTCATAAACCAAAAAAATGTTGAAGACAGTTTTGTTTGCTATAACAGCGGTGATCATTTGTGAGGCTGGTAAGTTTAGCATCTAATGTTTTTAATTAATGTTGATTTTATTTCTGTGAAAAAATAAGTATGGGGTTTTGAAAAATGATAAGTAATTAATTAAAAAATATAATCTATATATAAATATGCTAAACAAAAAAATAAATCTATATATAAATAAAAAAATATAATCTATATATAAATATGTTAAATCGTTTATAACAAAATGTTACTCTCTTTTAATTTTATTAGATTTTATATTAGGGATAAATTTGTCTACTATGATATTAAATAAATTGTTTTTAAAAGAACTATAAAGTACAGAGATTTTTATTTCTGTTCATAATTAATACAGTTTAATTTAAATATTTTTTAATATGATTTTTCATTTAAAATATAACTATACAAATGAATATTAATCTTTCATATGTTAACTTTACAGGTCCTTTTTACACTTCATATCAATCAAGAGATATAGGACGTATTGTAGGTGGGTCTCAAACAACTATCGCCAAACATCCTTACCAGGTATTTTGAAATATGCATTATATATATATATATATCATCATCATCATAACGCCCACATCAGTCCACTACTGGACGAAAGCCACAATGAATGCTAACATTCATTGTATTTGGTCATATTCACCACGCTGACCAGGCGGATTGGTGAAGATTTTTTTATTCGGGGTTTACTCCCTTCTCGACAGTTATTTTTTACAAGATGAGGTTGTCGGCCTTCATGCTCAACCCTCGACTTGAAAACGAGGGACTCTCCGACTGGGAATCGAACGCAATCTCCCGCATGACACGCGGTGATGCTAACCACTGTACTACCCAGTCGGTACATATATATATATATATATATATATATATATATATATATATATATATATATATATATATATATGTGAGTGTGTGTGTGTGTATCTTATAATACAAATTTGTTTCCAGCTTTCTTTACAAATAAATGGAATTCCGTATTGTGGAGCATCTATAATTGGACCTCGTTGGGCATTGACGGCGGCTCACTGTATTCAAGCGTACGGAAAAATCATTTTTCATATATTCAAATAACTATCATTATAATACCATAGGAATTAATTTAGAAATTAAATTAAAATTTTCACAATTATTTGTGTTTCAGAGAAGCTAAACAAATATCACTCCGTGCAGGAAGTACATCACAATATAATGGTGGTACGGTACATCAAGCAGTAAAAGCTGTAGTTCATAAACAATTCAATAATAAATCTCTGGATTATGACATAGCAGTCATTCAGGTATATAATAGATTTGTGTGTTTAGTTCGCATGTGATTTATTTATTTGTTAAATATCAAAAAATATTAATAGATATGTGGGGGATATTGTAATGATGTGTGGATGTTGTGTGGTGACCGTTTTGTGAATAAATACACTGTTGAAGATGTCGATAGATATAATATATTTATTTCGTTGCTTAACGTGGTTGTACAGTTATGGTTTACAGAGTTGACTATTATATGATGATGGCGAGACTCGAGTCTCTTGTGTTGTATTTGTTGATGATGGTGATTGTAGCGACGGTGGTGAGACTCGAGTCTCTTGTGTTGTATTTGTTGATGAGATTATGCGAGATCCCGGGAACAATGTCAAACGAGATCAGTGTCTCAGTTGAATGTCCGAGTGGCACTGTCTGATGAGCCGATGTTTGGCGATGTCTTTTATACTGATTTGTTGGTCGTTATCGCATTCCTGACCCAGTATGTGGTCTTCCGGGGTTGCTCTTCCCGGCGGTTAAGGGAGCGTCATTTCGGGTAATACGATACTTCTTCACTGCTACACACGGGCATGTGCTATCGATCTTTCAACAGCTAGATAATTGACCAGTTGCAAATCTTCGTTTCGTAACCGCCACAGTACCCCCCTACCAGTGGTGAACGATATTAATGTTTGACGTCGGATACCTGGTGAAAATATGTCGTGTGTTTATGACAACAGCGGCGTTACGTGTGTAACTTGCGTGTGAGATGCATGGATGTGTCGTTTATATACGTGCGTGCGGCGTTCGTGCGTCCGGCGTACGGCTTGCGTGCGTGCTGTGAGCGTTGCGAGCGGCGAGCGTTGCGTGTGCGAGCGTTGAGTGTGCGAGCGTTGAGTGTGTGCGACGAGCGTTGCGTGCGGCGAGCGTTGCGTGCGGCGAGCGTCGTTCGTACGTGCGCGCGTGCGGCGTATATAAGGCGAAACCAGGTGTGTTCGATGGAAGGCGGTTCAGACGACGCAGCTATGCTGCTCTTACAGCGTACGAATGCCTCGTCTGAGCTGGAGGACTGGATGGGGACCTTGCGCGTGTCGTGGTTCCGAGGTCGGCTGCTCGAGGATCTGAACACGGCGCGTGTGTGGTCCGGATGCTCCTCTACGTGTTCGGTGGACAGGTTGGGCCGGTCGCGTAGCGTCGAAGTGCCGTGGCGTGGTCACGGTGAGTCGGAGTGCCGTGGCGTGTTCGTGCTGCGTTGTCGGGACCGTGTGTCGCGCCGAGGGTTGTAGAATCCGAAGGGCGTAGTGCGTGCGGCCGGTCGCGTAGCTTCGAAGTGCCGTGGCGTGGTCGCGGTGAATCGGAGTGCCATGGCGTGTTCGTGCTGCGTTGTTGGGACCGTGTGTCGCGCCGAGGGTTGTAGTGCGTGCTCTCTTCGGGGCATCCTTCACGGCGACGGGATCTGGTGGGTCGCCGGTCGTCCAAGTTTTCTGCCAGAGATGTTGCTTGTTCGTATTGTTGCGTGTTCGTATTGTTGCGTTGTCGTATTGTTGCGTTGTCGTATTGTTGCTTGTTCGTATTGTTGCGCGTTCGTATTGTTGCGTTGTCGTATTGTTGCTTGTTAGTATTGTTGCGTGTTCGTATTGTTGCTTGTTCCACCACGTTAATCACGTCGGGGTCACCACTTTGTGGGGGATATTGTAATGATGTGTGGATGTTGTGTGGTGACCGTTTTGTGAATAAATACACCGTTGAAAAATGTCGATAAGTATAATATATTTATTTCGTTGCTTAACGTGGTTGTACAGTTATTGTTTACAGAGTTGACTATTATATGATGATGGCGAGACTCGAGTCTCTTGTGTCGTATTTGTTGATGATGGTGATTGTAGCGACGGTGGTGAGACTCGAGTCTCTTGTGTTGTATTTGTTGATGAGATTATGCGAGATCAGTGTCTCAGTCGAATGTCCGAGTGGCACTGTCTCTCGAGCCGATGTTTGGCGATGTCTTTTATACTGATTTGTTGGTCGTTATCGCATTCCTGACCCAGTATGTGGTCTTCCGGGGTTGCTCTTCCCGGCGGTTAAGGGAGCGTCATTTCGGGTAATACGATACTTCTTCACTGCTACACACGGGCATGTGCTATCGATCTTTCAACAGCTAGATAATTGACCAGTTGCAAATCTTCGTTTCGTAACCGCCACAGATAAATACATCATTTCCGATTGGATCGGGTAGAGTTGATAAAATAAATCTTGCTGAATCCGGATTTGTTGTACCAGACAATTCTTCGGTTGTAGTCAGCGGATGGGGAACTCTTACTGTAAGTTTACAATAATATTTGAAAAGAAGAAAAGATATCCCTTTTAAATCACAATAACAATATTGCAATCGGTGAAAATAAGATATTAATAATTGCCATAACATCTTATTTTATTTAATGTAAATTACGTAATGTAATGTAATGTAAATTACGTTAAATCTGATTCGTCATTTACTTCATTTTAATTTGTATAAAATTATTAAGACGACGTCTGTTTCAAACATTTTAGTAATTCATTAATTTATATTTATCAAAGATTTTATAGTTATATTGTATTGTATTTAAATAGAGCTGGTTTAAAAGATTCATTTTATTAACATCAATTGAAGTACATAAACGATTCTGTTGAAATTTATTAAAAGATATTTGATTTTTAGGCCGGTGGCTCAACTCCAGAATATTTACATGAAGTATCAGTCAATATTATCAATCGGAAACAATGTCAAACGAGTTACATTAATGAAAATATTACAACGAGGTTTGAATGATAGATATATTTTGTATTTTATAATCAAAGATTTGAAATGTACATACTGACAAATGTGATTTAATAATTTTCATTGGATCGAATTCACTTTCAGAATGATATGTGCCGGAATTGCAAAGGGCGGCAAAGATTCATGTCAAGGCGATTCAGGAGGTCCGCTCATCTATAAAAACAACACTCAGGTCGGAGTCGTATCGTGGGGGTATGGATGCGGTAGTTCTCAATATCCTGGCGTTTACACAAATGTCGAGAATTTAAGACAATGGATTAGAAATAATACTGGAATATAGATTTTTGTATAAGAGTTTAATAAAATAAATGATATCATAATATATAATACTATTTAAATAAAAATCAAAATGATTAGATGAAAATTTGTGTGTTTTTTTGCACTCCTATTCTAATTAACAATATTTAAATGTGTAATATATTACAAAAATATTTTTTTTCAAATAAATGATAATAATTAAATACTTATTTAATATATTTCCAATATAATAAATATAAATCAAGAGAATAGAAAATATATCGCAAATTTCTTAACAGAACAAATCATTCAAAAACATTTTAATAGAAATTCGTACAGGTACAATTATAAATTTTAATAACTAATTCGAAAATTATAAACCAAAAATCAAATATGGATTTCTTTTATTAATTACTATGATTTTGTTCTAATGTAATAACTCTTTTGTTGAAATCATAGTCACTTTTTTGGTTACAATAGGTTTCAATAGCGTGTGTTATCTTAATAGTTAATTAACACTATTTTTTTGAAAACTAATATCAATTAACTACCTGGAAAATTAATAAGTGTTTTTTCTCTATACATAAATTACTTCATCGAATAACGTTTTATTATCTATCAAGAAACAGAAAAAAATATCACTAAACAATAAATATCCGTTTGCATTTCTATTAATTGCATAAAAATAACATTATCTTTAAAAATTCGCAATAAATCTCTTCAAGAACAGTACTATTTTCTGTTTAAAGTAATCTTTTTTAACTTTGATCAAAAATGATAATTTAAAAAAAGATTATACATTTGAAAATGCATTGTTTATTTATTTATTTAATTAATATCTCGTTTAGAAATTCGTATATATAAAAGAACTGTTTCAAATCTCAGAGACAAGTATAGAACAAGATGAAGTCTACAATCATTTTCGTTGTATGTTTAACTGCTATTTTTGCAGGTATGTAAAGTTATTTCATAATGTTATAATTTCAAGTTGTGGAAAATATTGTTAAGTTTATATCTTTTATAAGATGAATATATATAAAAGGAAATGATTAAACATATGATTCTAATTTTTCAATTAATTTCAAAGGGCTGCTAAAGCCTACATTCGGTGGGCGAATTGTCGGTGGTAAAGAGACAACAATTGAACAATTTCCACATCAAGTACGTATACTTTTATTCTTGTGAGATTTATGTTTTTAGAAAACAGATATAATGTCATACATATTTTTTTAATTTGTTATTTTCAGATATCGCTCCAAAAACACGGTAAGCATAGATGCGGCGGTAGTATCATTAGTGAAGATTGGGTACTCACTGCAGCACATTGTTTAATAAGGTAAGTTTTTTGATTTGAATGATTAAACCCATATTAATGTTTGATTACATAATTTTTACTTTTTACAGTCAGAAAGAGAGCACTTTAACAATTCGTTCTGGTAGTACGACACATAATAAAGGAGGTGTTGTAACACCAATCGAAAAAATGATATTGCATGAAGATTACGTATATGCAACTTACGATTATGATATTGCACTTATCAAAGTATTTATACAATAATATTTATTTATATAACTCTTAATGTTTTTTTTTTAAATAATAATTGTAAAAAATTATCAAAAGTTTACTCCAAACTACTATAAAAAGATTTACACTAATAATTCCACTTCTTATTGATAACTTATTTTCAACATTTATGAAAATGTATTAAACATTCATATATGGTTATCTTCTCTTTGAATAATCTATAAAGGTTAACTGAAATACTTTTAAGAATATATATATTAGGTTGGCAAATATCTCCCTTCCGTCTTCTGGTCTTTTGAATTTCGCAGCTATGTACAAAAAAAAAAAAAAAAAAAAAAAAAAAGGGAAATACTTGCCAACCTAAATATATATATATATATATATATATATATATATAACTCAATTTATCGATGCAGGTATCAAAAAAATTCGTCTTCAGCAACTCTGTAAAGAAAATCGATCTTGCTGAGAAATCAACTGCTGCAGGAACACTTGTTACGGTGTCCGGTTGGGGAAATTTAAAGGTAAGAAAAGTTTTTTTTAAAAAAATAGTTCAAAGAAATTGAAATACCATCCTATTAACAAATCTATAATTCGATAACAGAAATATGGATTGCAATATCGTATTGGATTACTTATTAAACGTGATTTATTATTTGTTTTTTTTTCGTAGTCTGGAGGATCTTCACCGATAAATTTACACGCAGTGGATGTCAATGTTATTGATCATGATAAATGTAGCGACGCTTATAAAGTTCGCTACAATGTTACAGAAAGGTTTGTATTTGTTTTTTTCTTCCGAAAACAATATTTCGATAGTTTTATCGTAAATGAAAATATTTTTTTTTAATTTCAGAATGATATGCGCTGGTGTCATCAACGGTGGTAAAGACGCTTGTCAAGCTGATTCCGGTGGTCCGTTGATTGTTAACAATCCACGTTTACTTATCGGTATTGTTTCTTGGGGAAAGGGTTGCGCTCAACCTAAATATCCAGGAGTATATGCCGATGTTGCAAATTTACGCCAATGGATTAAGAATAACAGTGAAATTTAAATAATATCATTTAATTTGTTATGTTATCCAATTTTGTGACTTTCTAAATATGTTAAATAATAAAAATATTGAAGAAAGAATTTAGTTGAAGATATATTAGCAATATAATTGTACAATCAAATAATTTTATACTTTTCTTTTTTAAAAAATATTACCGTTAACATAACCTTTTCCTTATACAAAATAAATATAATTAATATTTGTAAAAGAAGAGTAGTTTGATTTTTCACAATTTTAAATTTGAAAAATTCAAACCATTAAAATTGTTAATATATCCTTAATATTTCCTTGATACAAATTCATACCATTACTGCAGAGGATTTTTAAATAATTTTAAAAGAATATTAATTATTAGAAAAATGTAATAACATTTCATAATATTATATGGGATGTTATCACTGTATGTTATCGTTTATAAAAAAAAGCAAGGAAATCATTTAAAGGAATAAACTGTTTGAAAAATATTTTATAGAAATTCATATAGACACAGTTGAAAATTTAAGGACGAGTCTAAAAATTATAAAATAAACATTAAAGATAATGTTTCTTTTATTCATTTCTATGATTATGTTCCAGTGAGATACACTTTTGTTGAGACTATAGAGTCACTTTTTGGTTATAATAGGTTTCAACAGCGTTTGTTATCTTAGTATTGATTACTATTAATCTTTGGTCACCAAATGCTAATTTAAATCAACTATCTACAAAAAAATTAGTATTTTTCCTCTATGCAACAGATTATTTAATAAACAAAGTGTTTTATTATCTATAAAAAATAGACACAAAACTATCACTAAATAATCAATATGCGTTTGTATTGTTATTCATTGTTTAGAAAAAAAATTATCTCTAAGCATTTGAAATAGATTTCTTTACGAAACACACTATTTTCTATTTAAATTAATCTTTCTTGATCTTGATCAAAATGATAATTAAAAAAATATGTATTTTTTTAATGTATTGTTTATATATCTAATTCATATCTCGTTTAGAAATTCGTATATATAAAAGGACTATTTCAAATTTAGAAACAATTATCAAACAAGATGAAGTCTACAATCATTTTCGTTTTGTGTTTGACGGCTGTTTTCGCAGGTATGTAGAATTGTTTTTAATTTTTATAATTTCAGGTATAGGAAAATATTGCCATATTTAAGTTTATATATTTTATAGAATGAATGTATACGAGGAAGCGAGCAAATATATGTTTTTAATTTTTCAGTTCCTTTCAAACGACTGCGTAGGCCGACACTCGATGGACGAATTGTCGGTGGCGAAGAGACAACAATTGAAAAATATCCACATCAAGTACTTATACTTCATTATTATTCGTTTGATATTTACGTTTCTAAAAAATAGTTATACCATTACAAATTTTTTAAATTTGTCATTTTTAGATATCGCTACAAATAGACGAAGAGCATATGTGCGGCGGAAGCATTATTAGCGAGGATTGGGTTCTTACTGCGGCGCATTGTTTATACGGGTAAGGATTTTGATCTGAATGATTGAACCTATGTAATATATGATTATTTAATTTTTATTTTATACAGCGAGGAAGAGAGTTCTATAACGATTCGTTCTGGGAGTACGACATGGGATAAAGGAGGTGTTTTAACAACAATCCAAACAATGAAAATGCATGAAAATTACTCAAATGTTACAGAAGATTATGATATTGCACTTATCAAGGTATTTATTCAATGATATTTATGTAACTTGTAAATATTTTTTTAATAAAAATTAAAATTTACTAGAGTAATTTTAATGATTAGTAATTAGAATAATTTTGACAATTTTAACGATTTTTAATAAATTATTTTCAACATTTAGGAAAAGGTATTAAAAATCCATATATTTTAATGTTTAATTATATAATCTATGAATATTAATTCAAGTAATTTTAATATATATATATATATATATATATATATAACTGTTTCTTAATATAGGTGTCAAAAAAATTCGTCTTCAGCAACTCTGTCAAGAAAATCAATCTTGCTGATAAACCAACTGCTGCAGGAACACTTGTTACGGTATCCGGATGGGGACATTTGTGGGTAAGAAAACTTTAAAAATAAAAAAAATATATTTGAAGAAATTTAAATACCATCTTATCAAAAAATCTGTATTTCAATGTAGAAATCAGATTGGATTGCTATACACCTGAATACTAATTAAACTTGATTTATCATTTATTTATTTTTAGTCTGGAGGATCTTCACCAGAAATCTTGCACAAAGTGGATATAAACGTTATTGATCATGAGAAATGTAATGATGACTTTGGCGGTGATATAACAGAAAGGTTTTGTATATTTTTTCTTTCCATCGAAAACAATTTTTTGGTAATTTTATAGTAAATATTGTAGATGAAAAAATATTTTTTTTCATTTTAGAATGTTATGCGCCGGTGTAGAGGGTGGCGATAAAGACTCTTGTCAAGGTGATTCCGGTGGTCCATTGATTGTTAACAATCCACCCTTACTTATCGGTGTTGTTTCCTGGGGAACCAAATGTGCTGATCCTGAATATCCAGGAGTATATGCCGATGTTGCAAATTTACGCCAATGGATTAAAGATAACAGTGGGATTTAAATAATATCATTTAATATTTTACATTATTCAATTTTGAAGATTTATAAATATGTTAATTAATAAGAAAATTATAGAAAAAAATAGTTGAAAATATATTATTTTGTATAATAGTTTAATAAAATAAATGATTACATGATATATAACATTATTTTAATGAAAATCAAAATGATTAGAAGAAAATATATTCTTGTATTTTTCAGTACTCTTATTCGAATTTATAATACATAAATGTGTAATACATTACAAAAATAGGGTTTTTAATGATCAATAATCGAATATTTATTTAATATCGCCGTAATATAATTAATATAAATCAAGAGAACAGAATATATATTTGCAAGTGTACTCAAAAAATATTAGAGTAAAAAAAGTAAGTACCTTAATCAAGGCACTAAAGTCCATGTAAAACCTAAGCTTGTCTGACAATTTAAAAACTCGATGACAGTTCTTTTTATGAGAGGAGGTTATCAACCCCATACCTAAGCCCTACACTGGAGGACAAATAACAATAATTAACTGAATGCTAATAAAACTGGAAATATCAAAATTTGTTAATGTTAAGTTAAATCAAATAAAGTAATATATATTTAAATTATTCGATATTTATAATTTATTAGGGGCTAAAAAAAGAAAGTTAGTGAATCGTTATAATGAAAATGTTTTACATAAAATATTATATAGTAGTAAGTTATTACTGTATACTGTAGTTTATAAAAGAAAAAAAATCAAGAAAATATCTTAATAGAACAAATCCTCCAGAAAATATTTTATAGTGATTTGACAGACACAGTTAAAAAATGTATGAACTAATCCGAAACTTATAAGCCAAATATCAAAAATGATGTGTCTTTTATTCATTGCTATGATTCAGTTCGATTGAGATAACTTATTTGTTGAAATCATAGTCACTTTTTTGGTTATAAAAGGATTCAATAGCGTGTGTTATCTTAATAGTTGATTAACACTAATTTTTGGAAAACTGACATAAATTAATTACCTGGAAAAATAATTACTGGTTTTTCTCTGTACATAAATTATTTCAACGAATAACGTTTTATTATCTATCAAGAAAAAGAAAAAAATATCACTAAACAATAAATATCCGTTAACATTTCTATTAATTGCATAAAAATAATATTATCTCTAAAAATTCGTAATAAATCTATTCACGAACAGTATTATTTTCTATTTAAAGGATTCTTTTTTAACTTTGATCAAAAATGATAATTTGAAAAAGATTATACATTTGTTAATGTATTGTTTATTTTTTTTATATATTTATTTAATTAATATCTCGTTTAGAAATTCGTATATATAAAAGAACTGTTTTAAATCTCAGAGACAAGTATAGAACAAGATGAAGTCTACAATTATTTTCGTTGTATGTTTAACTGCTGTTTTTGTAGGTATGTAAAATTATTTCATATTTTTATAATTTCAAGTTGTGGAAAATATTGTTAAGTTTATATCTTTTGTAAGATGAATATATATAAAAGGAAATGATCAAATATATGATTCTAATTTTTCAATTAATTTCAAAGGACTGTTAAAGCCTACATTCGGTGGGCGAATTGTCGGTGGTAAAGAGACAACAATTGAAAAATTTCCACATCAAGTACGTATACTTTTATTCTTGTGAGATTTATGTTTTTAGAAAACAAATATAATGTCATACATATTTTTTTAATTTGTTATTTTCAGATATCGCTCCAAAAATACAATGAGCATAGATGCGGCGGTAGTATCATTAGTGAGGATTGGGTACTCACTGCAGCACATTGTTTAATAAGGTAAGTTTTTTGATCTAAATGATTAAACCCATATTAATGTTTGATTACATAATTTTTACTTTTTACAGACAGAAAGAGAGCACTTTAACAATTCGTTCTGGTAGTACGACACATGATAAAGGAGGTGTTGTAACACCAATCGAAAAAATGATATTACATGAAGATTACGTAGACAGAACTTTAGACTATGATATTGCACTTATCAAAGTATTTATACAATAATATTTATTTATATAACTCCTAATGCTTTTTTTAAAAAAATAACAATTGCAAAAAATTATCAAAAGTTTACTCCAAAATACTATAAAAATATTTACAGTAATAATTCTACTTCTTGTTGATAACTTATTTTCAACATTTATGAAAATGTATTAAACATTTATTTATGTTATCTTCTCTTTGAATAATCTATAAAGGTTAACTGAAATACTTTTAAGAATATATATATATAATTCAATTTCTCGATGCAGGTGTCAAAAAAATTCGTCTTCAGCAACTCTGTAAAGAAAATCGATCTTGCTGAGAAATCAACTGCTGCAGGAACACTTGTTACGGTGTCCGGTTGGGGACATTTAAAGGTAAGAAAAGTTTTTTTTAAAAAAATAGTTCAAGAAATTGAAATACCATCCTATTAACAAATCTGTAATTCGATAACAGAAATATGAATTGCAATATCGTATTGGATTACTTATTAAATGTGATTTATTATTTGCTTTTTTCGTAGTATCAAGGATCTTCACCGATGAATTTACACGCAGTGGATATCAATGTTATTGATCATGATAAATGTAGCAACGACTATAAAGATATCAACAATATTACAGAAAGGTTTGTATACGTTTTCTTTCTTCCGAAAACAATATTTCGGCAGTTTTATCGTAAATGAAAATATTTTTTTTTAATTTCAGAATGATATGCGCTGGTGTCATCAACGGTGGTAAAGACGCTTGTCAATCTGATTCCGGTGGTCCGTTGATTGCTAACAATCCACGTTTACTTATCGGTATTGTTTCTTGGGGAGAGGGTTGCGCTGATCCTAAATATCCAGGAGTATATGCCGATGTTGCAAATTTACGCCAATGGATTAAGAATAACAGTGGAATTTAAATAATATCATTCAATTTGTTATGTTATCCAATTTTGTGACTTTCTAAATATGTTAAATAATAAAAATATTGAAGAAAGAATTTAGTTGAAGATATATTAGTAATATAATTGTAGAATCAAATAACTTTGTACTTTTCTTTTTAAAAAAATATTACCGTTAATATATCCTTTTCCTTATATAAAATAAATAGTGAATATAATTAATATTTGTAAAAGAACAGTAGTTTGATTTTTCACGATTTGAAATTTGAAGAATTTAAACCATTCAAATTGTTGATATATCCCTTATATTTCCTTGATAAAAATTCATACCATTACTGCAGAGAAAAATAATATGAATAATTTTAAAAGAATATTAACTTTTAGAAAAATGTAATAACATTTCATAATATTATATAGGATGTTATCATTGTATGTTATCGTTTATGAAAGAATAAGCAAGGAAATAACTTAATAAACAAACTGTTTGAAAAATATTTTATAGAAATTCATATAGACACAGATGAAAATTTAAGAACCAGTCTAAAAATTATAAAATAAACGTTAAAAATAATGTTTCTTTTATTCATTTCTATGATTATGTTCCAGTAAGATACACTTTTGTTGAGACAATAGACTCACTTTTTGGTTGTAATAGGTTTCAACAGCGTTTGTTATCTTAGTAATTGATTACTATTAATCTTTGGTAACCAAATACTAATTTAAATTAACTATCTGGAAAAAAATTAGTATTTTTCCTCTATGCAACAGATTATTTAATAAACAAAGTGTTTTATTATCTATAAAAAATAGACACAAAACTATCACTAAATAATCGATATGCGTTTGTATTGTTATTCATTGTTTAGAAAAAAATATCTCTAAGGATTTGTAATAGATTTCTTTACAAAACACACTATTTTCTATTTAAATTAATCTTTCTTGATCTTGATCAAAATGATAATTAAAAAAATATGTATTTTTTTAATGTATTGTTTATATATCTAATTCATATCTCGTTTAGAAATTCGTATATATAAAAGGACTATTTCAAATTTAGAAACAATTATCAAACAAGATGAAGTCTACAATCATTTTCGTTTTATGTTTGACAGCCGTTTTCGCAGGTATGTAGAATTGTTTCTAATTTTTATAATTTCAAGTAAGGAAAATATTGCCATATTTAAGTTTATATATTTTATAGAATGAATGTATACGAGGAAGCGAGCAAATATATGTTTTTAATTTTTCAGTTCCTTTCAAACGACTGCGTAGGCCGACACTCGATGGACGAATTGTCGGTGGCGAAGAGACAACAATTGAAAAATATCCACATCAAGTACTTATACTTTATTATTATTCGTTTGATATTTACGTTTCTAAAAAATAGTTATACCATTACAAATTTTTTAAATTTGTCATTTTTAGATATCACTACAAACAGACGGAGAGCATATGTGCGGCGGTAGCATTATTAGCGAGGATTGGGTTCTTACTGCGGCGCATTGTTTAGAAGGGTAAGGATTTTTATCTGAATGATTGAACCTATGCAATATATGATTATTTAATTTTTATTTTATACAGCGAGGAAGAGAGTTCTTTAACGATTCGTTCTGGGAGTACGACATGGGATAAAGGAGGTGTTTTAACAACAATCGAAGAAATGATAATGCATGAAGATTACTCAGATGATACAAAAGATTATGATATTGCACTTATCAAGGTATTTATTCAATGATATTTATGAAACTTGTAAATATTTTTTTAATAAAAATTAAAATTTACTAGAGTAATTTTAATGATTAGTAATTAGAATAATTTTGACAATTTTAACGATTTTTAATAAATTATTTTCAACATTTAGGAAAATGTATTAAAAACCCATATATTTTAATGTTTAATTAAATAATCTATGAATATTAATTCAAGTAATTTTAATATATATATGTATAACTGTTTCTTAATATAGGTGTCAAAAAAATTCGTCTTCAGCAACTCTGTCAAGAAAATCAATCTTGCTAATAAATCAACTGCTGCAGGAACACCTGTTACGGTATCCGGATGGGGACATTTGTGGGTAAGAAAACTTTAAAAATAAAAAAAAAATATTTGAAGAAATTTAAATATCATCTTATCAAAAAATCTGTATTTCAATGTAGAAATCAGATTGGATTGCTATACACCTGAATACTAATTAAACTTGATTTATTATTTATTTATTTTTAGTCTGGAGGATCTTCACCACAAATCTTGCACAAAGTGGATATAAACGTTATTGATCATAAGAAATGTAATGATGACTATGGCGGTGATATAACAGAAAGGTTTTGTATATTTTTTCTTTTCATCGAAAACAATTTTTTGGTAATTTTATAGTAAATATTGTAGATAAAAATTTTTTTTTTCATTTTAGAATGTTATGCGCCGGTGTAGAGGGTGGCGATAAAGACTCTTGTCAAGGTGATTCTGGTGGTCCATTGATTGTTAACAATCCACCCTTACTTATCGGTGTTGTTTCCTGGGGAGAGGGTTGCGCTGATCCTGATTATCCAGGCGTATACGCCGATGTTGCAAATTTACGCCAATGGATTAAAGATAACAGTGGGATTTAAATAATATCATTTAATATTTTACATTATTCAATTTTGACGATTTATAAATATGTTAATTAATAAGAAAATATATAAAAAAAATAATTGAAAATATATTATTTTGTATAATAGTTTAATAAAATAAATGATTACATGATATATAATATTATTTTATTGAAAATCAAAATGATTAGAAGAAAATATATTCTTGTATTTTTCTTCACTCTTATTCGAATTTATAATACATAAATGTGTAATACATTACAAAAATAGGGTTTTTAATGATCAATAATCGAATATTTATTTAATATAGCCGTAATATAATTAATATAAATCAAGAGAACAGAATATATATATGCAAGTGTACTCGAAAAATATTAGAGTAAAAAAAGTAAGTACCTTAATCAAGGTACTAAAGTCCATGTAAAACATAAGCTTGTCTGACAATTTAAAAACTCGATGACAGTTCTTTTTATGAGAGGAGGTTATTAACCCCATACCTAACTCCTACACTGGAGGACAAATAACAATAATTAACTGAATGCTAATAAAACTGGAAATATTAAAATTTGTTAATATTAAAAAAAATAATAAATAAAGTGATATTGTATTCAAAATTATTCGATATTTATAATTTATTAGGCTAAGAAAAGAAAGTTAGTGAATCGTTATAATGGACATGTTTTACATAAAATATTATATAGTAGTAAGTTATTACTGTATGCTGTAGTTTATAAAAAAAAATCAAGAAAATTTCTTAATAGAACAAATCCTCCAAAAAATATTTTATAGTGATTTGGCAGACACAGTTAAAAAAATTAAGAACTAATCCGAAACTTATAAGCCAAATATCAAAAATGATGTGTCTTTTATTCATTGCTATGATTTAGTTCGATTGAGATAACTCTTTTATTGAAATCATAGAGTCACTTTTTTGGGTACAAAAGGATTCAATAGTGTGTGTTATCTTAATAGTTAATTAACACTAATTTTTGTAAAACTAACATCAATTAATTACCTGGAAAAATAATTACTGGTTTTTCTCTATACATAAATTACTTCAACGAATAACGTTTTATTATCTATCAAGAAACAGAAAAAAATATCACTAAACAATAAATATCCGTTTGCATTTCTATTAATTGCATAAAAATAATATTATCTCTAAAAATTCGCAATAAATCTCTCCACGAACAGTACTATTTTCGATTTAAAGTAATCTTTTTTAACTTTGATCAAAAATGATAATTTGAAAAAGATTATACATTTGTAAATGTATTGTTTATTTTTTTATATATTTATTTAATTAATATCTCGTTTAAAAATTCGTATATATAAACGAACTGTTTTAAATCTCAGAGACAAGTATAGAACAAGATGAAGTTTACAATCATTTTCGTTTTATGTTTAACGGTTGTTTCTGCAGGTATGTAAAATTATTTCATATTTTTATAATTGAAAGTTGTGGAAGGTATTGTTAAGTTTGTATATTTCATAAGATGACTGTATATAAAAAAATGATAGAACATATGATTCTAATTTTTCAGTTCCTTTCAAAGGACTGTTAACGCCTACATTCAGTGGACGAATTGTCGGTGGTAATGAGACAACAATTCAACAATTTCCACATCAAGTACGTATACTTTTATTCTTGTGAGATTTATGTTTTTATAAAATAGTTATACTGTCACGCATATTTTTTTAATTTGTTATTTTCAGATATCAATGTTAATACACAATAAGCATCAGTGTGGCGGTAGTATTATTAGTGAGGATTGGGTACTCACTGCAGCACATTGTGTAGTAGGGTAAGTTTTATGATCTGAATGATTAAACCGATATAAATGTTTGATTACATAATTTTTACTTTTTACAGTCAGATACAGAGAACTATAACAATTCGTTCTGGCAGTACGGCAAGGATTACCGGAGGTGTTGTAACACCGATCAAACAAGTGATACTGCATGAAAATTATAGAAACATCGATTACGATATCGCACTTATCAAGGTATTTATAAAATGATATTTATTTGTATAACTCGTAAATATTTTTTTTAAAAAAATAATGATTGTAAAAAAAATAAAATAATTGTTAATTAATTATTTTCAACAGTTTGCAAATGTATTAAGAATTCATATATGTTGTCGTTTCTTTAAACAATCTATGAATATTAATTTTAATAATTTCATGAATATCATCCCCCCCCCTATATATATATATAACTGTTTCTCGATACAGGTGTCAACAAAATTTGTCTTCAGCGACTCTGTAAAGAAAATCAATCTTGCTGATAAACCAACTGCTGCAGGAACACCTGTTACGGTGTCCGGATGGGGACATACGTCGGTAAGAAAACTAATTTCTTTTCTTCCTGTTTTTTAAAAAATGGTGCTCTGGTGTAATGTGAAATTTCGTTTCCGAAGTTTTCCAAGAATTACCAAAGTATAAGTTTTATGAAATAAATTAATGGTTCTTCGTACATTGTTAAATAGAGACAAGATCGAGGTTGACGAGAAAAATGAATAGAGAACGGAGTTCTTTTGTAAAAAATAATAGATTAATAAAATCGAAGTGCTATTAAAAATATTTGTATTTCGATAATTGAAATATTATTGGAATAATTTACATCAGATTACTTGTTAAATGTGATTTATTATTTGCTTTTTTTCGTAGTTAGGAGGATCTTCGCCTATAAAATTACACAAAGTAGATATCAATGTTATTGATCATGATCAATGTATCAACGCCTATAAAGGTTTCTCCAAAGTTACAGAAAGGTTTGTATATGTTTTCTTTCTTCCGAAAACAATATTTCGGTAGTTTTATCGTAAATAAAATTTTTTTTTCATTTTCAGAATGATATGCGCTGGTGTCATCAATGGTGGTAAAGATGCTTGTCAACGTGATTCCGGTGGTCCGTTGATTGTTAACAATCCACCTCTACTTATCGGTATTGTTTCTTGGGGAAAAGGTTGCGGTGATCCTAAATATCCAGGAGTATATGCCGACGTTGCAAATTTACGCCAATGGATTAAAAATAATAGCGGAGTTTAAATAATGTCATTTAATAATTTACAATTTTGACAATTTCTATATATATTAAATAATAAAAATATTGTAACAAAAATTTGAAAATTTATTAATAAAAAAATGAAGAATTAACTAACATAATATTTAAAAAAATATTACTGTTAAAGTAACCTCTTCTTTATATAAAATAAACAAATATTGGAGAGTAGTTTAACTTTTTACGATTTGAAATTTGAAGAATTAAAACCATTGAAACTGATCATAAATTCAATATACTTTCTTTGTAAAAATATTGTAGTATTTTTATTTATATTTATACTGTAGTTGAGTTTCAAATAATTTTTAAATAATATTAATTTTTAAAATAATATTAAAGTTTCGTTAAAAATATTCAATTGAGTATTTATAATACTCCTCTTTTTAATCTTTTTGTTTAAAATAATTACATATTATTTTTCTTGTTGCTATTTTATTTTTCTATCTATACAAAAGATACTTTAACACTGGCCTTTTACAAACTATTTCAATATTGATAATTAAAATAGACAAAAAATCTTTCACTAAACAACCGATATTTATCATTTCTATTTAATGTTTAGAAATAATATTACCTTGAGTACAGAACATTATTTTCTATTTAAATGATTTTTTCCGACTTTGTTCAGAAATGACAGATTAAGTAAAAGATTATGTATTTTTAAGTGTATTGTTTACTTGTATTTTATTAAAACTATGTTTTTTGCTGTATTGTTCATAAAACTATGTTTTTTATATTTAATTCATAATTGATATCTTAATTAAAAATGCGTATATATAAAAGAATAGTTTTAAATCTCGCAGACAAATAAGAATAAATCAAACGAGATGAAACTTGTAACCATATACATATTTGGTCTGGCGTCAGTTTTCGCAGGTTAGTAAAATTATATTTCACACACACACACACACACACACACACACACATATATATATATATATATATATATATATATATATATATATATATAGTTTTAAGTAGAGAAAAACATTTTTATATTTCAATTTGAAAATTTTGCCAAATATATTTATAGAACACAATAAGTAAATATGTTATTAATTTTTCAGTTCCTGTCAAAGAACTGCAGAGACCGTCACTCGATGGACGCATTGTAGGAGGTGAAGAGACAACAATTGAAAAATTTCCACATCAAGTATATAAATTTTTATTCGTTTGTGATTGGACTTTTTAATGAATGGACTTTTTTTATAATTTATCAGTAAGTGACAATTTTTTAATTATTTGTTATTTGCAGATTTCACTTCAACAGAATGGAGAACATATTTGTGGAGGTAGCATCATCAGCGAGGATTGGGTTGTTACTGCAGCTCATTGTTTAAAAGAGTAAGAGTTTAGATCTAAGCTATATGATTTATATAAGTACACGATTTTTAATTTGTATTTTTTTTTTAGTGTACAAGCTAGCTCCGTATCAATTCGTTCTGGTAGTACGACGAAAAATAGTGGAGGTGTCGTATCACCTGTCGAAATAATAAAAATGCACGAAAATTATTCAGGAAAAGATTATGATATTGCACTTATCAAGGTATTAAAATACATACTTATCATTTCTTTAATATATTTATTAAAATTAATTCTAATATTTTCATAAACATAACTATATAATTATCTGTCAATAAAGGTGACAAATAAATTCGTCTTTAGTAATTCTGTGAACAAAATCAATCTGGCTGATAAACCAACTACAATAGATACACTTGTCACAGTTTCTGGATGGGGAGCATTGACGGTGAGAAAACTGAATTATTTAAAAATAATAAATTAAAGAAATTAAAATATCATCTAATCAAAAAATCACTACTTCGATAAATGGAATTTGACCGGAGTACTGCAAACTACAATAGATCTTTTAAAATTACAACAGTTTTTTATTTTTTAGTCTGGCGGATCTTCACCGACAATTTTGAATAAAGTGGATGTAAACGTAATCGATCATACGAAATGTAATAACGATTACAAAGAATACGGTGGTGTTACAGAAAGGTTTATACACGTTTTCTGTTATTATAAAATAATATATTTCAGTTATTTTATTCCAGGTAAAAATATTTTTTTAAAAATTTTAGAATGTTGTGCGCTGGGGTTATCGCCGGTGGTAAAGATGCTTGTCAAGGGGATTCCGGTGGTCCGTTGATTGTTAACAATCCACCTCTACTTATCGGTGTTGTTTCTTGGGGAGTTGGATGCGCTGATCCTAAGTATCCAGGTGTGTATGCTGACGTTGCAAATCTTCGCAAGTGGATTAAGGATAACAGTGGCATTTAAATATATATATTTATTGTATTATCCAACTCTGATCATTTTTAATTATGTTCAATATAAACAATTATTGTAAAGAAAAAATACTTAAAAATATATTAGTAATAAAATTGTAGAATCAAAGAACTTTGTATTTTCTTTAAAAAAATCATTGCATAATAAATAACAATTATATTCTTAAAAAGTATATATATATATATATATATATATATATATATATATATATATATATATAATAGGATATGTATCTATGTAATCGTATATAGTTATAATTATAATTTTGTAAAATATCAAAGAGATAATATTAGATAAGTAATATTCAAGGATAATTTTAATCTAAATTTGTATTATTACTTCAAAATTACAAAACTCATTCAATCAGATAACAAAATTGTAAGACACTCTTGAACTGTTATTTGTTAAAAAATTATGAAGAATTTTATAAAAAAAACAATAGTATCTTTTTAAGTTTGTGGATTAAAGAGTACTTGATATAAGTTTACTCATTAAAATACAATACATACGTACATACATACATACATACATATATATATATATATATATATATATATATATATATAAAATCGAAAGAGTCATTTTTAAACCACAATCAAAATGAAAACACAAGTGACAGTTTTTCTTTTTTACTTGTTCGCTGTATGTTCAGCTGGTACGTTTAAATGATTAATGCATATAAAATATTTTATTTAAAATTAATTAATTTTCATTAAAGACTAACCATAAAACCAATCGGATGAATATAAAATAACATATTTATTATAAATGCTTGATGTTTTCAATTTTCAAATATTTCAAATACATAATATACAATTTTAAAGTTTCGTTCCTTTTCTTTTTTAAAAAAATCTAGGTTCGTTGAAACAGTTTTCAAAATCTGTCAACGATGGACGGATCATTGGTGGTGTTGAAACAACGATCGAAGATCTTCCACATCAGGTGATAAAAAAGAGAATCGTGTTTTTTGTTTGATCATTTCGAAAGAAATATCGAATGTCTAAAAGTCACAAGTCAATTGCATTATGAAATAATAATATATATGTATATATTGTATTATAAAATAAGTAGATAGAGTCGGATTAATATAGATTTAATTCTCGTTTCAGCTTTCTTTAATGGAATATGGTTATCACTCGTGTGGAGCGTCAATTATCAGTGACGAATGGGCATTGACTGCAGCACATTGTATTATTGGGTAAATTTTAATTTGGATAAGAATCAATGTTCTATCATAATAATAGATCTACTTAGGAATATATCTCGTAGTAAGGTGTCAATAAGAAAAAGTTTGATTTTTTATTATTTCCTTTCTCAATCTTCATTTAAAAGTCTTAATTGGTTTATGACAATGATTTTAATACATTAAAAGAAAAAAATAATATTCAAGTATTTCTATAGAAGGTTAAACTTTTATGAAACTATTATAATTTTCTACAATAAATTTATTTTCAGTGTACGATTACTTCTTTTGTAAAAAATTGAAACAATGTTTAATTGAAAATATCTCATACTAGTTACTCTATAAATTCTTATTTGTATATAAATATTTTAAAATTTTAGAGCTGATATGAATGCGTTGAGTCTTCGAGCTGGTACCACTGAACGAGATTTTGGTGGAACAGTACATCCAATATCGCAGATGATTTCGCATAAAGATTTCAGCGAGGGTAGTGTAGATTATGATATTGCAGTTCTGAAGGTAGCGTTTTCTAATTATTCTTCAATTCTGAACAAATCATTAAATATTTTTTATAATATTATAACAATTACTGTGTTTTTTCATATTATAATAAATGTTAGTTTAGTTTTATAGAAAATCATATTGAGTTACTTTTTTTATTTTTATGCGTAGGTAGAGATCAAGTTCAACTTTACTAAAAAGGTGCAGAAGATTTCGTTAAGGTCAGCAGGAAGTACAGTACCTACTGGAACTAAGGTCGTTGTATCTGGTTGGGGAAAAACATCGGTTGGTTAATTATATAATAATATATCAATCGAATATTTAAATAAAAAAAACTGATTTATTGATTGATAAAAAGCTATAACATCTTTAATCATTTTTTTTAATTGAAAAGATATGTCGTTTTAGGTCGGTGGAGTACTTGCATCAAATTTACGTAAAGTAACTGTAGATGTTATCGATCATAAAAAATGCGAGGACGCTTACAAATTTATAGGTAAAATCACTCCGAGGTAATAAAGTTATAAACATTTATATAAATTATGATGTCTATAACAAAAATTATTTTACAGAATGATGTGCGCTGGTGTAGCGAATGGTGGTAAAGATGCGTGTCAAAATGATTCTGGTGGTCCATTGATAATCAACAGTCCGCGAGTTCAAGTCGGTATCGTATCTTGGGGCGAAGGATGCGCCGATGCCAAATATCCAGGAGTGTATACTGACGTCTCCGCACTACGACAATGGATTAAAGATCAAACCGGAGTCTAAACGACTATTTTAGTCAGATGTTAAAACGAATCGAGCAAATGAATTTGATTAATGATTTTTGAATTAATATGTTTGTATATTTAATACTATATCGATGTAAATGCTAATAAATGTTTAAATAAATAATAATATTTGTTCAAGTAAAGAAATTATTTATATTATTTTAAGTTTACGATTTATTCCAACATGTACTGATTAATTTAAAAAATGTATTCTCCAATAAAAACCAATTTTATTCAATAAAATGTTTCTTAACAAATATTTCACATAGAAATAACCTTCATATTCATTTATTTTAAATCAATATAATTTATTAAATTAATAAGTTGATAAAAATTAGATAATTGAAGTAATATTATATGCTAACCTGCTTTTAAAATCTATAAATACACTTTTTAAGCACTTCTATTGATATGTAAAAGTAATTTTGATTGTTAATTATCAATTGATTTATCGAAAATCAGTTAATATGTATATAAATAAATTTTTAAACTGTTATCACTTATTTATCAATTACATTTTTATTGTATCTATATGAAAATACATTTAATTAAAATGTATTATAACAAATAATGGAAATTTTAACGAAGTATTATGTATTACTCTGAGATTAAATATTATTTCTGAACTATGATACAAATCTATAGTTTAGAAATTTAACAATTAATTGTTTTTCGCTATTGTAAATTTTAAAATGATTTTTGATATTTTGGAACTAATATATATATATATATTAAAAAATATAAATAATACATTTTTTTATTTATTTAGCCACGTTTTATTTAACGATTTAACCTTGACAATAAAAAATGGTATTAAATCTAGAAACAAAAATAGATACCATTTGAACTTGCAACAAAAAAAATATAGATAGTAAAATTATATTATGAAACAAGTTACAATGACTTCTAAGAAAATTGTACTGTATACACCAACAAACAAAAATAAGGTTGATAATTACTTCACAAATATATCTATAAATTCATGGAAAAGGAAAAATCACAAAGATATGATTAGAGTTAACAACAGATTTTAGATAAAGAAAACGATAAAACCCTAATAGTGGAAAGCATCAAAAAAATATATTTTCGGGGCGGGGGTTCGGTTTTATTCTCTATCTTTTTTAGATATTATAATATTTAATTACCATCTATTTTGAAATTAAAATAAAAGATAAAGATAAAAAATATTTTTTTATTAACAAAATAGTACTATATCAATGTTCTTCGTTTATTGATTAAAATTGATTTGTATTGAAAAAAACACAATTTAAATATACAAGTACTATGAACAATAGTTTAGAAAATAATCATAACTTATAATCTTGGAATTATAGGTATAAATTCACATGCTAATAGTTGAAATTATCATTCAATATGAAAGTAACACTGGTATTAGTAGCATCATTGGCTGCGGTCTGCCTAGCAGGTAAATTCAAAATTACATATTTATTTTCATTACAAAAAAATGCTTTTATATTTTTTGCTTAAAATTATTATTTGAATAGATTTTTTATTTTCTTTAATTTTTTTGTGATTTTAGGCCCGGCTCAGTTGCCAAAACAATTCCCCGATGGAAAAATCGTCGGAGGTGTAGAAACTACAATTGAAGATCTTCCACATCAGGTAAATTCTCGATCTGAATGTTAACAACAAATCTTAGGTTTTGAATTCTAGTAACAGATATATTTTTTCTAATTTCAGTTGTCTCTTATGTATTATGGCTCTCACATCTGTGGAGCAACAATTATTAGCGCTGATTGGGCTGTCACTGCATCTCATTGCGTCGATGGGTAAACACATTTTCTTTTTTTCATGAAGAATAATAGATAATTATATTTAAATGAAACATTAAACAATCAATTAAAAAAATATTCCTTTCTAAGATTTTTCATAATCGAAATTTATTCATTGACACATTATTTTTATTTATTATTGTTTATTACGTCAATTACATTTTTTTGTACTAAAACGAAACAAAAATCTACATTATTTTTCTTTCTTTGTTTTATTAAATCAATTATTGTCAATTCTAGTCGCTCTGCAAGTTCGATTTCTCTCCGTTCTGGAAGTACTGCAGTGAACACTGGTGGAACTGTTCACCCTGCTTCACAAATCATCATGCATGAGAAATACAACAGGCAGACAATTGATTATGACATTGCAGTTATCAAGGTTAAATAATATAAATTTATTTTTGATTTCTATTTCTAAAAAAAACACATTAACAATAATATATAATATCAGGTCTCTAAACCATTCACTTTTACCTCATCGTCACAACCAATTCAAATGCGTGCATCAGGCAGTACAGTTCCAACCAACACACCAGTCACTGTTTCTGGATGGGGAACTACATCTGTGAGTTATTATACGAATATATATATATATATATATATATATATATATATATATATATATATATAATAGATAGATTTATAGAAACTGATTATTTATATTTCTTTTCAATTTTTAATCTAGTCTGGCGGATCCTCGCCAAAGAATCTTCGCAAAGTAACTGTCAACGTTGTCGATCATAATAAATGTGACGACGCTTACTGGCAATATGGAGGTGTCACTGAAAGGTAATTATAGATTTTCTACAATTTCTGAACTTTACTTTGTAAATTTGATACTCATCAAATAGATAGTTAACCCGTGTGATGCAATAATCATATTTTTGTTCTTTCTAGAATGATGTGCGCTGCTGTTCCCGAAGGTGGCAAAGATTCGTGCCAAGGTGATTCTGGCGGTCCATTGATCACAGACAGCCCACGTGTGCTCGTCGGTGTTGTCTCATGGGGTGCTGGTTGTGCTTCCAAAGGATATCCAGGAGTCTACGCTGACGTGTCTGTACTCCGCGATTGGGTCAAGAGCAAAACTGGTGTCTAAATATTGTTTCTTGATTATTTTGTGCTTAATGAAATATGTTTGTTTTAATGCTTAGACACAAATATTATTGTAACTCTACCTTTGAAATAAATAAATATATATATATATAAGCATACTCTAACTTTTTCAAAAGAAAATTAAAATATTGCTTTCGTTTTTTTATACATATTTATATTTTATAAATAAGAGAACCTTTAAAAACATTTTATTGTATTTAATTTTTTCATTCGCTTATAGTATGGTTTTTATTGATTCAAAAAAATATACACATTCCATATATATATATATATATATATATATAAACCAAAAAATACATACAAGTAGTAATCAGTTAAATCTTTGTCTACAATAAATCTAAGTATAGTGATAATACTTTCTTTAGTATCTTTCGGCTTGGCAGAAGTACGTAAATTGCGTAACTTTGATTGACAATGCCCATGCACACGTGCTGAATAAAAATTATATTTAATTAAAACAATCCTCTTTCCTTTTGATATGAAATCAGATATAAGTATATTAATAACATTTATCAGTATATTATCCTAAAAGATAGTTTAAATAGTAAACAATTTTTAACAATATCGCTACTTTATCAATATTTGTCATTATTTATATTGTAAAGTGTACATTGTAGATATATACAAATATCATGAAAAATAATCATTGCTATAATCATAAAAAATGATCTTGGAATTATAAGTATAAATAGGCATGCCATTAGCTGAATCGTTTGTCATTCAACATGGCTATAACACTCGTATTAGTAGTATCATTGGCTACGGTCTGCCTAGCAGGTAAGTTCAAAATTATTATTTTTTCATTGTAAATAAATTAGTTTTATATTTGTTGCCTATGAGTTCTATTTGGATAATTCTTTATTTTTTTAAAAAAGGTATTTAATCTAAGAAATGAATTTCAATTAAGATCATTTTATTTTTTAGGCCCGGCTCAGTTTATACCGAAACCATTACTCGATGGTAAAATCGTCGGAGGTGTAGAAACAACAATTCAAGATCTTCCACATCAGGTATCTTTTTGATCAGAATAAGAAAAATGATTATTAGATTTGGAATTCTAACAACAAATGTATTTTTCTTACAGTTGTCTCTTATGTATTATGGTTCTCACATCTGTGGAGCAACTATTATTAGTGCTGATTGGGCTGTTACTGCATCCCATTGCGTCGATGGGTAAATATTTTTTATATTTATTTATTTTAATTATATTAATTTATTAAATTTTATTTATATCTATAATTTTTTATTTATCAATACTGTTTATTATTCAATAATATTGTTTACACTAAAATATAAAAAATGCGTACTATTGTGTTTATCAGTTTTATTAAATCAATTTATGTTACTTCCAGTCGCTCTACAAGTTCGATTTCTCTTCGTTCGGGAAGCACTGCTGTAAACTCTGGTGGAACTGTCCACCCGGCTTCACAAATTATCATGCATGAAAAATATAACAGAAATACGATGGATTATGATGTTACAGTTATCAGGGTAAAATAATATATATTGAATTTTTTTTTATTATTTTTAAAATAGATCACAGTAACAAAAATATATGATTTCAGGTCTCCAAACCATTCGCTTTCTCCTCATCGTCGCAACCAATTCAAATGCGTGCATCAGGTAATAAAGTTCCAACCAATACACCAGTTACTGTTTCTGGATGGGGAACTACATCTGTAAGTTATTATACGTCTTAATATATATATATATATATATATATATATATATATAAATATAAAAACTTATTATTTATATTTCTTTTTAATATTTAATCCAGTCTGGCGGATCCTCACCAAAGAATCTTCGCAAAGTAACTGTCAATGTTGTTTCTCATTCACAATGTGATGACGATTATTGGCAATATGGAGGTATCACTGATAGGTAATTATAGATTTTTCTAGGACTGCTTAATTCTAATTCATAAATTTTATTCCGGCAACAAATTAATAATCAAATCGTGCGATATTATAATCATATCTTTGTTCTTTTTAGAATGATGTGTGCTGCTGTTCCCCAAGGTGGCAAAGATTCGTGCCAAGGTGATTCTGGTGGCCCATTGATTACAACCAATCCACGTGCGCTTGTCGGTGTTGTTTCATGGGGTGTTGGATGCGCTGCCAAAGGATACCCAGGAGTATATGCTGACGTATCTGTACTCCGTGATTGGATCAAGAGCAAGACCGGTGTCTAAATTCTGATTATATGCTATTTTATTCTTTATGACAAATGTTTTTTAATGTTATGATACACATATTATTATAACTCTTCCTATAAAATACATAAATAAGTATATAAATATAGTACTCCATCTTTTTAAAAAGAAAATAAAAACATTATTTTTGTTCCTTTTATACATATTTCCACTTCATAAATAAGAAAACCTTTAAACACATTTTATCGTATTCGATTTATTTGTTTGCTTATAATATGTTTTGTATTGACTCAAAAGAATACATACACACACACATATACATATATATATATATATATATATATATATATATATTAGGTTGGCAAGTATCTCCCTTCCGCTTTTTTTTTTTTTGTACATAGCTGCGAAATTCAAAAGACCAGAAGGCGGAAGGGAGATATTTGCCAACCTAATATATATATATATATATATATATATATATATATATATTTATATATATATATATATAAGTTGTACAACCCATAAAACCTTGACATTTTCGATGATGGCTAGTCGTACGGGACAGCATATATCAACCAGCATATAACGATTGTTTATATAATATCTCTCTGACGAGGATATAGAATTTTCTCGAACCGTGAAATCATCATAATCAATTACATCATTGATTATGAAGAATCAAATATCAGAGGTTTCTTTGCAAACTAAGACAGCCTGAAAAGTTACTTCTACTAAACTATTCGAACAGCTCTAATATAGCATTCGGATAGTTTATATTGAGAGAGCTCCTCGAGGCGCTGTGGTGATATTATGGTGAATTTGGTGTTATATTTGACTAGTGTTGTTATTAGCTGATAAATAAAATAAATTTGTTTATAAAATTGTGCATCTAGTGTTAATTGTTAAGCCAGCCCAACCGCTAACTTATCCTAAATAGCCCAATTTTATAACTTATATATATCTGTATATAAGTGTAGAAATTCATATAGGCAGTCAACACTTCAATTTCCCTCTACAACAAATCTTAAGTATCGTAATTATCCTTTCTTTAGTTTTTTAATGCATGGTAGAAGTTTGTAAATTACGAAACTCTGATAAGCAATGCCCGTGCACAAGTGCTGAATAAAAATTAAATTTAATTAAAACAATCTTCTTATCTTTTGATATAAAATCAGATATAAATATATTAATAACACTTATCAATATATTAAATTAAAAGATCGTTTATATTGAAAACATTTTGTAACAAAATCACTATTTTATCAATATTTGTTATTATTTGTATCAAAAAATGCACATCGTAGGTATACAAATATCATGAATAATACTCACGGCTATAATCATAAGTAATGATCTTGGAATTATAAGTATAAATAGGCATGCCATTAGCTGAATCGTTTGTCATTCAACATGGCTATAACAATCTTATTAGTAGTATCATTGGCTACGGTCTGCCTATCAGGTATGTTCAAAAATTACATATGTATTTTTATTACAAATAAATTACCTTTATATCTGTTACCTATGAGTACTATTTGAGTAATTCTTTAATTTTTTTAAAGAAGATATTTACTCTTAAGAATTATCTTCAATTAAGTCCGTTTTATAAATTTTTAGGCCCGGCTCATTTTTTACCGAAACCATTACTCGATGGTAAAATTGTTGGAGGTGTAGAAACAACAATTGAAGATCTTCCACATCAGGTATCTTAATAAAATAAGAAAAAATAAAGTTAAATTTCGAATTTTAATAGTAAATTTATTTTTTTTAATTACAGTTGTCTCTTTTGTATTATGGTTCTCACATCTGTGGAGCAACTATTATTAGTGATAATTGGGCTGTTACTGCATCCCATTGTGTCGATGGGTGAATACATTTTTTATATTTATTAATTTTAATTATATTTATTTATTATATTTTATTTATATTTATATTTTTTTATTTATCAATACTATTTATTATTTAATAATATTGTTTACACTAAAATATAAGAAAAAAATGTGTACTATTGTGTTTATCAGTTTTATTAAACCAATTTATGTTACTTACAGTCGCTCTACAAGTTCGATTTCTCTCCGTTCCGGAAGCACTATAGTGAACTCTGGTGGAACTGTTCATCCTGCTTCACAAATTATTATGCATGAAAATTATAGCAGTATTACATTGGATTATGATATTACAGTCATCAAGGTAAAATAATATAAACTTAGTGTTGATTTTTCTTATTTTTAAAATAGATCATACTAACAGAAATATATATTTCAGGTCTCCGAACCATTCTCTTTCACTTCATCGTCGCAACCAATTGAAATGCCCGAATCAGGTAGTACAGTTACAACCGACACACCAGTGATTGTTTCTGGATGGGGAGCATTAGCTGTAAGTTATTATACGTGTATGTTTATATATATATTTATACAAAAACTTATTATTTATTTCTCTTTTAAATATTCAATCTAGTCTGGTGGACCATTACCGAAAGATCTTCGCAAAGTAACTGTCAACATTATCGATCATGAACAATGTAATGATGATTATTTGCAATATGGAGGAATCACTGAAAGGTAATTATAGATTTTTGTAAGACTGCTCAATTCTACTTCATACATTTTATTCAGGCATCAATTAGATAAACAAATCGTGTAATACAATAACCATATCTTTGTTTTCTTTAGAATGATGTGTGCTGGTGTTCCTGAAGGTGGCAAAGATTCATGCCAAGGTGATTCTGGTGGCCCATTGATTACAAATAATACACGTACATTCGTCGGCGTTGTTTCATGGGGTCTTGGATGCGCTGCTAGAGGATTCCCAGGAGTATACGCTGACGTATCTGTACTCCGTGATTGGATCAAGAGCAAGACCGGTGTTTAAATTCAGATGATCTGCTATTTTGATCTTTATTAAATTAGTTTTATAATGTTAAGAAAGACATATTATTGTAACTCTTTCTATAATATACATAAATAAATATATAAATGCAGTACTCTATGTTTTAAAATAGGATATTAAAACATTATCTTTGTTCCTTTTACACATCATTTCATAGATAAGAGTAACTTTAAACACATTTTATAGTATTCGATTAATTCGTTTGTTTATAATATATTTTGTATTGGCTCAAAATAATATACATAAGTATATATATATATATATATATATATATATATATATATATATATCGATATATAAGGGGCATATTCGCATAAGAGTCATCATTTCAATTTCCTTCTAAAATGAATCTAAGTATCGTAATTATACTTTCGTTGGTTTCCTAATGCATTCTAGAAGTTTGTAAATTACGTAATACTGATTAGCAATGTTCATACACAGGTGCTGAATAAAGATTACATTTAATTAAAACAATCCTCTTATCTTTTGATATGAAATCAGATATAAGTACATTAATAAGACTTATCAGTATATTATCTTAAAAGCTAGTTTAAATAGAAAAAAATTGTAACAAAATCACTACTTTATTAAGATTTGTTATTATTTGTATTGAAAAATGCACATCATAGATATCCAAATATCGTGAATACTACTTACGCCTATAATCATAAATAATGATCTTGGAATTATTAGTATAAATAGGCATGCTATTAGCTGAATCGTTTGTCATTCAACATGAAACTAACACTCGTATTAGTAGTATCATTGGCTACGGTCTGCCTAGCAGGTAAGTTCAAAATTACATATGTATTTTCATTAAAAATAAATAACTTTCATATCTATTGCCTATGACTACTATTTGATATATTCTTTAATTTTTTTAAAGAAGATATTTAATCTTAAAAATGGTCTCAAATTAAGATCATTTTATAAATTTTTAGGCCAGGCTCATTTTTTACCCAAACCATTACTCGATGGTAAAATTGTTGGAGGTGTAGAAACAACAATTGAAGATCTTCCACATCAGGTATTTTATAAGAATAAGAAAAACGAATGTTAAATTTCGAATTCTAATAACAAATGTATTTTTTTAATTACAGTTGTCACTTTTGTATTATGATTCTCACATCTGTGGAGCAACTATTATTAGTGCTGAATGGGCTGTCACTTCAGCTCATTGCGTCGATGGGTAAATATATTTAATTTTGATTAATTTTAATTATATTTATTTATTATACTTCATTTATATTTATAATTTTTTATTTATCAATACCGTTTATATTTTCAATGATATCGTTTGTAGTGAAATGAAAGAAAAAATTGTGTATTATTCTGTTTATAAGTTTTATTAAACCAACTATTGTTACTTTCAGTCGCCCTATAAGTAGTATTTCTCTCCGATCTGGAAGCACTATTATAAACTCTGGTGGAACTGTTCACCCTGCTTCACAAATCATCAGGCATGAAAAATACGACATCCAGTCAAATGATTATGATATTGCAGTCATCAGGGTAAAATAACATAAACTTAATTCTAATTTTTATCATTTTCAAAATGAAACACACTAACAGAAATATATAATTTCAGGTTTCCAAACCATTCCCTTTCACCTCAACGTCGCAACCAGTTGAAAT
This sequence comes from Neoneuromus ignobilis, assembly GCA_029203775.1. Taxonomy (NCBI): domain Eukaryota; kingdom Metazoa; phylum Arthropoda; class Insecta; order Megaloptera; family Corydalidae; genus Neoneuromus; species Neoneuromus ignobilis. The sequence goes on along the minus strand of CP092096.1, from coordinate 14,453,973 downwards.
GCGTGCATCAGGTAATACAGTTCCAACTGACACACCAGTGACTGTTTCTGGATGGGGAGTTTTATCTGTAAGTTATTATACGTGTATATATATATATATATATATATCAACTTATTTATTATTATTCTTTTCAATTTTTAATCTAGTCTGAGGGACCCTCACCGAAGAATCTTCAGAAAGTAACTGTCAACATTGTCAATCATGAACAGTGTAATGACGCTTATCAGAAATATGGAGGAATCACTGAAAGGTTATTATAAATTTTTCTAGGACTGCTTAATTCTAATTCACGAATTTTATACTGGCATCAAATAGATAAAAAAATCGTACACTAGCATAGTCTTGTTATTTTTAGAATGATGTGTGCTGGTGTTCCTGAAGGTGGTAAAGATTCGTGTCATCGTGATTCTGGTGGCCCATTGATTACAAACAATCCACGTATGCTTGTCGGTGTTGTTTCATGGGGTCTTGGATGCGCTGTCCAAGGATATCCAGGAATATACACTGACGTATCTGTACTCCGTGATTGGATCAAGAACATGACCGGTGTCTAAAATCTGATTATTTGCAATTTTGTTCATGCTTAGATACACAAATTATTGTAACCCTTCCTATAATATACATAAATAAATATATAAATCCAATACTTATGTTTTAAAAAAGAAAATTAAAACATTATTTTTGTATCGTTTATACAAATTTCCACTTCATAAATAAGAAAACCTTTAAACACATTTTATTGCATTCGATTTATTCGTTTGCTTATAATATGTTTTGTATTAACTCAAAAAAATATACACATGTATATACATATACATACATATATATATATATACATATATATATATATATATATATATATATATATATTTCAGTATATAAGTTAGAAATTCATAAAGGCAGTCACCATTTAAATTTTCCTTTAAAATGAATCTAAGTCCTTTCTTTGGTTTCCTAATGTATGGCAGAAGATCGTAAATTACGTAACTCTTATAACCAATGTCCATGCACATGCGCTGAATAAAAATCACACTTAATTAAAACAATCCTCTTTTATTTTGATATGAAAATCAGATATAAGTATATTCATAAGACTTATCAGTATATTATCTTAAAAGCTCATTTAAATAGAAAACATTTGTAACAAAATCACTACTTAATTAATATTTGTTATTATTTGTATTGAAAAATGCACATCGTAGATATCCAAATATCGTGAACACTACTAATGGCTATAATCATAAGTAATGATCTTGCATTTATAAGTATAAATAGGCATGCTATTAGCTGAATCGTTTGGCATTCAACATGGTTATAATACTCGTATTAGTAGTATCATTGGCTACGGTCTGTCTAACAGGTAAGTTCAAAATTACATATCTATTTTATTTACAGATAAATTACTTTAATATTTATTGCCTGTAAGTACAATTTGTGGAATTATTAGATCTTTTAAACAAGATATTTAATCTTAAATATGATCTTCAATTAAGACCGTTTTATAAATTTTTAGGTCCGGCTCATTTTTTACCGAAACCATTACTCGATGGTAAAATTGTTGGAGGTGTAGAAACAACAATTGAAGATCTTCCACATCAGGTATCGAATGAGAATAAGAAAAACGAATGTCAAATTTCGAATTCTAATAACAAATGTATTTATCTTAATTACAGTTGTCTCTTATATATTTTGGTTCTCACATCTGTGGAGCAACTATTATTAGTGCTGATTGGGCTGTTACTGCATCTCATTGTGTCGATTAGTAAATATATTTTATATTTAATAATTTTAATTATATTTATTTATATTTATAATTTTTTATTTATCAATACCGTTTATTACGTCAATGATATCACTTGTAGTAAAATGGAAGAAATATTTGTGTACTCTTCTCTTTATTAGTTTTATTAAACCATCTACTGTTACTTTCAGTCGCTCTATAAGTGATATTAATCTTCGTTCTGGAAGCACTACAGTGGACTCCGGTGGAATTGTTCACCCTGTTTCACAAATTATTATGCATGAGAAATATGACAGTGATACATTGGATTATGATATTGCAGTCATCAGGGTAAAATAACATAAACTCAATTCTGATTTTTATAATTTTCAAAATGGAACACACTAACAGAAATATATATGATTTCAGGTTTCCAAACCATTCTCTTTCACCTCATCGTCGCAACCAATTGAATTGCGTGCATCAGGTAATTCAGTTCCAACCGACACACCAGTGACTGTTTCTGGATGGGGAGCTTTATCTGTAAGTTATTATACGTGTATATATATATATATATATATATATATATATATATCAACTTATTTATTATTTTTCTTTTCAATTTTTAATCTAGTCTGGGGGAGCCTCACCGAAGGATCTTCGCAAAGTTACTGTCAACGTTGTTGATCATCAACAATGTGATAACGATTTTTTGCAATATGGAGGTATCACTGAAAGGTAATTATAGATTTTTCTAGGACTGCTTAATTCTAATTCATAAATTTTATTCCGGCAACAAATTAATAATCAAATCATGCGATATTATAATCATATCTTTGTTATTTTTAGAATGATGTGTGCTGCTGTTCCTGAAGGTGGTAAAGATTCGTGCCAAGGTGATTCTGGTGGCCCATTAATTACAAACAATCCACGTGTGCTCGTCGGTGTTGTTTCATGGGGTGTTGGTTGCGCTGTCAAAGGATATCCAGGAGTATACACTGACGTGTCTGTACTCCGTGATTGGATCAAGAACATGACCGGTGTCTAAAATATGATTATTTACAATTTTGTTTTCTTATGAAATATTTTTTTAAAACTTAGATACACAAACTATTGTAAATCTTCCTATAAAATATTAAAATAAATATATAAATGCAGTACTCTATCTTTTTGAAAAGAAAATTAAAACTTAATTTTTGTATCGTTTATACATATTTTCACTTCATAAATAAGAGAACCTTTAAACACATTTTATCGTATTCGATTTATTTGCTTGTTTGTAATATGTTTTGTATTGATTTTTTGGATAGGTTGTACATATATAAAAATATACTTATTCGATGTATAATTGAAACATTCATATAAGCAGTCGTCATTTTAATTTCTGTCTACCATAAAACTAAGTATCGTTATTGTATTTCTTTAGTTTCCTTCTGTAAAGCAGAAGTACGTTAATTACGCAACTTTGATTAACAATGTTCATGCACACGTGCTAAATGAATGCTACATTGAATTAAAACAACCCCCTTATCATTTGATATGAAATCAGATATAAGTATATTAATAACACCTATTATCAGTATATTGTCTTAAAAGATCGTTTAAATAGAATCACTTCCTTATCAATATTTGTCATTGTTTGCATTGAAAAATGCACATCGTAGATATACAAGTATCGTGAACAATACTTTCGGCTATAATCATAAGAAATGATCATGGAATTATAAATATAAATAGATATGCTTTTACCTGAATCGTTTGTCATTCAATATGAAATTATCACTTGCATTAGTAATATCTTTTTTATGGTCTGTCTTCCACGTATAATCAAAATTATATATGTATTTGTGTTAGAAATGAATCACTTTTATATTTTTTGATTATGAGTACTATCTAAATAATTCTTTAATTTTTAAAAAGAAAATATTGAATCTTAAAAATGGTCTTTAATTCTGATCATTTTACTTATTTTCAGGCACAACTAAATTTTTAGCGAAACCATTACTTGATGGTAAAATCGCCGGAGGTGAAAAAACAACAATTCAAGATTTTCCACATCAGGTATCTTTTCGATCACAATAAGAAAAACGAATATTAGATTTCGAATTCTAATAACAAATATATTTTCCTAATTACAGTTGTCTTTTATGTATTATTGTTCTCACATCTGTGGAGCAAGTATTATTAGCTCTGATTGGGCTGTTACTGCATCCCATTGTTAAGGGATTAATTTATTTTTTATCTATTAATAATATTTAACTTCAATTGTACTTATTTATTATATTTTTTTATACTACATCTATAATTTTTTATTTATTAGTACCGTTTATTACGTCAACGACATTTTTTGTATTAATTAAAAGAAAAAAATATGTACTATTTTCTTTATATGTTTTATTAAATCAATCGATGTTAATCAAGTCGCTCTACAAGTTAAATTTCTTTTCGTTCCGGAAGCACTACAGTGAATTCTGGTGGAAATGTTCACCCTGCTTTGCAAATTATCATGCATGAGAACTATAACAGAAATACATTATGACATTGCAATTATCATAATATTACTATTTTTTTCTTTATAAAAAAATGTTTGTTTTTAGAAATGCAGATTGATATAATTATTCCATGTAATAAATAAATAAATATTTACTCTAACTTTTTCAAAAGATAATTATAAAATTACTTTTGTTTCTTTTATATATATTTATTTCATAAATAAGATAATCTTTATAGTCATTTTATTGTATACGATTTATTTATACGTTTACACGTTATAATTACTTTTATGCTAATATATATATATATATATATATATGCATAAGTGTATATATATATATATATATATATATATATATGTAGGGGTTTTCTAATAAGAATGTCAAAATTTTGACAACTGGTGGAAAAACTTTAAAACTTAAACATATAAACTTCATTTTTATATGTTTACATTTTTTTCTAAGCTAATTTTGACGTTTCAACTCAGTATAGTTTGGAAAATTGTCAGAGAACGTTTAATACTTCAATAACGCTTAGAAATTATAAAAACTTCAATAAAGTTATGAGAACAAAAGTTTAATGAGTTCATTATTTTATGAAATCGATCCATCAATTGGCCACCAAGATCATGTAATCAACTTCATTGGATTATTTTTTGTGTGGTTATGTGAAATCATTGGTTTATGCGGAAAAACTACAAACAACAAAAGCATTAAAAATAAACATTAAACGTTTAATTCATAAAATTTGACCACAGTTAGTGAAAGAGGGACTAAATATGGGACTAAGTGAATGTACTATGTCAAGCAAAATCGTGGTGGTCATATGAGTGAAATTGTGTTCCATCATTAATGCTATAGAATATTTTTAAAAATAAAAAAAGAACTAATTATTTAAATAATTTTTGTTTCATTTTCATTTAAACTTTTGAAGCGCTTATTGGAAAACTTTATATAATATAAACAGAAAGAGAAGCAAGTAGATTTTAAACAAAAGTAAAATTACAAATTTTATAGTAAATGGAAATGAATCTGTTATATAACAAGAAGAGAACACTACCAATGGACAAGAGAAAAGATTGATTGGGAACTCATAGATATAAAAGGGCCCAAGAAAAGATGTATAGATGGAATGGAGATATAAGAAAATTATTTAGTGTGAAATGATAAAAAAAGATTTAGGTTCAGTGAAAATGGAAAATTTTGAAAAACGCTTTTATTCAACAGAAATTAGAAACAGACTTATCATATTGATGATGTTATTATAAGTGTTTGTAAGTATTTATTATTTATAAACTCTATCAGACCATTATTGAAGAAATTACTTTTCTAAACTTTTACAATTCGAACGATTCATTGCATCTTTTCCATAAATTTTTCATAAAATCCTTATTCTACCCATCCATAAGCTACTTTTTTAACCATTTCGTACTTCTTAACTAATTTCCCGTAAACAGATTCCATTTTCTACCAACTGTTTTCATTTTTTGAACGAATACATATCTTATCCATTTCTATATCAAATCCTTTATTTTTCTTATGTCTGTGACTCATGTTTGTTTTTAAATCCATTTTATTTTTTCCTATTTTTTTTATTAGTTTTAACTCTTCTATACACTTTAAAATTTGATAAACCATAAGAATTAAAATAATTTATTGTTAAAATTATATATATACATGTATATATAAATTATCAAAAAATTCAATAACATTTAACTCATGTACAAGTGTTTTATTTAAATATTATCTTTATATAAATATTTTCATTGCATATCACCTAAAACGACTTGTAAGATAATATATCAATCACGAATCTTCAATCGAGTTAGATTACAAAAGTTTAAAGGTATTTCTAATTCTCCGAAAAAATCCAAAATTAGTATTGAATTTTATAAAATTTACCTCTCCTCGATTCTTATTATAGATTTATGACAAAAATTATATAAGTTTCTTAGTCGTGTTTATTTAAATATAACAAATTTAGATAAAAACATGGACATTGAACACTGCCCTTTGTACATATTACAAAAAAATGAATTGATTTATGCAAAAATAAAATCGAATGATTTTTAATTCTAACACGATTAGACACATTTTTCATCGAATTTGCACCTTTATCAATTTATTTTTAGAATTTGTGGACATAACCAGATATATTCTTTCAAAAAAATTGCATATAATTAATATTATTCAATATCATACGATTCGATCTGAAAAAATCGCTATATAAGTCGAGAAATTCATATAGGCAGTCATCAGTTCAATTTCTGACTACAATGAATCCAAGTATCGTGATTGTATTTTCTTTGGTTTGCTTCAGCATGGCAGGTAAATAATTATTTATTACTTTTATAAGAATTAATTTTGAAAATGTTGTAAAGAAGTCTTATTTACAATATTTGAAAATAATACCGATTTAATGAATGATTTCAGGTCCGTTACAGGACTCGTCATCGAAACCTCAGATTGAAGAACGTATTATTGGAGGTGAAATAACTTTCATAGAAAATATACCATACCAGGTAAATCCAAAATGTATTAATTTCAATAAACAAATTTTCACTAAACATGTTATCGTTTTTTTCTGTTAAAAGTTTGTAGCCGATTTTAATCAATTTAATTTTCAGCTATCCTTACAATTTTCTGGAAGTCACTTCTGTGGGGCGACGATTATCAGCGAAAATTGGGCCATCACTTCTGCTTCATGTGCTTTTTGGTAAATAACATTTGCACAAATATTCATTTAAAATCATTTTAGTGATCGGTTATTATTTATTATATAATTTACGTATAAATTATTTATAGGCGAAACGAAAAAGAATTGTCTCTCCGTGCAGGAAGTTCGACTACAAACAGCGGAGGAACAGTTCATCCCGTCTCACAAATCATCATACATGAAAACTACGTTGATGGAAAAGTAGACTGGGATGTTGCTCTCTTGAAGGTAATAGTTTTTTCAAATTCAATTTTGATTTTATACATGTATTTGTATTTTTTACTTCAATAAAAATTTAATTATAATTAAGGTCTCGGAAAATTTCATCTTCCAAAAAACTATTCAACCGATTTCACTCCAACCATATGGACAAAAAGTATTAACAGGAACACCAGTCGCTGTGAGTGGATGGGGCAGAACATCGGTGAGTAGTTTTGAAATCATCGTACTGACTATCAACAATGAAAACTTTTAAATGTCCGTTGTTAAATACTATTTTTATATCAATAATATTTATATACGAATTAACTTAATATATGCTAAAATATTAATAAATAGAAAGTTGTTCAAAAATATATTTTAAATATATTATATTTCTAGTCAGTGGAGCCAAGTTCTACGTATCTAAAAAGGGCATCCATAAAAATTATAAGCCACGAAGTATGTGATAAGGCTTACTGGTTGCACGGAGGAATCACAAACAGGTAAATTATTAATTACATGACTGATTATAATAATCCTATGCAAATGTACTATTATCATTAATATTTCTTGTATCTAAAACTCATTGCAGATTTCTTTCGCAATTTTTCTCCATATTTTTTTCTCTATTGATTTCTTACATCACATTCTAACTCGCATATCCACATATATTTATACCTTGTAACCATTTGTTCTTACTTATTTAAAACATTTATTTGAGTTCCATTTTTCCTTACTTAATCCTTTTTTTCATTGTATATAATTTCCCGTATTATTATAATTATTTCTATGTATGTATTTAAAATTTTAGAATGATTTGCGCCGGTGTGCCCGAAGGAGGTAAAGATGCATGTGATAATGACACAGGTGGACCATTGGTTACATTGAAATCACCTGTCCTAGTTGGAATCGTTTCATGGGGTCTTGGATGTGGTTCAGTAACATATCCAGGAGTATACACAGATATTTCATCCATACGCGATTGGGTTATGGAGAAGATCAGTATATAAATAATTTACAGACATTATATTTTATAATAAACATATATTTTGGTTAAATGTAAATAATATTGTTATTCAATCATTATATTAATAAATAAATAAATTGGGGAATAAATATATATTTTATTAATAATTATAAAAACTAAAATCGTATTTAAAAAAATATATATAATATTTTCATGCCTTAACAAAATGATTATGCATTATTATTTAAATACAAAAATAAACACAATTAAATTATTTGGATGATAATACAATAAAATAATAGAAACTCGACCGTGTGTTACTTGTTATCTATATTTGTAAAGAATAACTTATTATTTATCACTTAAAAAAAATATTTATACTTATAATTTAGTGTGATTGGAAAATAGGAGTGATTTTTTAGAATCATTATAATTCAAATGAAATAAAATTCATGAAGTTTTCACATATTTAAAAATAATTTCAAAAGTTTATTAACAAACTAAATAAAGTAAAAATTATTTTCATTGCTTTTAATGAAAATGAAAAATATTATTGTGTTATTTGTGTTTGTAATAACGTTAAGTTTCCAAGGTTAATATTTTTGGTTTTTAATTAGAAATAGTGTAATAAATTTTCATTTAATACATACAAATATATATATATATATATATATATATATATATATATATATATATATATATATATATATATATATAATATACATGTATGTATATTATTAAAAAATATTTATTTTTAAGATTCTGACACGAAATTTATTCCCGATGGACGGATTGTCGGAGGTGAAATAACATCCATATCAGATCTTCCACATCAGGTGATTTATTAATGTTAAATAAACAAGTGTAATTATTTGATTATTTTTTATATAAAATTATAATTTGTAATAAATAAATGAATTCATAAAACATAAATTAATTGTAGTGAATTATACTAATTAAATTAAACATAATTAACATTTGAGAATTTTAATTGTACATTAAAAATTAAATTTTTTTACAGCTTTCTCTCATGTACTATGGATATCATTTATGTGGAGCGTCCATTATCAGCGAAGATTGGGCTGTAACTGCTGCTCACTGTGTCGATGGGTATTTTTAAAAATATAAATACATTTTTTTACAAACTATTATACTAATTAATTATTCTAAGAAATTTTAATTTTCCATATTCTATTTGTAATTATTATTGAGAAAATCTTTGAATAACGCTTTTAAATAAGCTGAAACCCTTTTTAAATGTATTTTTTTATAGTCGCCCTGCCGATTCATTGATGTTTCGTTCAAGGAGCACGACGGTCGATAGTGGAGGAAGTATTCATCATGTACAAGAAATTATCATTCATAAAAAATATGAACCTGTGCGGACTGATTGGGACATTGCTGTAGTAAAGGTGAACTGCTTTTTTAAAAAACAGTTCTAAGATAAATTTCCTAATATTCAAATAATTTAAATTTCAGGTATCTCAAAAGTTCGTCTTTGGTCCATCCGTTCAACCGATACAACTGCAATCATCTGGATGTAAGATTCCTGCTGGAACTCCAGTCGTTGTTTCTGGCTGGGGAAGTACATCAGTAAGTCTTTGTTTGTAACTATTGAATAATCAGAACTACTGTTAGAATATAATGATGATACAATTTTACTTTAACCTTAAACTTTAATAAAGGTTGGAGGAGCGTGTCCAATCAGTTTAAATAAAGTTACTGTCAATATCATAGATCATAAAAAGTGCAACGAAATGTACTCTTCGAGGGGTGGAATCACGGAGAGGTACAATATTATATCAGTTTTGTTTTATTGATTTCACTGTGTTTAAAAAATTTAGGATGATATGCGCTGGAGTTGAAGAAGGTGGTAAAGATGCATGTCAAAGCGATGCAGGAGGCCCGCTGATAACTTACAATCCTCGTGTATTAGTCGGTATTGTATCTTGGGGCACTGGATGTGGATTAGCTGAATATCCAGGAGTATATACAGATATTTCTGAACTTCGAGATTGGATCAAAATGAAAACAGGAATATAGAATTAAATAAACAATATTAAATATTTTTTAAAATCAAATGTATATTTAAAAAATAAAATTAGAAATACATAACATAGATATTGAAAAGATTTGATTAAAAATAATTCTAAAAACAGAGAGAAAAACATTTATAATACTATTCAAAAATATACCTTAATAGCATGGATTTTTTCACTCATAATGAATTTTCAAATTAAAATACAATGAAATGATAATTTATGTTAAACGGAAAAAAATAAAACCGTGTTATAAAAAATGTTTTTCTATAGGTTTGTTTGCATCCTTTATCTAACTTTATTTTTAAATACAACATGATTGTTAGAATAGAATAACTGCATATTTCGAAATATTAAAGAATTAAAAATTGGTACTCGAAAGAACAGTGCTCTTCTGTATATTTGTTACAGATCAAATATTACTATCACTCTTTTATCAATTTACAACTGTTATTATTACTATTTTTACATTTCGATTGATTAGTATTTAACGTATTCTTTTTTGTATTAAAAATGGGTACATAGATATAAATAAATAAAAGTTTAGTTTTTCACGATAACGTTGACCTAATTTAAGCAAAAAGTATATATATGAACAATTTTCATATAGACAATAGTCATAATTCAAGATGAAATCAATTACAGCACTTGCATTGTTGTTTGTTGTTTCGATTTGTCTAGCAGGTTAGTTATTATAATATATTTTTTTAGTTTTTTGATATTAATTATTTCTTAAGAGTAGAATATTATAAATAATTATAAAAAAAATATATATTCAGAAACATCAAAGCGAATTGAATAAAAACAAATTGAATTTCAGATAGTGTTCAGTGGTTACGGCTAAGACCTCAGCATTATGGACGTATTGTTGGTGGTGTAGAAACTACGATTGAAGATCTTCCACATCAGGCAAGTTCACATTATAACGAATGAAATTGTTGTAAACCTGTATCGATATGTTAAAAACAAAGAATATATCTCATTCATCAATCAATATTTAATTATTCTATACTCAATAAAAGATTTTATTCTTTTTTCTATTAAACACTTGTATTATTTAAATCAGTTTTGAGAATTAAATTCTTAAATAAATATAAAAATTCAATTTGTAAAAATTATATATACATATATATATATATATATATATATATATATATATATATGTGAGAATACTATTCATATCTTAATAAATTAAATAAAAAAATAATATTTTAATTTTATCAATTTATTGTATTTCCATTTTCAGTTGTCACTCATTTCAAATAAACACCATATTTGTGGAGCATCAATCATTAGCGAAGAATGGGCAGTTACAGCAGCTCATTGTGTGAATAGGTAAATATAAGAGATTTTATTAAAAAATACACACCACTGATAATGCTTTTTACTTTCTGAAGTACTTCTTATAGGAAATTTGTGAATCGATCTTACATTAGTCTTCGAATTAGATAATGAACTGCACTTACAGTTCGAGTATTTTTTGATTAAATCTCATATATATATATATATATATATATATATATATATATATAATTAAATATATTTGTAGAAGATCACCGGACGATATATTTCTACGTTCAGGAAGTTCTGTAATAAATGGGAACACTGGAACCATACATCCTGTTTCAGTAATCATCGTACATGAAAAATACGATCCAATGACAATCGACTATGACATTGCAGTCGTTAAGGTATCGTTAATGATACAGGCTTTTCATAAAATTGTTTAATAATTATTTTTATCTTTTTTTGTAAAATCGTGTGGTATTATATAGTGATTACTTTATCAAAATTGAATTGTAGAATAGACAAAACGATGTGTATCTTTTTTTTATGCAAATTTGGTCAAAATATTTAGAATAAATAAAGTTAAAACGTGATAGAAAGACCAGTGCATACATTGATATTGAATTAAAAATCAGTATGTTTTATTGAATTCTTTTTTTGGAATTTTTTATTGCATTTTTTATGTAAAAATTGATAAAAAAAATTCAAATTAATTGATATTTCAACTAGCAACCTTGAAATTATCTTATATTTTCAAACCATGTCAATCTGTTATATATTTAACCTATATATATATATATATATATATATATATATATATATATATATATATATATATATATATATTAAAAGATATTTTAATAAGTAGAGACAAAAATTAAAAAAATCTTACTATAAAAATTAGATAATAATTAACTTATCAATGATAAATATAACATTGAAAAATAGTCATTATTCAAAGATAGTTTATTGATATCATATATTAAGATAAATAAACATATTTATATATGTAAAAATAACAGAATTTTCAGTAACACTGACTAAAATATATTTCAATCGTTTACACTTATATCCTTTCACATATTATTTCCTGAATCAGATTTTTATTATTTGAAATGTTCTCTCGTTCAGGTATCGACAATGTTTGTGTTCGGAAAAAATGTACAAGCAATTCCATTACAACCTTTCAGACAGAAAGTGGCGAGTGGAACACAGACGATCGTTTCTGGATGGGGAACGACATCTGTAAGTAACTTTATTTTAATTATTTTTTTATTATAATTGATTTCAACATAGAAACGATTTTGTATTACTACATATACCAAATATGAAATAGAACAATATTATTCAACATTTAAGTTTATATCATACGATTTGATTTCAGGCAGGTGGTAATATATCTCTTCAACTTCGTAAAGTGACCGTCAATATCGTCGATCATCAGATATGCAATAATGCATACCAGGAATATACTGGTATAACTGATAGGTAATTACTAATTCGAATAAATTTTAAACAGAGTCATTAATTCACACCTGTTTTAGAATGATATGTGCTGGAATTCCTAATGGTGGCAAAGATTCATGCCAAGGCGATTCGGGTGGTCCGCTAATCACGGCCAAAAAACGTACACTCATCGGTATTGTATCATGGGGATTAGATTGTGCTAGTCCTAAATATCCTGGTGTGTACACAGATGTATCTGTTTTGCGCGATTGGATCAAGAAAAACACCGGAATTTAAATTGCAATTATTAATTTGAAAAGTGATTACTTTTATATACCATATTTCATTTTATTCAATTTATATATTTTTATTTAATTTCTTAGATTTTTATGAATATCAGTTGAAGTATTCTGAACATAAAAAAATAAATCTTCAAGTTATGTTTTTTTAAAACATATTAACACTATCAACATTTTTCTATATTTTAGATGAAAGCCTTTCCCAAAACATTCCACTTCCAGCCACTAAGTACTTTTCCCTTCTATTCACATAGATGAATTTTCTAGTCTTTATCTCATCTATATATAGGGTTTTTTCAGAGTATGTTTATAGGTTCCCATTTAATAATTTATATTGTTCATTAGTAGTATATATATATATATATATATATATATATATATATATATATATATATATATATATAAAACCAACCCGTTCCCATTTTAAATTTTTCATTTTTGTTATAAATAATTTTGATTTTTGTTGTCATGAAATTAATTGAATTATTCTGATATTTAAGCCATATATTATTTGATATTTAAGGCATAATAATAAAAATATCGAATTTGTTAAATATTATTATTAGAGATGTTAAACAAAAAAGAAATATTTTAAAAAATGATTAGAGTAATTAATGTTTTCAAATTATATCAAATCAGTTAACAATATTAAAATAATGTTTATATATTTTAATTGTATACATCTACGATAACATATTATTTACCTATTGAATTTTAAATGTTATCATTGGTATAATAATTTCATTATTAAAATAAACAATAAAGATTTTGAATATCATTTGTAATTGTAAATCATATGATTCATCAATACATTATAGAAATATGCATCAATTAACAATAAACAATTATATGTTTTTAAAAATATATATTTTATGCAAGTGATACGTGACAATATTGAAGTAACATATATTTTGCTTTAAACATTATATCTAAATTGAATAATTAACAGAGATAATATTTTGACAATATATATATATATATATATATATGATATATATATATATATATATATATATATATATATATATATATATATATATAAAACGTTAATTTAGTTTTAAATATGAAATCAATAGTAATGTATGTATTTTCTGTGATTACATTTATTATCGCAGATAAATATTTTTTCTAAAAACGCCTCAAATGATATTCTTCATTCTATCATATTATATATTTAACATACATAAAAAGTATAAACTTGTATTAAACAAGTCTTTACCTATAAATAGATGGTAAAGAGGCATAAGAAAATTTCAATTTAGATTGCAAGAGAAAGGTATTAGATTGGTGGAATTGAAAAGTTGTTATTTGGAAGAAGTGTTTATTCAATAGATAGAAATAGATTGATTATATATATATATATATATATATATATATATATATATATATATATATATTCTAATATTTTAAACTGAATTTTTCCTAATTTATTTACTATTTAGATACATGAAATAAAATTTTATTTTCAATTTTTTAGGTTATAAATAAAAAATTTAATAATTAAAAATGAAAAATCTTACTGTAATTTTCAATTCTTTGAGAATATTTTCAAGATTTCTAATCAGGGCTTCTTTCGTTTATCAGTTTATCATCACATAGATGATGCGAAAAAAAATAATTGACCTATTTTTTTAAAAAAAATAATCGGTCCAATCGCGCAAAACAGTAACCCAATTAATTTTATCTCGTTCAAACAATACGATTTAACTGGAGATACTTGAAATAATCTTGAATAGAATTCTATATCGATTAGACAATTAATGATGTGACGCTGTTTCCGAATATATAAGGATCAGATTTCTGTCGATATGTGGAAATTTCGTATCGATTTCTAGTAATAAAACAATATTGAACGAAAGATGTGTCGATCGTTGTTGATGATCTTTTTTATTCTTGGAGTGATTCTTTTCGTCGGTCTGTGATATTTTATTTATTTTTTCAATAAAAAATCTATACTATATTTTAATAAAGTGACGAAAATAAAATAAATTATCATTTATTTCGTGGATTTTTTTTAGAAAACGTTAAAGGTCTTCCTAAACCAGCATATGATGTACGAATTGTTGGAGGAGATGAGACAACAATCAACGATTATCCATACCAGGTACATATATATATATATATATATATATATATATATATATATATATATATATATATATATATATATAACAGAATAGTGTTCATAAAGTCACTATTAAAAAAATAATAATAATAGAAATACGTAAAAGAATTTTATAAATTATTTCCATTAAAATAGTATACTCAATTTTTATAAGAACAAATTTTAACTGATTGTTTATTTTTACAGTTGTCATTGCTGAAAGCGGGTGCACATTTCTGCGGTGCTACTATAATTGGCGATGTGTGGCTTTTGACAGCAGCACATTGTGCTGTTACGTAAGTTAATTAACATTTTTTTTCATTTTTATTAATTAAATATTAATTCAGATCAAGTTGAATATTTATATAAAACTTTTTATAATGAATTTATCTTCCTTAATTATATTTCTACGAGGAGGTGAAATATATTGTTTTATACACACACACACACACACACACATATATATATATATATGTGTGTGTGTGTGTGTGTATATGTGTCTGTTTGTCAACAAAGATAAAATTCGAAATGTTGATTTTTCAGTGGTAACGTCGAAGCTTTTACAGTCCGTTCCGGAAGCTCGTCTCAACATTCAGGTGGAACTATTCACAAGATTGTTTCGATCCTTGTTCACGAAAAGTACGATTCGTTCAGACATGACTATGATATTGCAATTATGAAGGTAAGAGTTATGCATTTATATATACAGATCGATATATCTGAAAAATAAACTTGATATTGTAGAGAAAAATAAACAAGATTTTACTAAATAATTATCAACCAACGAATGAATTTTTCAATTTCAATTAAATAGGGTGTCCCATTAGGAGTGTACAACTTAATTTTTTAAATAAAACTTAATTTTTTTTGAGTGAGCGATGTTGAGTGCTTCTAATGAAACACCGTATATAATAGATGAAGAATAAATTCGTCCAATTATTTAATTACTTCTCTTACTCTAAATTGATTTCAAGATTTTTTAAATATTACTCTCTATGGATTGTTGATTTTTTTTTAAATTTGAATTCGTTTTATGTAGGTAAAAGAACCATTTCAATTGGGAACACCTGGCGTCAACAAGATTAATTTACCTAATGCTGGAGAAGCACCTCCTGTTGGCACTGAAGTAGTTATTACCGGATGGGGAAGAATATCAGTAAATATATTATTTAATAAATGATTTTTTTATGTAAATAAATTAACCCTTTGCACTCGAGGGCTCCGGAGCGGAGCCATTTAAAATTTATCTTCAAACTCGAGGGCTCCGCTATGGAGACAATGCAAATAATTTTCAGTTCATAACATAACGACAAAAACAAATCGTAATAACTTCATTTATTCTTTTAACAAATTGCAAATTATATCTGTTCAAGACAGATTTATTTATGTAACTGTAAAAAAAACTGTTACTGCGCATATCATTTTCTAATATGTGAATATGATTTTTCTATTGAAATTGCTTCGAGTTGTTGGTAATATGAATGAAAAAAAGCTTCGAGTGCAAAGGGTTAATAAGTATGATTTATTAATATTTTTTTAATTTACAGTCTAATGGAATCGAACCCGAAATTTTACAAAAAGTAGAAATTTTCATAATCGATGATAAGAAATGCAGTGAAATATATAAATTATATGGTGGTATCACTGAAAGGTATGTTCTTGATAGAAATTTATCTTCTATTTGAAAATATTCGAATTAGAAATTGAACATATAATTAGTTTGATCTGTAAATAATGATGTATTTCGATTTTTAGGAAAAATTAAATTAATATAAAATTTATGAGAATAATATGTAAATGGAAATTAATTTAAATATTTAAAAAATTTCAATAATTATACAAAATTTAAAATATTTTTAAAAATGTCAACTGAAAAAATTAAAAAAATATTCCAAAATATCAATATCAATTGAATTTTGAAAAAAATACATATTTTTTTTGTTACAGAATGATATGTGCTTTCGATCTCGGTAAAGATACGTGTCAAGGAGATTCCGGCGGTCCTCTAGCTACAAAGGACACTCTCATTGGTGTTATATCCTGGGGATACGGATGCGCATTACCCGAATGGCCAGGCGTTTATACACGTGTGTCTTCAGTTAGAGATTGGATCAAACAAAATACCGGAGTATAAAAAATACGACGATTTTGATTCAAATTAAAAAACTATATTCCCTCTGAGGTGTATTTATAATTAAAAAATCACGATTTTCTCATTCGACGTATTTGCGACGTATAAACAACATCGATAGAAATATTATTTATTTTTTTATATTTCTTTTAAAAATATAATCTAATTATATAATCTGATTTGTTATATCCACTTGAAATGTTATCATGTATTGTATTATTTTGTATAACAAAAAATTCAATTATATAAATAAAAATATTCAAATATTTCGATAAGTAAATTAGGTTATCATTCGTTATTTATTTTGCACTTGAATGAATTGAACAATTATTCAATATATCTATCTATTTGTGTACACAAACATACACACACACACACACAAATATATATATATATATTTTTGTGTGTGTGTGTGTGTGTGTATAAAACAATATATTTTATCTTCTTAGAGATATTTAACTAAGGAAGATAAATTAATAAAAAGAAATATAATCAACTTTGGGTGATGTCAAAATTTTAAGTATTTAGGAGTACTGATGATAAAAAATGATATAGAAAACAAAATAAAATCTAGAATTGGGACAAATAATAGGATTTACCTTACTCAAATACGTATTATGTTGAAAATGTTCAAATTAAACAACTTCAACAGGAATTTCAAGCTAAGGATTTACCAAATAATAATAAGACCAGTGATAATGTACATTATGAAAAGATAGATAATGATCTTATCAAATGAAAAATGTCTTAAGAGTTAAGAGAATGGTATTGAAAAAGATTTTTGGTGCAGTGAATGAAGGAGAAAAGTGAAGAATATAGAATAATATTCAGTTTGAGGTATTCTATGATCATCTTTATATTGTGTTTGAAGTAAAAATCAACAGATTAAGTTCATTAGTTTATTTTGACAAAAAATGTTATAATAATAATAGTAGTAGTATATTCATATATATATATATATATATATATATATATATATATATATATATATATATATTAACAAAATTTTTTAAGATAAGAAGAAATAAGGAGAAATAACGAAGAACTAAATTTAGCAGCTTTAGCAACAAGGAAAAGCTTTCATAATGTAGATAAATAAATATTATTTTTTCAAATATTTTCATCTGAGGATATTTTTAGTTCCTATTGAATATTGTTATTTTGGTAGTAAGTTATTTAACTTTTAAAATTAATTATTGATAAGATATGATAAATAATCAGTGTATTTATGATATATATATATATATATATATATATATATATATATATATATATATATATATATAATGTAACACAAATTTCTCATTTGTATTTGTTTACTGCATTAACAAGAATGTTCGGATTAATTTTTTTTATTTTACCTTTTGTGGGGATTTGTTTAGGAGGTAAATATTCTTACATACTTTAAATAAATGTAATACATCAATAATCATATTAATTATGATATTATTAAATTTTAGTGAAACCTGAAGGACGAATTGTTGGTGGATATGATACAACTATAGAAGAAATTCCTTATCAGGTAAGAATAATCGTTAAACTTCCATAAAAGTAAAGTAAAAACACTTTGTAAAAAATAAAATATGAAAAAAATATTTTATATAGTTTACATTTTTTCTAAAATAAATGATTTGTAATCATTAATAAGAAAATAAATTATATATAAATAAATAGAAATTCCAAACAATATAACTGTATTTAATAGTAAAATTATTGAACTAAATTATATTAATTGATAATTTTTCTATTAATTATGAAATTATATTTTATTGATATTTTATGATATTGTTATAGCTCTCTTTAATAAAAAATGGACTTCACAATTGTGGAGCTGTCATCATTGGACCGAACTGGGCTTTAACTACAGCTCGTTGCGTTTTTGAGTAAGAAAGATAATCAACATAAAATTAAAAATTTATAAAAAAGACATTGTTCACTTATAAAAACATTCATTGTATTTATTAAATAATTTGTTACTTAATATTAATCATAACAAAAAGATCTATTTTTACCATCTTGATACCTTTTTACGATTATTAAAATATGTAATATCTTAAAAAGATTATTCGGGCATGTTAACAATTTAAAAGTTGCCAAAAAATTGTTTTATATGGATAAATATAAAGTATGATTCAGTATATTTTTTATTTTCTTAGTTATATATTCTTGATAATGTTATACTAATTATTAGAAAAATAAAACAGATTAAAATGTATATTCGTAAAAAGACAGATATTTAGTAAATAAAAAATGTTGCAAATAAAATATTTAACACACACGCACATTCATATATATATATATATATATATATATATATTTTTCTTCACAGTCAGACACCTGAATTGGTGACATTGCGTGCAGGAAGTTCGTACAGGACCGAAGGTGGATCAATTCATAATATTTCAAAGATATATGTGTTCCCACTATTTGATCCATACGTCCAGGATTTCGATATGGCAATTCTACGAGTACTGTATTTGAATAAAAATCGTTTATAAAGACTGAATATGTTCAAATCATTTTTTTTATGCAGGTTATTAATCCGTTCGAAATAGGAACACCCGGGGTGGATCTTGTAAATTTGCCTGAAGATGAAACACCGCCAGTTGATTCACTCGCAACGGTATCAGGATGGGGAAGATTACAGGTGAACGAGATGATTTATTGAAATATCGTATCTGTTAATGGATTTTTTTAAAAAAATAATGTCTTTATTTATATTTTATTTTTAATGACTTTATTTCTAGTCTGGAGGACCACTTCCAGATCAATTACAAGCAGTTGATGTTCCAATCATGTCTGATTATGAATGCGATTTCTACTATTCAGTGTTTGGGGGAATTACAAAAAGGTCAGAACTTAGTTTAAAATGAAAAAGGAAATTGAAGATAAATATTTTAAAACGATGAAAGAATTGGTCATATTGAATGAAAGCTTTTTTACAATTTTCATAGATGAAAATTTATAGATAAATGATCTAATATATTTTTCTATATCCATTCAATGAGAACGATTTTACTTGTCTCTGTTTCATTTATCCTAGAATATCTTGTCGATTTTTTTTACGTTACTGGATTCCCAATCAATAATTTTTTTTGCCCATCAGTAGAATTCTCTTCTTACTGTTTTTCATTCTAAATTTTTCACTATATCGTTCTTTCAACTTGTTTCTATGTTAATCGTTTTGTTTTTACCACATATATATATATATATATATTTCTTATATATTTCTTATATACTTTTATCACTATTATAAAAACAATTTAATTTTAAAAAAGACTAAAACTATACACAGGATCTAAATAAAAATAACAATATACAAAACTAGTACAAAATTCATTAGAAAATTAATCTTATAAGGGTGCTCAAATGATGCCATGATCATTTAAAATTTGCATGAATAAATAATAAATGATTGGTGAATAATTACAAAATTTTAAAATGAATTTATCTCACTACCACGATATTGAGATTTTGAAATACTTTATTTTATACAGAATGATCTGTGCTGGTCTAAGGGAAGGCGGTAAAGATGCCTGTCAAGGAGATTCAGGTGGCCCGTTGTTTTCAAACACGACTGGAACATTGACAGGTCTTGCATCGTGGGGATTCGGATGTGCGAGGCCATACTTCCCGGGAGTTTATGCCCGCATTACGTATTTCAGAAATTGGATAACGATTATTACAGGAATATAAGATATATACTCTATTTTTTACAATTTATTCAATCAATCATTTTGTTTTAATAGATGTATTTTTACTGATTTTTTGAACTGGTCTAATAATAAATTGATCTAATGTATTTTTCAGTATTTCATGATATTTTCCACTATAAAATCAAATTTTCAATCAATATCATATTTTTGAATGTGTCTGATTGTACAAATTATATGATTATTAAAGTATCTATAAGAGAAAAGTAGATAATGAATGATTATTAATCACATTTATAAAAAATGATTATTAAATATATTTGATATAAGATATGATTGAATCTTTAAAAGATAAATTAGAATAGTGCTAAATTAATTGAATGCATTATATTTTTTTATATTAATATCTCATCTTGAGTATCTTATATTTTAATTTTATATTTTAACAAGAACGTTTTTATTTAAAAATGATAACCATTGTATTATTTTTTTTTTAAAAAAAACAATATTTAAATAAGAATATTATCTTTGATAATATTCATATTTACTTAAATGTTATATACGTTTTTTGATAAAAAATACATAGATAAATTTTAATTTGTTACACAAAAAATATTTTGTTATTTGACAATATGCTTGTTGATTATAAACGAAGATATTTCGTAAATTGATCATTTTTTGGAATTAATAATATTCAATGATATACGAGGTCAGACAATTAAGCAATGCGACAAAATTCAAAAATCGAGTATATTTAAAAATTAAGGTACATCGCTGCGATCCCCTTCAAAGTAGTCCCCTCCCGCATCTATACACTTATTCCAGCGAGTTTTCCAGTTTTCGTAACAATTCTGGAACACTTCTTGTGGGACCTCTCCGAGTACCCTCGTCACAGATTCTTGGATATCTTCAACGGAGTCAAAATGTCGACCTTTGACGAATTTTTTCATATGGGGGAATAGGAAAAAGTCGCAGGGTGACATGTCCGGTGAATAGGGCGGTTGTGGTAACGTTGCGATGCCTTTAGACGCCAAAAACTGAGAGGCACTGATGAACGCACTGTGACAGGGAGCATTGTCGTGATGCAGAACCCAAGTCTTCGCGATCTCTGGACGCACTCTGAGCACCCTTTTTCGTAATTTTTCGAGCACATTGCGGTATAATACTTGATTTACAGTTTGTCCAGGTGGTACGAACTCTTTGTGAACCACCCTTTTGCTGTCGAAGAAGCAAATCAACATGGAATTGGCCTTCCGCTCAGCGCCTCGTCTTTGACGCTCTCACGGCCTTTTTTAAAATCGGCATGCCACCGAAGCACCTGACTACGACTCAGGGCATCACTACCATACACTTTAATCACTTTTTAATAAGTTTCTGTCGTGGTTTCGCCGAGTTTTGCACAAAATTTAAATTTTTCTGTTCCATTTTCGTGACATGCACTACTCGCGCGTTGTTACAAAACACTAAACAGCTGGCGAAGAAATGATCGTACGAGGGTGGTCAAGGTCTCAATCGAGAGGCCGAGAAAAAAAATCGGTCGCATTACTTAATTTTCTGACCTCGTATTTACAGTAATCTTAGATAATAAATCATTTTTGTAAAATAAAAAACAACAAATAATTTATAAAATGAATATTTTGTTCTAGCTTCAAGTCACGTTTGTCATATTAATTGTCGTGTAGTGCAACAATGCAAGTATACATGTCTGTCATTTATTTTCATTCACTTATTGTATTTTAACAAAGTAACAAAAATATAATACGTGTGTGCTTTTCTTTACATATATACATATATATATATATATACAGGCTCGCCCCTACAATATGTGCAATGCACACGGGCGGCTGAGCTTTAGGGGAGACCGAGCTTTAGAGGCGGCCGATTCCAAGAAAAACACTCGGTTACCTTTAATTTTTAGATATGTGAAACAACATAGATATTTCATAAAACACGTTTTACATGCGAACAGAATCATTCAATAGTCTGCCATGGAAAAAGTGCAATTTGAGAATGTGGGTGGCAGAAATATTTTCGCACACGGACGGCCGATCCCCTTGTCTGTATATTTAGCCGATGACTTCGTTCGGAATAGTTTATTTGGTCGTAATCATGATATTCAATCAACCCTGTGACCTTTTTTAAGTTTGTTCCTTTGTATAAAGAAAGATGAATACGTATTTAGTTGAAAAATGCAATTTGTCAATATCTGATAAACATGGTTTAATAATAATGTTTTTTTTAGATAGTGTATATTTCAATAATTAATAAATAAAAATAAATATTAAAAAAAGGAAAATTTTATGTCAATTGAAACTGTTTAATAACGTTTTTTTTAAATAAAAAAAAGAAACGAAGGTACGGATTAATAAATGAGAAAGTTTCATACAAGTATTAAAATGTAATACGATATCATTTTATTACAATACAAAATTTTAATTATTCAAATCACTTTTAAACATCGGTTAAAAATTATTATCGTATTTATGATTTGTATTATTTAAATTATTTTAATTAAAGTAAATAGGATTTTAAATATAACTATTATTGAACTATTTAAATTGTTAAATACAATTAGAGTCCAGTTATGAATGAAATAATAACATTCTCAAATGGAATTAATGTCGAGAAACTATTGAACTTTAAAATAAAAATATTATTAAACTATTTGAAATGTTGAATACAATTAAAGTGCAGTCATGATTTAAATAACATTTTCAAATATAATCAATGTTCAAAAATGATTAAACTATTAAATATAATTAAAATATAACAATGACTGAAGTAAATAGGATCTTGAATAGAATTATTATTGAACTATTTAAAATATTTAACTATTGTTAACACCATTGTACAGTACTTGGATAAAAATAATTTTTCTTTTCATAAATGAAAATTCACATTGGGTCGCGTTGGCGATAGCAAAAAAAATCAATAGGTGCTTATCTTTTGAATCTCAGATTTCGAATAGTTTAATCCAGGGGTCGGGAATGCAATAAGTTTGTTTAATGTTCACTGGTTTAAAATACGAATGATTGCGTAACGTTCTTCTTATCAATGCGTACTCAATTATCTAATTAACGGTCATTCAATGCGCACGCTTATGCACGTCGGCTTAGACGAACGATTTCGATGCTAGTGCGCCGTCGTCCGTTCGATCGCTCGGTCGTCTTGTTATTTGAATGCACGTTGTGAATTATTTTGCATGTCGTATTCATTATTCGTAAATTAACAAAGTGTGTTCAAAAAAAGTGTTATGCGTATGTGTGTCGAGTTGAATCTTCCCATATGCAGATAACAGTGTAAGTTGTTTGAATATTAAATATGTTTATTTTATCATAGGTACGATCCAATATAGTGATATTATATGAGAGTCGTGTGGTTATTTAATTTTGAAATTATTTATTTATTATTATAACAATAATTAATCGTATCTATTGTTTGATTTCAGATAACAGTGATTATTTTTCGGAATTTCGCAAGTTACGAACGAAACTGATTCGACGATTGGATATCAATTTGTATGTGCAGTACGTAGAGCAGATATTTGTATTACAACGTGGAATGCTGGAATGCTGAAATTCTGAGATGTTCGCAGTACAACGCACTCAATCACAGGTTTGGCACGTCTCTTAGACCATCATGAAGACGGGGCTATTGTTTAGAACCGTTCGCGTATTTAGCTTTGCACCGCAATATATATTCTCCGTTAGGGTTTTCGGTGGGATTCTGGTGGGACGCGTTGCTCGAAACAGTCTTGGTTTTCTCTACGTTCTGTAGAGTTTACCGAGATATCGGGATCTCCTGCACAATTATGCTTCGTCACTTAATACCATGAAGGTACAAATGAGCCGATGGAATGGCCATCGAAGGGGTGGCCTATGCGTGTAGGCATATACACGTTGGCGACGTATTTTAGGGCGGACGGGACGGTCCTAGGGGAGGCGTGACTCGCCCGTCCGTCGTTTCAACGTTTCTTAGAAAACGTTCACTATGGGGCGATGACTGAATGTATTGCATTGCATTTCCAGCTATCATTACAAAACGAGAGGACTCGTTACGCTGCTTAGCTTCTTGAATGATTTTTATTAGTCTAGCAGCAAGACTCATAAGACGAGTAAACTCCTTGTCCAGCTCGACGTTTTTGTTCTGTCGGGCGATCCCCAAGTGTATCCGGTACGACTGAATTGCGTGAGGTATGACCGCAGTCGTTTCACTCGAGGATTTGTCCCGCGTCCGATCGTTGGTTTAGCTTCAGTTTAGTTCTCGGATGTACTAGGACCTGCGAACGCCGTCGCCTCACGGTCATTTTGGAGACGACAAAGAGATGGCTGGTTAACTTGTATAAGGTCGGTCTCGGAAAGTTGATCAAAAAGGTGTTTTGCAGCATTTAGGATTTGACATGGGTTCACCATCGTCGTGATATGATAAATACGTACGATATTCCGTCGCTGGAGACGAAGATTCGACGAAGAGGGTGACCGATTGATTCTTATAAATAGAATTAACCGTTCCTTCTTCTTTTAGATTCCGATTTATGTCATATCCTGAATCGTGTATCTAAACATTCGTAACAATCGACAAAGTGTTGTGACAAAAAGACCACATTATGGCACGATTTTACCGAATAGAACTGAAAATTCAATCGCTGGATGTCCCGATTAATCAATTCGAAATGGTTCGATGAGAGTCGTCATTGTATAGATCGTCCCAGGCTAACTTGGCTGTAGGTTAACTTGAAGTTCTCTGCTAGGAGCTCTGCTCGTTCCTCGAAGGAATGGGTGAAGGCATCATCATCCTTCTTTAACAATGGGATTTCTTCCCGCTTCTTTATCTTTATGTCCTTATTACATTCCACACACTTGGGTCAAATCTTTGGCTGTATATAATCTAAACACCATGAAATATTAAAAGCATCTTAAAGTTTTAAAAAAAACGTAACGTATTTAAAAACTGGTTAAAAATGTTTTTTTAATCAATTTCTATTAATAAAAATGACAATCTTTCTGATGAATGTATTTTTATTTTTACATCACTATTTTCAGCTTGTTTTTTTTTAATGATTTTCTTAAAGCGTCATTAATATTTTTCATTTACTTTTTATTATTTTTTCTAAAATTGTATTAGGCATTCGTATCTGTTTTAAATTAGTATCTATTTTTGTAACCAGAATTTCTGGTATCCTTGTTCAAGCATTGGTTTCAGCTCCTCATTTGTGGATAATTCAATAAATTGCTCCTGTATTAGTATGGATTCATCTGAGTTTGTGGGTCTACTTGCAAAAGGGTCCAACACCCAATCGGGGATAACCAAGTGAAGAATTTCTTCAAATCTTTGGCTATATATAATCTAAACACTATAAAATATTATAAGCGGCTTAAAGTTTAAAAAAAAACATTAAGGAATTAAAAACTGTTCAAAAATGTTTTTCAGTCTTATCCTGTCAGTAAAAATTCTAATTCTTTTTGATAAATGTATATTAACTCACCACAAAATAATAAAATATAAAATAGTAAAACAATAAAAATTTCAAGAATTCTATATTTAATCTTCTCTACTGTCGTTTTCTATGAGGAGCATTAAATGCTTCTGATAAATATATTTTTTCGTTTTCTTATTTTCTTTTTGGTTATTAATAGATTTTTCCATTTCATTAAGTATTCCATTTTCCTTATTAAATTAATTCGGAATTGTTTTTTGATCTTTCTTGCCAACGCATTAATTTTTTCATTTTTATTTTACGTGCTAATTGTCGCCGGTGGGCTAGGATGATACGCCGGTGGACTGGGAAGTTACACCGTTAGACATATATATTAAAAACAATTATATATTAAAGGTCTCTAGACGATGCAACGACCCTGCGGTCAGTTGTTAGAGTGTGCCTTGCGGTAATTACTCTTACTGCACAAATACCTGATAGACGCATGGTTAGAAGGGGTGCACTATTGAGCCTGTCTCGGATCCTGGTGGGACAAAGTGTTCCACCAGAACCGTTGCATTCGTATGTCCAGGTTGATATATTAAAGGTTTTCCATTTTCCTTATTGAATTATCCTGGATTTGTTTTTTGATGTTTTTTGCGACGCATTTATTTTTCCTTTTTTATTTTGCGTGCAAATTGACGCCGGTGGGCTGGGAATGATATGCCGGTAGGCATATATATATTGAAAACCATTATACACGATTTTTTTCCATTTTCCTTGATTTGTTTATTTCGTTGTTGGTTAATTATGGATCTTCTGAAAGCATTTTTTAAATTCTCCTCGTATTAAAAATGCTAGTTCACTTTGATATTTATATTTTTTTGACTCCAATTTGTTTTTAGAGATTTTTTCTGAGCGTCGTATATATTTTTCCATTTATTTTTTATCATTTTTTCTAAAAATGTATTAGGAATACGTAAACATCTGTTTTTATTAATTTTTAACCGGATTTTTTCATTCACTTTTAGAAGGTAAAAATACAATTCCAGATACAATTTTATTATTTATAAAAACAACAAAAATTAAAATAAAACAAGAAATAACAATTATTGCCTCGACGTTTACTGAGGCAAACATTTTTATTTTTTCGTTTGTTTAAACCAAAATTTAAAAGTATACAAAATAAACGATATAATTTTGAATTTAATTTATTCAATAATGTCAGGTACTAAAACTTATTTTTTTACTTATTGCACGATTTGAAAATAGCCGTTATTTTCGATCATGAGAAAGAGCTAAGAACCGTACAATTTAATCATCAAGTTTTAATAACCTTCAAAGAAAAACTTGAAAAAAGTTGTACTTGAATGTTTAATTATTCGAAAAATGAATTTCAGAAATATTAAAATAATTTAAAAAACTTACATAACTCGTTCTGTTCAAATTTGCAAAGGCAATTAAAATTCGGTTCTATTTCATTACAAATTCTACGCCACGCTAATTTAATGACATTTTTTTTCCGTGATTTTCATTATTTTTATTCCATAAGCACTGTTGTTCTTTCACCAGATTTATTAAAATTATTACATCATAACTGAATTTATCCATTTTAATTGTGATGCAGTTGACAGTGAACTGAATTTAATCTAAATACCGGATGTCGTGTGGGACAACATATCGGAACTATATTTTTCCATTTTTCCTTTTTTTATTTTACATGCTAATTGTCGCCGGTGGGCTGGGAAGTTACGCCGGTGGACTGGGAAGTTACACCGGTAGGCATATATATTAAAAACAATTATATATTAAAGGTTTTCCATTTTCCTTATTAAATTATTCTGGAATTATTTTTTGATTTTTTTTTTAGATTTAAGATGTTTGTCTAACTTGAGGTTTTTAGTCATTATTCTTGATTTTCTTAACGTTCCTGAAAGTATTCCCCGACGCCCGTTATATATATATATATATATATATATATATATATATATATATATATTGATGTTTCTTGCCAACTTTTATATAATTTTCCATTTTCATTTTACATGAAAATAATCGATGGTGGGCAAGAATGATACGCTGGTGTGCTGGGAAGTGTCGCCGGTGGGATGGGAAGATATGCCGGTATGCATATATATTAAAAACAATTTTACATTAAAGGTTTTCCATTTTCCATGGTTTCTTTATATCGTTTTTTGTTATTGATAGATCTTTGGAACGCATTTTTTAAATTCTGCTATTTATTTTTTAGTTTATTACCTAAAATAGTCGCCGGTGGACTGGGAAGTGTCTATGCGGGGCTGGGAAGTTACAGCGGTAGGCATATATATATATATATATATATATATATATATATATATATATATATATATATATAATTATTATATATAAAAGGTTTTCCATTTTCCTTATTGAATTATTCCGGAATTGTATTTTGATGTTTTTTGGCAACGCATTTATTTTTATATATTTAGGTATTCGAAAAGTGAATTTCTTAAATATAAAAATAATTTAGAAAACTTATCTTTTTTTTTCATTTTCATCCATTTGAACGTAATTATTTTCTAGTTCTTGACAAATCGTTTCCCACATTTTGTTGTTGTATTTTATTTTTTTGTAATTTTCATTTTCCTTATCCCAAATAGATGGGTATTTTTTTACAATTTTGATTAAATCTAATATTTCGTAGGGAAACGTCATTTTTAATGTGTAAAGATAAAAGTGATGGCTAAAAGTGAACTAAAATTTGATGGCTGAAATACTCTTAATCTAAATGCCAGATGTCGTGTGGGACAACATATCGGAACTGTATATTTTATTAGATCAGTGACCCTCCCTACGAAACATTGAGTACGAAAAATGAATTTTCAATCAATTCTATTAAATATAAAATTAATATGAATAAAATTATTAGACTGGACTTTTTTATGATATCATAAATAATAACAAATAAATATAATTATAAGGAAAATAATCTGTACCTTAAATCAAAAAAGTTCAATATTTGGAATGGTTTGTTTTAGAAACATTGATAAATTTAATGTTTGTTCGAAAGAACTATTTCTATCTTCACTTAAATAAAAAGTTATTTCTAATCGTGAATAATATATAAAAAAATTTAAGTGTCGCCGGAATTGTTTTTTTGATATTTCTTACCAACGCATTTATTTTTCCAATTTTTTTTGCGATTTCGGTTGTTGGTCTAACTTCTAGTTTTGTTCTATTAGTTCTTGATTTCCTTAACGTTCCTGGTGGTAACCCCCGATGCTCGTTTTTTGTCTTGTCTTACTTGGTTAGTCTTGCTTGTTTTTTATTGTTAGCCATGAAATGCGCAACCTAGGAAAAAATATTTTTCCATTTTTTCTTTTTCATTTTACGTGAA
Source organism: Neoneuromus ignobilis (assembly GCA_029203775.1). NCBI lineage: Eukaryota > Metazoa > Arthropoda > Insecta > Megaloptera > Corydalidae > Neoneuromus > Neoneuromus ignobilis. The sequence continues at coordinate 14,424,120 of CP092096.1, read as the reverse complement.
AAGAGTCGCCGGTGGGCTGGGATGATACGCCGGTGGACTGGGAAGTGTCGATGCGGGGCTGGGAAGTTACGGCGGTAGGCATATATATAATATATAAAAAATTATTATATAATATATAAAAGATTTTCCATTTTCCTTATAGAATTATTCCGGAATTGTATTTTGATGTTTTTTGGCAACTCATTTATTTTTATATATTTAGGTATTCGAAAAGTGAATTTCTTAAATATAAAAATAATTTAGAAAACTTACTTATCTTTCTTTTTTCACTTTCATCCAATTGATTATAATTATTATCTAATTCTTCACATATTTTATCCCAAATTGTGTTATTATATTTTATTTTTTTTATAATTTTTGTTTTCTTTATCCCATATAGATGGGAATTTTTTCACACTTTTTATTATATTTATAATTTCGTATGGAAATGTCATTTTCAAATGTAAATATCAAAATATATATAGATTGTTGGATGGCTAAAAGTGTTTAGCCATCCATAGTTTCCATTTTCATTTTACGTGAAAATAGTCGCCGCTGGGTTGGGATGATACGCCGGTGGACTTGGAAGTGTCGCCGGTGGGCTGGGAAATTACGGCGGTAGGCGCATATATGAAAAATTATTATATGTAAAAGGTTTTCCATTTTCCTTATCGAATTATTCTGGAATTGTTTTTTTAATGTTTCTTGCCAACGAATTATATATTTTTTTCCTTTTTCATTACGTGACAATTGTCGCCAGTGGGCTGGCAAGTGTCACCGTGGTAGAGCTGTGAGGTTACGCCTGTAGGCAGTATATATTAAACACCATTAGATATTAAAGATTTTCCATTTTCCTTTTTAAATTGTTCTGGGATTGTATTTTGATAGATCTTGCCAACGCATTTTGTATATTTTTCCATTTTTCCTTTATTATTTTATCTAAGAACTGTCGCCGGTGGGCTATAAAATAATTAAAACATAAATTAATTACAACACCGTAAAATAATTATCACATCACAAAATATTAAAATATAAAATATAAAAACATTAGTTAAATGAATATTTAGTTGATTAAAAATATTAGTTATTTGGAGGTTAGGTTCTCCGTTTGTAAATAAAATACCGAGGTCAGTATGACTAGTATATTTTATTGTAATTAACGTGGTTGATACAGTGGTTGTAGAGAGTTGTTGCTATTGTAGTTATGGTGGTGAGACTGGTGTCTCTTGTGCTGTATTGTTGTAGACGGATGAGCCCAGTGTCTCGTCTTGCGACGACGAGGACACTGACTGTTTTTGTCGGATGATGATTCTGGGTGAGATCAGTGACCTGACGGTTGACGGAGGAACACTGTCTGTCGAATTCTCTTTGAAGCAACGACCTTCCGGTCAGTTGTTTAGAGTTTTTACCTCGTTTGAGGCAGTTACTCTAGCTGCTCGAATAACCTGGTTGTTTCTTGGTTTGGGTTAATCTCTTTGTGGAGCATTTCCCAGGTCCCATGAAGTGGGCCTGTTGCGCGATGTTTGGCCAGAGGAGCTGACTGTCGATTTCATATTCTGCGATCTTTTTATACCGGTCAGTTGGTCGCTTTTACATTCCTGACCGGTATGTGGTCTTTGGGGTTGCAGGTCCAGATGTCACCCGTGCGACTCGGCCGATTGTTCTCTTGGCGGTTCTAACGGGAATTGGCCGGCACTGGCTTTATGACATCTGGCTTGGTTTCTCCCTTGTAGGTTAACACTTTCTAATTTGTGTCCTTGGTGGCGTTTTCTAATCGCCATGGGCGGTTGACCGATTTTGCCATCGATACGATGGAATAACCGTCACAGTTATTTCATATTTGATTAATTTAACTCTTCTTCAAAAAGGAACATTAAATTTTTTTTGTATAGGTAGTCTTTGGTTTGTGGTTTATTTTTTTGATTTTCAATTGATTTAAAAAAGGCATGCCTAATATTCTGCCATTTTTTTTTTATTTTGTTATCTAAAAATTGATTAAAAATACATAAACATTTGCTTTTAATTATTTTTAACCAGATTTTTTCATTCACTTTTAGAAAGTCAAAATTAAATTTTAGATACAACTTTATTACTCAGAAAAACAACAAAAATTAAAATAAAACAAGAAATAACAATTATTGCCTCGACGTTTACTGAGGCAATCATTTTTATTTTTTCGTTTGTTTAAACCAAAATTTAAAAAGTATACAAAATAAACGATATAATTTTGAATTTAATTTATTCGATAATGTCAGGTACTAAAACTTATTGTTTTTTTACTTATTGCACGATTTGAAAATAGCCGTTATTTTCAATCGTGAGAAAGAGCTAAGAGCCATACAATTTAATCATCAAGTTTGAATAACCTTCAAAGGAAAACTTAAAAAAAGTTGTGTCTGAATATTTAATTATTCGAAAAATGAATTTCGGAAATATTAAAATAATTTAAAAAACTTGCATAAATCGTTGTGATCACTCTCACTAATTGTGTCAAATATTGGTTGTAAGTTTTGGCATATTGTTCGCCATACTAATTTATTAATATTATTTTTCCATAATTTTTATCTCTTTTACACCATATGCTTTTTTATTTTTAATGAGAATTATTAAATTTATTATGTTATTTTGAAATTTGGACATTTTTAGAAAAATTCAATAAATGATCTGCGATTGTATTTTAATGGGTCCTGCCAACGCATTTTTTATATTTTTCCTTTATCATTTTACGTAAAAAGTGTCGCCGGTAGGCGGGAAAGTGTCCATGGTACAGTTTCACTTATAGTTTTCTGATCACATTCATCCACGGCATCGTATGTAGGTTATAGATCGTTGCATATGTCACGCCAGGCTATTTTGTTTGATTGTTTTTCCATAATGATCATTTTCTGTATTCCACAAGCTAGGCTGAAATCTTACTAGATTAAGAAAATTGATGACTAAGACTCGATCGTCGATTCGCTTGACCACTTCATGAGGACCTGTGTAAGGCGGGTCCAGCGGACGACGAATGGAGTAGACTCTGCGGAACATGTGGGTGCAGCTCTATAGATCTTTGTGTTTGAGGCAGCGTGATTTAGTGTGGTGGGCTGTTTGTATTGGTCTGATCTTCCGAATGTGCTCCCTAAATTTCTCTAGGAAGCTTTGAGGTTCGGTTTGCGCGTTTTCTGACGTGAAGAATTTGCTTTGTACTCGAAGTGGAGTTCCGTAGACGAGTTCGGCCGGTGATAGATCTTATTTTAGGCATGTGCGCAGCCCCAGGATGATTGTTGGGAGGATCTTTGGCCAAGGCGTGGGTGCTTGGCACATGAGGGCTGCTTTCAACGTACGGTGTAATCTCGTTCGACGATCCGTTTGACTGGGGGTGGGATGGAGTTGTACGAATTGTATTGGCGCCGACCATACGAGCTAGAGCTTTGAACAGTGTCGACTCGAAAGATATTTCAAAAATGGAACACAAGCAAAAAGAATCTTATATATCCGACAGAAAAATAATTATAAATGTACATAAATAAAATAAATCATATAAGGACATTTCAGAAATAGTATCAAAGAGTCGTACTACTGTCTGTGATATAATAAAACGCTTTAATGATACAGGAAGCTTAGAAAATTGTCAAAGAACTAATCAGCCATCCAAACGTACAGTACGTGAACAACGAAATATAATTAATATTATTAAAAGAGAGCCTAAAACAAGCTCGGCCTGTACCGCAGCACAGTTAGAAAAATATATTGGAAAAAAACTACATCCTTGTACTGTACGAAGAGTTCATAAAAAGGCTGGTTATAAAATGGAAAAAATCAGCTATGAATAAAATGAACTAAACCAGAAGATTTCAATTTGCAAATGATTATAAAAATAAGTCTAATGAGGAGTTTTGGAACAAGGTTTTATTTTCTGACTAAAGTAAATTCTGTATTTAAAATATAGAACTGCAAGAGAACGATATACACAAAACTGTTAAACATGGTGATGGTGATGTCCTGGTGTGGGGTTGCATGATCATTTCTGAAGTTGGAAACATAGTTTTTATCGACAAAACCATGAATATGTTCCAATATTTGAATATAAAAAAAATCAAAAGAAAATACTAAAAAATTGTGTTTGAATAACGAATATCACTTCCAACATGATAACTCAAAACATACTGCTCATATAGTGAAGTTTTGGGTCCTCTGAAATATTTCTCATACACTGAAAACACCACCACAATCTCCCGCTCTGAATCCCATGGAACATTTTTGGGATTTATTAGAGGGAGAAATTCGACAGCACTATATTATCACCAAGGAACAACTCTAATCCCTATTTCAAAAGAAGTGGGAAAATATAACATCGGAAGCTACAAAAAAATTAATTTATTCAATGGCGAATCGTTTAAATGCAGTAGTAAGAAGAAAAAGATACACGCAAGATATTAAACTGTTTTTTTTAAAAAAAATGTTGATGTTTCTTCTGTATAATATTAAAAGTGGTGAATTCTTTTGTATAGCAATAATGTCACCTACTGTTCTTATTTTAACAATTTCTACTATATAATAGAATTAATTATTGTTTTTTGTATTTTTTTCTAATGAATGTTATATTTATTACCAATTAATTTTTTTTTCATTTTAACGATTATTGAATTATATCAATTAATTGCTTGTTATCCATATGGCGAATACTTATGCACGACTGTGTGTGTGTGTGTGTGTGTGTGTGTATTATTATATATATATATATATATATATATATATATATATATATATGTATAGGTTTTATAAAAAAATGTATATAAATATATCAGCTGTGATTACAGATTATAAATTGTTTGTTAATAATGTTAAATGTGATGTACAAAATTGTTTGTTTAATTCTAATAAATATATTATTGTGTGATTTTATATTGTGATTTTTTTTAAAAAAAAGGTTTATCATGTTCAGTTGAATCAACAAATAATGTAAGACATCATTTATTACTAATTGTTATTTTATTGAATATATATCTTCGTTAAATTTTCGTCTTTCAATTTTTCAGCATATCTTACTAAAGAATCTAACGTAAATCTATAGATTACAGGATCATTTATCAATGGATAATTATTTTAAATGTGATGTACAAAAACATTTATACATTAATTATAATAAATATATTATTATATATGATTTTATATTGTGATTTTTTTAAAATGTATGTTTATCATGTATGTATGTATGTATCATGTATGTATGTATGTATGTATGTATGTATGTATGTATGTATGTACTAATTGTTATTTTATTGAATATATATCTATGTTAAATTTGTAAATACCGACTTATGTATCACGTATTTCAAGTTTTCATGTATGTATATCTTACTAATGAATCTAACGTAAATCTATGTATGTACAGGATCATGTATGTATGTATGAATGTATGTATGTATGTATGTATGTATGTATGTATGTATGTATGTATGTATGTATGTATGTATGTATACATGTATGTATATATATATATGTATGTATATATATATATATATATATATGTATATATATATGTATGTATGTATGTATGTATGTATGTATGTATGTATGTATCATGTCAGTATGTATCATTTTGTCTAATGTATGTATGTAGTTTATGTATGATATGTATGTATGTATGTTGGTATTATGGCTGTATGTATCCTGTATGTATGTATGTATGCCTATATGTTGTATGTATGTATGTATTATGTATGTATGTATGTATGTATGTGTATGTTGTATGTAATGTAATGTAGGAAAAATTTGTAAAGATGTATGTGTTTATATATATATGTATGTATGTATGTATGTATGTATGTATGTATGTATGTATGTATGTATGTATGTATCAGAATCAGAAAAAAATCATTTTGTCTAATAATTATATGAAGTTTACATGATATTTTCGGGGTTGATTTGGCTGCCTATCTTATGATAATGTGCCTATAGTTGAGTATTATTTTCAATATGTGTTGGTGAGATTTTGTAACAATACAGGAAAAATTTCAAAGAGCCTGTTTATATATATATATATATATTTCAAAGAGCCTGTTTATATATATATATATATATATATATATATATACCAACGCATACATGTTTGTGTAAAAGAAACTATAGACACGTTTTTTTTAATAAAATACAAATTTAGGTATCATTGTTTAATTATTTTCAAAGTTAAATTTTTAGTGTATATTGAAAGTATATCTTTATTCATAGGTCGATTGTATTGAACCAGTTGCGCTGGCAATTAATTAACATGCGTGCGTGGCAAATCCGTCCAAAGCAATTCGCAGCGAGTTGGTATTTGAAATCATTTCTTTATAAAGTTTTAGACACACACACACATGAACATTATACGAGTAAAAATCTCGTAGTAAAATTCCTAAATCAATTAACAAATTTATTAATAATATTGATGATTTTTGAAAAGGAGTATTTCTTGGGTTTTGATACGCTTGTTAATTTACCGAATGGAATATAGGTATTAAAAAATGCCTTATCCATTAGATAAAAGAATATTTTTCTTTAACTTTTTGCAAATTTTCTCATTAACACTAGAACTACCGATGTTAAATATATACCTAGTTTTACCGCACTCGTCAAATTGACGTATTTTTGATCATGGCTTTCATTTTAACTTTTCACTTAGTTTATGTAAATAAAAGAATATAATTTAACAAAAACAACACTTAATATAATAATTCATTAATTATTAATACAAAAAAAAAAAAACAAACAAAAACACTTTCTATTTGCATTTATATTATAGCACATTTGATATGTATGGAATAACTATGAATCACATATTTTACAAATACATATTATCTGTGATGAACACTTGCCACAAACATATTTGTCAGTTCGTAAGCGAACACTCCTCTCGCTTTTTTTGTCGAAACGAATGAATCTCATAATTTTCGAAAATCTGTTTCTACTCATAGTTTCGGTAAAGAAAGAAGGTCCCCATTTTTGGGACCACAAATACGATAACTTCATGTTTCTTGCTTCGTAGGCTCCTCGAGCATACAAAATGGCTATAAAAGCATATAATTCGTCCATAGTAATTTTCCAGCCGTTCTGTAAAATGTTTCTGGCCTGTAGCTCAGTGCAAGCTTTTATGTGGCTCATAATTCTATTATCAATTATAAGCCGAAATACACTACTAACATTACCAAGCATAATGTTTCGCTTCGCATAACCAGTTGGGCCCGAAATATCCTTGAACCTAGTATGTAATGGCAATCTACCAACACGACCATTCCCTAATTCTTCCCATTCAGTACCGTCGACAGCAATGTCTTTTTGCTGTTTTGGTTCGGTTTCTGTTTGGCTATCCGATTCAGTATCTGAACATATTCGCAATCGCTTACTGCGTTTGTGGCTATTTTGGGGAATTTCATCTTCACTCCTTGAATCTTCACTTTCATATTCATCCTCTTCACTTTGTTCGATATTTCGTACTTCGATTTCATCTTCATCTTCTTCAGAGTCTGAAAAATCAGTTTTATTTTCCACGCAAGATATGTCTAAATCATTATTACTTGAATTAGTATCCGAACTGTCTTCATTTATACCAGTGAGTTCTTTGAATTCTTCGAATAATTTTTTGCTTCCTGTAAATCGTTTCATTGTTGCCTAGGATTTACAAGAAATAAATTTGAATTTTTAATAAAAATATGTTCATACTTTTTTCCCAGATTGGACTTTTCACAGATTACACTTTGCACCAAGAACTTTATCACATTAGAAGTACAACTGATAATGATTGCAACCTATTTTTCATATGAAAAATGTACCTAAAATTTTTCCAGGAAATGTCTGAAAGCGATATATGTGTATGCAAGGATGGACATCAATACGTATTTACATTCACTTGAATATAAATTATTATAAATTTTGAGATTGCTAATGTCGTCAATTTGACAGGTCTTGGTATAAATATGTATAGGTCATACTAATTATGGAAGTTAAAGTAGCTAAGTGGAAATTGAATAGGAATATTTAATTGTTCTTATATTTCATTAAAAGTCGTCATAAAATTCTAGAACAATACATAAATCATATCGAAATTTTTAAGCACGAAATTTGAAAATCGTCAAAATGACGCTCTTGGTAGTTCTAGTGTTAAAATATTTTTTTATTTGAAATTAATATTATTATTAATTAATTAATTACACTACACGATAATTGTACGTGTTTAGATTCGGATATGTTTCACGATGATCTGGAAAAGATTTCATATCGTTTTTTTTGAATATCGATTTTGATTAATTGTTCTGTATTATCTATTTTTTAAATCGCTTTTAATTTTGATTTTTCCTCGTTTCTATTCAAACCGATAAAAGATTTATCTGTATATTTCGAACTGCTTATCCTACAAGTATTTCGAATGAAACGATCGTAAGGAATAGAGATAAATAAACCCAAGCAAATAAATGTATTTGAATATTAAAATATATTTTGTTTTAAGAATATATTACCTTATTCTATTGGTATATACTCATACATATCAGTTTCTTGAAAAAGAATTTACTGATGTATAATAATTAATAAGAAATAAGAAAATAATAATTATTTTCAGATGAAATATTGTTTAATGTTCACTGGTTTAAAATACGTTACACATGATTGTGTAACGTTCTTGTTATTAACGCGTACTCGATTATGTAATTAACGGTCATTCGATGCGCACGCAAATGCTCAGTCGACTTAGAACAAGGGATTTCGGTGCTAGTCTGTCGTTGTCCGCCCGATTTCTCGGACGTCTTATTATTTGAGTGCACGCTGTGAATTATTTTATATATCGTATTCATTATTCGAAAATTAACAAAGTGTGTTCAAAAAAGTGTTATACGTGTGTGTGTGTCAATATGCAGACAGAAGTGTAAATTATTTAAATATGTTTATTTTATCATAGGTATGATCCAATATGGCGATTTTATATGAGGGTTGTATCGGCATGTGGTTATTTAATTTTAAAATTATTTATTATTATTATAATAATTAACCGTATCGATTGTTTGATTTCAGATAACAGAGATTATTTTACGGCATTTCGCAAATTACGAACGAAACTGATTCGACGATTGGATATCAGCTTGTATGTGCAGCACGTGGAGTAGATATTTGTATTACGATACGGAATGCTGAGATGTTTGAGCACGACGCACTCTATCACAGGTTTAGTATGTTTCTTAGGTCATCGTGAAGACGGGGTTATTGTTTAGAACTGTTCGCATATTTAGCTTTGCACCGCGATATGTGTTCTCCGTTAGGGTTTTCAGGCGCGGCATCGGATTCTGGTGGGACTCGTTGCTAGGAGCAGTCTCGGTTTCTTTACTTTCTGTATTGTTTACCGAGATATCGGGATCTCCTGCACAACCGGGCTACGTCACTCGTTACCATGGAGGTACAAATGAGCCGGTGAAATGGTAATCGTTGAGGTGGCCCGCGCGTGTCGACGTGCCACGGTGCCTGCCGGACTCGTCGGCGACGAAGTTAGGACGGACGGGACGGTCCCAGAGGATGCGTGACTATCCCGTCCGTCGTTCCAACGTTTCTTAGAAAACGTTCACTAGCTTAGGTGGCATTGTTTGCTCTTGCTCCGGGGCGGATGTTTTCTCCCTTGACATTCCGTTCCGAAGAATGGGTAACGGCTTGAGTTCGATATGGACGGTGTTGTGACGTGACGCAATACGGCCTGTCGGCAACCTTGGCTTTCTCCCTGGCGGGGGCGACGGCTCGTCGTATCGCGTTGCGTTTCCAGCCGTCACCCATATCTAGGGGACTCGTGACGGTACCTGTCTCCTCCGTGCAAATATAGTTTACTCGTCCAGCTCGACCTTTCCGTTCCGTCGAGCGATCACCGGGTTAATCCGGCACGACTGGATTGCGTAAAGCATGACCGCAGTCGTTGCACTCGAGGACTTCTCGCGTCCGATCGTTGGGTTAGCTTCAGTTTAGTTGTCGGACGTACTGTAGGACCTGCGAACACCGTCGCCCCATAGCCGTCATGGAGACGACAAAGTGACGGATGGTTAACATGACGAGGCCGGCCTCGGAACGTTAGTCAAAAAGGTGTTCGCAGCATTTAGGATTTGGTATGGGTTCACCGATGCTGTGATATGAGAAATATGTACGATCTTCCGAAGATTCGACGAAGAGGGTGACCGATCAATTTGTATGGATAGAATTAACCGTTCGTTTTTTTTTTTTTAGATTCAGATTTCTGTCGTATCGTGAATTGAGTATCTAGAAATTTACAACAATAGACAAAGTGTCTTGACAAGAAGTCAAAGTTATGGTAAGATTTTTCCAAATTGAATTGAGAATTAAATCTTTAGATGTTTTAATTAATCTGTTCGAAGTGGTTCGATGGGAGTCGTTATCGTATAGATCATTGCAGCTAATATTTGTATGTTTAATTGTATTATTCGTTATACACAAACGAATCAGGTGATATCGTAGGATGACATATATTGTTTGTTTTAGTGTTTGGATGTGATGTACAAAAGTTGAAAGGTACTCCGTTGTTCGAAAACCTGATATCGTAAGAAAACATTATATTTCAAGACGTATCGATTATCAACGAGTTGTTCTTCATCCACCGTCTGATGAATTCCAAGTCGGAACGAATTGTATGCATATTTTTCGACCGGACATATTTTCCATTAATATATTTTAATATCCATTATACATTAATTTGTTTTTGGTTCCTGATATCATTTTGGATATGTCGATCAGTGCCGAGCTTTAGATCGACGAACCAAGGTCAGGAAGTATTACATTTACTTTTACATGTTAATTTTCCTTCTACTAATATGTTTTTTTTTTTTTTTGTTTTCGTGTGATTGAGTCGATGAGATTTCTGTTCCGGTGTAGTACGTTTTGGAATGTATTCGGAACGATCGAAAATCCGAAACGAAGGTCACTGTTAAATATATCTGGGAGGAATAAGGTTGTCGAGGAGGACTTAAAACATTATTAATATGAATGTCTGTAAGTACATATACAATCACACATACTATTGATTTATCCAATTTTTTTTTTGTTACTAATATTTTCAAATGAAAATAATAACGTAAAGTTTTTCTGTCGTCTGTGTAAGGGAAATCTAATTTGAATCGTTTGAGCGACGATCATTCGCTTAGAAATATATTTTTATGTATTTTGTATATATGGTGTGATTAAGTGTATAGCTATGATTGATAATAATTATTGGCAGTTCACTGTTAATTAATTTTCAGTAGTCTTTGTAAAGGTCTATAACAATGTATGTATGAAATGCTGAACTTTCGAATAAGAATCAGTGTTATAAATTGTGAATTTGAAAATATATCAGGGTCGTTGATTAAAAATGGAGTGAATTTTTATGTAAAATGTTCTTCTCTGACGAAAAGTCGATTATCTTTGACAGTTTTTTTTCACAACGAATGAAATATCATTAGGTTGTTTCAGTATTAATGTTTCAATTTGTCTAAGATCGTTCGAATGGTCTTTATTTAATAAATATTTATTTTATAATCGTAAATATTAAACTATTTGGAATGGTGCTAAAGAAAATTAATTGTTTCTAAATATTTAATAAATAGATATTTGTAAATTGCATTAACTATAAGAAAGAGTAATGATTTAACAAAATATTTAATTTTTAGAAATTGTAATCTTTTGAAAATGTAATTTTCTGAAATGGTAGTTCTTTGAAATTGAATTTCTTTGAAATTGTAGTGTTTTGAAATTGTAGTGTTTTGAAATTGTAGTTTTTTGCAATGGTAGTTTTTTGAAATTGCATTTTTTTGAAATTGTAGTTTTTTTGAAATTGTAGTTTTTTTGAAATTGTAGTTTTTTTGAAATTGTAGTTTTTTGAAATTGTAGTTTTTTGAAATTGTAGTTTTTTGAAATTGAATTTTTTTGAAATTGTAGTTTTTTTGCAATGGTAGTTTTTTGCAATGGTAGTTTTTTGAAATTGCATTTTTTTGAAATTGTAGTTTTTTTGAAATTGTAGTTTTTTTGAAATTGTAGTTTTTTTGAAATTGTAGTTTTTTTGAAATTGTAGTTTTTTTGAAATTGTAGTTTTTTTGAAATTGTAGTTTTTTTGAAATTGTAATTTTTTGAAATTGTAGTTTTTTGAAATTGTAGTTTTTTGAAATTGAATTTTTTTGAAATTGTAGTGTTTTGAAATTGTAGTGTTTTGAAATTGTAGTTTTTTGCAATGGTAGTTTTTTGAAATTGCATTTTTTTGAAATTGTAGTTTTTTTGAAATTGTATTTTTTTGAAATTGTATTTTTTTGAAATTGTATTTTTTTGAAATTATAGTTTTTTGAAATTGTAGTTTGTTGAAATTGCATTTTTTTGAAATTGTAGAGTTTTTTGAAATTGCATTTCAAAAAAACTACAATTACTACCTTTTTGAAATTGCGTTTTTTTTGAAATTGTAGCTGCACTGTTTTCAGGACATGTAGGCCAAGCTTTTTTCCAACAGGCATTTAAAGTGTGTGGTTTTATTTGAGTAATAGCAAAAACAACATGATTTATAAAGTCAAAGATAGGAAAATTTTTCCAAGCGTCAGTTACTGTTATTGACTCATTTTCTAGTTTATCCAATATAAATTTAAAAGTGCGTTTAACGTAATATTGTTAAAAGTTGCAATTATGCTTTGATCTAATAGCTGAATAATGTTTGTTGTATTGGATGGAAAAAACATCATGTTCATATTCGGATGTTTTAAATTTGGATGACCTGGTGCGTTGTCAACAAAAAAATTTGGCAGCTTCTTCATCTGCCGATGCAATCGCGCTCGTAATATTCACTTTATGCAGTGCATTCCTTTTTAAAAACCCGGTTAACTACCTTTTACTAGCTGAAAATTCCTTATCAGTTTGAGAAGCGGAAGTAAATGACTCTAATTCCTTCATTTGTTCATAAAACTGAAGAGCTTTTCGTTGAATTAAATAACCGCTTAAAGAAATTCTTAAAAAAATCGTATAAAAAGATACTAGGAAGAAATATGAATCGCATAACTTGAAAATCGCATTAAAAAAATTCACACAAAAACAGATCCAGCTGTATTTTAAATATTTGAATAATGATTATATTTGAGATGTTAGTTATTTTAATAATTTGCGGACTCTAATTAATTTCATTATTTTTGATGTTTTAATAGCGATTATGTTTGAAATAGTAATTTATTTTAATCATTTATGGGCATTGCTTTTTTAATTGTTTTAAATATCAGAATAGAAATTATATTCGACAACCTAATTTTTTTAATTATTTGTGAACTTTATTTTTTAATATTTGAATAGTGTATATATTTGAGATTATCATTATTTTGTATTTTTTTTTTAATATTTGAATTAGAACGTTGAGATTCTAATTGTTTTAATAATTTTTTGTGTTTGATTTTTTTAATATTCGAATAATAACTGTATTTGCGTTTTTAATTATTTTTGGAGATTAATATTTTAATAATGATTATATTTAAAATAGTAATTATTTTAATTATTTTTTTTATATATATTTGAATATAAGGTATATTTGTAATTTTAATTATTTAAATAATTATTATTTTGAATATTTGAATAATAATCTTTGAGGATTTAATATTTCTTAAATTATTTGTGAAATGTATTTTTTCTTTAATATTTTCAGTATTCGAATAGTGGCTATATTTGAGATTACAATTATATTTTAATCATTTGTGGACTTTATTTAATTTCAATATTTTAAATATTTGAATAATAATTATACTTGAGATATTAGTTATTTTAATAATTAATTTTATTACTTTAATTAATTTCATTATTTTTGATATTTTAATAGTGATTGTTTGAAATGGTATTTATTTTTATTATTTATGGATTTTTTTTATTATTATTTTAAATATTACAGTAGAAATTATATTTGAGAACCTAATTTTTTAATTATTTGTGAACTTTATTTTTTTTTTAGTATTTTAAATATTTAAATAGTGGCTATATTTGAGATTATAATTATTTTGTATTTTTTTTTGAGTATTTGAATTAGAACATTGAGATTTAAATTATTTTAATCATTGTTTGTGTTTGATTTTTTTTTAATATTCGAATAACAACTATATTGGCGTTTTTAATTATTTTTGGAGATTACTATTTTAATAGTGATTATATTTAAAATAGTAATTATTTTAATTATTTTCTCTCTCTCTCTCTCTCTCTATATATATATATATATATATATATATATATATATATATAGGTTAAGTATCTCCTTCCGCTTTTTTTTTTTTTTTTTTTTTTTTTTTTTGTACATAGTCACGAAATTCAAAAGACCAGAAGGCGGAAGGGAGATATTTGCCAACCTTATATATATATATATATATATATATATATATATATATATGAATATATATATATATGAATATAAGGTATATTTGTGATTTGAATTATTTAAATAATTATTTTATTATTATTGTTATTTTGAATATTTGAATAATAATATTTGAGGATTTAATTTTTTAAATTATTTGTGAAATGTATTTTTTCTTCAATATTTTCAATATTTAATGGTGGTTATATTTGAGATTATAATTATATTTTAAACATTTGTGGACTGTAATTAACTTTAATATTTTAAATATTTGAATAATAATTATATTTGAGATGCTAGTTATTTTAATCATTTGTGGACACTAATTAATTTTATAATTTTTGATATTTTAATAATGATTGTTTGAATTAGTAATTTATTTTAATCATTTATGGGCATTACTTTTTTTATTATTTTAAATATCAGAATAGAAATTATATTCGAGAACCTAATTTTTTTAATTATTTGTAAATTTTATTTATTTTTTTAATATTTGAATTGTGGCTATATTTGAGATTGTATTTTTTTTATCAGTTTTGGTTTTTAATTATTTTGTATTTTTTTTGAATATTTGAATTAGAACGTTAAGATTCTAATTATTTTAATCATTTTTTGTGTTTGATTTTTTTTTAATGTTCTAATAATCACTATATTGGCGTTTTTAATTGTTTTTGGAGATTAATATTTTTATAGTGGTTATATTTAAAATAGTAATTATTTTAATTTTTTTTTTCTATATATATATATATTTATATATATATATATATATTTATATATATATATATATTTGAATATAAGGTATATTTGTGATTTTAATTATTATTTTATTATTTTGAATAATAATATTTGAGGATTTAATTTTTTAAATTATTCGTGAAATGTATTTTTTCTTTAATATTTTCAATATTCGAATAGTGGTTATATTTGAGATTATAATTATATTTTAATTATTTGTGGACTTTAATTAATTTTAATATTTTAAATATTTGAATAATAATTATATTTGAGATGCTAGTTATTTTAATCATTTGTGGACTAATTTTATTGTTTTTAATATTTTAATAGTGATTATGTTTGAACTAATAATTTATTTCAATCATTTATGGGCATTACTTTTTTTGTTATTTTAAATATTAGAATAGCAATTATATTCGAGAACCTAATTTTTTCAATTATTTGTGAACTTTATTTATTTTTTAATATTTGATAAGTGGCTATATTTGAGATTTCTTTTATAATCAGTTTTGGTTTCTAATTATTTTATGTTTTTTAATATTTGAATCAGAACGTTATTTGAGATCCTAATTGTTTTAATCATTTTTTGTGTTAGATTTTTTTTCAATATCTGAATAATAACTATATTGGCGTTTTTAATTATGTTTGGAGATTCATTTTCATTTATTTTAATCACTTTAATTTATATATTGAGTTTAAAATCTAATATTGTATTGTCGTGTGAATTGTAATTATTTAACTTTATTAATTGTTTTTGATGAATTGTATTCATTTTATTTGTGCAGATTTGCTATATCATTTATGTATATTTAATAACTGAATTTAAATATAAAAATTGATTTAATTATTATTTTAAATGTGATATTAATTATAGATACACCCTATTAGATTTAATTTTATTATATACGGACATAATTTTAATTTTATATAGATATATGTTAAATAGAAAATGATTAAATCACTTTTCTCGTCATATAGTAATTAATTATTTAGATGAACATTTTGCTAATCCATTTCGAATAAATTTGTATTTTTAGTAAAAAGACTTTTAAAAGTTGATATCGTTTCTTTATAGGTGATTATTGAGGTTTTAGTAAAATTTTAATTTATTATCGACTAGTTCAATATCATTTCAATTTGAAGCAAAATAGTTGTTTTTAAATAAAAGTTTCAATTTGTATAGATTTATATGTAATTGTATTTGATAATTTTTACATAAATATTATTTTAATTAATTGTCACAAATATATACAATTAAATATTTAAATTATGTAAAAATAGTTGAATTTAAAATGCATTCTTAGTTATTTTTATTAAGTATTGTTGTTGTGTAGTGATTTGTGATTTTATAAATAAATTCATTTATATAATTTATTGTTCATATATGAATGTTAAATGTCGATTTGTGATTTAAAATATCTGTCGTTTATTGAATTATAATTGTTTTTGTGTAATTGCGATTATTTGAGATTTAAATTGTATTTTGAATCGATTTTATTAGATTTGTGAAATCATTTATTAAATTGTAAAGTACATATTTTAAATTTTCATTGTAATTTTCATGTAAATTTCTTCATAATGTGTAATTTGTGAAGAGGGCATGTTATTAAAATGGACATTTAATGATTTCATTTTAGAAGTTTCGTTGGTGTGGTAAACAACAGTGTGCATAGGAGAGTTTCAATTTTTATTATTGAATAATTTTTTTTATTAAATATTATTAAATAATTAGTTTTCTTTTTATAATTGTTTAATTTGAAATGTTGGTATTTTTTTAATATATATTTTTTAATGTTAAT
The DNA here is from genome assembly GCA_029203775.1 of Neoneuromus ignobilis. Classification (NCBI taxonomy): domain Eukaryota; kingdom Metazoa; phylum Arthropoda; class Insecta; order Megaloptera; family Corydalidae; genus Neoneuromus; species Neoneuromus ignobilis. The sequence goes on along the minus strand of CP092096.1, from coordinate 14,407,263 downwards.
TATCGATGTATGTTTGTGTGTGTATATTTATGTTATATACATTGTGTTGATAATAATTATTATATGAATTTTTAGGTATTCATGGTTTGATTTGTCGTTCGGTTTAATGATTCTGGATTGTGTGTGTGGCTTTGTTGTAGTCGATATTATTTTCAAGATTATTGTTCGAAATAATGTAAGTTCATTATTTATATATATATATATATATATATATATATATATATATATATTTGTTATTACATTAAATAAAAATATATTGTATACATTGTGTATATAGTTAATATATATTTTATTATTTTTCAGTTATTGATAATTTCGTCTATTGTTGGTTCTATTGATTTTGTGTTTTAATCGATTCTTCGTTTCTATGTTCTTCGATTTTGAACAGTGTCAATACGGATAAGATTGTTGTCGGTAACAATGTAAGTTAACATCTATTGTATAATTATTTATATGTTAATTATAATATAGTATTTATTTCAAGAGTTAAAAGTGTGTAATATTTTTTTACATGAAATTTGTATGGCTTTTAAAAGATATATTTTTTTTTAGATTATTCATCTGAGTATTAAGTAATGGATCGGAATCAGTGGTTCATGGTTATAGATTGTTGAGTTTTCGAATGTATCTGCCATTTAATGTGACGTTTCGTATTTATCGATTTTATTATCTTCAAACATCAGTGTACGTATAGTAGATGTTTATTTATATTAGTTTATATGTTTATTAAATTATTTTTATGAGTGTTTATTTTTTGTATTCAATATATATTCCTCGTACCTCAATTTACGCGGAGTATCTGTTCTATGTGGATTTGTTTTACTCGAATGAAAATTGTTTAAATCGAGTCTGTTAGTACAATAGAAAAAATATTGGAAATAAAAGCTAGTAAAGTTGTACAAACACATATTTATTTCACATAGCTTAATAAAAAAAATAATGATGTTTTAGAAAAGAAAAGCAGATAAATTTTATTTTGTGTTACTATTGTTACTGTAATTTAGAACAATCAACCTTTTATATATTTTTATTGTGCTGTTATTCGTTTTTTATATGTTAGAATTTGCGTCATTCCATAAATATATATCAATCATGCATCAAATAAAATGAAATCTATTTGATGGCGTATAAAAATTGTTGTGTAAATCAATACCGTGTAAAAAATGTCTCGTGTAAATAGAGGTATAATTTGCCGTGTAAAAAAAGTCCCGCGTAAATTGACGGATGAGTGTGTGTGTGTGTGTATATATATATATATATATATATATATATATATATATATATATATATATTTATTTATTTATTAAGATTTATATATAAGAATATTTTTTTCCAGATTGTTGCTCTTTGATCATTGAAAGAATTGTTGTTTCATTGGTTCATTATTGGTCTTTGACTTCATGGGTTCGTGATTCTGTGGATTCTTTTTATTTGAAATAATGTAAGTATTTTTTTTTAATATATATTTGTATTATTATATATTATAATTGTTTTTTTTTTTTGTATTTAATATATACATTGAATTGTAGTTAATAAGAAATATAATAATAAATATTTTTTGAATTTGACTTTTTTTAAAGAATATTAATTGTTGATTTTAGTAGTTTTTAGATTTATTAATGTTGATAAATATATATATATATATATATGTTTAGTTTGTATAATTGTTTTTAATAATGTATGTATAATGATTACAGAATATACCTGTAACGAGTTATCAGCATTTATGAAGAATCTGTCGACTATTTCGTTAGGATCAGTTCATTTGGTCGTTGTCATTGTTGTGATATTTTTACTTGGTGATGGGTTTTGAAGCTTGTTCTTATGTATGATACAAGAAAGAAAAATATATATTCAGTTGAAGATTTAATGTAATTGTATGATATTTTATAAATGTTTAATATCAATGTCATATTTTTAGTTTATAATTTAGTAAGTAGTTATTAATAATGAATATTAAAAACGAGTAGAAATTTGTGTTAATTTAAAATGTTCAATAATTTGTTTATTTGTTGAAAGAAAAAAAAATGTATGAATTAATAAATGGAAAAGTTTCATATGACAATTATGAAAATGTAATCAAATATCGTTTTATTATGGTATAAGATTTTAATTATTTAATTTATTTTTAAATGCGAGTTGAAAATGATTATTGTATTTATGATTTGTATAATTAGATGGTATAATTCTTGTATTGTTATTTGAGACTGATCGTTTTTGTATCGGATGTATATTTAGGATTTGAATTATTTTAATTGATTAATTATTTTTGTATTTTGATTATATTTCGGATTATTTAGTGATTTTTAAATGTTGTTATATTAGAGATTATAATTATGAGTAAATTTATATTTTAATATTATCGAATGAAATATTTGAGAGTTTGAATTTTTGTTTAATCGTTATATAAGATGTAGAATTGTTGATTTTTAGTGAATATATTTGAAATTGTAAATATATTTATAAGTTTATTTCATTGTTGAATATTAGTGATATTGAAGACGTTTTTTTATATATATTATATTTACATGTTTTTATACGTATGTACATGTACGCAGGTCCGCCCCAAGGGTATCGGTTGCTCGTGTGCAAAAATATTTCGGCCGTCTTCCATTTGTAAGTTGTATTTTTTCCATGATAGTTTATTGAATTATATTTATTAACTTCTTAAATGCATTTAGTATTTTAATATATACAATGATGTGCATAAGTCATCGCCATATGGGTAATATAAGTAATTTATTGATATAATTCAATTAAGTGAAATGAAACAAAAATTAATTGATAATATAATATTTATTTTATTTACTCATTATATAATATTTATTATATGTATTTTTATTTGAATATTTTGTTTATTTAACGATTTATTGAATTATATCAATAAGTTTCTTATGTTATTCATATGGCGATGATTTATGCATGACAGTGTATGTATAACTAATAATTTTAAACATAAATAAAAATATGTAATTTTGGGGGACGTTTTTAAATGTTTTTTGGCAGATGAAAAGATAAATCTTATGTAAATTTGGCCATTATGCTATTCAATTATATAGAATACATTATCATTTGGCAATTTTTATACTTATAATTATGTATTTTTTTAGTTATTACATTTTCAATTGATAATATAGATAATGAATTTAAATGCTTGTTCAATGAAGTTAATTGGAGATATGTCTGAAAAAGTGAAAATGTAGTAAAACTATGATTATATGAAGCAACTGTTACCGGAAGGGTTAATAAAATTCATATACTTGGCATAATATTTTGTAGTTCCTTACTTTTTGCAAAATTTATAAGTTTTATTGGATTTTATATTATATTATAATATATTATAGTATTTTATTGTATATAATTTTAATTTTATATTTATTAAATTATTATTATATTACTATTATATCATTATTATATTATTATTATACAACTATTATATTATTATTATTATATTAGTATTCTATAATTATTATATTATTATTACATTAATATTATAATGTTACTACATTATTATTATATAATTATTAAATTATTATAATATAATTATTATATCATTGTTATAATACTGTTATATAACTATTATATTATTCTTATATTAGTATTATATTATTATTATATTACTATTATAATATTACTATATAACTATTATATTATTATTATAATATTACTATAATACTATATTACATTATTATTATAATATTACTATATTACTGTTTTATTATTATTATATTACTTTATATCATTATTATTTTACTATTATACCATTATTATATCATTGTTATAATATAACTATTATATTATTATTATATTATTATTATTATATTATTATTATAATATTACTATATTAATATTATATCATTATTATATTATTGTTATAATACTATTACAACTATTATATTATATATAACTTATAATACTATATATAACTATACTATATATTATTATACTATATATAACTATTGCATTATTATTATATCATTATTATGTTATTATTATATTAGGTATTATATTACTATTATAATATTACTGCATTACTATTATATTATTATTATATTACTGTTATATAATTATTATTACATAATTATTATATTATTATTATAATACTACTATATTACGATTATGTTGCTATTATATTACTATTATATTATTACTATTATTATTATTATATTACTATTATATTGCTATTATATTATTATTATATTATCATTATTATATTATTATTATATTATTATTATTATATTATTATTATTATTATATTACTATCATAATATTACTATATTAATATTATATCATTATTATTATTTTACTATTATATTACTATTATATTTTTATTATATCATTATTATATTACTATTATTTTACTATTATATTATTATTATATCATTATTATATTACTATTATTTTACTATTATATTACTATTATATTATTATTATATCATTATTATATTTTTGTTATAATACTATTATATAACTATTACATTATTATTATATTACTATTATATTACTATCATAATATTACTGCATTACTATTATATCATTATTATTATTATTATTATTATATTACTGTTATATAGTTATTATTATATTACTATTATATTATTATTATTATTATTATTATTATATTACTGTTATATAATTATTATTATATTACTATTATACTACTACTATACTACTACTATACTACTACTACACTACTACTACTATACTACTACTACTATACTACTACTGCTATACTACTACTGCTATACTACTACTGCTATACTACTACTATTATACTACTACTATTATACTACTACTGCTATACTACTATACTACTACTACTACTACTACTATACTGCTGCTGCTATACTGCTGTTGCTGTACTGCTGCTGCTATACTGCTGCTATTATGCTGCTGCTGCTGTACTGCTGCTGCTATACTGCTGCTGTTATGCTGCTATACTGCTACTATACTGCTACTATACTGCTACTAATATTGCTATGCTGCTGCTGCTATACTGCTGCTGTTATACTGCTGCTATTTATGCTGCTGCTGCTGCTGCTGCTGCTGCTGCTACTACTGCTGCTGCTGCTACTACTGCTGCTGCGCTGCTGCTGCTTCTGCTGCTATACTACTGCTGCTACTGCTGCTGCTGCTGCTACTACTGCTGCTGTGCTGTTGCTGCTGCTGTGCTATTACTGCTGCTGTACTGCTGCTGCTGTGCTGCTGCTGCTGTACTGCTGCTGCTGCTGTGCTGCTGCTGCTGTGCTGCTGCTGCTGTGCTGCTGCTGTGCTGCTGCTGCCGTTGCTGCGGGTACTGCTGCTGCTGCTGCTGCTGCTGCTGCGGGTACTGTTGTCGCTGCTGTCTCTGTGGCTGCGGCTGCTGCTGCGGCTGCTGCTGCTGCGGCTGCTGCTGCTGCGGCTGCTGCTGCTGCGGCTGCTGTTGCTGCTGCTGTGCTGCTGCTGCTGTGCTGCTGTGCTGTTGCTGCTGTGCTGCTGCTGCTGTACTGCTGCTGCTGCTGCTGCTGCTGCTGCTGCTGCTGTGCTGCTGCTATGCTGCTGCTATGCTGCTGCTGCTGCTGTACTGCTGCTGCTGTTGCGCTACTGCTGCTGTACTGCTGCTGCTGCTATGCTGCTGCTGCTGCTGCTGCAGCCGCTGCTGCTGCTGCTGCTGCTGCTGCTGCTGCTGCCGCCGCTGCTGCTGCCGCCGCCGCTGCTGCTGCAGCCGCTGCTGCTGCAGCCGCTGCTGCTGCAGCCGCTGCTGCTGCTGCTGCTGCGGCTGCTGCCGCTGCTGCTGCAGCCGCTGCTGCTGCTGCTGCTGCTGCTGCTATGCTGCTGCTGCTGCTGCTGCTGCTGCTACTGCTGCTGCTGCTACTGCTGCTGCTGCTGCTGCTGCTGCTGCTACTGCTGCTGTTACTATGCTGCTGTTACTGCTAGCAGGTATGGTACTATAGTAGTATGGTGCTATGCAGCATAGCAGCATAGCAGTATAGTACCATAGTAGTATAGTGTATAGTAGCAGCATAGTAGCATAGGTGCAGTATATAGTGAGTATAGTAGCAGCAGCAGTAGCATAGCAGTAGTGTATAGTAGTAGCAGCATGGCAGCAGCATGCAGCAGCAGCAGTAGTAGTAGTAGGTAGTGTAGCATAGTATACTATAGTAGCATAGCAGTAGCATATGGTAGTATAGTAGTACTACCATACTACTATGGTATAGCAGTAGCTGCTATGCTACTATAGTACTGCTATGCTGCAGCAGTACTGCTATGCTGCTATAGTAGTAGTAGCGTAGTAGTAGTAGCGTAGTAGTAGTAGCGTAGTAGCAGTAGCGTAGTAGCAGTAGCGTAGTAGTAGTAGCAGTAGCAGCAGCAGCACAGCAGCAGCAGCAGCAGCAGTAGCAGCAGCAGCAGCAGCAGCAGCAGCAGCACAGCAGTAGCAGCAGCAGTAGCATAGTAGTAGCAGCAGCACAGTAGCAGCAGCAGCAAGCAGCAGCAGCAGCAGCAGCAGCAGCAGCAGCATAGCAGCAGCAGCAGCAGCAGCAGCAGCAGTAGCAGCATAGTAGTAGTAGCATAGTAGTAGTAGCATAGTAGTAGCAGTATAGTAGTAGCAGTATAGTAGTAGCAGTATAGTAGTAGCAGTATAGTAGTAGCAGTATAGTAGTAGCAGTATAGTAGTAGCAGTATAGTAGTAGTAGTAGCATAGTAGTAATATAATAGTATGTTATATTGTTATGTACATTTTATATTGTAAATAAATATAATTGTTTGAAAAAGTTTTTTTTTTTAATACATGTGTAATATGAAGGAGGGTAGGTGATTAGGATAGTGTGGAGGATGTAAGAAATAGGTAGAAGATAGTGATGGTAGGTAGAGGATGGTTGTGGTGGTTGGTGATGGCTAGTAAAAAAGATTTTAAGTCGGTTGGCCCACATATAAAAGCTCCCCCCCTAACTCCCCACCCGAACCCCAACCCCCCGTTTAGATTTTTTTGGAGGCGGGTCGGTGTTGAGGATATTACACCTGACCACGTAAGCAAGCTGCGGGGGTATCTCGAATGGAGGCGGCTCTGGAATTTTTCAGACGCTCGATGACACTGACCACGTAAGCAAGCTGCGGGGGTATCTCGAATGGAGGCGGCTCTGGAATTTTTCAGACGCTCGATGACACTGACCACGTAAGCAAGCTGCGGGGGTATCTCGAATGGAGGCGGCTCTGGAATTTTTCAGACGCTCGATGACACTGACCACGTAAGCAAGCTGCGGGGGTATCTCGAATGGAGGCGGCTCTGGAATTTTTCAGACGCTCGATGACACTGACCACGTAAGCAAGCTGCGGGGTATCTCGAATGGAGGCGGCTCTGGAATTTTTCAGACGCTCGATGACACTGACCACGTAAGCAAGCTGCGGGGTATCTCGAATGGAGGCGGCTCTGGAATTTTTCAGACGCTCGATGACACTGACCACGTAAGCAAGCTGCGGGGGTATCTCGAATGGAGGCGGCTCTGGAATTTTTCAGACGCTCGATGACACTGACCACGAAAACAAGCTGCGGGCGTAACACGAATTGAGGCGGCTCTGGAATTTTTCAGACGCTCTATGACACTTTCCAAGTAATCAAGCTGGGGGGTTATCTCGAATGGAGGCGGCTCTGGAATTTTTCAGACGCTCGATGACACTGACCACGTAAGCAAGCTGCGGGGGTATCTCGAATGGAGGCGGCTCTGGAATTTTTCAGACGCTCGATGACACTGACCACGTAAGCAAGCTGCGGGGGTATCTCGAATGGAGGCGGCTCTGGAATTTTTCAGACGCTCGATGACACTGACCACGTAAGCAAGCTGCGGGGTATCTCGAATGGAGGCGGCTCTGGAATTTTTCAGGCGCTCGATGACACTGACCACGTAAGCAAGCTGCGGGGTATCTCGAATGGAGGCGGCTCTGGAATTTTTCAGACGCTCGATGACACTGACCACGTAAGCAAGCTGCGGGGTATCTCGAATGGAGGCGGCTCTGGAATTTTTCAGACGCTCGATGACACTGACCACGTAAAGCAAGCTGCGGGGTATCTCGAATGGAGGCGGCTCTGGAATTTTTCAGACGCTCGATGACACTGACCACGTAAGCAAGCTGCGGGGTATCTCGAATGGAGGCGGCTCTGGAATTTTTCAGACGCTCGATGACACTGACCACGTAAGCAAGCTGCGGGGGTATCTCGAATGGAGGCGGCTCTGGAATTTTTCAGGCGCTCGATGACACTGACCACGTAAGCAAGCTGCGGGGTATCTCGAATGGAGGCGGCTCTGGAATTTTTCAGACGCTCGATGACACTGACCACGTAAAGCAAGCTGCGGGGTATCTCGAATGGAGGCGGCTCTGGAATTTTTCAGACGCTCGATGACACTGACCACGTAAGCAAGCTGCGGGGTATCTCGAATGGAGCGGCTCTGGAATTTTTCAGGCGCTCGATGACACTGACCACGTAAGCAAGCTGCGGGGGTATCTCGAATGGAGGCGGCTCTGGAATTTTTCAGGGCGCTCGATGACACTGACCACGTAAACATCCTGCGGGGGTATCTCGAATGGAGGCGGCTCTGGAATTTTTCAGAGGCTAGGAGACACTGACCACGAAAGAGTCCTGAGGGGGTATCTCGAATGGAGGCGGCTCTGGAATTTTCAGACGCTCGATGACACTGACCACGTAAACATCCTGCGGGGGTATCTCGAATGGAGGCGGCTCTGGAATTTTTCAGACGCTCGATGACACTGACCACGTAAACATCCTGCGGGGGTATCTCGAATGGAGGCGGCTCTGGAATTTTTCAGACGCTCGATGACACTGACCACGTAAACATCCTGCGGGGGTATCTCGAATGGAGGCGGCTCTGGAATTTTTCAGACGCTCGATGACACTGACCACGTAAACATCCTGCGGGGGTATCTCGAATGGAGCGGCTCTGGAATTTTTCAGACGCTTCGATGACACTGACCACGTAAGCAAGCTGCGGGGTATCTCGAATGGAGGCGGCTCTGGAATTTTCAGACGCTCGATGACACTGACCACGTAAACATCCTGCGGGGGTATCTCGAATGGAGGCGGCTCTGGAATTTTTCAGACGCTCGATGACACTGACCACGTAAACATCCTGCGGGGGTATCTCGAATGGAGGCGGCTCTGGAATTTTTCAGACGCTCGATGACACTGACCACGTAAGGATGCTGCGGGGGTATCTCGAATGGAGGCGGCTCTGGAATTTTTCAGACGCTCGATGACACTGACCACGTAAGCAAGCTGCGGGGTATCTCGAATGGAGGCGGCTCTGGAATTTTTCAGACGCTCGATGACACTGACCACGTAAGCAAGCTGCGGGGTATCTCGAATGGAGGCGGCTCTGGAATTTTTCAGACGCACGATGACACTGACCACGTAAGCAAGCTGCGGGGTATCTCGAATGGAGGCGGCTCTGGAATTTTTCAGACGCTCGATGACACTGACCACGTAAGCAAGCTGCGGGGTATCTCGAATGGAGGCGGCTCTGGAATTTTCAGGCGCTCGATGACACTGACCACGACAGCAAGCTGCGGGGGTATCTCGAATGGAGGCGGCTCTGGAATTTTTCAGACGCTCGATGACACTGACCACGTAAGCAAGCTGCGGGGGTATCTCGAATGGAGGCGGCTCTGGAATTTTTCAGACGCTCGATGAGACTGAGCAAGTAAGCACGCTGGGGGGGTATCTCGAATGGAGGCGGCTCTGGAATTTTTCAGACGCTCGATGACACTGACCACGTAAGCAAGCTGCGCGGGGTATCTCGAATGGAGGCGGCTCTGGAATTTTTCAGACGCTCGATGACACTGACCACGTAAGCAAGCTGCGGGGGGTATCTCGAATGGAGGCGGCTCTGGAATTTTTCAGACGCTCGATGACACTGACCACGTAAGCAAGCTGCGGGGGTATCTCGAATGGAGGCGGCTCTGGAATTTTTCAGACGCTCGATGACACTGACCACGTAAGAACGCACGGGCGGGGTCTCGGGTGGAGGCGGCGCGGGAATTTTTCAGACGCTCGATGACACTGACCACGTAAGCAAGCTGCGGGGTATCTCGAATGGAGGCGGCTCTGGAATTTTTCAGGCGCTCGATGACACTGACCACGTAAGCAAGCTGCGGGGTATCTCGAATGGAGGCGGCTCTGGAATTTTTCAGACGCTCGATGACACTGACCACGTAAGCAAGCTGCGGGGGTATCTCGAATGGAGGCGGCTCTGGAATTTTTCAGACGCTCGATGACACTGACCACGTAAGCAAGCTGCGGGGGTATCTCGAATGGAGGCGGCTCTGGAATTTTTCAGACGCTCGATGACACTGACCACGTAAGCAAGCTGCTGGGCAATAACGAAAGGAGGCGGCTCTGGAATTTTTCAGACGCTCGATGACACTGACCACGTAAGCAAGCTGCGGGGGTATCTCGAATGGAGGCGGCTCTGGAATTTTTCAGACGCTCGATGACACTGACCACGTAAGCAAGCTGCGGGGTATCTCGAATGGAGGCGGCTCTGGAATTTTTCAGGCGCTCGATGACACTGACCACGTAAGCAAGCTGCGGGGGTATCTCGAATGGAGGCGGCTCTGGAATTTTTCAGACGCTCGATGACACTGACCACGTAAGCAAGCTGCGGGGGTATCTCGAATGGAGCGGCTCTGGAATTTTCAGACGCTCGATGACACTGACCACGTAAAGCAAGCTGCGGGGTATCTCGAATGGAGGCGGCTCTGGAATTTTTCAGACGCTCGATGACACTGACCACGTAAAGCAAGCTGCGGGGGTATCTCGAATGGAGGCGGCTCTGGAATTTTTCAGGCGCTCGATGACACTGACCACGTAAGCAAGCTGCGGGGTATCTCGAATGGAGGCGGCTCTGGAATTTTTCAGGCGCTCGATGACACTGACCACGTAAGCAAGCTGCGGGGGTATCTCGAATGGAGGCGGCTCTGGAATTTTTCAGACGCTCGATGACACTGACCACGTACGCAAGATCCCGCGGTATATCTCGAATGGAGGCGGCTCTGGAATTTTTCAGACGCTCGATGACACTGACCACGTAAGCAAGCTGCGGGGGTATCTCGAATGGAGGCGGCTCTGGAATTTTTCAGACGCTCGATGACACTGACCACGTAAGCAAGCTGCGGGGGTATCTCGAATGGAGGCGGCTCTGGAATTTTTCAGACGCTCGATGACACTGACCACGTAAGCAAGCTGCGGGGGTATCTCGAATGGAGGCGGCTCTGGAATTTTTCAGACGCTCGATGACACTGACCACGTAAGCAAGCTGCGGGGTATCTCGAATGGAGGCGGCTACTGCATTTGTCAGCCGCTCGATGACACTGACCACGTAAGCAAGCTGCGGGGGTATCTCGAATGGAGGCGGCTCTGGAATTTTTCAGACGCTCGATGACACTGACCACGTAAGCAAGCTGCGGGGGTATCTCGAATGGAGGCGGCTCTGGAATTTTTCAGTCGCTCGATGACACTGACCACGTAAGCATGCTGCGGGTGTATCTCGAATGGAGGCGGCTCTGGAATTTTTCAGACGCTCGATGACACTGACCACGTAAGCAAGCTGCGGGGGTATCTCGAATGGAGGCGGCTCTGGAATTTTTCAGACGCTCGATGACACTGACCACGTAAGCAAGCTGCGGGGGTATCTCGAATGGAGGCGGCTCTGGAATGTTTCAGGCGCTCGATGACACTGACCACGTAAGCAAGCTGCGGGGGTATCTCGAATGGAGGCGGCTCTGGAATTTTTCAGACGCTCGATGACACAGACCACGTTAGCCAGCTGCGGGGGCATCTCGAATGGAGGCGGCTCTGGAATTTTTCAGACGCTCGATGACACTGACCACGTAAGCAAGCTGCGGGGGTATCTCGAATGGAGGCGGCTCTGGAATTTTTCAGACGCTCGATGACACTGACCACGTAAGCAAGCTGCGGGGGTATCTCGAATGGAGGCGGCTCTGGAATTTTTCAGACGCTCGATGACACTGACGACGTAAGCAAGCTGCGGGGTATCTCGAATGGAGGCGGCTCTGGAATTTTTCAGACGCTCGATGACACTGACCACGTAAGCAAGCTGCGGGGTATCTCGAATGGAGGCGGCTCTGGAATTTTTCAGACGCTCGATGACACTGACCACGTAAGCAAGCTGCGGGGTATCTCGAATGGAGGCGGCTCTGGAATTTTTCAGACGCTCGATGACACTGACCACGTAAGCAAGCTGCGGGGTATCTCGAATGGAGCGGCTCTGGAATTTTCAGGCGCTCGATGACACTGACCACGTAAGCAAGCTGCGGGGTATCTCGAATGGAGGCGGCTCTGGAATTTTTCAGACGCTCGATGACACTGAGCACGTAAAGCAAGCTGCGGGGGTATCTCGAATGGAGGCGGCTCTGGAATTTTTCAGACGCTCGATGACACTGACCACGTAAGCAAGCTGCGGGGTATCTCGAATGGAGGCGGCTCTGGAATTTTTCAGACGCTCGATGACACTGACCACGTAAGCAAGCTGCGGGGGTATCTCGAATGGAGGCGGCTCTGGAATTTTTCAGACGCTCGATGACACTGACCACGTAAGCAAGCAGAGGGGTAATCTCGAATGGAGGCGGCTCTGGAATTTTCAGACGCTCGATGACACTGACCACGTAAAGCAAGCTGCGGGGGTATCTCGAATGGAGGCGGCTCTGGAATTTTTCAGACGCTCGATGACACTGACCACGTAAGCAAGCTGCGGGGGTATCTCGAATGGAGGCGGCTCTGGAATTTTTCAGACGCTCGATGACACTGACCACGTAAGCAAGCTGCGGGGGTATCTCGACTGTAGGCGGCTCTGGTTCTGTTAAGCCTCTTGAGTACTCTGACCTCGTAATCAAGCTGCGGGGGTATCTCGAATGGAGGCGGCTCTGGAATTTTTCAGGCGCTCGATGACACTGACCACGTACGCTAGCTGCGGGGTATCTCGAATGGAGGCGGCTCTGGAATTTTTCAGACGCTCGATGACACTGACCACGTAAGCAAGCTGCGGGGGTATCTCGAATGGAGGCGGCTCTGGAATTTTTCAGACGCTCGATGACACTGACCACGTAAGCAAGCTGCAGCGGCCCTATCATGTTCGGAGGCGGCTCTGGAATTTTTCAGACGCTCGATGACACTGACCACGTAAGCAAGCTGCGGGGGTATCTCGAATGGAGGCGGCTCTGGAATTTTTCAGGCGCTCGATGACACTGACCACGTAAGCAAGCTGCGGGGGTATCTCGAATGGAGGCGGCTCTGGAATTTTTCAGACGCTCGATGACACTGACCACGTAAGCAAGCTGCGGGGTATCTCGAATGGAGGCGGCTCTGGAATTTTTCAGGCGCTCGATGACACTGACCACGTAAGCAAGCTGCGGGGTATCTCGAATGGAGGCGGCTCTGGAATTTTTCAGACGCTCGATGACACTGACCACGTAAGCAAGCTGCGGGGTATCTCGAATGGAGGCGGCTCTGGAATTTTTCAGGCGCTCGATGACACTGACCACGTAAGCAAGCTGCGGGGGTATCTCGAATGGAGCGGCTCTGGAATTTTTCAGACGCTCGATGACACTGACCACGTAAGCAAGCTGCGGGGGTATCTCGAATGGAGGCGGCTCTGGAATTTTTCAGACGCTCGATGACACTGACCACGTAAGCAAGCTGCGGGGGTATCTCGAATGGAGGCGGCTCTGGAATTTTTCAGACGCTCGATGACACTGACCACGTAAGCAAGCTGCCGGGGTATCTCGAACGCTGGCGGCCCCGGAATTTTTCAGACGCTCGATGACACTGACCACGTAAGCAAGCTGCGGGGGTATCTCGAATGGAGGCGGCTCTGGAATTTTTCAGGCGCTCGATGACACTGACCACGTAAGCAAGCTGCGGGGTATCTCGAATGGAGGCGGCTCTGGAATTTTTCAGACGCTCGATGACACTGACCACGTAAGCAAGCTGCGGGGGTATCTCGAATGGAGGCGGCTCTGGAATTTTTCAGACGCTCGATGACACTGACCACGTAAGCACGCTGCGGGGCATCTCGAATGGAGGCGGCTCTGGAATTTTTCAGACGCTCGATGACACTGACCACGTAAGCAAGCTGCGGGGGTATCTCGAATGGAGGCGGCTCTGGAATTTTTCAGACGCTCGATGACACTGACCACGTAAGCAAGCTGCGGGGTATCTCGAATGGAGGCGGCTCTGGAATTTTTCAGACGCTCGATGACACTGACCACGTAAGCAAGCTGCGGGGTATCTCGAATGGAGGCGGCTCTGGAATTTTTCAGACGCTCGATGACACTGACCACGTAAGCAAGCTGCGGGGGTATCTCGAATGGAGGCGGCTCTGGAATTTTTCAGGCGCTCGATGACACTGACCACGTAAGCAAGCTGCGGGGTATCTCGAATGGAGGCGGCTCTGGAATTTTTCAGGCGCTCGATGACACTGACCACGTAAGCAAGCTGCGGGGTATCTCGAATGGAGGCGGCTCTGGAATTTTTCAGACGCTCGATGACACTGACCACGTAAGCAAGCTGCGGGGTATCTCGAATGGAGGCGGCTCTGGAATTTTTCAGACGCTCGATGACACTGACCACGTAAGCAAGCTGCGGGGGTATCTCGAATGGAGGCGGCTCTGGAATTTTTCAGACGCTCGATGACACTGACCACGTAAAGCAAGCTGCGGGGTATCTCGAATGGAGGCGGCTCTGGAATTTTCAGACGCTCGATGACACTGACCACGTAAGCAAGCTGCGGGGTATCTCGAATGGAGGCGGCTCTGGAATTTTTCAGGCGCTCGATGACACTGACCACGTAAGCAAGCTGCGGGGTATCTCGAATGGAGGCGGCTCTGGAATTTTTCAGACGCTCGATGACACTGACCACGTAAGCAAGCTGCGGGGTATCTCGAATGGAGGCGGCTCTGCAATCTTGCCGACGCTCGATGACACTGACCACGTAAGCAAGCTGCGGGGGTATCTCGAATGGAGGCGGCTCTGGAATTTTTCAGACGCTCGATGACACTGACCACGTAAGCAAGCTGCGGGGGTATCTCGAATGGAGGCGGCTCTGGAATTTTTCAGGCGCGCGTGGACACTGACCACGTAAGCAAGCTGCGGGGGTTTCTGGCATGGTAGCTGATCTGGAATTTTTCAGACGCTCGATGACACTGACCACGTAAGCAAGCTGCGGGGGTATCTCGAATGGAGGCGGCTCTGGAATTTTTCAGACGCTCGATGACACTGACCACGTAAGCAAGCTGCGGGGGTATCTCGAATGGAGGCGGCTCTGGAATTTTTCAGACGCTCGATGACACTGACCACGTAAGCAAGCTGCGGTGTATCTCGAATGGAGGCGGCTCTGGAATTTTTCAGACGCTCGATGACACTGACCACGTAAGCAAGCTGCGGGGGTATCTCGAATGGAGGCGGCTCTGGAATTTTTCAGACGCTCGATGACACTGACCACGTAAGCAAGCTGCGGGGGTATCTCGAATGGAGGCGGCTCTGGAATTTTTCAGACGCTCGATGACACTGACCACGTAAGCAAGCAGCGGCGTCATCTCGAATGGAGGCGGCTCTGGAATTTTTCAGACGCTCGATGACACTGACCACGTAAAGCAAGCTGCGGGGTATCTCGAATGGAGGCGGCTCTGGAATTTTCAGACGCTCGATGACACTGACCACGTAAGCAAGCTGCGGGGTATCTCGAATGGAGGCGGCTCTGGAATTTTTCAGGCGCTCGATGACACTGACCACGTAAGCAAGCTGCGGGGTATCTCGAATGGAGGCGGCTCTGGAATTTTCAGACGCTCGATGACACTGACCACGTAAGCAAGCTGCGGGGTATCTCGAATGGAGGCGGCTCTGGAATTTTTCAGGCGCTCGATGACACTGACCACGTAAGCAAGCTGCGGGGTATCTCGAATGGAGGCGGATCTGGAATTTTTCAGACGCTCGATGACACTGACCACGTAAGCAAGCTGCGGGGTATCTCGAATGGAGGCGGCTCTGGAATTTTTCAGACGCTCGATGACACTGACCACGTAAGCAAGCTGCGGGGGTATCTCGAATGGAGGCGGATCTGGAGTGGTTCGGGGGCTCGAAGAGAGTGTAGTGGTAAGCAAGATGCGGGGGTATCTCGAATGGAGGCGGCTCTGGAATTTTTCAGGCGCTCGATGACACTGACCACGTAATCAAGCTGCGTGCGTATCTGGAATGGTGGCTGCTGTGTACATTTGCAGTCGCTCGATTTCACTGACCACGTAAGCAAGCTGCGGGGGTATCTCGAATGGAGGCGGCTCTGGAATTTTTCAGACGCTCGATGACACTGACCACGTAAGCAAGCTGCGGGGTATCTCGAATGGAGCGGCTCTGGAATTTTTCAGACGCTCGATGACACTGACCACGTAAGCAAGCTGCGGGGTATCTCGAATGGAGGCGGCTCTGGAATTTTTCAGACGCTCGATGACACTGACCACGTAAGCAAGCTGCGGGGTATCTCGAATGGAGGCGGCTCTGGAATTTTTCAGACGCTCGATGACACTGACCACGTAAGCAAGCTGCGGGGTATCTCGAATGGAGGCGGCTCTGGAATTTTTCAGGCGCTCGATGACACTGACCACGTAAGCAAGCTGCGGGGTATCTCGAATGGAGGCGGCTCTGGAATTTTTCAGACGCTCGATGACACTGACCACGTAAGCAAGCTGCGGGGTATCTCGAATGGAGGCGGCTCTGGAATTTTTCAGACGCTCGATGACACTGACCACGTAAGCAAGCTGCGGGGTATCTCGAATGGAGGCGGCTCTGGAATTTTTCAGACGCTCGATGACACTGACCACGTAAAGCAAGCTGCGGGGTATCTCGAATGGAGGCGGCTCTGGAATTTTCAGACGCTCGATGACACTGACCACGTAAGCAAGCTGCGGGGGTATCTCGAATGGAGGCGGCTCTGGAATTTTTCAGGCGCTCGATGACACTGACCACTTAAAGCAAGCAAGCTGCGGGGTATCTCGAATGGAGGCGGCTCTGGAATTTTTCAGGCGCTCGATGACACTGACCACGTAAGCAAGCTGCGGGGTATCTCGAATGGAGGCGGCTCTGGAATTTTTCAGACGCTCGATGACACTGACCACGTAAGCAAGCTGCGGGGTATCTCGAATGGAGGCGGCTCTGGAATTTTTCAGACGCTCGATGACACTGACCACGTAAGCAAGCTGCGGGGTATCTCGAATGGAGGCGGCTCTGGAATTTTTCAGACGCTCGATGACACTGACCACGTAAGCAAGCTGCGGGGGTATCTCGAATGGAGGCGGCTCTGGAATTTTCAGGCGCTCGATGACACTGACCACGTAAGCAAGCTGCGGGGTATCTCGAATGGAGCGGCTCTGGAATTTTTCAGGCGCTCGATGACACTGACCACGTAAGCAAGCTGCGGGGTATCTCGAATGGAGGCGGCTCTGGAATTTTTCAGACGCTCGATGACACTGACCACGTAAGCAAGCTGCGGGGTATCTCGAATGGAGGCGGCTCTGGAATTTTTCAGACGCTCGATGACACTGACCACGTAAGCAAGCTGCGGGGTATCTCGAATGGAGGCGGCTCTGGAATTTTTCAGACGCTCGATGACACTGACCACGTAAGCAAGCTGCGGGGGGGTATCTCGAATGGAGGCGGCTCTGGAATTTTTCAGACGCTCGATGACACTGACCACGTAAAGCAAGCTGCGGGGGTATCTCGAATGGAGGCGGCTCTGGAATTTTCAGACGCTCGATGACACTGACCACGTAAGCAAGCTGCGGGGTATCTCGAATGGAGGCGGCTCTGGAATTTTTCAGGCGCTCGATGACACTGACCACGTAAGCAAGCTGCGGGGGTATCTCGAATGGAGGCGGCTCTGGAATTTTTCAGACGCTCGATGACACTGACCACGTAAGCAAGCTGCGGGGTATCTCGAATGGAGGCGGCTCTGGAATTTTTCAGGCGCTCGATGACACTGACCACGTAAGCAAGCTGCGGGGTATCTCGAATGGAGGCGGCTCTGGAATTTTTCAGACGCTCGATGACACTGACCACGTAAGCAAGCTGCGGGGTATCTCGAATGGAGGCGGCTCTGGAATTTTTCAGACGCTCGATGACACTGACCACGTAAGCAAGCTGCGGGGGGTATCTCGAATGGAGGCGGCTCTGGAATTTTCAGACGCTCGATGACACTGACCACGTAAGCAAGCTGCGGGGTATCTCGAATGGAGGCGGCTCTGGAATTTTTCAGACGCTCGATGACACTGACCACGTAAGCAAGCTGCGGGGGTATCTCGAATGGAGGCGGCTCTGGAATTTTTCAGACGCTCGATGACACTGACCACGTAAGCAAGCTGCGGGGTATCTCGAATGGAGGCGGCTCTGGAATTTTTCAGGCGCTCGATGACACTGACCACGTAAGCAAGCTGCGGGGTATCTCGAATGGAGGCGGCTCTGGAATTTTTCAGGCGCTCGATGACACTGACCACGTAAGCAAGCTGCGGGGTATCTCGAATGGAGGCGGCTCTGGAATTTTCAGACGCTCGATGACACTGACCACGTAAGCAAGCTGCGGGGTATCTCGAATGGAGGCGGCTCTGGAATTTTTCAGACGCTCGATGACACTGACCACGTAAGCAAGCTGCGGGGGTAACAACAAACGAGCCTCCTCTGGAATTTTTCAGACGCTCGATGACACTGACCACGTAAGCAAGCTGCGGGGGTATCTCGAATGGAGGCGGCTCTGGAATTTTTCAGACGCTCGATGACACTGACCACGTAAGCAAGCTGCGGGGTATCTCGAATGGAGGCGGCTCTGGAATTTTTCAGACGCTCGATGTATCTGACCACGTAAGCAAGCTTCGGGGTTAACTCTAATGCAGCCTTCTCTTTAATTTTTCAGACGCTCTTTGTCACTGACCACTTAAGCAAGCTGCGGGGTATCTCGAATGGAGGCGGCTCTGGAATTTTTCAGACGCTCGATGACACTGACCACGTAAGCAAGCTGCGGGGGTATCTCGAATGGAGGCGGCTCTGGAATTTTTCAGACGCTCGATGACACTGACCACGTAAGCAATCTGCGGGGTATCTCGAATGGAGGCGGCTCTGGAATTTTTCAGACGCTCGATGACACTGACCAAGTAAGCAAGCTGCGGGGTTATCCCGTATGGAGGCGGCTCTGGAATTTTTCAGACGCTCGATGACACTGACCACGTAAGCAAGCTGCGGGGTATCTCGAATGGAGCGGCTCTGGAATTTTTCAGGCGCTCGATGACACTGACCACGTAAGCAAGCTGCGGGGTATCTCGAATGGAGGCGGCTCTGGAATTTTTCAGACGCTCGATGACAATGACCACGTAATCAAGCTGCTGGGGTATCAAGAATGTAGGCGTCTCTGGAATTTTCAGACGCTCGATGACACTGACCACGTAAGCAAGCTGCGGGGTATCTCGAATGGAGGCGGCTCTGGAATTTTTCAGACGCACGATGACACTGACCACGTAAGCAAGCTGCGGGGGTATCTCGAATGGAGGCGGCTCTGGAATTTTTCAGACGCACGATGACACTGACCACGTAAGCAAGCTGCGGGGGTATCTCGAATGGAGGCGGCTCTGGAATTTTTCAGACGCACGATGACACTGACCACGTAACAATCTGCGAAGGGTATCTCGAATGGAGGCGGCTCTGGAATTTTTCAGGCGCTCGATGCATAACCGCGTCATATAAAGCTGATAATAGAAGCTGAATTTTTTCGTTAATAACGCTAATATAGCTGATAAAGCTATTTTAGCTAATAGTGATAGCGTTTGTAGCTGTTTGCTGTTTGCTGTTTGCTGTTTGCTGTTTGCTGTTTGCTGTTTGCTGTTTGCTGTTTGCTGTTTGCTGTTTGCTGTTTGCTGTTTGCTGTTTGCTGTTTGCTGTTTGCTGTTTGCTGTTTGCTGTTTGCTGTTTGCTGTTTGCTGTTTGCTGTTTGCTGTTTGCTGTTTGCTGTTTGCTGTTTGCTGTTTGCTGTTTGCTGTTTGCTGTTTGCTGTTTGCTGTTTGCTGTTTGCTGTTTGCTGTTTGCTGTTTGCTGTTTGCTGTTTGCTGTTTGCTGTTTGCTGTTTGCTGTTTGCTGTTTGCTGTTTGCTGTTTGCTGTTTGCTGTTTGCTGTTTGCTGTTTGCTGTTTGCTGTTTGCTGTTTGCTGTGTGCCGGTTGCTGTTCGCTGTTTGCCGTGTGCTGTTCGCTGTTCGCTGTTCGCCGTTTGCTGTTTGCTGTTTGCTGTTTGCTGTTTGCTGTTTGCTGTTTGCTGTTTGCTGTTTGCTGTTTGCTGTTTGCTGTTTGCTGTTTGCTGTTTGCTGTTTGCTGTTTGCTGTTTGCTGTTTGCTGTTTGCTGTTTGCTGTTTGCTGTTTGCTGTTTGCTGTTTGCTGTTTGCTGTTTGCTGTTTGCTGTTTGCTGTTTGCTGTTTGCTGTTTGCTGTTTGCTGTTTGCTGTTTGCTGTTTGCTGTTTGCTGTTTGCTGTTTGCTGTTTGCTGTTTGCTGTTTGCTGTTTGCTGTTTGCTGTTTGCTGTTTGCTGTTTGCTGTTTGCTGTTTGCTGTTTGCTGTTTGCTGTTTGCTGTTTGCTGTTTGCTGTTTGCTGTTTGCTGTTTGCTGTTTGCTGTTTGCTGTTTGCTGTTTGCTGTTTGCTGTTTGCTGTTTGCTGTTTGCTGTTTGCTGTTTGCTGTTTGCTGTTTGCTGTTTGCTGTTTGCTGTTTGCTGTTTGCTGTTTGCTGTTTGCTGTTTGCTGTTTGCTGTTTGCTGTTTGCTGTTTGCTGTTTGCTGTTTGCTGTTTGCTGTTTGCTGTTTGCTGTTTGCTGTTTGCTGTTTGCTGTTTGCTGTTTGCTGTTTGCTGTTTGCTGTTTGCTGTTTGCTGTTTGCTGTTTGCTGTTTGCTGTTTGCTGTTTTCTGTTTGCTGTTTGCTGTTTGCTGTTTGCTGTTTGCTGTTTGCTGTTTGCTGTTTGCTGTTTGCTGTTTGCTGTTTGCTGTTTGCTGTTTGCTGTTTGCTGTTTGCTGTTTGCTGTTTGCTGTTTGCTGTTTGCTGTTTGCTGTTTGCTGTTTGCTGTTTGCTGTTTGCTGTTTGCTGTTTGCTGTTTGCTGTTTGCTGTTTGCTGTTTGCTGTTTGCTGTTTGCTGTTTGCTGTTTGCTGTTTGCTGTTTGCTGTTTGCTGTTTGCTTAATGCTGTTTGCTGTTTGCTGTTTGCTGTTTGCTGTTTGCTGTTTGCTGTTTGCTGTTTGCTGTTTGCTGTTTGCTGTTTGCTGTTTGCTGTTTGCTGTTTGCTGTTTGCTGTTTGCTGTTTGCTGTTTGCTGTTTGCTGTTTGCTGTTTGCTGTTTGCTGTTTGCTGTTTGCTGTTTGCTGTTTGCTGTTTGCTGTTTGCTGTTTGCTGTTTGCTGTTTGCTGTTTGCTGTTTGCTGTTTGCTGTTTGCTGTTAGCTGTTTGCCGCTTTCTGTTTGCTGTTTGCTGTTTGCTGTTTGCTGTTTGCTGTTTGCTGTTTGCTGTTTGCTGTTTGCTGTTTGCTGTTTGCTGTTTGCTGTTTGCTGTTTGCTGTTTGCTGTTTGCTGTTTGCTGTTTGCTGTTTGCTGTTTGCTGTTTGCTGTTTGCTGTTTGCTGTTTGCTGTTTGCTGTTTGCTGTTTGCTGTTTGCTGTTTGCTGTTTGCTGTTTGCTGTTTGCTGTTTGCTGTTTGCTGTTTGCTGTTTGCTGTTTGCTGTTTGCTGTTTGCTGTTTGCTGTTTGCTGTTTGCTGTTTGCTGTTTGCTGTTTGCTGTTTGCTGTTTGCTGTTTGCTGTTTGCTGTTTGCTGTTTGTTTGCTGTTTGCTGTTTGCTGCTTGCTGTTTGCTGTTTGCTGTTTGCTGTTTGCTGTTTGCTGTTTGCTGTTTGCTGTTTGCTGTTTGCTGTTTGCTGTTTGCTGTTTGCTGTTTGCTGTTTGCTGTTTGCTGTTTGCTGTTTGCTGTTTGCTGTTTGCTGTTAGCTGTTTGCTGTTTGCTGTTTGCTGTTTGCTGTTTGCTGTTTGCTGTTTGCTGTTTGCTGTTTGCTGTTTGCTGTTTGCTGTTTGCTGTTTGCTGTTTGCTGTTTGCTGTTTGCTGTTTGCTGTTTGCTGTTTGCTGTTTGATGTTTGCTGTTTGCTGTTTGCTGTTTGCTGTTTGCTGTTTGCTGTTTGCTGTTTGCTGTTTGCTGTTTGCTGTTTGCTGTTTGCTGTTTGCTGTTTGCTGTTTGCTGTTTGCTGTTTGCTGTTTGCTGTTTGCTGTTTGCTGTTTGCTGTTTGCTGTTTGCTGTTTGCTGTTTGCTGTTTGCTGTTTGCTGTTTGCTGTTTGCTGTTTGCTGTTTGCTGTTTGCTGTTTGCTGTTTGCTGTTTGCTGTTTGCTGTTTTCTGTTTGCTGTTTGCTGTTTGCTGTTTGCTGTTTGCTGTTTGCTGTTTGCTGTTTGCTGTTTGCTGTTTGCTGTTTGCTGTTTGCTGTTTGCTGTTTGCTGTTTGCTGTTTGCTGTTTGCTGTTTGCTGTTTGCTGTTTGCTGGTTGCTGTTTGCTGTTTGCTGGTTGCTGTTTGCTGTTTGCTGTTTGCTGTTTGCTGTTTGCTGTTTGCTGTTTGCTGTTTGCTGTTTGCTGTTTGCTGTTTGCTGTTTGCTGTTTGCTGTTTGCTGTTTGCTGTTTGCTGTTTGCTGTTTGCTGTTTGCTGTTTGCTGTTTGCTGTTTGCTGTTTGCTGTTTGCTGTTTGCTGTTTGCTGTTTGCTGTTTGCTGTTTGCTGTTTGCTGTTTGCTGTTTGCTGTTTGCTGTTTGCTGTTTGCTGTTTGCTGTTTGCTGTTTGCTGTTTGCTGTTTGCTGTTTGCTGTTTGCTGTTTGCTGTTTGCTGTTTGCTGTTTGCTGTTTGCTGTTTGCTGTTTGCTGTTTGCTGTTTGCTGTTTGCTGTTTGCTGTTTGCTGTTTGCTGTTTGCTGTTTGCTGTTTGCTGTTTGCTGTTTGCTGTTTGCTGTTTGCTGTTTGCTGTTTGCTGTTTGCTGTTTGCTGTTTGCTGTTTGCTGTTTGCTGTTTGCTGTTTGCTGTTTGCTGTTTGCTGTTTGCTGTTTGCTGTTTGCTGTTTGCTGTTTGCTGTTTGCTGTTTGCTGTTTGCTGTTTGCTGTTTGCTGTTTGCTGTTTGCTGTTTGCTGTTTGCTGTTTGCTGTTTGCTGTTTGCTGTTTGCTGTTTGCTGTTTGCTGTTTGCTGTTTGCTGTTTGCTGTTTGCTGTTTGCTGTTTGCTGTTTGCTGTTTGCTGTTTGCTGTTTGCTGTTTGCTGTTTGCTGTTTGCTGTTTGCTGTTTGCTGTTTGCTGTTTGCTGTTTGCTGTTTGCTGTTTGCTGTTTGCTGTTTGCTGTTTGCTGTTTGCTGTTTGCTGTTTGCTGTTTGCTGTTTGCTGTTTGCTGTTTGCTGTTTGCTGTTTGCTGTTTGCTGTTTGCTGTTTGCTGTTTGCTGTTTGCTGTTTGCTGTTTGCTGTTTGCTGTTTGCTGTTTGCTGTTTGCTGTTTGCTGTTTGCTGTTTGCTGTTTGCTGTTTGCTGTTTGCTGTTTGCTGTTTGCTGTTTGCTGTTTGCTGTTTGCTGTTTGCTGTTTGCTGTTTGCTGTTTGCTGTTTGCTGTTTGCTGTTTGCTGTTTGCTGTTTGCTGTTTGCTGTTTGCTGTTTGCTGTTTGCTGTTTGCTGTTTGCTGTTTGCTGTTTGCTGTTTGCTGTTTGCTGTTTGCTGTTTGCTGTTTGCTGTTTGCTGTTTGCTGTTTGCTGTTTGCTGTTTGCTGTTTGCTGTTTGCTGTTTGCTGTTTGCTGTTTGCTGTTTGCTGTTTGCTGTTTGCTGTTAGCTGTTAGCAGTTTGCTGTTTGCTGTTTGCTGTTTGCTGTTTGCTGTTTGCTGTTTGCTGTTTGCTGTTTGCTGTTTGCTGTTTGCTGTTTGCTGTTTGCTGTTTGCTGTTTGCTGTTTGCTGTTTGCTGTTTGCTGTTTGCTGTTTGCTGTTTGCTGTTTGCTGTTTGCTGTTTGCTGTTTGCTGTTTGCTGTTTGCTGTTTGCTGTTTGCTGTTTGCTGTTGGTTTGCTGTTTGCTGTTTGCTGTTTGCTGTTTGCTGTTTGCTGTTTGCTGTTTGCTGTCTGCTGTTTGCTGTTTTCTGTTTTGTGGTCGGTGTTTGCTGTTTGCTGTTTGCTGTTTGCTGTTTGCTGTTTGCTGTTTGCTGTTTGCTGTTTGCTGTTTGCTGTTTGCTGTTTGCAGGTTGATTTGTGCTGTATGCTGTTTGCTGTTTGCTGTTTGCTGTTTGCTGTTTGCTGTTTGCTGTTTGCTGTTTGCTGTTTGCTGTTTGCTGTTTGCTGTTTGCTGTTTGCTGTTTGCTGTTTGCTGTTTGCTGTTTGCTGTTTGCTGTTTGCTGTTTGCTGTTTGCTGTTTGCTGTTTGCTGTTTGCTGTTTGCTGTTTGCTGTTTGCTGTTTGCTGTTTGCTGTTTGCTGTTTGCTGTTTGCTGTTTGCTGTTTGCTGTTGTTTGCTGTTTGCTGTTTGCTGTTTGCTGTTTGCTGTTTGCTGTTTGCTGTTTGCTGTTTGCTGTTTGCTGTTTGCTGTTTGCTGTTTGCTGTTTGCTGTTTGCTGTTTGCTGTTTGCTGTTTGCTGTTTGCTGTTTGCTGTTTGCTGTTTGCTGTTTGCTGTTTGCTGTTTGCTGTTTGCTGTTTGCTGTTTGGTTGTTGCTGTTTGCTGTTTGCTGTTTGCTGTTTGCTGTTTGCTGTTTGCTGTTTGCTGTTTGCTGTTTGCTGTTTGCTGTTTGCTGTTTGCTGTTTGCTGTTTGCTGTTTGCTGTTTGCTGTTTGCTGTTTGCTGTTTGCTGTTTGCTGTTTGCTGTTTGCTGTTTGCTGTTTGCTGTTTGCTGTTTGCTGTTTGCTGTTTGCTGTTTGCTGTTTGCTGTTTGCTGTTTGCTGTTTGCTGTTTGCTGTTTGCTGTTTGCTGTTTGCTGTTTGCTGTTTGCTGTTTGCTGTTTGCTGTTTGCTGTTTGCTGTTTGCTGTTTGCTGTTTGCTGTTTGCTGTTTGCTGTTTGCTGTTTGCTGTTTGCTGTTTGCTGTTTGCTGTTTGCTGTTTGCTGTTTGCTGTTTGCTGTTTGCTGTTTGCTGTTTGCTGTTTGCTGTTTGCTGTTTGCTGTTTGCTGTTTGCTGTTTGCTGTTTGCTGTTTGCTGTTCGCTGTTTGCTGTTTGCTGTTTGCTGTTTGCTGTTTGCTGTTTGCTGTTTGCTGTTTGCTGTTTGCTGTTTGCTGTTTGCTGTTTGCTGTTTGCTGTTTGCTGTTTGCTGTTTGCTGTTTGCTGTTTGCTGTTTGCTGTTTGCTGTTTGCTGTTTGCTGTTTGCTGTTTGCTGTTTGCTGTTTGCTGTTTGCTGTTTGCTGTTTGCTGTTTGCTGTTTGCTGTTTGCTGTTTGCTGTTTGCTGTTTGCTGTTTGCTGTTTGCTGTTTGCTGTTTGCTGTTTGCTGTTTGCTGTTTGCTGTTTGCTGTTTGCTGTTTGCTGTTTGCTGTTTGCTGTTTGCTGTTTGCTGTTTGCTGTTTGCTGTTTGCTGTTTGCTGTTTGCTGTTTGCTTTGCTTTTGCGGTTGTTGTTTGCTGTTTGCTGTTTGCTGTTTGCTGTTTGCTGTTTGCTGTTTGCTGTTTGCTGTTTGCTGTTTGCTGTTTGCTGTTTGCTGTTTGCTGTTTGCTGTTTGCTGTTTGCTGTTTGCTGTTTGCTGTTTGCTGTTTGCTGTTTGCTGTTTGCTGTTTGCTGTTTGCTGTTTGCTGTTTGCTGTTTGCTGTTTGCTGTTTGCTGTTTGCTGTTTGCTGTTTGCTGTTTGCTGTTTGCTGTTTGCTGTTTGCTGTTTGCTGTTTGCTGTTTGCTGTTTGCTGTTTGCTGTTTGCTGTTTGCTGTTTGCTGTTTGCTGTTTGCTGTTTGCTGTTTGCTGTTTGCTGTTTGCTGTTTGCTGTTTGCTGTTTGCTGTTTGCTGTTTGCTGTTTGCTGTTTGTTGTTTGCTGTTTGCTGTTTGCTGTTTGCTGTTTGCTGTTTGCTGTTTGCTGTTTGCTGTTTGCTGTTTGCTGTTTGCTGTTTGCTGTTTGCTGTTTGCTGTTTGCTGTTTGCTGTTTGCTGTTTGCTGTTTGCTGTTTGCTGTTTGTTGTTTGCTGTTTGCTGTTTGCTGTTTGCTGTTTGCTGTTTGCTGTTTGCTGTTTGCTGTTTGCTGTTTGCTGTTTGCTGTTTGCTGTTTGCTGTTTGCTGTTTGCTGTTTGCTGTTTGCTGTTTGCTGTTTGCTGTTTGCTGTTTGCTGTTTGCTGTTTGCTGTTTGCTGTTTGCTGTTTGCTGTTTGCTGTTTGCTGTTTGCTGTTTGCTGTTTGCTGTTTGCTGTTTGCTGTTTGCTGTTTGCTGTTTGCTGTTTGCTGTTTGCTGTTTGCTGTTTGCTGTTTGCTGTTTGCTGTTTGCTGTTTGCTGTTTGCTGTTTGCTGTTTGCTGTTTGCTGTTTGCTGTTTGCTGTTTGCTGTTTGCTGTTTGCTGTTTGCTGTTGGCGCACCACCTCCACAAAAAAAATAAATAAAAATGCATTTTTTATATTTTAATTCAAGAATTTATAATTGCAAATAAATCTCAATTAATATCTATATATTTCAATTCAATGTATATATTGAGTACCACAATAAAAATACATTTTAATACAAATGAAAATACATTTTAATACAAATGAAAATAGTTTAATACAAGTGTATATTAAAAATAATACTTACATTATTGCAGTTGGAAAGATCAAATATCCACGAAAAATAAGACCAAACAACCATTAAATCAATGATCGACGAAACAAAAAATCAACAACTAACAATGATAAAAAAGCAACAATCTAAAAAGGAAAACATAATTATACATAAATATTAATTAATATATTTCTATTCAATATGTAATACTTCAAATAATACTTACATTATTGCAGACGAAAAGATCACACATTTACGAACAAATAGATCCAACAAACATTAAGTCAATGATCGATGAAACAAGAGACCAAAATCTTTCAATGATCAATGAGTAACAATCTAAAAAAGAATTAATAATTATACATAAATCTTCATTAATATCAATATATTTGAAATCAACGTATATATTAAATGCAAAAATTAAAAACATTATATTTATATTATATAATACAAGTATATATTAAAAATAATACTTACTTTATTGCAGTTGAAAACATCACATATATACGAACAAATAGATCCATGATCGATGAAACATAAAATCAACAACTAACAATGATAAAAGAGCAACAATCTAAAAAAGAAAACGTAATTATACATAAATATTAATTAATATATTTGTATGCAATATGTAATACTTCAAATAATACTTACATTATTGCAGACGAAACGATCACACATTAACGAAACAATAGATCCGACAACTATTATGTCAATGATCGATGAAACAAGAGATCAAAATCTATCAATGATCAATAATCTAAAAAAGAATTAATAATTATACATAAATCTCAATTAATATCAATATATTTGAAATCAATGTTTATATTGAATGCAAAAATAAAAAAAACATTTTAATTATATAGTTTAATATAAGTGTGTATTAAAAATAATACTTACATTATTGCAATTGAAAACATCAAATATCCACGAAAAGAATGATCAAACAACCATTATATCAATAAACGATAAAACATAAAATCAACAACTAACAATGATAAACGAGTAACAATCTAAAAAAGAATTCATAATTATATATAAATATTAGTAAATATATTTGTATTCAATATGTATATTTCAAATAATACTTATATTATTGCAGACGAAACGATCACACATTTACGAGCCAATAGATCCAACAACCATTAAGTCAATGATTGATGAAACAAGAGACCAAAATCTATCAATGATCAATGAGCGATAATCTAAAAAAGAATTTATAATTAGACATAAATCCTAATTAATACCAATATATTTGAATTCAATGTATATATTGAATACAAAAATTAAAAGACATCATATTTATATTATATAATAAAAGTGTATATTAAAAATAATACTTACTTTATTGCAGTTGAACACATCAAATATCCACGAAAAGAATGATCCAACAACCATTATATCAATAAACGATAAAACATAAAATCAACAACTAACAATGATAAACGAGTAACAATCTAAAAAAGAATTCATAATTATATATAAATATTAGTAAATATATTTGTATTCAATATGTATATTTCAAATAATACTTACATTATTGCAGACGAAACGATCACACATTTACGAACCAATAGATCCAAAAACTATTAAACCAGAGATCGATGAAATAAGAGACCAAAATATATATCAATGATCAATGAGCAACAATCTAAAAAAGAATTCATAATTATATATATAAATCTTAATTAATATCAATATATTTGAATTCAATGTATATATTGAATGTAAAATAAAAAAAATAATTATATAGTTTAATATACGAGTACTAAAAATAATACTTACATTATTGCAGTTGAATTCATCAAATATCCACGAAAAGAATGATCAAACAACCATTAAATCAATGATCGACGAAACATAAAATCAACAACTAACAATGATAAACGAGCAACAATCTACAAAAGAATTCATAATTATACATAAATATTAAGAAAAATATTTGTATTCAATATGTTATAAATTCAGTATGTTATAAATAATACTTATATTATTGCAGACGAAACGATCACACATTTACGAACCAATAGATCTAACAGCCATTAAGTCAATGATCGATGAAAGAAGAGACCAAAATATATATCAATGATCAATGAGCAACAATCTAAAAAAGAATTCATAATTATACATAAATCTTAATTAATATCAATATATTTGAATACAATGTATATATTGAATGTAAAATAAAAAAAATAATTATATAGTTTAATATACGAGTACTAAAAATAATACTTACATTATTGCAGTTGAAAACATCAAATATCCACGAAATAAAAATCCAACAGCCATTAAATCAATGATCGATGAAACAAAAAATCAACAACTAACAATTATCAATGAGCAATAATCTAAAACACAATTCATAATTATACATAAATATTAATAAAAATATTTGTATTCAATATGTATATTATAAATAATACTTATATTATTGCAGACGAAACGATCACAGATTTACGAACAATAGATCTAACAGCCATTAAGTCAATGATCGATGAAAGAAGAGACCAAAATATATATCAATGATCAATGAGCAACAATCTAAAAAAGAATTCATAATTATATATATAAATCTTAATTAATATCAATATATTTGAATTCAATGTATATATTGAATGCAAAAATAAAAAAATAAAAACATTTTAATTATATAGTTTAATATAGGTGTGTATTAAAAATAACACTTACATTATTGCAGTTGAACACACCAAATATCCACGAAAAGAATGATCCAACAACCATTAAATCAATGAACGATAAAACATAAAATCAACAACTAACAATGATAAACGAGTAACGATCTAAAAAAGAATTCATAATTATACATAAATATCAATTAATATATTTGCATTCAATATGTATATTTCAAATAATATTTACATTATTGCAGACGAAACGATCACACATTTACGAACCAATAGATCCAACAGCCATTAAGTCAATGATCGATGAAACAAGAGACCAAAATCTATCGATGATCAATGAGCAACAATCTAAAAAAGAATTTATAATTATACATAAATCCTAATTAATATCAATATATTTAAATTCAACGTATGTATTGAATGCAAAAATTAAAAGACATTATATTTATATTATATAATACAAGTGTATATTAAAAATAATACTTACTTTATTGCAGTTGAAAACATCACATATATACGAACAAATAGATCCATGACCGATGAAACATAAAATCAACAACTAACAATGATAAACGAGCAACAATCTAAAACAGAATTCAGAATTATACATAAATCTCAATATAAATATATATATATATATATATATATATATATATATATATATATGTATCTAATGTACGAGGTCGTTTGAAAAGTATGGTAAAAAAGAAGGAAAACTTAATTAAATTAAACAATAAATAACTTTATCATATTTATCAAATGACCTTCCTATGTATATTGAATGCAAAAATAAAAAGACAGTTATATTGTATAATACAATTGCGAGTTAAAAATAATACTTAGATTATTGTAACTGCATACATCACATATCTATGAACTGATAGATCCAAAAATCAATAAAACTATGAATCGATGAAACGAGACTCGGACCTAACAATGATCAAAGAGCAACAATCTAAAAAATAATTTATAATTATACATAATTGTTAATAAACATATATGAATTCAATGTATATATTAAATGCAAAAATAAAAAAGGATTTTTATATAGGACTCGTGTAACACAAACTATCGAGTAATTTATCAATATAATAAAAATTAAACTGTCCATAAACGATTGCAATATTTAAATATATTTATTAAAAAATGAAATAAACAAATGTACATTTAATAAAAAAGTATATGACCGTGTACAATTATATCATCAAGTAATATATACATATTTGTATAGATAGAAAAAATGCCAGTTTAAAAAACATACCCGTTACTGATTTCAATTTCTGCAACGAAACTTATAATATACACTACCGACGAACACACTCCTCGATTATTACTAACGAACAACACGGCCAAATTTCCCGTTTTTATACCAAATTTTTATGTAATTACTACGATGTTGTAAATATATTTAATCTTGTTTGCTCTACGTAATTATTTCAACGACTTAATCCCGAGAAATTATTTCCAATTAAATAAAGGCAGATTCTTTGAAAATATCAGCGTTACTTCATCATTTCATGCATCAAACGTTTTATATACGTTTATTTTATCAAAAACAGAATACCAGAATAGTTGTATTTGAGTTGAATTAGTCATTAATATAATTAAACAGTACGAATCGTAAATAAGAAATAGATATTTTGATATATAGTAATTTTTTGAAAAGTCAATGAACTATAAAAGGCGATCCAAATGAGGCGGAAGAATTCAGACATACATTTACATCTTTAATATCGTTTACTATCCTTTACTAAAATCAAACAATCTCATTTAAATCATATCATATAATCGTGGACCAAATTTAGACTATTAGAAAATAATTGCAAATAGAAATTTTTACGCTCCCCATTTTAAACAATAAAATTAGCTACTAGAAATAGATTTTCCTAAAAACGGTGAAATCAGATAAATGATTTTTTCATCAACAACTAAATGAATTTTAAACGGTTGAAAAAATACTTATTGTTTCTGAAATTTAGCACTTTTCGCTAAATTCGGCGAATATTATGATAGATACGGGGATTTGCAAAAATGTATCCATAGAGGACATGGGTATCTACACAAGATGCCATTTTTAGGTTTTACAAATTCGCACATTTTTATCGGCGGTCACGAAGACTCTGAACAGTAAAACATTTAAAAAATGAAACCGTTTTTAACTTTATAATGGCAAACATTCTCTTTGTTCCATGTTACATAACAACTTTCGACGGCAGCAGTGAAATACATTACAAGTGCGCCAGTTACCGTCATCACTTGCGTCGGCCGCAGAGAACTAATCTCGGATCGGCCAATTGTCTTTGTCTAACTATAGGAGCAATAATATTCTTCTCTGTTCTACATATTATATAAACAATATTTGACATTGAATATTAAAAAAAGGTCAAATATACTAATTGACACAACAACCAAACATTGTTAATGATAAATTAGTTCTACAAGTAATTATTCATATGCCTGCGATGACTTTTTTTCGAAATAACAGCGAAATAGAATAAAAAATGAGATATATTCAATCATGTCTGCCATTATATCGTCATTTACAGATTTCCAATTGAGGCAAATACCTCTCGCGCGACTATTAATATTGTATTTTATTTTAAAAAAATTAAAAATATAATATCAATAACTAGAAAATCGTATTTTATTTTAAAGACATTAAAAATACGATATTTATAGCTTGAAAATTGGATTTCATTTCGTATTCTCGAATTTAAAAATATAATATTTATAGCTTGAAAATTATATTTGATTTCATATCCTCGACTTTAAAAATACAATATTTGTAACTTGACAATTGGATTTGATTTCATATTCTCGAGTTAAAAAATACAATATTAATAGCTTGACAATTGTATTTCATGACATATTATTGAGTTTAAAAAAGTATATATTAATAGCTTGAAAAGTGGATGCATTTTTAAAATGTTATACTGTCCAGAGATTTCGTGACCACTGAAAAAATATGCAAATTTGCAAAATCTAAAAATGCCATCCGATGTAGATACCCATGTCCTCTATGAATTTCTTTATGCAAATTACAGTATCTATCATAATATTCGCAAAATTTAGCAAAAATTTCGAAATTTTAAAGACAAGAAGTATTTTAATATTATTTAAAATTTCAAGTAGTTTTTCCTAAAAAAAACTCAACAATTCAATATGTCATTATTTGAATATTTTATATATATATATATATATATATATATATATATATATATATATATATATATATATATATATTCACATGTACTTATCAAATCAATATTATTATTTTATATATATTCTAAATGATATGTACTAAACCTGTGGATTGAGTGCATCGTGCATTTATAACTGTACTATATAAAATCTATGACAAAAATAGTTAATTGTAATTTTAAGATCATTATAAACACAAATTATTCATTTACAAAATAGATGAGTTATTCTTTTGCACATGTATATTAACAGATGTGTTATTTAGGTTGTATGGAGACGAGCAGTAATAGGCCGTGAATACTGTATGATATTGACTATAGTGTGGAAAGGTCCATTAAGGTTGATGTTAGATGATTGAAGTATATAAAGATAGATAACAATGAAATTAACTATAATAGGAGGAGGAATTAGTGGCTTATCGGCTGCATTTTATGCCCAAAAATATTTTCCAAATGCTTCTATTACTGTTTTGGAAGCAACAAATCGTCTAGGTGGTTGGATTCGTTCAAAAAGATATCCTGCAGGTTATGTATTTGAACAAGGTCCAAGAACTATCCGACCTAGTGGAATTGCTGGCGAAAATACCTTACAAATTATTGAAGAAATCGGCCTGTCAAATAAAATAATACCAATTTTACGTTCTCACCCAGCTGCACTCAATAGATTGATATGTGTAAATAATAACCTTTATAAACTTCCAAACAACATACTAGGCTTATTAAAAAAACAGTCTCCGTTTTCAAAATCGATCTTTTCATCACTGGTTAATGATTTATTCGTACCACAAAAGATAGTAGAGGATGAATCGTTGCATGATTTCATACAACGAAGGCTCGGTCCTGAAATTGCAAATTATCTAGCAGGTGCACTCGTACGTGGTGTTTGTGCAGGAGATTCAAAAGAAATCAGTGTAAAGTTTTTAGCTAAAAGGTTATCTGAATATGAAAAAATGTATGGAGGTATTGTACGTGGTGCCTTACGTGATATATTTGTAAATAGATCGACGATAAAGAAAGTTAAAGGACCCTTAGCGAATAGAGCGAGTACTGAAAAATGGAGTATTTATACGTTCGATGGCGGAATCGAGACGTTCGTCGAGGCGATACGTAATTATATCGAGGCGAAAGGTGTGTTTATACGTACCGGTGTTAAATGTGTTGAAATTCGATCACGAAATAACGATAATAAACTTTTATATTGTAACGGTTCTTCTGAATTAGTAGATCGTGTTATTGTCGCGTTACCGGCCCACGACGCAGCGAAGTTATTTAAATATCGGTTACCGATGCTCGCTTCTGAACTGAGTACGATACCTAGCGTGACGGTTGCTATTGTAAATTTACATTACGTAGGTAATGTAATTAAACAAAAAGCATTTGGTTTTCTTATTCCACCGACTGAAAATTCACCTGTTCTCGGTGTTATATTCGATAGTTGTTGTATTCCAAATATCAATGATGATACCGTATTAACAGTAATGGTTGGTGGTACACGATTTAAACATTTCTTTGGAGATAATCCAAAACTAGAATACCTACAGCAAACAGCAGAAGAAACTGTTAAAACAATCTTAGGTATAAATGTTTCTGCAAATGATGTCAATGTTAAAATTTTGCACAATTGCATTCCACAGTATGTAGTTGGTCATGAAGCTAAAATCAACAGAATTGAAAAACTTGTATCGAATAATATGAAAAAAATTGCATTATGTGGAGCATCATATTATGGTGTCGGTGTCAATGACTGTGTTACAACTGCAAAAAATGCAGTTGAACAATTTACTTAATATATATAAATTATAAAAAAAATGAAATAATACATATATATCAAAATTATAAAACATCCTTCACGGTGCATGGAAAGAACGGGCACATTAAATAAAGTGCAAGGGAATTTATTAAAGATTACAAATTAATTTTAATGTAAAGAATGATTTTGTAAACAAAGAAATAAAATCTTAAAAAAAGAACATTTATATTAATCTTTACATTTATTTAGCTATTAAAAAAACAAAGTTTATAATTCACTTATTTATGCATGATTTTCTTTCAAAGATTTCTTAATTCTATTTTATAAATGGTCTCATTTTATAATAATAATAAATATATATTTACAATTCATTTTTTTAAAAACAAAATATTTCAGAATGATATATATATATATATATATACACATATATCATACTAAAACTTATTCATTCTATATTTATTCTCTTATTAGTAATGTAAAAAAATACCGTTCATAATAAAAATACATATATTATTCACGTTTATACATTTCTCTCGGCATATAACATAAAATTTATCACAAAATTTTTATTTATTCTATCACCTTATAGTATTTTATGATAAATGTCATTAAAGTTCAATTTATATTTTTATGATTAATCATATTCATTTACTAACAAGAGCATCCTTACCTGAAACAAATTTTATATAATATAAACCTTCAAATATGTAGTAAACCGACTAACCAGCATATTTAACTTCATCGAATGCTTTTCTTGCCCTCTTAAGTTCTTCGTTCATCGTCAACAAATCTTTAACTCGAGCGTATTTTCGTGGATCCTTACGAACAAGAAATACTATATCTTCGACTTGTACTCGACCCGTACGTCCGATTTCCATTGCCCTATGAAAAAATATTATTTTATAACGACTATATACTATGTATATATTTTAATATTAACCTGTGTGTCGTATCAGTTATAAACTCTATCACAAGATCCTCGATTAGATCTACACTTTCTGTGTAAGGATTTTGATCATCACCAAAACCATACATCATACAACGAAGTTCTTTACTAAAAATACGTTTTCGGCCTGATCCTGATAGTGATGGACCCAATGTTGCTTCTGCTCCTTCATCTTCTTCAAACTAGAATAGGTTATCTAATAAGTTTTCAATTTTCCAATATATATATATATATATATATATATATATATATATGCAAATTTGTAATTACCGGTTCAAACATTTCATCCCCAGTAGCCATTATATTATTTTAAATAACTATTAACCGTTCACAATTTTCTATTGCTACTTCAACCCGTTTTTACGAAGAATAATCCATGTGTGAGGTTATTTAATTTAAAAACTGCTCGTCTATCTCAGTTTGTTCTATTTATACAAATATATATATGTCTTTGTTTAAGTTTCGCATGTACTTAGTGACGGTAATTTTAGCGGGAATAATTATTAAATTCAGATTAGTTTTATTTGTAACAATGAAGTGTTTAATACCTGAAATTTCTTGGCATAATCGTGATCCTGTGCTTAGTGTAGATTTTCAGCCAAAAGTTGATGAATTTTTAAGATTAGCTTCTGGTGGTACAGATTCACATGTCTTAGTAAGTATATAATACAAAACAAATTGAACAATTAACATAGAATTAAATATTCACTTTCTATATAGATATGGTACGTGCTTATCAATGAGTCAGGATCCACATCTGTTAAAATTGTCTCGGATCTTACTCGTCACCAAAAAGCTGTTAATGTAGTACGTTGGTCGCCGTGTGGGGTGTACCTTGCATCCGGGGACACCGAATCCAATATTATCGTATGGAAACGAAGAACTGAAATCGATTCTTTAGATTCTGATCAACGATCTGAAGATGAAGAGTCGTGGGTGGCACATAGAGTATTGCGTGGACATACGGACGATGTGATCGATATTAGTTGGTCACCGGATTCCACACAGTTAATCTCCGGTTCTGTAGATAATTCAGCGATTATTTGGAATACTGTAAAAGGCAGCAAAGAAATGTTAAAAGCTGAACACGATGGATTCGTGCAAGGAGTTACTTGGGATCCTCTAAATCGTTATTGTGCTACATTGTGCGGTGATAGGTACGTTGTCGTATTTTTTTTAATACTTTAAAGTAAAATTAATCACCGTATTTTTTCAGGGTATGTCGTGTTTTCGATGTTAATACGAAAACAGTAGTTTCGCGAAGTGTTAAATGTAAGCCACGAGCAGCTACTGACGGTCGATCTGTAAGACTTTTTCACGACGACACACATAAATCTTTCTACAGACGTCTTGCTTTCTCGCCTGACGGGCAGTTACTTGTCGCTCCTTCAGGTCTTTTAAACGGAGATACAGACGCGACACATATCTATGCGAGATCGAGATTCGACTTACCGATTATATCGATGCCTTCGCCCGACGGTTCTACGGTCGCCGTTCGTTTTTGTCCGATGCGGTTTCGACTACGACCGGACGGACCGGAACCTGCGATCGCACTCGACTCGCGTTACGTATTTGCTGTTGCGGCACGATCGTCTATTATATTATACGACACTCAACAAATTCGGCCCTTTGCTATTATATCACAGATTCACTATATGCGTCTGAACGATCTTGCATGGACTTCAGATGGGCAAGCACTTATTGTATCATCATCGGACGGTTATTGTTCTATTATAACATTCGGACAACAAGAACTAGGAGAACCTTTTTATAATGTTACTATCGACACACCGCTTCAAACAAAAACACCACGTCGAGTCGAGCTAGTCACTTTGTCGAGTCCAAAAAATGTTAAAAAAATTGGAAATAGTGAAAACAACAAATAAGTATTACAAATATGAATGTGTTTATTATAACAATGTAATTACAAACTATGATTAATTTAGAAAATATATTGCATGAATCTAAATGCTCGATCAGTGTTTTTCAAAATATTTTTTCTTCTCGATTGGATTTGGCACGATCTGAAAAATATTAATATAGAAAAATTAAGACTTGTTAAATGGATTATTATATGTGTTTTTAAATAAATTACATTGACAAACAGATTATATTCATTTTATTTTCTTTTTATTACTTTAACACCATTTAACTTACTGTATCCTGTCCTGGTTTCCAACCTGCAGGGCACACTTCACCGTGTGCATCTGTATATTTAAAAGCTTGTACGAGCCTTAAGGTTTCATCCACTGAACGACCGACAGGCAAATCGTTCATTGTAATCTGTCTGAGTACACCCCGATCGTCGATTATAAATAAACCTCTGAGGGTATGACCGAGATCGTCCAGATAAACTCCATAATCGATTGCGATTTTACGGTTTAAATCCGACAGTAACGGAATCTGTACGCCGCCCAGTCCGCCTTCGTTTCGCGGTGTGTTCGTCCATGCGAGATGTGTAAAATGTGAATCGACCGAACATGCAACAACTTCAGCACCTAATCGACGAAACTCGTCTAAACGATCGCTGAACGCAAGTATCTCGGTCGGACAGACGAACGTACTGTAACACAACATATGAAATACAATTAAGTTTTCAATAACTGTAATAAAAATAACTTACAAATCAAGCGGATAGAAGAAAAATACAAGATATTTGCCACGATAGTCTGATAACTTGAGCTGTGTAAATTCACCATCTATGACTGCTGTGCCTTCCCATTGTGGAGCCGGCCTTGAAACTTATAAAAATAAAATCAAACCAAAATTCATTCATATTATAATCATATACTTACTAACTGCTTTTGTTGATTGTAATTTATGATCCACCTTTTCAGGATCTGTTCCTTGTGGGTATACACTTCCTCCAGCATAAGAATAGCACGATTCTTCACCGGCAACGACTAACGAGAACAACAATGATACGAATAATACATTGATCACTAAACTTAACATTTTTAAACGTTTATATTTATTATATTAGCAAATGTTTATTCTAACCTCACTATATATTATACGTGGATGATATTTATCGTTGATGGTCAAGGGTAAAAATGAAGAGAAAACGGTAACTAGTTATTCAAGTCCCGTTATCTAATCTATAGTCTAATTTAACGCACTTCAATTTTATACAGATACTAAAATTATTATATTTTAAATACAATTATAAAGAAAAACATCTTATTTTGTTCTCTATTAAATTAAATATTAAAAAAAAAATCAAATGCAATTTAATGTGCCGATATATTTGCAAAAATATATAATAACTTGCACGTTTTCCTTTTTGTATTTATATTCATAAATAAAATATGCCTATTATAAAATAGTATATAATTGCATAAAAATAAGTTTAAATTACTTTATTGTTGACATTACAATACGCAAAAATTAAATACACATGCATCGTCGTCATAGAAACAGCGACCGACAGCAATCTGTTTACATTCTATTAACTAAACTACAATTGAAGAATGTTAAGAAAATTGTAAATTTTTCTAAAGATATTTAAAGTAATTTTAATCACATGTATACCCAAGATGAAACACACAATATTGAAAGTGAAGATAGTGAAGATGATGATTCTATGGAATATTGTAATTAATTTTATAAATAATTTTAATTGTAGACATATATGTAAAAAAACACATTAACTATAGAATAAGCTTATTCACTCCGTATTTAAATTCTCTTTAATGGGCTTGTCTTTAATAAATATAATGTATCTTTTTCAATATAATCATATAAAATTATATATAAATGCAAAAAAGTATTAATAACTTTTATTTACTGAATTTAAATAGTATTAATTAACAGCTTTTAAAATATATTATTGTTAGTTTCGAATTGTTTAGATATGCCAGCTTATGCTGGCGAATATGATATAAAAAAGAAAATTATTGAAGCTAATGAAGCATTGTTTGCTGAATCAAATGTTGAACAATTATTTGAATCTACTGCATCCAAATGTGAAAGTAAGAAGATTGTTAAATTTGGTAGAACCACGATTTGTTTTCATTCAGATGATGATGATGAATCTGATTCAAATGGTTCAAATGATACGCCTGTGAGAATGCCATCTCTAGATTATTTTAATCAAAGTCCGTTTCTAGAAACAGAATTTAATGACATTTATAAAGAAAATGATAAAATTGATGAATTAAATAATATTGCTTATTTAAATGAAACAGAAGTAACAAATGAGATTTGTTCTGAAACTACTAAAATAAAATTCATTGAGAGTGATTATACTGAACTAACTTTTCAAAATGATATTATAGATAAATCAGTAATTATAGAAGAAATTAATATACCTAAAAATGTAGATATTTTTATACCAGGTGAACATATGGTACGAGTTGTAGAAAGTTGATATTTTTATTTGTTTAAACTTATAACTGATTGCGTTTTATAGGAAACTGAAAATGCGTCACTTAATTACGAAAATAATATATGTGATCATTTAACAGTGAAAGAAGAAATTTATGAAATAAAAGATAATACACCAATAGATAATTCTAAAGTAGTTCTTGAATCAACATGTACTAAAGAAGTAAATTTAATTTTAAACTGTTCTTCTCAACCAATACCAAAAAATGTAAATCATATTACTACAATTCATAATCATAAACGAAATAAAAAACATAGAATTAAAGATACAATACAATCTGAAAAACAGCAATCACGTGATACTGAGGCAAATGAAAAAGCATTTCAACAATGGATACAATCAAAAAGGCCGTCTAAACATTTCGTTCGCCCGAAAATTCCCAAAAATACAAAAAAAATCTTGTCTCCAACACAAATTCCTACACATATCCAAAATTCTATAATCGATAATCCTACTATAAAAGATACAGGTAAAGGTGTATTAAAAATAGACTATGTAATTCATTGTCTGTCAGATAATTAACTAATATGAAAGATAGGAATTAGGGTTACAGCAGATAATAACATTTTATATTAATTAGATCATAAAAAGTTATATGTATTCATATGTTTGTATAAATATTATCAATGAGTTTGAAAATATTTTTATTTTAAAAATTATTAATAGTTAATTTTTTTGTTGTAGCATTAAATATATTTATTGAAGAATTAAGTAACTGAATTATTACTTACCTTGAACAATATTTAGGTTCATAACATGCATACATACTTTTATGTATATATATATATATATATATATATATATATATATATATATATATATATATATATATATATATATATATATATATATATATACATACATATATATATACACCTACACACACACATACAATTTCTTGTATTACCTGTTTTTCACTACGGAATATTTAAAAAATAGCCATATAACATTTTTAGAAATGGTTTCATTTTTAACAGAAAATTTGTTGCTCATATGACTTCATTATAATCAGTCATAAATAGTACTTTCTTTCTAATTAAATTCAACAATGAATAACAAATCTCATATTTTAATAAAATTTATAATAATAAATTACAAATTACTTAGACTACTACAATAAAATTAATTATATTGTATAAAATGATAGCTTTATTTTGAATTATATATTATGATTCTATTTCATACATGATATTTTAGATTTTGAGGTGAAATAGATTACTGTTGTATATTTTTAGTCCAAATATTTTGAACTACAATTATACTCACCTAAGCAGATTTTGAATTTTGAAAATTATGGAATTTGTGACTAGATTCATTACTTTGATTATATTGAAAAAAGTTTTTTTTTCTTTTCTATGAGTTACTGTTAATTGTGTATGCAGTAATCAAATTACCTTTTAAATAACATTTTTTTACAGTTTCATAAGGTTCATTATATACCCTTAAGTACATATTATAAAATGCAACAGTAACATATTTTTTTTAACTGTAATGTATGAATAATACAAAATGTTTTAGTTTTCATTTATACCAAGTACATTATATGCAATGTATTTTTTTAAATGATACACTTTAAGCTTGATATCGAAAAAACTATTAATTACAACTGATGTGCACTATTTTATTTAATAATTTAGTTGAATTTATTATGCAAATAAATAAAACAAATTCATATATAAGTATGATGATAATAATAAAAGTTATTTATATTATTTGAATGAATTTTGTTTTATAAATATGTATGTCTTAACTTATATTCAATTATATAATTACATTACGTTTATATATATATATATATATATATATATATATATATATATATATATATATATATATGCACATAAAATTATAAATAAAACTGATTAAAAATTAAAAATAATTAAGATACATTATTATTAAAGATTTGAAGCTAATTATTACATAAAATTTATACAGAATTTGTCTTATGTGAGTGCGTATTTCATATTACATTTATTTTACATCATTGTAAACAGAATACGAACTATTCAGACTTTTCTAATCTAAAACTAATCTAACCTAAAAATACATCACTCTACACAACGATGTAAATATTCATTTATTTACCTGATATTTGTTTGTTGTCTTTAAATATATTAATAAACTTTAGTTAATTTTATAAAGAAAAAAAACTATGTCATTCATTCACACATTTATAGATTTTTAAGTAATCTATTATAATTATTTTTTTATAATTAAGTTTTGACAATATACAAAACTGATTAACATCGATATTGTGTTTTACACATTCAAATGTTTATATGTGTGTATATAATTGTATATGTACATATATATATATATATATATATATATATATATATATATATATATATATATATATATATATATATATATAATGTTATTAATATAAATATTACCTTTAAATTTTACACTGGCTGACCTTGCCGCTATTCACAGTTCTAATATTCTACTTGATATAACATACATTTTTGATCGTGTATTTTGATGGTATGTTGATATTTAATTTTTTTAATAAATTAGTATGGCATGCAAACATAACCTTAAATTATTTTGTTGTTATAAATTAGATATCAAAATCTAGTAATGTTATTTGTAATGAATTTAACACACATTTGTATTTGTGTTGTGTGTGCGCGCGCGCGCGTGTGTGTGTGTGTGTATGTATGAATGTGTGTATGTGTATGTGTTTATATATATATATATATATATATATATATATATATATATATATATATATATATATATATATATATATATATATATAATTAGGCATGTGTGCATTTTGTTTACATAATTTCAATAAAAAAAATATTGTTGGAAATAAATAGTAAACATGTTTACTTTTCAATTTAATTAAGACTACTGATTTTGATGCTACCAATACATAACCTCCATTTGGTTAAGCATTTTTAATTTGATCCACATTACCAACAGATAGACAAAACTTGTTATTGTAATAAAATATAAAAAGGCAGTGAGAACGCAATAGGACTCATGTTGCCGTAAAACACGTTCCGTTTGCAATCCAATTATAGAAAGACTCCTTGGTTCGGAGCTATAAGGCCTATAAATTATATTATCTGTAAAATTTGTTCTAGAGGGAGATTTATATTTATCCACCGAGGATTTATTTTTCAATTTATAATTTTGTTTTATATCACTCTCATCTGGTACAATAAATGTTAAAGTTAACTCTTCATTTCGTTGATCCAATTTTTGTTCTGTGGCATTTTGAGAATAATTTGGGTAAGCATGATTATGAATACCAAGATCAATATGTTGATTTATTTGAACTTTATCATTTTTAACAAGTTCTTTTTGTAGATCATATTCTAATGTAGTTTTATTATTTAATGTTTCATATGTTTGTACAGAAATATTATCAGCTTTTATATTTAAAAGCAAGGGATTAGAACTGTGAGTAGCGGCATCTGCCAGTCAGTAGCATTTTTTTGTACATGCACATTTGCGAACAATATCAATGTCCTTTGTGTAACGGGTACCATCAGAGCATATGAGACGAACCTAAAAATAAAAATATATTGTTATTGATGAAATGAATTTAGTCAGGATTATATACACACAATATATATATATATATATATATATATATATATATATATATATATATATATATATATATATATATGTGATCATTTTATGAATATAAAAATATATGATAAATTAAATTTTATGTACCATTAAAATCATATATTCTTCAAGAACAATTTAAATGATTGATAAAAATATTTAAGAAAATAATATAATAAATATTTATATACCTTCCGACGTTTACTTTTTCGTGCATGGCAACAACTTGTTCCACAACTTCCCACACATTTAGCCATTTTTACTGGTTTTCGTGATCGACATCCATTTTCTGAATAATATTCACGAATTTGTTCTTTTCGACATGTAGGTGCTGTAAAAATAACAGTGTAAATAATATTTTAAAATATTAGGTTCTATTTATATAATTTTTAATTTTTCTGTTATGTGAATAATTATTATCACTTATTTTAATAAAAGCTGTACATTAAAAAATCAAGACATATACATATACATAAACATATACATATACATATACATATACATATACATATATATATATATATATATAGGGTCATCCAAATGTAACGCTAGATTTGTGTTTTATTAAAAAGAAACATGTGTATAGGGAAACATGTGTATATTTTCTTTTTAATAAAACACAAATCTAGGTATCACATTTGGATGATCCTATATAAATATATACAATATACACTTTTTAGCAAAAATATTAGCAGTTATTTACAAATAAAGTTTGTATGATTCAATTTTTATGAAATGATATATTTACACAAATAATTAATTCATAATTGAATAACTACATGCAAGCATAATATTAAACGGTTAGTATACCTATGTCTGTGTACTCATCACTTTCCTCCTCACCTTGGTCGCAATACTTGCCCTTAAAACCTGGTCGACAACGGCACAAATATTCTCCATTGTGAGTTGGTACACATTTACTACCTCGTGCACATTGATTTTGAGAGCATGGGTCAGGAGCTGCTTCCATCATTTCGTCATCTTCTCCTCTGTCATCATCAGAATCATGATCAAATTCATTATTTAATAGTGCACAGCCAGGTGTAATTTTTTGTTGTCGTGCAGCATTTCCGAAATCAACTAATTTATGGTTAATCCATACTTCACGCATACAACCTATACATATATATATTTATATAAAACAAGTTTATTTTTAATTTTTTAACTAATTTATTATTTTTTTAAAAAAACTTCTTTATACCATTAAAACTTGTAAGATTTCTTAAATGCCACTGTGTGAATGCCTCCTGGCCAGGCTCTGGAGCAATTCCACCCAAAAACATTGGTGTGTTGAGCCTTAAATAATCTTTAGAACCTTCATTGATTATTGATCGAGCTAATCCTCGATCAACACGAAGAGTAAAGTTCTTTTTGACAGCTAAAAGTTCTGCTATATGATACTGACCATCAGAAACCATTTCAAAACTACAATAAATAATGTTTTAGTGTTAAATAATATTGTAGATTGTGTATTTAGTTCAATATGCATAAATTTTCATGCATTTATACATATAAGAGTGTAAGAATTAATAACAAATGTTTTACTTGATTCAAACAAACCTGTACATTGTAGAAACAGGATAATTTCCTACATCATAACTAACACGAATACGTCCATTGAACAATTCCACTGCTAAATG
Organism: Neoneuromus ignobilis; assembly: GCA_029203775.1. Taxonomy (NCBI): domain Eukaryota; kingdom Metazoa; phylum Arthropoda; class Insecta; order Megaloptera; family Corydalidae; genus Neoneuromus; species Neoneuromus ignobilis. Next base: position 14,362,350 of record CP092096.1, on the reverse strand, counting down.
TTCTTGATGTCCATCATACATTAAAATTCCATTTTCTTGTGTTGTAGAAAAAACGATTGTTACATTTGCTTCAGGTTTTGTATTTAATGGTTCAAGTTCCACAAAAGAGTTATTGTGTATAAAACTTAAGCTAGTAAGATATTCACATCGTTTTCCTTGATAGTATTGAAATAAATACATATATAAATGAAATAAATACATATATAATATAATATATAAAATTTAAATAAACTAAATTACCTGAATATCCAGGAGCACATTTGCAAAGGTAATCATTTGACCCTGATGGTTGAAAACACACTCCATGTACACAATCATGATGTTGACATGGTGATGTTTGTGGGTACATCATTGCTACAAGAGGAGCTCCCTCACAAAACTTTCCTGTATATTCACCAGAACATTTGCACACATAATCATTTATTCCATCAATGCAAGTTGCACCATTCTATAAAAATGTTTTTATGTTAAATGAATTTCAGAAGTGTTTTAAGTTATCAATACTATTTATATATTTTCAAAATTTATAAACATTATTAAGTATAATTCTTAATAATATTATTTACTATTTTATTTTTACCTGACACATATGATTTTGACAATCATCAATGTTTATAGTACAATTTTCACCTTTGAATCCAAGTAAACACTCACAGGTATAATATGAAAAATGATCAACACATCTGGCACCATTCATACATGGATTAAATTCTTTGGAACAGAATGGAATTTTAATCTCACAATATTCACCTGAAAATCATTATTTATTATGAATCAACTAATTTTACCCAATTGACTAATTTTCTAAATATAATAAAAATAAATTGGTATTTAAAATATAATCCCAGACTAGAAAAGTGATGCTATATGATTTTTGGTTATTGTATGTATTTTATATATAATTCTATACCCATATATCCTGGTAAACATTTACAATGATAAGCTTGAACTTGATCAACACATGTTGCATTATTTTCACATTTATTATTTAGACAGTCATCAACATTTGTTTCACAACGAGCTCCTGTGAACCCTGGAGCACATTGACAACTATAAAAAAAATGTAATTAATGTTTTATGTACATAAATTGTTAATACATATATTACATAGTAAAAGATATGTTAAATGATTTTGTTTTTTAATTATTATAGTGTATGAATATGTCAAAAAATTACCTGAATCGACCTTCTTCTAATACTTTACATGTTCCTTCATTACGGCATGGATTTCCATAACATGCATCGATCATATATTCACAGTTTTGTCCATGATAACCAGGTGCACATTTACATTCATATTTACGTTCTGCTAATGGAACACACTGACCATTGTTCTGACATGGAAATGTGTAACAAGCATCACACTTTGCTAATATTTCATTACTAACACGAGCTAAAAATAAAAACATATTATTTTTATAAATAATTTATACTAAAAATCATACTGACTCTGCAAATGTTATAGGTCCACAATATATTATTCAAGATAATAAGGTTCATTATAAATACATATTGTACAAGATAAGATACAGTTGTTTTTATTTTGAAATGGTTTAAATACCTTTACACTGAAAAGATGATGCAGGTGTAGATAAAATTAATTTATCTCTCATATTTGAAGGTTCTGCACATCTCGCTATTCCAGGTTCAATGTAATCTACTTTTACCCATTCAGCTAACCATCGTAAAGAACAATCACAATATAGTGGGTTTGCGCCTAAAGCACTAAAATATTTCATTAATTGATATAAATTCATATATACTCGTGTATATATATATATATAATATTAAAATGTTTCCTTACATATGGGTAATTGTTTTTAAATCAGTGAATGTTCCTTCTGGTATCATTGATATTTGATTTCCATGTAGTGAACTGAAAAATAATACATAATTTTAATTTATGTTAATAATATTCTATGATTTTATACTTTTTTTACTTTTAACAATGATTTTTAATACATTAAATAAATATAAGTTAAATAATGTAATTATTTGAATTAGAAAATATTAATTTAAGAAGAATTATTAGCAAAAAATATTTAAATAAATTGCAAATAAAATATCTGTTAAAAAATATATTTATACTTACATAATTCTTAGATTTTTTAGACCAGTTAGTGCATTTTTTTGTACGCATTGTAATTTATTATAACTTATTATCCTGAAATTAAGAAAATTATATATAAATGTAAATATATTTATATATATATATATATATATATATATATATATATATATATATATATATATATATATATATATATATATATATAAATATATGCATACATATAAATAAATTATTTTTACTTACAGAGTAGATAATTTTGATAGATTTGCAAAGGTGAAATTTGATAGAATTCCAATATGATTATTGCTTAGATCTCTGTAAAATAAAATAAATTGTAATTTAAATTAATAATAGTAAATTTTTAATACTTAAAAACATTTACTCACAATCGAGTTAAAGACTTAAGATGGCTTATTCGTTCTGGTTGAATGCTCTGAATTTCATTGACATCAAGATATAGTTCCGATGTTTCAGGTGGTATTCCTCGAGGTATTTCTTTTAGTTTTGCTCTTGAACAACGTACTACTGTTCCTGTACATGAACATTTCGGAGGGCAGTAATTATCCCCTAAACAACCTTGATCATTTTCATCTAAAATATATATATATATATTGTATACTTTATTTCATACATTTCTTTCCTTTAGTAAATTTCATTGAAAAGGTGCCAATTTTTGGATTAAAAATTTAAAATTAACTAGACTTACTTAAACATTTAAATTCATGATGTGGTATATCTTTTATAGGTATATCTTTATGACGAATTGGTGAAGCACAACGAGGTGATGATCCGCTTAATCCCTTAGCTCGTAACCAATCAGAAAACCAGGCTAAATGGCAATTGCATGCAAATGGATTTTGATTTAAATTCCTAAAATTAAATTATACAAATTGAATGAAAAAAATGTTTTACAAAATTAATTAGAAATATTACTCTACTTACAAAGTATGTAAAGATGTTAAAAAATCAAATGATCCTGGCATAACACATGTTATTTGATTATCAAATAATGACAATAATTTAAGATTATGTAAACCAAAAAACATTTTGTTATGTATTTCCATGAGTTTATTTTCAGACATCAATCTAAGATAAAAATAATATATTAAAACAGAATACTTGCGATTTATTAATATTTTGAAATGAGTTTATAATAATATATTAGATTTACTTACAATTCAGTGATTTTTGAGGCACCTTCAAAAGAATTTTCTTCAATACCCGTTATTTTATTTCTTCTTAAATCAAGTTTTAATAAGTTTGGAAGACGTCCAAACAGGCCATCAGATTTGATACGTCCAAGATCATTGTCATGAAGAAGTCTAAAGAAAAAGAATTATTTTAATTTCAAATAAATTTGTATTAGAAAAGAGTCTCTTACAATTCAGTAGTATAAACTGGTATATCTCTAGGAATTTCTTTTAAATTTCTAGATGAGCAATCTACGATTGTTCCATCGCATGAGCATCCAGATGGGCATTCACTGTTTATCAAACATTCACCAGCATAACGCGTACGATAATCTTCTTGACCTAGATAATAAAATAGATATTACATATTAACGTACAATATTTTAAATTGCATTCATCATTCATCAATCTCTAAAAAAACACTTATAATAAAATAAATTGTATATAGTATTTTGTTAAAAAGTACTGTTTATATACATTTGAATTTTTCATCTCGCAGAGCTTCAATTCGTCTTCGTTGCATTCTTTTTGGCGAATCACAACGTGCTCCCGATGTTTCGATTGGATTGTGATGTAAATACTCAGCTAGCCATCGTAAGTTACAATCACAAATAAAAGGATTCCGTGCTAAATGCCTTAAAATAAAACAATATAAAGACATTTAATGTATGTTTATGTAAAATAAGTGAATAATTCACTAATGAGATTACATTTAGAAATGTATTTTTATATGTATTACAAAAATAAGTATGTAACATATACATAGGCTGGTCTAAATGAGATTGAAGGATGTAATATGAAAATGTATATCTAAACTTTTAGTTTTATTTGGATAATCCTGTTTAATTGTATTTATCTCTCACTCTATATATATATATATATACACACACACACACACACACACACACAAATATGTATTTAGGAATGCATATAAATTAATAATATTTACACTCTATGTTATAATTAAAAAACGTTCGAAACTTACAAAGTTTGAATTTTTTTCATAGAATCAAATGTTCCTTTCGCCAAAGATTGAATATTGTTGTCATAAAGAGATCTGAAATGTTATTAAAATATGAAATTAATACAATAAATAAAATTAAGAATATGAAATTACTTACAAAAGATTTACAGTGTGAAGATCCTTAAATGTATCTTTACGTATACATGATATTTCATTAGCATTTAATAGCCTGTAAAAATAATTTTAAAGTGTTCATAAATTTATTACAACTCTTATATTATCTACTACATTATAAACGATAATTTGCAAAGTATTATTGATGATAACTTATAATAATAACTATTTTAAAAATTTTATTACACCATTAAGAATATATTCTATGAAATACTGTTTATACTTATATATTTTTCAAATATTATAGATTATTTTTAAATACATGTTATATATATATATATATATATATATATATATATATATATATATATATATAATTCTGTATAATATATATAAATATTTGATTTTAAATAACAAAAAAAAATATGAATCATATAGTACTTACAATAACTGAAGAGAAGTTAATCCATGGAATATTCCAGCAGGTAGATCTTTTATTTTATTACCATATAAAACTCTTAAAAAATAAACAGAATTATATATTTAAATTATTCAAAAAAGTACAGATCAATGAAAACACTATAAAAATACCTACAGAGAAATTAATGAATTTAATCCATGAAACGCGTCCGACGATATTTTAGTTATTTTGTTGTTACTTAAATCTCTACAAAAAAAATAAATAATTAATATACGAAATAAATATAGTAACTTTTACTACTAAACATACATTCTTCTAAGTCGTTTGTAGTTGGCGAACGCTTTTGGTGGAATTTCAGTTATTTCATTTTGTTCCAGTCGCCTGAAAGTGTAATACAAAATAAAATGCTAGATTTGTGCAAACTGTTCCTAAATAGTACAGTATTAATTAATTTACTGTTGTAATTTATATAATTAAGTATAAAAATAAATTAGTTACTTTCTGCACCGATTGATTGAAATATCTTAAATGATTTTAAAGGAGAAATAAATAAAAAATATTTATATATATATATATATATATATATATATATATATATATATATATATATATATATATATATATATAGTGTTATATTTTATAAATGAAAAATATTTATTGATATGGGATAGATTTTTAAAAATACTATTTGAATATATTTTTAAGAACGCTTACAGTTCGGTAGTGCCTTCAGGAAAATGCTCTGGTACTTTTCCTAAAGCTTTCTCTCTACAATCAACAATTCCACCTGCACAACTACATGGATGTGGACATTGAGGCTCACTAATGCATTCTCCTACATTTGGTCTTTGCACCAATCCTTTAAAATATCGACAATTAATCAGATTTCTCGAAATAAGCGAATAATAATAAGTATAAAGTAAATAAATACCTGAACATTTGAATTCTTTGTCTGGCAAATCTGCAATATTCTGCCCTTTTAGATTATAGGGCGAAAAACATCTAGTATAAAGGGCTCGGTTACGAAAATGTCGTAACCAACGCGCTAGCCATGCAAGATGGCAATCGCATATTAAATTATTTTCTGATAATCTGAGAGTACGAAGTCGAAACATATTGCTGAACATGTCCTTTCCTATCGATGTTAAATTATTTTTATTAAGTGTCCTGAAAATAATTACCTGTCATGAATTAAAATGTTTACAAATTTTAATTTAGTTATAATTCAAATACTAATTTATAAAATTTGACTAAGTGTCAAAAAATTAAAAAATTGATTTATTTCTACATTTCTTCCTCATATCTTAATCAATAATATATATATTTTTTTGTAATAAATATTTCATTATTAATACATTGAATATTGCAGGGGTCACTGTTGATCGACGCTTGATTTTCTAGTGGGATTGTGGGAGTAATCGATGACCAACATTGTTCAACTCCATAAAACTGTATAAAGTATGTACAAAATAATATAAATAATTCTAAAGTAAAATAAACATTGAAGTAAAAATCTAAAATAATAAATGCATATATGAGTATGGAAATATTTTTTATTTTTAAAAGATATATAAATTGAGATATTCGATTAAATATAGATCAAATAAAGAATAATTACTTATACTATAATAATTACTTTGATGTACACTAAAAGACTACTGAATTTTATCCAGAAATTAACGTGTTAATTTCATTTTAACCATCGTACATTTCTCAAGTTAAATAGATACTTATTTTATATGATTGCTTTTATTTTTGAAAAGAATTTATTATTTTTGTTGAGATATAGTAATTCGTATAAATGAACATAAAACATGATGACTTTTTAAAATTCTCTGCCATCTTAAAACAAACGATTTAATTAAAAAATACTTACAACACTTCAAGATCCTTGAATCCTCTAAGAGCCATATCGTCAATACAAGTCAAATGATTGTGATCTAATTGTCTGAAATATGGTTAAATATTTAAAATGCTATGATAAAAACTATACTATTTTTTTACATATTATTAAACTGTTCTTATATTTTGAAAAATAAGTACATGATTTCATATAGTTATCTTTTTAAAAAAATTAAAGAGAGAACAGTATTTTTTAAAACAAAAATCTACTTATGTATAAACAACAGCGCCGGTATTTAATATGTTAAAATATTATAATTGTGATATTATTACTTACAAGTACTGCAGAGCATGTATTCCTCTCAAAGTTTTATGGCCGATAACACTAATGAAGTTGTAACTAATGTCTCTAAAAATATTAAAAACAAGATGAAAATCTCAGTAAGTACAATATATTAAAGTACAGAATATATGTAGATTAATAATTTATTTAACATATATGTATTATTCACTTCAATATCACAAGATTTTCTAAAAGTGTTTAATAATCATTTATTGATTGTTTTATTTATTAAGATGCATTTCGATGGCTATATTGTCATCATTAGAACAAAATAAAATGAACAATAAGTGAATATTTATGCGAACTAAGTGAAATGTGTATTAAAGTAAATTTGACAATAAAAACGAACAGTGTTACAATCTATGTAAAGGTACATTTTCTTTTTTTTAAAAAAAAGGTAAATAAATATATATTTATTTGTATTACTCACAATCTCAGTAAATGGGACATCGATGAAAATAAATTATCTGGAATATGTCTTAATTTGTTGTTACTTAGTCTCCTAAACAACAGAGAAATAAATGTAATATATTTTTCATATTTTTTTTTAAAAAAATAAATTATATTTTTAGTAAGTACATATACATTATATATATATATATATATATATATATATATATATATATATATATATATATATATATATATATATATATATATATATATATATATATATATATATATATACATATGTATATATATGTAAAATATACAATTTATTTTAAGATGGACAATTTACACGATATATAAATTACTTACAATCTTTCTAATGCGATAAGATCTTGAAATGCATCTCGTTCAATTGTGTGTATTTGATTATCTGCCAGTTGTCTGTAATTAAATATGTTATTAATATATAAATGAGTTATATACAAAAAAATGTCTATTTTTATACTCACAGTATCCGTAATTTTGACATTTCTTGAAAGTCTGTTTCAAAAATAACGGAGATGTTATTTCCTTGCAGGTCTCTGTAATAATATGTTTATATTAGAATCTATAATCTATCTATCTATTTATTTATTTATCTATCTGTTTATATATATATATATATATATATATATATATATATATATATATATATAAAAAATTTATTAATTTTCAATAGTATTAAGTTGAAAAAGAAAAATTGAAATAGCACAGTTTTTATAGTATTCAAGAAACGATCTTAAATGTTTTAAAACTCTACAGTTATTTCTAAATTATAAATTGATAAAAGAAAATTAATCTAACTTATAATACTAAATTAACTGATTTTTAATCATCTATAAAAATATTTTCTGTTATACATTTGAATAAGAGTTTATTTTAATTAAAATTAAATAAGAGCTAACTTTATATTTTATTGAATAATGCAAAAAAAAGTTATATGTATATAAAATAAAAAGGCCCAAGAAGAGATTCATGGATAGATGGGATAAAGACATGAGTAAATTGTGTGGAATAGAAGAAAAAAGCACAGAGTCACTGGAAACAAAATATTTTGTGTAAAGTTTTTCTTTAGCAGTAAACAGAAAGATACTGTTAATAATATATATATATATATATATATATATATATATATATATATATATATATATATATATTTAAAAGCTACTTTTACAAACGAAAACGATTTATACGAAATATTGTTTTATTCAAATTTCCCAGACGGATGTAAATTGAATACTGTGTCAATAAAGTAAGACACGAATACTGTAGATTGAAAGATATATGTGGTTAAATCGTATTACTAATAGTAAATACACACGTTAAGTAGATACGTCAGTTCCCCCATTTTCAATTAAATTCTCGATCAAACACGTTTATCGTATTTCTACAAATAATCGAACGTTTTGGTTTATGAACTGGAACTAATGAACGCAACAATACAATAAGTGAAGTAGAAAAATAAGACTAAGAATTGGTTTCGATAAGTAGTTGTTCGTTAGTAAACGATTGCTAAAAATAAAACATGAAATAATTAAAAAGACCCACAATTTCAAAAGAAAAATTAAACAATTCCACAAAACTTTTTATCAGTTCTGAAATAATATCGTATGTCATTGTATGAAAAATCTTTTAAAATATCTGATTAATACTTATTGTAAATAAAAGTAGTAATTATTTAATTTTGAACAAATATTTTATACTTATTAAGATCATGAATAGTTTTGTGGAATATATTTTCTATTTGTTTTTAATAAAAGTTTTGCGTTTTTACGAGGAATTGTTAATTTTTTTTGAAATTGTTTCTTTTTGATATGCATAAATGTGGGTGTATGTACAAGAAAATTTATTATATATATATATATATATATATATATATATATATATATATATATATATAATATGTATATTACAGGTAGTAGTTAATATTCACGTATGAATTGTAAGCATAATCTATTGCTCATAATTTATCATCCAAACTGTGGACAGCTATGTTATATACAGAAGAACACATTTTAGTTAGCTCGCAAGTTAATTGACCGAACTGCCGAATTGGTTAATGTGTTTTACGCGCGTGTTTGATCAACCGTGACGTTAATTGTAGCCTGGACAAATTGTCCGTAAGTTTAGTTCCACAACGATTATTGTTTATACTAACCCACGCGGCTATTCCTGTCAACCGACACTGTTTTTGAATCAATGAAATACACATTCATAAATAAAACGTATGACAGATTTATATCTTCCGATCTCAAGTGCATGCCAAGCATTTTACAATGGAAATTGTTTACACGATCTATCTTACGATTCGATTTCAAAATCTAATGTTTGTTGTAAAGAAAACATGATTCCGTGATTGGAATCCTTTTTTTGTTTAAATTAAATTTTATGTTCTTCAAACTCGAAAATTTAACACATATCTAGAATATATATAAAACTTAAATGACTTATTTTTTCATCTAAACAGCTCTTGGATAAAAATAATGATTTGGTACTGCGTCAAAGAGTTTGTAAGTGTTCAATAATCATTTATTGTTCACTTTATTTTTCGCTGATGTGCATTTCAATGGCTATGCTACAATCGTCAGACCATTACATTATAAAACCTCAGTTGGTAATAAATACTCATCAGCGAATCAAACGAACAATAATAATTACTGAACATTTTTATAAAATCTTGTGACGTTAAGGTGAATGATAAATTTGTGTTAAAATTTATGATACAATTATCATTTTTGAGAATTTATGTATTTCTTAATTTCTAGTACATTACTTGTGTCTTCTATTATTTTTCTTCTCTTTTTATAATATATCTCGTTCAATTCTATTTACATTCTTCTTGCATTACTCTTTACTCTAATAAAAAAATGACTTAAAAATATTCAAATAAATTATTTAATCTATCTTTGCATTCAAACGTTATATATAAACAATTATAATTATTGGAATAATTTAACAACTTATAACACAAAGAAATATAGAAATATGTGCATTAGAAGATATTAAAAAAAGTAGTATGGATATAAAAGTTGTTATTTCTTGTATTATTTTCTAATAACTCTTTTATCGAGACCCTAAGATTAATCTTCTTTGCTGCTATCATGTGCCATATCAGCAAGTAGCATGAGACCAACAAAGAAAGTCTCAATGAAAGAGTTAGTACGGATATAAATACGAAATACATTTTTAAATATTAAATGTGCATATAAAAACAGTAATTATGAACAGAAATGAATGAAAATTATTTTAAAAAGAAAAGAAAATGATGTAAAATAGTATTTTATAAAAAAAACAAGAAATATATTCATACATAAACACACCCGTCCCTCAATTTACACGGGACTTTATTTACGCGGCAAATTAAACCTCTATTTACGCAGGACTTTTTTTACGCGATATTGATTACGAGGCACTTTTTATACGCGGTCAGATAGATTTCATTTTATATAATTTTTCATGGAATTTATTATATATTAGAGTGGCGTAAATTCTTATTTGAACGTATAAAAGCACGATATAAATATATAAAAGGGTTGATTATTTTGAATTACAGTAGCGATAGTGACACCGAATAAAATTTATCTATTTTTGTTTTCTAAAACGTCATTATTTTTTTGTTAAGCTATGTGAAATAAATATGTGTTTCTACAACTTTACTAGTTTTTATTTCCAATATTTTTTCTATTGTACTAACAGACTCAATTTATGCGATTTTCATTTGCGTAAAACAAATCCACGTGGAACGGATACTCCGCGTAAATTGAGGAACAGGTGTGTATATATATATATATATATGTATATATATGTGTGTGTGTGTGTGTTGAAAACTAAAAACAAAGAAAATATTAAAAAAATCATTAAGTATACAAAAACACAAAATTTAATTGATATAATAAAAGAGCATAAAAATTAATTATTCGTGTGTTTCCATTGATATATTAATGGCCGAGACAAATATAAATTAACGACGATAGAATACGAGCTTCATTTTGATTTATATGTCGTTGTTAGTTAACGTCAATTAAAATTCACTACTGCCGTTGACAAAGTTAATGGCTGCTATATAAATAATGTAATCAATTACTAGAATATAAACCACAATTTATCAAAATGCAGTCTTGCATTCGATCATTTATTTTGTTAATATTCTTTCACATTTTTTTAAAACTTTAGATGAATGTGTTTAATATATTTATATATGATTTGATTAAATTGTTATGGAAGGGAAATGAATATTAAATAAAATATTTCATATGCTCTAAATATTAACTTATTTGTCTTAATTTCATTCCCCTCATATTTGACGGACCATATGTGGCCGGTGCTTTAATATATCCTTATTACGATCTTAAATAACTCATAAGTTTTTGCTGACGTATTTTAAAACTTTATGTAAATATATTGAATATTTTTTGCCGGATTAAAAATATATAAGCTATTAGAAGGCATTTAAAAATAATCCTTTTTATTTTTTTCCACATAAATTCAATATACAAATATATTTATATGACTACAATAAATTTAAAACACACTTCTGACACCACTCAGAAATTACAAATAATTTTTAAGCTATATTTTACATGTAAACATGTAATTATGTGAACTTTTCATATTTCCATTTTTTAATATCATGTTTCTATATATGAAAGTATATCTTGTTCAATGTATAAATTTCTCTTTATGTACGTTGTTTCATTTTCTGAATGACTACGGTATATATTTGTGTGTATTTCCTATGACGAGAACGACAACAGATAGTGAGAGATGATTTACTGAAAGTTGGAAAGCTCCCTGTTGTCGGACGGTTAATCTGGATCAGCTCTGCGTCAAACTTTTCTAATAATTCTAGAAATCTCTGACGGCAATATTGTCTTTTATTGTTTCGTTGTTTAAATCGTTACAAATAGGGGAGGATTACTATGACGTGTGAAGATGCATCATACATCTGGACGAAAGACATAAATCAAACCGTATAAAAAGTTGAATCTTTTTTCCCATTTAATAGCTTATTTAACGCACATGGGATAAATAAATACAATTCAACAATCACTTGAACGTTGTACTGGATAATGATTTTTTTATAGAAATATTTTTCTCTGAATAAATCGAAAATGATCTTTAAATGATTAATTAACAATCTTTATGTATAAAAATTATTTAACAAAATAATTAACTGTATTTAAATTAAAAAAAAAATCCAATTATTTTGTTATTATTATATAATATAAATACACTGACTCACATAAGTCTTCGCCATATGGGTAACATAAGCAATTTATTGATATAATTCAATAAAGTCGTTAAATTAAAAAAAATTTAATTGATAATAAATATAATATTCATTAAAAAAACAAAAAAAGTAATTAATTCTATTATATAGTAGAAGTTGTTAAAATAAAAACAGTAGGTTACATTTTAACCGAGCAAAAGTGTTCGCCACTTATTAATACTGGCATACAATATCAAAGTTTTTGTTAAATAAATGTGGCAGAACTGCAGTATAATCAAATATTTATATTTTCCAGAGATTCTCCATTCAATTTACGTTGACAGTTTTCATCATTTGGCGAGTTTTACGAAGATATTTTAAAAATGGGACGTAAACAAAAAGAATCTTGTATATCCGAGAGAAAAATGATTATAAATTTACACTAAAAATAATAAATCATATGAGGAAATTTTGGAAATTGTGTCCAAGAGTCATACTACTGTCCGTGATATAATAAAACGCTTTAATGATACAAGAAGCTTAGAAAATTGCCAAAGAAGTGATCGGCCATCCAAACTTACAATACATGAACAACGTAATGTAATTAATATTATTAAGAAAGAGCTTAAAACAAGCTCGTCCTGTGTCGCAGCACAGTTAGAAAAATATATTGGAAAAAAACTACATCCTTCACAGTATGGAGAGTTCTTAAAAAAGCTGGTTATAACGACCGCGTCTGTAGAAAAAAATCAGCTATAAGTAAAGTGAACCAAATCAAAAGGTTTCAATTTGCAAATGATTATAAAAATAAATATAATGAGAATTTTTGGACCAAGGTTGAAAGTAAATTCTGTATTTATCGTTCTGACGCCCAAATTTTGATACGGAGAAAGAAAAATACAGAACTGCAAGAGAATCATATACATAAAATTATTCAACATGGTGGTGGTGGGGTTGTATGGCCGTTTTTGGAGTTAACAACCTAGTTTTTATCGACGAAACCATGAATAAGTTTCAATATTTGTATATTTTAAAACAAAATTTAAAAGAAAATGTTAGAAAATTGTGTTTGAATAATGAATATTACTTCTAACATGATAACAACCCAAAACACATACTACTGCTCATATAGTTATACTTTGGGTTCTCTACAATACTCCCCATATACTGAAAACACCACCACAATCTCCCGATCTAAATCCTATAGAACATTTTTGGGATTTATTGAGAGAAAAATTCGACAGCACCATATTACCTCCAGGGAACAACTTAAATCCTTATTTTAAAAAGAGTGAGCAAATATAACGTCGGAAGCAACAAAAAAAATAATTTATTCAATGCCAAATCGTTTAAATGAAGTAGTAAAAAGAAAAGGGAAACAAACGAGATATTAAACTCTTTTTTTTAAAAAAAATTGTTGATATTTCTTCTGTATAATATTAAAAGTCGCGAACATTTTTGCTCAGCGAAAATGTAACCTACTGTTTTTATTTTAACAATTTCTACTATATAATAGAATTAATTATTGCTTTTTGTATTTTTTTCTAATGAATATTATATTTGTTATCAATTAAATACATTTTTTTATTTTACGACTTTATGGAATTATATCAATAAATTGCTTATGTTACCCATATGGCGAAGACTTATACACATCAGTGTATATGTATTTCTTAGTCTTTAATGATAAAGCTACGATCAATTAAATTGAATTATTTTTATGGTGTTGAAAATTCTTCTCATTCATTTAAAGTACATTAAAAATATCATAATAAGTCATATAAGTCAAAGACTATAGTTAAATATTAAACTATATTTATACAAATTGACCTGCGAATAATTGGTCATTGTACATAAATTCTGTACGTGTGTCCATTATATACTTTATGTATATATATATATATATATATATCTGATAACAAACGTACATTGTTATTCAAATAATCTACACAAATTCATAAAACTGTATAAAAAATTAACTTTCTTGTTCTTTAAGTATGTTTGCGAGCACGCGAACCAGTTCTTCTTATATTAAATAAATGATAATACAAATTGCACGTTCCACATATTGTTGTGTAGGTAGCACATACTCTCTTGGTGTTTATTACACGTGGGTTGACAATGCTGTGATACTTGCTTCAGTTTTAATCAATTCGCCTTATGTACTTAATGAACGTTTAAATCAACAAGTCATAAATCACGCAGACACATACTTAGTCATAAATAAAATCGTATATCAATTATTTCGTACAGGATGCCAATTAAATTTCAATTTTATTATCATCGAGGGACATTTTATAAAACAATCATTTTTAGTATTGAGTAGTAGCGATTCTCTGCATTATTATTAAATTATTTATGCCAAATTGAATTACAAATAATAGACCATCTATTTACATATATCTATACACTTTGTTAATTCAATAATGTAATAAATAATGTATAGATTTTTTTCGACATATTTATAAAATAATATACTGTTAATCATTAATACAGGTTTTATTAAAAGAAACATGAAAATATGCAACATTTTTAATATCATTACAAATTATTAAATATTTAATAAGAATAGACAAAAACAATTCTGAAAGAAATTAATTTACTGGAAATAATACTGAAACTAATAACTACAATAATAGCAAACAAAATTAATAGCAGAGATTTCAATTCAGTTATATAAAAATCTTTTATTTATAATAAAAAAAATCATGAGTAATAGACAAGGAGATTTGTCGAATCTATTTTTATTTAATTTGATTATAAATAAAGTAATACAAAAATGTTAAAAGTTCTTAAAAGATAACAGATTGAATGATGTAATAAATATGTTTTACAGACAAAATAACAATAATAATAGAGAATGAAGAAAATCTTTAAAGATTTAATCAGTGAGTGATATGAAGATTTCCATATAATAAATAATAAAAGAATTAGAATGAAAGTAAGTGAAAAATGTTTATAAACAATAAAAGTAAATGATGGAAATTTATAATCTATAATTAGAGCAAACAGGGAAGAAAATGTTATAGATTCAGATAATTAAGTCAATAATAAAAAAGTAATACTTGTTTAAATAAAATATTTGACAATTAAACATTTTTCTATATAAATCATTCTATATAATTTCATTGAATAATTATTAGTAAATTATATTTTTTTAATGTAAATATTTTTATTAATTAATGATGATATTTTGATTATATTTTAAATACAATCTTTTTCATAAAAAAATATTCATTAACATCAGTGCTCACAATAAGTAATAACTTACTGTGTATATATTTAATTCCATGCACATGCATATAAAAGATAATTCGTTAAAAAATAAATTAAACACAATATTAATCCAATAAATTATTAAACTTATCTTACACAAATTACTGATTATAATTTTGAATATCCTTATTTCTTTGGTAATGAAATTAATTGCAATTTTTATTCTGTAAATAAATGTTTGATGTATAAAAAAATATTCAAATATGTTAAATAAGATTGTTTATCTTAAAGTCATAGTAAAAACAATAATGCAAATAAAAAAAGTAAAACACATTTCATTGTATTTTTATTATATTATTATTCAGTTAAAAATCAATTGATGTTATATCCATATTATTTCAAAATTTATGGAAAATATTCATATATATATATGTACAATTTTTTTCCATAAATACTATTTGTAGATGCAAAAATTTAATATAAAATCTTATATATACATAAAACTGTCTAACTATCAATATTCTCTTTTTATTTCAATTCGACAATAACATAAAACTATAATAGGTATCTTTTTACAACATAGTCATGAATAGTAATTTAAAGTTTTCATATATAATAATCACGTTAATTTAATATTTTACGGTGTCGGTATTTCTTTATGCCCAGCAGACAGTTTTCATATTATTTTTATATCCCTGAGATTATGGTAGATTTAATATATAAGCCCATTAAAATACACCCTAATGCTAGGATGAGGTCTGCAACAAACCGGCAAAGTGCACCACAAGGAGAATATGTCGCTGTTTATTACTTGCAACAAAACTAATAATTTATTTTTAATTTTAAACGAAATGTAGATTCTTTTTAGACATGCATGTGCATTTTTGAAATAATTTTAGAAATAATTTCTGAAATAATATTTGAAATAATGCATCGGATGAGGTCTGTAACAAATCATCAAATTTCACCGCAAGGAAAACATTTCACTGTACATCACTTGCAATTAAACTGATAATTTATTTTTAATTTCAAACGAAATTTAGATTCTTTTTTACACATGTATGTGTATTTTTGTAATAATCTTTTTATCTTTTTGTTACTTTTTATATGTTTCGTTTTATATTTAAAAATGAGATTAAATAAAAATTATAATAGACAATTTTTGCACTAAATAAATTGATTTTCGAAATAATAAGTTTATTATTATTTTATGATTATTTTTATCGATATAAAAAAGATGTTAATCATAAGAAAATTACTAGTACACAATATTTTCATTTTTTGTAATTATTTATACATATATTGAAATGTGTTAAAAATATAATTTTAATTTGAAATAAAATAAATAATGACATGATTTAATTATTACAAAAATATATTAAAATTAAATTATAATAAATTCAACGTATACATTAAATATGAGTATATATATATCATCATCATCATAACGCCCACATCAGTCCATATGACTGAAAGCCACAATGATATATTATTTTGTTCATATATATATATATATATATATATATATATATATATATATATATATATATATATATATATATATATATATATATATATATATATATATATATATGTGCAAACAAAAGAACATTTGTTTAACAAACAAAGCATAATCGAGCGAATTATTTTGTGGCGAACACAGCCAGAGAGGTGTAATGTGCGATAAATTTGTATATTTGAAAAGTATAGAGAAAATAATAAAAGAAAATATTATAATCTATGTGTATTTGATGGTTGATTTATACAAAATTACTATTTTGAAGTTGAAGAGAACAGGAATAAAAAAAATGAGATGAGGTAAACTTATAAGATATTATAACGGTAGATAAAACAATGGAATCAAAAAACAAGTAATTCTAAACAATACATATATGTGTAGATTTATAAAGGTATTTATATAAAATTAAAAATATTTATTTCTGTTTACATGTATTAATTATATATAAATATATATATATATATATATATATATATATATATATATATATAAATGTTTCATTTATATTATTTTTAAGAGTTACTGGTAAATAACCAAATTGGTTACATTCCACGCAGTTTTTCAATGGCCATTTAGAAATCCTGTTTTTGCGCTGTTTAAGTGATTAGTTCCCGTTTTTGAAATGTTCGCTGTTTATACGCTATTTTACATTGTTTTATTTTTGCAGTTTATTTTTGACAATTCTGGTAAATAATCAACTTGGTTATTTTACACATAGTTTTTCAAATGGCCATTTAGCCATCTTGTTTTTGCGCTATTTGTGTGGTTTGTTCTCGTTTGTGTGGTTTGTTCCTGTATGTGTAGTGTGCGCTATTTGTACGCCGTTACAACAATGTTGTATTTTCGTAGTTAATTTTTAAGTTACTGGTAAATAACCCAATTGGTTATAAACCACGCAGTTTTTAAAATGGCCATTTAGCCATCCTGTTTTGCGCTGTTTGTGTGGTTGGTTCCTGTTTGTTTGGTGTGCGCTCTTTGTACGCCGTTAAAACGTTGTTGTATTTTCGCAGTTAATTTTTAACAGTTACTGGTAAATAACCCAATTGGTTATAAACCACACAGTTATTCAAATAGCCATTTAGCTGTCCTGTTTTGCGCTGTTTGTGTGGTTTGTTCCTGTTTGTTTGGTGTGCGCTATTTATACGCCGTTAGAACATTGTTGTATTTTCGCAGTTAATTTTTAACAGTTACTGGTAAATAACCCAATTGGTTATACACCACGCAGTTTTTAAAATGGCCATTTAGCCATCCTGTTTTGCGCTGTTTGTGTGGTTTGTTCCTGTTTGTTTGGTGTGCACTCTTTGTACGTCGTTAGAACATTGTTGTATTTTCGCAGTTAATTTCTAACAGTTACTGGTAAATAACCCAATTGGTTATAAACCACGCAGTTTTTAAAATGGCCATTTAGCCATCCTGTTTTGCGCTGTTTGTGTGGTTTCTTCTCGTTTGTGTATTGTGCGCATTTTGTACGCCGTTAGAACGTTGTTGTATTTCCGCAGTTAATTTTTAGCAGTTACTGGTAAATAACCCAATTGGTTATAAACAACGCAGTTTTTCAAGTGGCCATTTAGCCATCCTATTTTACGCTGTTTGTGTGGTTTGTTCCTGTTTATTTGGTGTGCGCTCTTTGTACGCCGTCAGAACATTGTTGTATTTCCGCAAATTTCCTTACTGGTAAATAACCCAATTGCCACGTAGTTTTTAAAATGGCCATTTAGCCATCCTGTTTTGCGCTGTTTGTGTATTGTGCGCTCTTTGTACGCCGTTAGAACATTGTTGTATTTCCGCAGTTAATTTTTAACAGTTACTGGTAAATAACCCAATTGGTTATAAACCACGCAGTTTTTCAAATGGCCATTTAGCCATCCTGTTTTGCGCTGTTTGTGTGGTTTGTTCCTGTTTGTTTGGTACAAACAGCGCACTCTTTGTACGCCGTTAGAACATTGTTGTATTTTCGCAGTTACCTAACAGCTACTGGTAAATAACCCAATTGGTTATAAACTACGCAGTTTTTCAAGTGGCCATTTAGCCATCCTGTTTTGCGCTGTTTGTGTGGTTTGTTCCTGTAAGTTTGTGTGTTTCTTTAGAACATTGTTGTATTTTCCCGTTACTGTGTAGTGTGGCCATTTAGCTCTTTGTGCGCTGTTAGTGGTTGGTTCGTTTGTTTGGTGTGCTGTTGTATTTTGTATTTCCGCAGTTAATTTTTAACAGTTACTGGTAAATAACCCAATTAGTTATAAACCACGCAGTTTGTCAAGTGGCCATTTAGCCATCTTGTTATGCGTTGTTTGTGTGGTTTGTTTCTGTTTGTGTAGTATGCGCTATTTGTACGCTATTAGAACATTGTTGTATTTTCGTAGTTAATATTTAACAGTTACTGGTAAATAACCTAATTGGTTATAAACCTCGTAGTTTCTTAAATGGCCATTTAGCCATCCTGTTTTGCGCTGTTTGTGTGGTTTATTCCTGTTTATTTGGTGTGCGCTCTTTGTACGCCGTTAGAACATTGTTGTATTTCCGCAGTTAATTTTTAACAGTTACTGGCAAATAATCAAATTGGTTATAAACCACGCAGTTTTTCAATTGGCCATTTAGCCATCTTGTTTTGCGCTGTTTGTGTGGTTTGTTCTTGTATGTGTGGTTTCTTCCCGTTTGTGTAGTGTGCGCTCTTTGTACGCTGTTAGAACGATGTTGTATTTCCGCAGTTAATTTTTAACAGTTACTGGTAAATAACCTAATAGGTTATGACCACGCAGTTATTCAAATGGCCATTTAACCATATTGTTTTTGCGCTGTTTGTCTGGTTTGTTCCCATTTGTGTGGTTTGTTCCCATTTGTGTGGTTTGTTCCCGTTTGTGTGGTTTGTTTCTCTTTGTGTAGTATGCGCTATTTGTACGTCGTTTGATCATTGTTGAATTTTTGCAGTTAATTTTTAACAGTTTCTGGTAAATAACCCAATTGATTATAAACCATGTAGTTTTTCAAATGGCCATTTAGCCATCCTGTTTTTGCGCTGTTTGTTTGATTTGTTCCCGTTTGTTTAGTAGGCTCTGTTTGTACATTGTTGTATTTTTGTAGTTGAAATTTTTGTGTACTTCGAACCGTTATATTAATTGTGGCATTCACTGGCAAATAACCAAATTGGTTATATATTATGAGGTTTTTTGAAATGGCTATTTAGCTTTTTACACTTTTTGTGTTTCTGTTTGTTTAGTGAGCGCTATTTGTTCACTGTTAGTACTTTTAAATATTCTTCGCAGTTGAAGTTTTTGATAATTTGTAACAAATTTATAAGGTCTCGATATTAATGGATAAAATCTTCAGTTACAATTTACAACCCTCGACGTCATTTTGGTCATTTATATTGTAATTTGTAATGTAAATTTTTAAGAAAGGACAAGTTTTAATTTGTTGAAAATGTTATTTAACAATGTAAATTGAATAGTTATATTTTAATAGATTTATTTTCAAAACGTAAAATGTAATTCTGTTTACTATTCTTGTTTTGTTATTAATTTAAATATTTTCATTGTTAGTTTCTTGTACAAATGTAACGTTTACATGAATACACTATAAAATATCATGTTTGTTTCGAATAGACAAACTGTCTACGGTGATAAAGAAATGCAGAAATGAAATATATGTATCTTTTTATGTCATTCGTATGATGAATAATTCAATTTTCTTGCTTGTCTGATACACACGACAAGTAGGTATGATACGATCGAAGCAATGATCAGTTGCAATTGTGCTGCCAACCTACACTTAAATGCCACCACAATGTCTTATTATGCATGTGTCAATTTTATGTCGGGTTGTTTTTGAGATGCATATTTTTGTTATATCAATATGTCATTCATTAAATGAATTCTGTGGAAAAAACGACAAATATTTAATTTTTAAAACTTATTTTACAATACTTATTGATATCTTTTTCATTATCTGATGAAACTCTTTGATGTAATAATTATTTAAAAACAATATAAATCCCTTATTTTGAAGATATCCTACAAGTATTGTGCTTATTATTGTTAAGAAATACATTTCTTCTCTTTCTCTAATAATCCTGAATATTTATCGAAAATACTTTTCAAATATTTTGAAAAAAATAAATTAGTTTCTGTTTAAATAATAAATCATTGTACAAAAACAACTTATTATATTTTTATTCGATATTTACTTCTTAATAAAATAAACATCTTATGAATGAATCGAAATAAATTAAATAAACAATTTAGAAATGCGGAAGAAAGTCTAAATTATTTTATTACTGAACTTTGATCATTTGGATGTATAATTCAGTAAGAGAAATTTATTCAAAATACATACATGCAAACAGGTCAACATGAATAACTCAATCATTCGATAATATCAATTGCAAAGGAGGTGAAACACAAATCAAAACCATGTCGCATTTATATGCAGATAATGTCATTGTCTACGTCGACATATTCTTACCAAGGTACAATAATGTTGAAATTTATTATTTCACATTAAATGTCGTGGCGTTTGCTTGTAAACAGTGCACAGCAGGTGTCGATGATGTATTCTGTGTGCCCACCGCTGAATACATTTTACAAGAAGTACCTGTTAAGGCTAACCAATATCCGACCACGAATTCGAATATTATTGTGAACGATATGTACTGTCGTAAATAGTAGAATCAATATTGAAATAAGAACATGATAGATATTTCAAATTGTTCTTAAACATATATTTAATATTATTTCGAGTAGAATACTTAAAAACAGCAATTATTTATTTTACATTTTTTTTTCATATATATTGTAATTTCAATTTTCATAAAAATCGTTGTATAATATAAAACGAATTAAGTGATATTAAGTAGTCGAGTGTAAGATTACTGTATAATTTTCTACACTTACTCTAATAGTTTAAACAAGTTATAAATGTTTTATAATGCAGTTCAAACAAGTAATTTGCAGTAGTAAAACATAAAATATATTTTTTGTGTTTTTTTTAAAAAAAAGAGTATAATTGAAAGAAACTATTATAGAAATGTACATGTGTATATTTTCTATAGTTTTCTTTAGACTTTTGTAACCAAAGAAACAATTTAAATAATATTTGAAATACATTTTAGAACTTAAATCTTTTAACTAACTGTATTTCATACTGATTTAATTTATATTTTTTAAGACTTATTCAATTTTGAAATATAATTTATATGTGAATTAAATTTTGATAAAAAATCATTGGTATTGTTTTGAAAAAATATTTGACATAACTGCAAGATATATATATATATATATATATAATCCATTTGAGTACCTCATTACAAGAAATATGAAAGTTTTTTTATGATGATTAATAAGCATACCCTACTTGTAATGAAAGATAAATAATCATATTTTTTATTTAATCTTTATGAATGTTTAAAATATATAATGTAAAGATAGATTGCGATGAAATTAAAAAAAGATGAGGATACAATTAGTGAGACGTTAAACAAAACTTGTTCTCGTAAAAACGTAATTCTCGTTCTAGAAATCTCTAAAGTAATAATTATTGGTTATAATGTGTATACGTTTTAAGTAATAAAAATCATGGCAATATTTTTAATACATATACAGTACACATTGCTTTCATGAACATATGTACATTATCTTGTAACAAGTCCATACCTGAACATTATTTTTCATTACGTTACAATATAATAATTATTCAGTTTCTATTAGTTATTGTACTTTATGTGATAACGTCTCCAATATATACGTCTTGTTTATTATAAATATCGGTTCGTATACATGATCGAAGAATAAAGACATTATCGTTAGCATATTTCAACATAAATTTCTCGAGAAAAAGGTGTGTGGAGCGTGTTTGTCGTCATTCAGATCGTTTTTGGTGAGCGTTAACAACGGTATACTATGTAAGAGATTTCTGTGACTTATTGACAAGTCCGCCTCCACGTGAATTATTATTCCTCAATGTTTACTGCTGCAGTTTACGACATAAGAGATTCTCGACCGACAGTCTGCATTGAACGGTAGTTGAAAAACAACGATAAAGAATATTGTATTCTTTTTTCAACCCAGAATTGTACACGATTTATGGAAACATCACGTTTTCATAGAAATAGTTAAATTCTCTAAAATCTACTTTTCATTCTGATTTTATATGAAAATAATGATTTGTAGACGATTTTAATTTGTCTTTTTTGATCTACATAAATATGTTAACTAAAATAAATGTGAGTTAAAAATACTAATTTACTCTGTCTTATTTTTCAAACTTTTCTATTAATTATTCGAAGATTATGTTGTACAGAGGTTTTTTTAATAAATAGTATTAGTTAAGCAAAAAAATCAATCTCTGAAATATAGAGAATTGAATTTTAAATTTCGTATTGACAAATAACAATAAATAATATATTAAACCTTTGATAAGCGAAATATTCATTTAATATTATTATTTACTGGTACTTGAACATATTCACCACTATGATCAGGGTTGGTAAAGATTTGTCATTCATAGAGAAAGAGAGAGAGACAATTACAGTCACACTTTTCTAAATCAAATTAATTGCTAAAAATATATACTGATGTTACAAAAATTAAAGTTATCGAATATTATATTGTTTTAAAAATCTAAGTTTCAAAACGGTACATATAAAAAATAATATGTAGTAAATAAGTTCTCTATTTTAATTCGAAACGTTATTTGATGTCGTAAAATAATTCCAATAATAGAAGTTGAAAATTAAGAATAGATTCAAAAATTTGCGTGAAATATTGCAATGAAAAAGAACTCGATTAAACAGGAAAAATAGATTTATGAAAGTTTAATTTAGGGAAGTTACACATAAATGTATACACACACCTATATATATATATAATCTAATATAATTATTTGTTTTATATACATCAAACACAATGAAATTTTACAATCTCTAATATTCAAATAAATATCTAAATATTCGTCAAACGACAATTTGTTTTTAAAACGGTATACACGATATGAAAATAAATAACTAATTTATAATATTTTCAAAATTATTGCCATTATTCGACAGTAATTGATAATATTACATCTAAATAACAAACGTACAACAAACAATGAATCGAAATCATAAAAGTCATTTCACCAACTCGTACAATTGTACAGACGCATTTATCTTAACTTTGTTTTGTCGTGAAGATCCTTTTTTGGATACTTGTACAGCACATATTTGGTACTGTTGACATGTACCAATCTACTAGGATAAAGCACATTTGAGTATTGTGATAGCCATCTGTATTATCCACATATAGTAAACTGGTTTCTAAATAATTTCTTTTACTGTTTCAAATCACTAAAGTATGAAATTCATTAGTTTCTATTATTAAGTTGCGTTCATTAACAATATTCACGATGTAGAGTTTAATGGTCAAGATTTTAATTATTTAATTTTATACTGATTTGTGTTGAAGTTAGATTTTTTCAAAGAATAAAAATAATTATTATTTTTGTAAAAGTGGTTTATAAAATTTTGAAAATTCAGTTCATTATATATGAATAGAAATGACTTATAAGCTAAGTATATTTTGTGTATATTCAACGGTGTAGGATTAAGAAATATAATATTTATTTTAAAAAGAAAAAAAAGTGTCTACTGTACTTTATAAAGAAATTTGATTATCAAAGACAATGGCAAACGATTCGAATTTTAAATCCATACAACAAGGGATATTCATTTCGAAAGAATCAAATTTCATAAACGAGTACACGATCTGATTCATTGCTCAATGTAAGTCAGTGGGAAGCATTAAACCGAATCCCGAGTTTCCAATTACAATTTCATTTTTATACAGAACGTAATAATATTCTAATTTTATCATTTAGAAAATAATTTTTATGGATGCGTACGGTATCAATGTCCTCGATTCAACGACGTACAATATATACGAATGAATTATAAGCAACGATCATAAAAATAAAACATTAAAATGTGATATTATTTTTCGAAATGTGTGTAACCGGCAAAGAAGACATATACGAAATATTAAAAACCTGTTGGGAATAAAATACGCCCGTCGAATGGACATCAATTATATGCGGACGGTGACTTCAAATGAGCGTACGTGCCCCACGCAGCGCTTGCCCTAAGATCAAATTTAACAGATATGAAATTTTAAAATACAGCGATTTCACACGCACGCTTATCTCGTATTGAATTTATAAAGTTGGTTGTCCTGATATATATATATATATATATATATATATATATATATATAAATTGAAAAGAAAAATCGCCAAAGATATTTTCATATTTAGTAGATATTAAAATATTTCTGATAATACAGATATGTAAAGAATAATAATAGGAGGTTCGAAACATAGCTATGGAATGATATTGTGACTGAATTTATTTCAAATTCAATTTTAATTAAAGGTTAAATATTATCAAATTATATTATTATCGAAATTCGCTCAAGTAAATTGAAACTGAACAATGGTTACAAGAATAGAAAATACTATGTAGATATTATTTTAAAAAATGTCATTCTTCCAAATGGAGAATTAATTGAAAAATATCACTGTCCAGCATTGTGATGAACAAACGATATGATATTAATATTAAACTCGAATTCTTATTTAATAAGGAATTATCATTACAATTCTGATTTAAATGAAACCCATATGTTGTTATACATTTACTCGATAGCCATTATCACAATCATAATTTACTTCTACAGATGCAATAAAACACAAATCACTAAATTAAATTCTACTATAAAACATCAATATTTTATTAGAACAGGTCACCGGTTCGAGTAATAACAATTTAAACGCCGTTCGGATAACAAATAAATATATATGACATGTAATAGTCGGTCGAAATGAGGGAGAGGACCGAAGTGGAGGGTTAGGACGGAGTGTAGTGGCGTTATTATAAATTGGATACATTTTTCCACAGTTGCATTCATTCATTCATTATTTGTACCGACCGAACGTGCCGGACATGAAAGCATGAATGTCATAAACGTCAAAATGGCTGTTAAACGCGACGTGTACATGTAGCAATACACTTTGTATTCTGTTTGTACAGTACTTTTACTCACCTTCGTGTTGGACATCTTTAAACAGGCGTGTGAATTATTCAAATTCAGAACGAATGAAATGTAAAACTCGTTTAAAAAAAACATAATATATTTAAGTTACTTTTTAACGAAATTATATAATATAATAATTTATTTTGATCACATTAAACAATTAACTTCTCGAAAGAAAATTCAAAATTAAGCCTATATAAAAATGTATATAACATTAATATTAATTTCTCCCAGTCCACTGTTAAATCAAGAGAAATTTTCTACGAATCTTCTAATTCTAGCTATTCAATACCTTTTTTTCCAATGACAGTTTTTCATCATCAGTCTTTTTCCATTTGCTGGATGAAAGACTCTCCTAAAAGATCGAATATCATTCTTTTTCAATTTCGTATATGTATATTTCATCTATCCATGGATTTATTTTTAAGCATTTTTTATTCCTGACAATCCTTCGTGTGTTGTCTGGAGCAACTGAATTATTCTAGCATTTAAGATCTATGTTTGTGAGAACATATAGAATGGAACTACTCAAAAACTGTGTTCTTTTAAATATTTTTTAAATCTTTTCCTCTCTTGTCAACTTTGATTATCTATAAATGTAGTTATTTGCATTTATTAACAATTTCTAAAATACGAATGCTCTTGTGTATAAATATTATTTATTTTCGATTTTCAAAATGTTGAATTCATATGAACAAATATGAATTTATAAAATAGTTCATTGGAATATTTGGAATTGTACAAGATTTTAAGAATTTGATTTTATTTGTACAATAAATTAAAGTGGTATAAAATAATTTAGTTAGAGATACAGTAAATGAATCAGTATTATGTAAAAAAATATTCTATTATTTATTTATTAATTAATGTTTTTTAAAATTTATAATAGAAGAATTTGGTTTCTATTGAGGTTAAAAAATATAATTTAAAATAATTACGATATATAAAAAAAATCTTGGACATATTTTAATCTTTTATTTAATACTCTATTTTTAGAGTAACATTACTGTAAAATTCTACATTTACTGTGATAAAGTGTAGGCGAATAAGATCCACTCCGTACTCTACACATTCATATAAAACGCACACACACACACATATATTCGAATATATAAACACCCCTCAAACATAAAAGCCGTCTATACGTGTGTAGCGTAAGCTTGAGCACGAAATGTAATAACTAAATTACATGTTCATAAATAATCATTGCGTGCGTGAATGTATATACTATATGCACGATGCGTGTAGAAATGTATGCAAGAAGAACAAAGATACTATATATTTACATCGAAAAAAATTAAACGAAACGTGTGAGAAACACACGATTAATAACAGTAATTAATAAAAATTAATTACTGACTATTTTATCATTATCCTGCATCCGTATCGAATTTAATATTTGTAGAAATTCTAGTCAAACAAGTATCTCTCTCGATTAGCATTTCGTTGAGTAAAAATGATTTTATTTGTATTTCTAATAAATTTAGAAAATTATTGGTTATGATATTATCAAATAGAAATATCAGGCACTGGTAAATTGATATAAAAATTTATTTAAAAAAATCAACTGCATACAAATATTCTTACTTGTCTGTATTCAATTTATAATTTGAAAATGTACAAGTTTAAAACATAATTACAGTAGTTGAGTTTACATTTTTTTCTTATGTTAATCTGTTGCAAACTGAAATATTATTATTTAATTTACTTCGAGCGAATATTTATTTTATGTTTCTCTTACCTCATATTTTATTATCTTATGATTATTATAATAAATATTTTTTAAAATAATTATTTATTAAATAGCAATTGCACGAATTTTAAAATCTATATAAATATACACATATTTAATTCTATTCAAATAATTGTACCAAATTATCGTAGAATTTCTAATTAAAATTGTTTTTATTTTATATTGAATCTCTAAACATTTTTTTTAAAAAAACAACTTTGATATAATTTTTAAACAAATTTAAATATCATTATATATATATTTACTACAATTCACGATTTAATTACATGAAATCAAATCATAATAATGATTACATAAGAAGAATAATTGTTTGGATTTTTTCTAAATATTCTCTTCGTAATCTAAACTTATTCTAAGAAAAGTTTATATCCCTAAAAGTTACTTAATCCAAGAAAGATTTCCTCATTTTCTTTGTCATTAGTCTTGTCAAGTTAAATAGTGAAATATGGTCACATTTGACTAATTAAAATTGTATTTAGTAAACAGAGTAATTTTAAAGTAAAACATTTAGCTAATGAAAGTAAGTTTCTTGTTCCACTTTGTTTAGGTTATTACTTAATTATATATTTTAGATTTTTTTTAAAAATCCATAATTATTTTTACTAATATATATTTTTTAAATAGAAAAAATGTTATAAAATAAAATCTATAATCTTGTACGATTTTTTTAAATCGATTTTAATATTTTTAATAATACACTAAAGTAGTGTTTATAAAATTGTTTAAATTTTATAATTATAATTAGAATGATAGAAACTTTACTGTTTATTTAAATTAGTTGAAATTATTTCATGGTATGTGAATTAAATTTTAATTCGTAAATATCGATGAGTCAGTTAATTATGATTGTGAAAATTCAAACAAACAAATGGTATTAATTACCATTTTTTAAATATTACCAAAAAATTAAATAATTACAAAAAAAAATCAGTACAGTTTAAGTGTCGTTTTCTCTAATATTATTTTCATATGTACTATACAAGATTGTCGATTCCAAATTCCATGTTAAAAAACTATACAGGCGAGAACAACATATTTATTTAAATTTTCAGAGTTATTTATGTTACAGTTCATTTTTATTTAAAATATAATACTATAAATATTTAAATTTTAGATTATACTAGTAAAATAACATTTAAGAGGTAGTAATACAACCATCAAACATCCTACGTGTGAAAAGATGAGATTGTTATTTAACACCGTAGACGTTCTTACAACTAAACGATGTCCCGCCGATATAAATTTCATCGCGTTTTAGTGCACAATAAATCTGTAACTCAATCAAACAGTTAATTACGATATAAAACAAATTAACTAAAAAATAAATACGGTTCCATTACAAATAGTCACGAATGTAGGCACACAAACCAATTATCTTAGTTGGATGGAAGTAAATTAAAAATATTTATATAGACATAAGAGCATACATCGGTTTATAAAAAAATCATATATCAAAAATAAATATATGAAAATCATAACGTCAACGTGATAATATAATAAATAGATTAATGTACGAACTACATGCATATTTCTAATTTTTATATATATACAGTGTCTGGTGTTAACCCTTTTAAGGACGACGGTATGCATCATCTAGATCAGATCTACGAAACATTTTCGACACGCAACGTTCGATCGTGACGTGACTGAATTGTAAATGACCACAGCGGGACTCGAACAAGATGTGGCAATAGAGAACGCGTACAGGAAATGTTTCCTAAACAAAGTGCTCGAATTGTTGATGCATTGATTTCGTTATCATATGAAGATAAATCAATTGAGTCTGTAGGAATGTCAGACATAAATTCATTTTTTACATAAATACAAAAGTACAAAATACATACATACATGTATGTATTATATAAATAAATTAAATGAATAATATTTTATTTTAAAATAATCTCTTAGAAATCCAATGATTCAACGAATGGATTATATGAATTATTCTCAGATGTTGGTATTAAAATATAAAATAAATACATGGTTTAATATTCATTTGTGAGAAGAATTGTGATAGGACATATTTTAACGTCAGAATATTTTTTTATTATGTTATAAAAAAATGTATACTTTTTAATATTTTTAAAAGAAAATAATATTGATATTTTGTAAGTACAATAACAGACAGTTCATAAAAATTCACTGACTAACATTTTATAAAATAATCTATCACATATCCATTTTTTCCACAAATAAATTATTCTTGACCAATCATAATTTTACGAATCACAAAAAAATGGAGTTATAGAAAACAGTCATAAAAATAGAATATTTTAAAATATTATTACTTGTATTTAATTAAATTATGTATTAATACTTAAAGTTTAACTCTAGCTACGTCATCGGTTTTAAGTTCAACATTAGGTGATTATTGAATATTTTTATAAAATCTTATAATATTAAAATGTTAAGGTAAAATAAAAGTGTATAATGAATCGCAAATGTTTCATATTAATTTTAAATCGATAGAATAAAAATGTGCTAATTCATTTAGTCGAATTGTTAACATTCAAAATTGAAGGTTAACCAGGTGATGACTTTGATATACAATTGTTATGAAATGATTATTATTATAAACCACATGTCTTAGTATTAGAACGTAACGAATTCACGCAAAAAATAAAAAAGTGCAACATAATCATTAAACAGTTCAAGTATTTAATAAAAAAAGTTTCTACTTTATTCGACAAAAAGACATTTTTATTTTCGCTTATTGTTCTAATAAAATAAACATAAAGTTATTATAACATATTTTATTAGTGTTTATAATTAAAATTCTTCGTGTATTATCAAACGGTTTGAAATTAGTTAAATAAAATGTCTAAAATATTATCAGATGTTTTAAGAAATTTGCACTATACAAATTCTTACTTTTTAATAAAAGAATCAATTCAATACGAAATAAAATTGTTTAACTGTGATCAATAATTAATATTTTCTTTTTTTCATTAGTAACAGTGTGACTATTTTATCATTTTTAAGTGACATATTTTTTTATAATACATATATTTTAATAATACGAAATTATAATTGTTATAATTTAAAATTATAAAATACCTACAAAAAAATTATAAAATGTTTATATGTCAACTTAAATATAACAAAAATCATATACAATTTTTTAAATATTATTTTTTTATATATTTGTAAAATTATTTAATTCTTTTATTTATTGATATCAATTAAAATAAGACTATGAAAATTAGAGACAACGTATTTCGTAAAAAGGATATAATGTGATTATAATAAAAAAATATTGAATTGGAATAAGTAAACTTTTCTATTAATATTTTTATTGAAATAGAACTCTTAAATGAGTTACTTGTGGAACGAAAAGTTTGTAATTAAATGCGTTATTAAATTAATATATATATATATATATATATATATATATATATATATATATATATATATAATATGTTGACGTATTGTACAAGAAGTTTGATATGTAGGTAACGTAAAAGTTTATCTTATTATAGAAATAGTCAGTTGGTCTTCTAGTTGTAGTATACGTGTATCACGAAGACGATGTCCAACAATGAATGTCGCAGAGCGACCTCACAATGCGACATGACAAGCGGAATTGGGCAATTAACAATAGATAAAATGATTATGACCACCGACTGGTCGACTGGGAGCACCAGTTGACAAGAATTGTCTCTGACAATAAGCACTGAGCACAATCTGGTAAAACAGGACACTGAGAATATATCTTCAGGACACACGTACTGTCAAAATAGGACAACTGTATTATATGTAATTACGATTCGATCGTACTATCTTCGTCTCAGATTAGATTTGTTACGAATTAATTCGGATTTATAGTTGGTTATTAGGTTGGTTTATGTACATCATTTTGTGTCTAGATGTTGATATTGTATAGATGTTGGCCAAAGTGTCTTGAAAGGGTTGTCTTTCTACATTCAGTTTGGATGGGTATGATTTGGTTCTGTGAAACGATTGATTGTTATTGGAATTGTATTGAAGTTTGATTGAGTTCAGTTCTCAGTATTGAGTAAATAAAAACGTTGGTGAAAAATATTTATGATAATAATTGAATTTTATACAGTTATTATTTCATTATAAATTACTATTAAATTATTAAAAATATATTTAAATTACTATCAGATGATTTTTTAATGGAAAAAATAGTATTTTACAACTGGAATTTAAAGTTAATTTATAAATAATTTTATCAGAGTATCAGTAAATTTATCTAACGATGATAACCAGTTGATACTAGTAGAAAGATATAATAAAATGATTTCTTAAAAAAATAAACCATACAAAAGATTCATATATACAGATGATTTTAGGATCAAAGGGATAAAATGTGTTATTGAATTTTTTATAAAAAAAAATGTTTATAGGTTAAGAATTTTAATTGGCAATAAATGTTTAATTATCATTAATATTTGTACAGTAATTGAATTTTTAATGTTTATCAGTTTATTAAAAATGAATATACTAAAAATAGTCATCATTTAAGTACAATGAACAAAATATAAAGTTACAAAAAACACAAAAACTATTTATAATATGCAGTTACTAAACAAACTCGAGTTTCATAAATATTTATTGATATGTAATTTTCTATAGAATATTTAATATAATATCTGATTTTACAAACTCTAATTATTATAAATGTCTAGAAAATAATCAAAAATTAATCATTTAATATATATAATCAAAGATATATACAATGATCATCAAATTTGAATTTATAATGAAATCAAAGAAATTGCATCGCAGTAAAATGAAATATTCTTTTATCAAAACATTTCATTTTGATTAAATAAATAAATATAAGTGAAGTATTTTAAATATTTCAAAATGGGAACGGGTTCAAAGCCTTTGAAAAATTCTACCGGATTCTTAAGAAACATAAACAAACTACAAGCCATTCTAGTTTCATTCATCTGTCGTCTGCTCTATACCAATGTCATGTTGTTTTTGCAAGCAACAACTTGCTGATTGGCTGACCATATTTTATTATATTCTGATTACAATCTGTAATTATTTTCAAGTATAAAGATTAACTCTCGCTGCATATAAAATAAGATTAACATACGTTAACTTATTTATTCTTTTTATTTCGTTCGAAAATGAGCAACTTATTGATTATAAACAGATACGTTCAATGATTATAAATTATATCTGATTGTTCTGGTACAAAAAAATAATTTAATAATTATCAATCGTTCATTTATGAACCAAAAAAAATTACTTTTGTAGCAGATTAAAGAACAATATTTTATTTTCTTTTACATTAAATAAAAGATAAATGTTTTTTAAAAAATATTTCTTCATATTATAGATTTTTTTTAAATTTTAATTTTAATGACTCATATATATATATATATATATTTAAATCCATGGTATATACTTGAGAGTGTGCAAATGTTTTAAAAGTAATATTTGAATATAAATGAATGTCGAAAGTTTTTTTCTGTGGGATAAAAAAAGGTACATTCCATGAATAAAACAATCAACAACCTAATTTACGGATATCTATCAATTCACGTTGGGTAGATCACTTTTTTACGACAGAAAATGTTCATTTGCATTACAATAGGTTGGGTTTCGTTTGTGATGGGTGATCGAACTATATAACGTATTACGGTATTTTAAACTTGTTCCAATTCTCTTGTACAGATTTTGTACGGTTTTGTTTTGAAAATACTGTGATTCGAGTTGAGGACAATAACAATAAATCAAAACATATAAATTAATGTTTGGCTTACAAAATATATCAACAATTGTTTATAAATCAAATATATATCAAAAGCTAATGAACAGTTTGTTGGAGTAAAATAATGTTTAGAAGTTTGGATATGAAGATATCTTTTCAAGCTATTAATGAGTGTAAATAAATTCTACTTGAATTAAATTCAAGTAAAATAAACTATAATCTAAATTAATATAGAAAAAGAAATTATAAATTCAATTTGTATAAATTTTTATTTCAAAACGTATAGAAATTAAAAAATAATTTTAATAACAAAAATGAACATAACCTTACATCGTAATAATTTTTTAAGCTGTAATTATATTTTTTAATTTAGGTAAAATTATTTTTCTTAAAAAAAACTTATGAAATAAAATCTATGAACAATTTTAATGTATCAGTAAATAATATACAGTAATGATATTTTAATTTTTTCAAATCTTTTATTTGATTTAAACAAATAATAAAGATGCAAGTAAAGATTTTTATTTATTAAATTGCTTAATAAAGAAAATCTAATAAATTTATTTTCAGCAAAAAAATTCTATCTTCTTAAATTGAATATTTGTTTAATTAAAAGAGAACAAATTTTATTATTGATATATATTTTCTCAAATTAGATTTATTTTTACATTTTACTTTCTATTTTTTATTCTTTAATTCGAAAAGAATTCAGGTTTGAATTAAACAGAGATTGATTTAAAATGTCAAAGAAATTGAGATAATTTCGAAATAAATGAGAAAGTATAGTACATGATATAAATATTAAATATTTATTAATTTTGTACAGTTCGATGAAATATTAAATTGGAGAAATTGTAAAAAAGATGGCTGTAGTATATTCTTTAATAAAATTTTAAAAATAAACCAAGAATTGAAAATTTTATCTAAAGATTAAAAACATTAATATTGATTTATCTATGTTTGTTCTTAAAAGACTCGACGTTTTCACTGAATATTTTTTCAGTTTGATATTTTTAAAAATATCACAGATGACAATTTTCGAAATTGTGAGTGAAAACTTTTTTTTTTAATTATACATAAAGTGTGCATTTGGCGTATGTTTAAAATCGATTTTCAAAGTAAAATATAATGAAAATGTTGCTAATAAAAACTATGTGCATTCGTTCGTCGTTCAATAGACAATCTATTCATTCGCATAGGCAAAAATCTACTTGAATTGAAACAGGCGTAATAGTGCGGCATGTGATTGAAACACAGAGTGCACAGCTTGTTTGTTCGCTACACGCTGAGTATATTTAAATTGACGCGTTTCAAAGCTCTTGATGCAAACTCATGTGGCATTTACTCATCCGTGATCGGAGCGTTGCAAGCCATTGTGTTTTGTTCGCACTGCACTTTAAATTATTGTCAATTGGCTGTGCATTGTCTACAGCAACGTGCTGTGTACGGACGCTGATTTGAACTTGACAGTTGTAGTTAACGTTCTTTGTAAAGATAAATTTGAATAATCATTTCAAGACGTTAAACTATACAAACGTTTTTTTTAATTTTTTTAAAAACAACATACATACAATTTGAACAAAACACATCTCTTAAAAGCTCGTATACTGTGTGCTTTTTTATCAATAAAGTCACTAATAAATTTAATAACTGAATCGAAATGATTTTCGAAAATATTATATACCGACTTTTATATCTTATCATGTATTATATTTCAAAAGAACAAGTCTCTTATCGATGATATTTTACTCAAATAAATCATTTTATTTATTGAAACTTGGCCATCATATTCATACTGTATTATCACATTTAAAAAAAATATTTTATAATACAGTGATTATTATTATTATTTAAATTATTATAACTATTGAATATTTTTATAAAACCTAATAGTATTACAGAGAATAGTTCATCTGTGTTAAAAAAACTAGGTATATATAAACTTTATTAATATTTTTCAATTCATATGTATATTTTATAAAATATATATGAAAAGGTAAAACTGCATAATCTTTCTAAATATTTTTACACATATAATCATTGACCTTAATTATAAAATATTTTCTAAAAATGTGCAATAATCACTAAATGTTGATTTTGTACACTAATTTGTATTTTTATATTCATTTTATTGTAACCAAAATGTAGTAATACAAGATAGAATTAGATTTTATACTAGTGTGGTTTTTAAAATGTAGATTAGTGAATAAAATGAACAATAAATGAACATTGAATCCGTTTATAAAACTGTGAAATTAGAAATTCAATTTGTATAAATCTTTATTTCAAAACGTATAGAAATTAAAAAATAATTTTAATAACAAAAATGAACATAACCTTACATCGTAATAATTTTTTAAGCTGTAATTATATTTTTTAATTTAGGTAAAATTATTTTTTTAAAAAAAAATTTATGAAATAAAATCTATAATAATATCTAAAATAATATCTCCTTAAATTGAATATTTGTTTAATTAAAAGAGAACACATTTTAATATTGAATTTTTCTTAAATTGATTTTAGATTTATTTTTACATTCTTACTATCTATTTTTTATTCTTTAATTCGAAAAGAATTCAGGTTTGAATTAAACTCTTTAAATTAATCTCTTAAAAGCTCGTATACTGTGTGCTTTTTTATCAATAAAGTCACTAATAAATTTAATAACTGAATCGAAATGATTTTCGAAAATATTATATATCGACTTTTATATCTTATCATGTATTATATTTCAAAAGATATTTTTCAATTCATATGTATATTTTATAAAATATATATGAAAAGGCAAAGCTGCATAATCTTTCTAAATATTTTTACACAAATAATCATTGACCTTAATTATAAAATATTTTCTAAAAATGTGCAATAATCACTAATTGTTGATTTTGTACACTAATTTGTATTTTTATATTCATTTTATTGTAACCAAAATGTAGTAATACAAGATAGAATTAGATTTTATACTAGTGTGGTTTTTAAAATGTAGATTAGTGAATAAAATGAACAATAAATGAACATTGAATCCGTTTATAAAACTGTAATGTGCAAGTGAAAAATTATATGAAAAATATGATTTTCAAAACTGATATCATGCTTTTAAATACTGATATATTTTTGAAAAATTATATTTAAAAAAAAACGTTTATATAAATTTTTCACAACAATTTTTTTCCACAAAACTATTTAATAAGTTTGATTGAAATATTACTGGTTTAACAGCTTTTGATGAATTACATTAGTAAAAAAAATGATCGAATATAATAATAGAATGATTTATAATCATAAAACTACATCGAACATTCACATTCCCTTAATAAAAAATTCCAGTCGTGATTGTATCACATTTAATAAAAATATTAAAATAAATGACGGAAAACCTCCCTCATTTCTCTGTTCGAGGGATACATGAATTCGGTGCTAGACGTGCTTACGTTCAATTGCATTCTAATGAAGTGAAAATATTCAAATTAAAATTCAACCACGGTTGATGGAAAAATAAAACTTATTATGTATTCATGTCATGTTTGAAATCCAATCACTGATATTTAAATCAGCGTTTGCATATCTGCAAGCTGATGCAGTCACCGACGTAACATTCGCGCAAATGCATTACGGAATTCTTGTGCATTGGAATATAGTTTTCAGTACAGATTCTGAATTAGAAATGAGATAGTATGTTAAATATTTTGGTTTTATATTTTCGTATAAATGATCAAGAGAATTGTTCATTCGGATATTATTCTCTGTAAATAAAACGAATTTTGTACAGAACGATTACATTTTGTGTTCAGTAGTGGTGAGTAATTAATTTTAAATGACTTAGAAGAAAATATATTAATATTATACGTTTGGAAAATCGGAAAGTGATTAATCGAGTAATTCCTTTAGTAATTTTTAATTACAATTACAAAATTTTCACAGTTAATTGAGAATTAAAAAATATTTTGATTTATTTTCAATTAAAATAATACATTATGATTGCTAGATTTTAACAGAAAGGCTCTGACGATGATGGCGTCGCCTTCGAAATGCATCAGCAGATATATTTATAAATAATAAGTGAACAATAAGTGATTTTTGAACACTTTAAACCATTGTGATGTTGGGGTTAAAATTCATTTTTGTTAAAGTGAATCAGTCACAGTTCCAAAACAACAAATAAAAAAAATACATTATGATACTAAGACATGCTATTATTTTTTTAAAAAAAACAGAAATAACTTTTACAATTATCTAATAATTACAATTATTTTAATAGTCTATTACTTGTCTGTGTTAATGAATTAAATGCGTTTTAAAATTGATATTATGTTTGGAGAAAATTGTTATTAATTTTTAATATCTTCATTAATTTGAGTTAGATTGAAATCTCATAATTTGATGAGAAGTGAATTGGTATGTAGTTGATTCAATTATTAATAAAGACATTTCTTTTTCATTTACTGCGTTTAAATAGTCATGTCTTTATGTTCAGAGAATTGTATTACAGAATTGTTTTATTACAAAAATTAAATATTTTACAAATCCATTCTCTGAAGATACTTAGAATGACACATTACTGAAATTAATATAACTAGAATATTTTCGTTCATATCTATAATTCTTACCATGTTACTGAATTTAACAAAATTTTAAAAGTAAATTATAGATTTAACCATTTAATATTACTTTTAGAATTCTTTACATTTGAATAAATTGATAGATCTTTATTTTTTGTAAAAAAAACTCTACATTATTTTATATAAAATTTTACCTACAATGAATAATTGAATTTTTTAACTGGAATCCCAATACAGTGTATATATATAGCTAGAGAACCTGTGACAACAGACACCTCGTAATAAATCTTGACACCGCCACGTATTTAAATAATACTTTTTTGCAACCGCAGATTGGATATATTTCAAATACACTACGGACGTTAAACACCGAATATTTAAACAAAGTCACTTTTGTATGTAATTTTATTCGATGGAAAAGGGTTTCGGCCAAAGAAAGAACTGCACGTACGCAAATCGAAGTGATGGAATTGTGTGAAGTGGTAATGGGTATGCGTACACGAGACACAGGTTTACGTTGAATCAATGTCCCGAGGGACTCGAGGGGTAGAATTTCACGTCAACGTGGCTATCTGTATGGTAATGAGGTACTTGATTACTGTTTCCAATGATACTGTATTCATGTGACGGACAGTTTATTAACACGAACTGATATATTTACTAGAGATGCCATTTTACTTCAACATCAACATGAAGCAATTTTTTTTCATTGCATATATATATATATATATATATATATATATATATATAATTGAATAAAAGCATTTGAGATATTCCTTTAATATAGAAGTAAAAGCAATCTGCCATTAAAAAAAACACTTAAATCAGGTAAAAAGAAGATTTATGAGTTGTACAAATACGACGCATATATATTCTGTTTTTATTGAGTAAAATTGTCAAGAAAGTGATTTAATAAATACGTCACGGTTTATATACAATATTTTATTTAATAGGAATTTAAAATTGAAAAAGTATTGAAACGATGATATTACATTTTCAATCTATTTTCGAGATGGTATTTTAATAGAATTAAAATTTCAATTATTGAACATGTCTTTTGATTAATTTTTAATAAAAAAAATAGTAGTGAAGAAATAACTTCTTCCTAAAATTCAACTTAATGTTTTATCAATATTTTATCAGAAAAATTGTTTTATATTAACAAGATTTTGATTTTAAAATATACTACAATTTTTAAAATGTTAAAAACTTTATTGACTTATACTAAAAGTAAATACTGAAATAAAAGATTAATTACACTTACTGTTGATTGGTTTTATAACGTTGTAAGATAAAAACTAGATCAATACTTAATATAATTGAAAAATTTAAGGCATAAAAATTATTATCGAAAATTGAATTTTAATAAAATAATGAAATTAAGAAAATGTATAAAAGTGTTTAATACAATTATATGTATTATTAAAATACAATTATATGTATAATTAAATTTTTAACAAATTACTATTGAAAATGTGATTTCAATGAGTGAAATTTTAGAAACGAAGATTTGAAAAAAATATTCTATTTATTGATAAAAATCTATAAAAACATCTTATTGATGAACTGTGTGAAAAATATTTTGATTAAATGCACTAAAATATTTTTTTTTTATTATTATAGTATTTAATTACATATAATTTTTTTATTTGAGTATATGCAATAGAATTTATATTTTTATTGATTTTTTAGATCTATAAATTACATTTTTCTAGTAATGCAATTTTTAATACAGATATATTTTTAGAGATTTTAAATTCACTTACTAATTTTAATTGGATTTTTTATCCTAACTCAAAATAACACGATGAATTTAAAATGAAAATTATTAATGAACTATAACTGATATTCAATCATCTTATGATTTTTTAACTAATATTCAATTTTAATTACTAAAAAATACATAATGTAGAATAATGAAAGATATTAACAAAATCTAAAAATTTATAATAATTACAAAAAAATCAGTATAAGATATAAAAATATGTTCAGAACAGAAATAAACAAGTTTAAATAAATCTTATAACTGAATAATAATAAATTTCGAAAAATTATATTGTATTTCTCACCAGAATTATTTCTGTAAAAATATAAATCGATTAATCATTCGAGTCAATGATTTTTCTCTTGAAATGTATGATATGTTTCAATGTAAATACTCTGTTACTAATAATAATTTATACGATTGCATACAAATGGAACTAAAATACCTAACTTAACGTCTAGACAAACAGCTATTACTTGACCTATTAAATCAATGAAAAAACTGATACATCCGAATTTTGTTCTCGAACTATATTTTATTACCGGTAGACGTACTTTGTCAAATATTTAAAACGTATTGCGGAATGTATAATTCTTATCCGTGTGTGTAATATATTTATAGGAACACTTAACGAAGTATGTCAGCCGCGTATGATTCTGCGGTCGTTATTGAACGTCAAACGTTGAGTAGCTTTAATGGATTTTGCGGTCTTGCGTGCGTATAATTAAACGGTTGTTTTCGTTTGTGGCCACATTTGACTTGTAAAATGATCGGTACAAAAGGCAATGTTTTCATTACGTTTATGACGCGTGGCACATTCTGATTCTAAATACAGATTGGTGGAACAGTTTTAGCGCGTGTCGAAAAATGCATTATTTACTAGTGGAAGTGAACATCGATTCGTTACGCTTCAACGTTTAAGTACTATATATAAGTATGTATGAAAATTAAATGCATTAAAAATTAGAAATTTAATGAGGGAAAAAAACGTACATGAGCTTTGTTAAATATTAAAAAATATTTATAGAATTATCTAATATCGAATATATGAAAAAGAAATATATAGAATCTATAAAAATGTCTTACTAACATACAGTCGAATTTTCTTAAATCGAATTATCAATTTGCCTAAATTACAATTTTATATTATTTAATAAATCCAAAGTTATAAAATAGTACATAAACAAAAATTATAAATATTAAATATTTTTTTAATTCATAATGTGGAGTAAATAAATAAAATGTATATCAAATATAATATTTACAAAAAATGATACTGACATAAAAAAGTTCTATTGAGAAAAAAATGATATAGAATTGTTCCACTGTGTATGTATTATAAATATTTTCCTGTATTATTTTTTTAAATATTTTAAATCGACTATTTTATCTTAAAGTAAATGTTTTTATTGTTCATCGTGTTGAGATAACAAAAATTTGGGAATTAATTAATTTTATATAACATTAATTCTAAAATACTGAAAATATATTGTAAATATTTTAAACATATCAATGAAAAAAAATACACACATGTGGTAGAGAAAATAAAAAGAAACGAAATAAAAAGTATACATATTCGTTAATTGTGATAGTCATGGGTAATTTTTTGTTCAAGTACGATCATCATTAAAAATATTATTTGAACAGCAACTAAGTACTAAAAATAAAATATAAAAACAATCTTTAAATAGAAAAAAGTTCAATCGGCGTTTCAAAATTGTTCCAAACAACATTTTCAAACATATGTGCTAATTTCTCAAAATGCCTCCGATGACAAATATTCCGTTGGAATCATACCAAACTGAATGATTTATTCAAATTGGAAGCGTAGCGTGTGGGTTGACAAATTGGTCAAAAAACTGCTTAAGATAAATGATCACGCTTTATCATTCCCAGTCCAGCATCCAGCATCCTTGATTACTGTTCCCGATGACGGCAACACACTACAATAACATATAAGTATATGCATACACACACACACATACACCGAATCTATCTAAACGTTACGATGTAAATCACTGTTGTTTAAGTTAAAACACATGTGTGTATTTATTGACATGATTGATATTCTCATATAAAATAATTCTTCTACTTGAAATCTTTTCTGGATAATAAATTCTAGTAAATAATAAGTTTTGTAGATTTTTAATTAAAAACATAAATTACTGATTGTTATAAATAAGATTTCTAATATATGATCGATTATTTTATTACTTTAGAAACATTTTTTAAGCAAACACAGGAGAAAATTGTGTATGAACATAAAATATTTTAATGGAATTTTTTGATATTTCAAGTAATTTAAAGTAAATTGTATATATAAATTATTAGCTTTCATATTTAAAATATTGCCAGTAATATTTATTAAAGAATTTTATTTTTTTAGTTTATCATTATGTGGGCGATTTTCGTAAATGACATTTTCAAATTTTAATAAATAATTATACACATAAATTAAATGTTTATAGTTTTATTTTCCATTAATCGAAAAAAATCATCTTTTTATAAAGAAAAATGTTTAAATATTATTTTTATATAATATCATTTTTTAGTCTTAAGATCAAATTTATTTTCCTAAATAAGTACCCACCGAAATATTGCAAAACTGTTTAATTAAAATATTGGTTAATTTGGATTTGTGTATATATATTTGAAACTTGTTGTTATATTCACAATCAGGCATACAAATCAGTGCGAATAATAAGATTCTATAATTTTAAAATCACTGATTAATTTAGAAAAAATAGTTAAACGTTTGTTAATAAACATCAAATATTTTCTAAATATTTATCTTCTTTCCCTTTTTTTATATTCATTCAGGAGTTGGTTGACTCTCTGTTTATTTCTACAATTTTTTCCTATACATTATCATCTTCTTCATCTCTATCATCGTCTTCCTTTTCTTACTCACGAAATTCTCTTATTTATTCTACAATATTTCCTACCATCCTTGTTTCCAATACTTTTTTTTAACATTTTATTTTATGGTATTCTATACACATGTCCAAACCATTTTATTTATTTCTTATAAGTACTGTTAAATATTTTAATATATTCCTTGTAAGTTATACGGATTTTTTTCGTTAACCAATAGCTTTAAATATATATTTTTTAATAATACTGGATGCAATTCAAAAATGTTAAACCTAATAGTAAGACCATTTCTTGGATGATATTTGAACTGAAAAATGTTTATTTTATAATATCATTTTTGTGATATTTCTTTTTGGGAAATTTTAGTTAAAAATGGATCGTTTTTTCATAAAAAATATCATTACAATATTATAAGATTTTTTTGGAATGTCAATAATTATATATATATATATATATATATATATATATATATATATATATGTATGTATGTATGTATGTATGCGTATGTATTAAGTAGCGTAATTTGTTGCGCAAAAAGTGTCAAATTCAAAGGCATCGATCAGTCAAGCGTGTGACGAAGCTATTTCCGTAGACTTGTGCAAAAAGACGTAGCCGCTATGTTGAAGAGACACTGTCAGCTACTTCTTTTCTATTCAATCGACCGGCGGCGATGTACAAATTATGCAGATCGTTGTCAATGTGCATTTGAAGGCTCTAGTGTACGGACTGGCACAGATAGCGGTCGGAGGGATTCGAAACGAATAGGACGAATTGTTAGAAAGAAAAAAAAAGTTTCGTAGTATCGCCCTCAGGGGAAAAGTGATCAAGACAGACGTTTACCATGTTTACATGTTTGTGATTTCCATGCAGAATGAAAATGGGAAATAAGGTTTTATCATCTAAAGAAGTCTGTTAAATGAGGTATGCATTCATAGACATTTTTAAATATTGGTAAATTTTATAAGAACATATTATATGGACATAACAATTATATGGATGCGAATGATGCTTCTACTACAAAAAATAGACTAGTGACATTTATAGCAAAAATCTAACATGATTTTTATAGGGATGACAATTTTATCTCGTAAAAAAACTTAACTGTCATAAAAAACCTATTGAGTAGTATTATCAGAAAGTTAAGGTCCTATAAAGAAATCAATTAATCAGATTTCAATGGATTAGGATCTCATTTCAATCACTTATAGAAAATATAGATAAAATAATTTTAAAAAAATATCTTTCTAAGATAGTATATTATTAATTTTATTTTTTTAAAAAGTAATGAGATATATTTTATGTTTAATTTTGTATTTCAACCAGTATCAAATTTTAAAAAATAGAAATCAAAATATGAACAAAAAATAATTATGATACAGATAATATATATGTATGAAATAAAATTATATTATATTCCATACTTATTTTTAATTGCTAATTCGTTAACTATATCTGTAATGCATATTTTAATTTAGGAATTTTCATATTTCAATATATTTTCTTTTTTTTCCATTTACAACTTTTTAATTGAAATAATGTAAAGAAAAAAAAGTAAGAAGTAACAGTGGTTAAAAAAATAATTGTACAAAAAAATAAAAATGATAAAACATGGGAAATCAAAATATATGTTTTTTTAAAATACTTGAAAACAAAAAATCCAAGTAAATATAAATTCGTAACTCTGTTATTTTTTCATATAAAAGGAATAGAAATTTGTCAAAGATGTATAAAAAAAACGTGTCGAAAATGTAAACGTTGTGTATACGACAATCGTATAGAAGAGTAGCGCGT
The DNA here is from genome assembly GCA_029203775.1 of Neoneuromus ignobilis. Classification (NCBI taxonomy): domain Eukaryota; kingdom Metazoa; phylum Arthropoda; class Insecta; order Megaloptera; family Corydalidae; genus Neoneuromus; species Neoneuromus ignobilis. The sequence goes on along the minus strand of CP092096.1, from coordinate 14,317,542 downwards.
ACTGAGCAGCCCTTAGGTATATTTTGTGATGGTAATGCGGTGTGAAGCGAAATCTCTAATGGAAAAAAGACAGCCAGTTGCAAAACTCCTCCTGAGAAAACCTTTTGTGGGTGACTCTCTATGAATACAATCGGAATGTTTGGAGATCCGAGAAGAAATAATATCGAACTCAATTCTTTCTTGTAGACTTTCGACAAATATATGCGAATAGAAAAAATAACATGCGTATATTTTTTTTTGTTTGGCTGGTTGTTTGTTTTCAAAAGTTTTCATTACGCTGTTTGTATTCTAGATTTTTTGATATACATAAAAACACACACATGTATTCTTTTCTTATTACATTTCTTAAAAATATTTTACACATAGAAAACAAAAATCACAATAAAATATGACTCAAATACAAAGTAATACAAACATCCATAAACAAATAGTCACACATTGTGTATTTTATTTTTTTAAAAAAACTTTAAAATTTCTATATTTTATTATATTTTGTAAACTTCAATACTTGAATTTAATTATTTAACATGAGACATTCATATTTGTTTTACTTATTATCAGTTGATATTAAATATCTTTACATTTTTTTTTATCTATTCATATTTTAAAATATGATTTTGTACTTGTTGGATTTAAATTATTTTTCTTAACATGTTTTTTTATACAAACATATTTTTGACATATATATATATATCATCATCATCATCATCATCATCAACCTTTTTCTATCCACCGTTAAAAAAAGGTTTTTCTTAAAATTTTCGACTTTAACCAAATAAATATCGTTCTCTTCCAGGCCATTCCAACGAATTTTCTTTCATCTTCTCGAGGCTTTTTTATATCTGGATTTCCAATCAATATTTTTTTATCAATCAGTGATTGTTTCTTTATATTACATGACTAGTCCATATTCATTTTAAACTTTTCATTTTTGTTATAACATTCATAACTGTTTTTTTATCTACTTGGATGTCTTTTTATCTCTTCATATTTTTCATATATATAGGGTGGCTCAAATGAGATTGAATAGTTTAAATATAAATTTATGTGATTTTATATATATATAAAACATTTTTAACTTCGCGATATAAGAACCAAAATATTTTTGAATTAAGGTCTTATAGAACAAAAAAAGGATAAAAACGATTAAAATAAACAATATTCAAATCATTACTGAATAGGATTGTGTAATAATTATATGTTTCACTAAAATATGAATGATTCTGATATATGAATTAATTTTTAATAAATAATAATAGAGAAAGAACTGATAGTGATAAATAATATTGTACAATACGACAAAAAAAATATAGTTGTTAAAATATATTAGTAAAATATTTGAAAAAATTGATCGAAATATGAGTTCTAATCAATTTACATTTTCTAAAAAATTATATCTAATACTAGTCATTAATCGTATTTAAAAAGACAAATCGAGGTTTATTTTAAGGAGTACTATTATAAAAATGTTCTCTTATTTCCAATGTAATAAAAAATCGTCCTATTCGGAAGAACAAAACATATTTAATTAAGTTTAGAATTTATAAAAAGAATGTATCCATTATTCATCATTAATAGTATTAATGATGATTAATGGAAATATTCATTGTTTTAGTGAGAAAAACATTTATGTAAATTAATTAATGGTTTATATAAGAACATACACAAGAACTTGTATCTAACGTTTTTTGTTCAATATCCTTCATTAATATTAGTCGCAGCTGTAAGTTTTGAAACTTACTGGAAGTTTAAGTTTATGGTTAATAAATCAAAAATATAATTTATATAATTAGATTTAACAATATTGAATATATCAAATTTTATCATACATATATATATATATATATATATATATATATATATATATATATATATATATATATTAAAGTGTATTAAAACTGATCATATTTGATGTAATTTTTTGTAGATAACTGATTTAAATCGATGTTTTAAATTATATTAATTGAAAATTTCGACAAGTTTCTTTGAAACAAATTAAAAATATTATTTATAAAAATAACTTCTATTAAGTATTTTTCTCAATGAACATATTTTGTTGGTAAACGAAACATTAATTTTTGTTTATAACTACTCACTTCATAATATGTCAACATTATATATGTACGTGTGTGTGTATGTATGAACGTATAAAATATTTTTGTATAACGTAACAGTAACAATTAACAAAAATGAAACCGTTGAGATTTGATGTTTCAAGTAGAGACCAGCGAACGACCCGCCACTGTAAAATTATAGTATTATAAAAGTATGCACATAGCTTTCATTAATTATTCCCGTACGTCATTTCCTTAAACATCAATTTTCAACTCGTATAAAATGTGGAAAAAAAACACGCGTTTAATTCATTTTTTTAGTACTCGCAATGGGCCCATAAACTTCTCACATACATATTAATAATCAACTGACGACGAAAACGAAATGAAAATGAAAAAAAGTCAGCCATGGAGTGAAATATGTTAGATGTGAATATTCGTAACTCGAATAATTACTTTACAGCCTTAATTATACAGAGTTTATGGTACCGGTTACTCACGTCTTTACTGTAATTACCATACGTGCATTAAGGCCGAGGAAAAAAATAGTAATAAACCCATCATTAAAGTTTACATCGGACGTAGTGTGTAAGTGTGAATTTTTTATTATGTATCGGCTGAAAAATTATTTGTAGCTTTATATCAATCTGTTATAATAACCAGAATTTTAAGAATTCCTTTCTCGACTACTTGTGTCGAGGAGAAGACGTGGACGATTTTAGTTGTTTTTTTTTAAAAAAAAATATTACAATATTAGATACATATTGTATATTTTTATTAAACATTAAAAGTATTTTTATACAGAGTTGTATGAAAAATCAAAACAATATTTATTTATTATTAATGTTTAATTAATATAAATTGTTCATCAACCAAAATATAAATAAACGAAATTTCGTTAATAGGTTAAATTTAGAAAATTATTTATTTAAAAAATAAAATTATTCATCATTTGAAATACCCACTTTATATATAGATACAAAAATAATTTAATTAAATATGAAATATGTGTATGAAAATAAAATTCATAAGATTTTGAAACAGTTAATTGTTTTAAATTACAATTTCGTTTAATAAAAATAATACTATAATAAATTATAACAGGTAAATTAGAATCTAAATAATTTTTCATAATTAAAAAAAAATATTATTTAAATTTATTCTGATGAAAAAAAACTTTATTATATATCAGTTTTAGTAAACAGAGAATTATAAATTTATTTAAATATACTAGTATAATTTCGTTTTACAAAATTATATTATAAAAACAGGTAAACTGAATATGAATATTTTTTTATAAATAAAAAATATATTAAAACGTTATTTAAATTCTAACTTCACTGCATATCACTTTTATAAAACAGAGAATTATAAATTTATTTAAATATATTAGTAAATTTCGTTCTATAAAAAAAGGTAAACTAGAAGCTGAATATTTTTTTATAAATACAAAAATATTAAAACTTTATTTAAATTTATTCCAATGTAAAAAAAACTTTACTGCATATAACTTTTGTTCAACAGAGTTATAAATTGATTTAAATATATAAACAGTCCAATTAATGTGGAATAAGATATATATTTACATGATTAAGTAATTTTTGTACGAATTATTTTCAATTTAATTCGTTAAAAGTACTCGAATATCTAAATTAAAGTTGATTAAAGACTCAAACGTTTACATTTAATGTTTGTTCGTAAGAAAACCATGTTTTTCTATAAATTATTAAAACTTGTACTTGACGTTGAAAAGTTTTTATTGACTTTACTTAATTACAACTTCGCTATAATTTATATTAAAACTAATATAAGATAGATTTAATACAATGTTGATGAATAACCACAGAGCTAGTTTATTTTAAACATGACGTTTACTGGAGATGTTGAAATTATATTAAAATATTTTTTGTGTATTCAGTTATTAATTTATTAATAATATTTTCTTAAAAAAACATTTCTTCATATTAAATTAAATTGTTTATCGTATTTCGTCGTTCCACTAAACATCATTCCTGTTTTTCACACAACATGTAGAATGAGTCGAACGCAACCCAGTCACGAATATTGTTTTAATTGATAAGATTTCTCGTTAATTAACGTAAATAATGTCGTCATGTGCACGGGCTGCTGCATTAAGTTCATCGTCTGAAATGGCGTGATCATGTTTCGAATGTCTACGTTGAGTTTATGTAAATGGTAATATACAGATTATTGTGTTAACGACGTTGAAGAAAGATTCGTGTTCGTCTGTTATTGCAAATGATTGCACTATTGTTTTCGAAACTGAGATGACGTTTCGTTCTTGTTGATTTTGCGAATGTCTATTTGTATGCTGTATACGCTATGTAAACGAAACGTGTATGTCTAGCTTTCAACTTAAAATTTATTATTTCTCACTGTTAAATATTTATTCCTTTCAAATATACATCTGTATAAAATACATACATATATACGAAAGTTCAATATCTCCAAGATGTTTTATAAAAGGTGACAGAGTATTAACGTCATATTAATTAATTAAAAAATCATTAAAGGTAATTAATAATAACATTAGGTGTACGAATGATCAATTATTTATATAAAAAATTAAATAATTTAATAATGAATAAAATGTGGATTTTAAATTCTAATAACATGTAATTTTATTTATTTAGTTTGAAACTATTTTTTGATAATCTAAGATCTTAAAAATTAATAAATGTAATTTGTAAAAAAAATATTTTTAACACACTTTTATTGTAATTCTGGGATGTTAATTTATTTTTATGAAAAAATTGAATGATACATACTGCTAAATAAAAATCTCTTCTTATGCCTTTTTCTATCATTCCATTTCTACAAATGTTCTTATTTCTGTCACATTTATCCATGAATCTCTTTCTGTTTTTTTAAATCTCTGGGTCACAATCAATAATTTATTTTGTCCATCGGTAGTATTCTTTTTCTGATAAACAATCGACCCATTTTCATTTAAAATTGTTGATTTTTGATGCAATTTTTATTTTTTCTATCTATACATGTTATTCTCAACATACATTTTTTATACTTCTTTATATTTTCTAAAATTGTTGAATCGTTTTGATATTTAAAACTCTACACACATTATTTATTTTAAATTGAGAATAATTTATTTTGTGATTTTCAATCAGTTTAGATTTCATATTAATTTTGAACATAGTACTATCACTGTACAATTTCCAACAATTATTTACTCATTTTATTTTTTAAATTTTCCTTCAGAATTTTTCATTCCCATATCAATCATCAGCTTTTATTCATTACTAGATGAGATTTGTTTCCATGTTCATTTGCTTTTATTCCATAGAATTATGTTGAAGTACAATAAATTTATAAAACTGTTGGTAATAACATTAATATGTGTTTCAAATAGTCATAGGGTTTTTTCAAAAAATATTTGATTTAATTACATGTGTGTGTGAAATAATATAACTAAATATATATTATGGATAATATTTTAAGATTTTAACTCTAAAAATGTATAACTATATGTTAAAAATCCTCTAGAAAAACTCGTTTTATTTTCATTGTGAAGTATTCTTGACCATCGTGTTGCACTTCACGATTAAGACCGTGGGCACTTCACGATTTCTTTGTGAAGTGTGTAGAGCAGCACGAATACAATAGATACAACGTATAATTTACATTATATATAAAAATTTGCAGTTGTTTATATGCAGATGATAAATACTAAAATAATGGTGCAATGTACATACACACAAATATATATATATTGTGTGTGTCTGTTTATATATTATACATATAATAAGTTCATCATTTAAAGGTGTTAAATTGATGAACAGCTAATTATTTTAATAAGTTCTATTAAAAGAATAGATAAGCTAGATTAAATAAATTTAATTAATTTTTAAATAGTACAGATTCAATTAATTTCAAACATTTTTTTTTGACGAAAATTTAAAATAAAATATTCCTATTGTACTCAATCACATTTTAAATTTCATTTTTTTAATGTTTTTATTTCAATGAAAATTTTGTTCATTTTTGAAATATGTATATAAAAAGAATTATTTTTAATAAATTGTATATATTATTAAAATTTTATATACTATGTTAAATATTTTTGATAATTATTTAAATTTTTCTAATTTCAATAAAAAAGAATTGAGAAGCTATAGAATTTTAATTATTTTTTATATAATGATTAAATATAAATTGTAAAATATATATTGTAATTATTTTCAAACAACATATAATTATCTTTTAATATTTTACCAGTAAATACAAGTATGTATATATATATATATATATATATATATATATATATATATATATATAAATAAACACATTTTTTTTATTATATAATATATATATATTTCCTTTTCAATCGGTTTTAAAAATGTTAGTTTCTTGGTCACAAGTTGTATCCTTTTATACATACAAATTACTTCCGAGTGTGAAAACAGCGCCAATCGAATATTTTCCAAAAAGATTGTTTAAAACAAATTGTATACTATTACAGGATTATTTTTTTAAGTAGATATACAGGTAGAATATACAATCTTCGTATTTCTCTCGAGAAATACATTTCTTGTTATTTATTGCGTAATCTGAAAAGCTTTTTTTTGTGTTCCGTACAGACATAACGAAATTATGTTTTATTTGCTGACTGAAGTGAATTGAAAACAAAAAAAAAATGTATAGTACGTATTTTATATAATTTATAGAAACGATGTGGAAAGTAAAATTTATTCTGATATCGAATTACATTTTACGATTTATAAAATTGTTTAAGACTCGAATGATAATATTTTTTTTTAGAAAAAAATCATATTTCTTGGAAATTCTATTACTTAGATTTATATTTTTTTGAATATCGTCTGTATACTTGTTTAACTTACACAATGTGATCTTTTTTTGATTATGAAAAAATATATAACATTTAATATACATTAGATTCTTTAATTATTTAAAATTTTAAAAGTCACGTTCATTTATGGTAGTTAAATGAGGGGTATGTTTGTATTATTTATTAGTTAATAAAAAAAATATTATAATTTTTTACATGTGATTATTTTAATAATAAAACTGAGTATACTGATATATATATATATATATATATATATATATATATATATATATATATAATGTATACAAAATTCACAATAAATGAACTGTACTTTAATACTATTTTATATAACGAGTATTAATCCCTTATTCTGAAGTGTCGCACACTACATGTCACGACCTGTCAACCACCTGTCGTGGAATGACGTGGATTGCATATAGAATTCAGTATTTGTTCTCTGCTAGCGTTTCGTATGTGATTTTAGAATATTTCAAAACAGTATGCAAAAATCACTGTCATCTGTTCTTCGTCTTAGATTTTTTCCATTCCAATTATTTTATGTAAATGAATTAATTAATTTTTAAATAATATACAGTAATGTGGAATATTTTGATGTCATAAAAATGTACCGGTTAGGTTGTAATAAGGATTTATGTTTAATTTCAGATATCAATTTTCACCAATTATGAGTATTGATTTCATTAAAAAAATCGAATTTTAGTGGTATTTCGATGGAACATATCAAAGCAAGTAACTATACCAGTAAACCATAAAATCATCTTTGTCTAAGTACAACGTAGTGAAACTATTTATTGAAATTTCCGGTCGAGTCGTATCTGCAAAAGGCATACCACTGAACCCCTAATTAATATTGTTCGCCCTCTCAGCAAGTAACAACAACGTATAACTAAGGGGAGAGGTTGAGATATTAAAAACCGCATGCATATTGCATCGCCGTGACTAAACAATCACTGTTGCACGGGGCCCCCTTTACAGTAGCTGTAATTTGATTAACTTTATATTAAAAATCGTGTAAACATACGCTTATTGGGTAGTTTAATAGAACGCATTTGACATTTGTTTGTTATATTTTTTTACTATGTAATAATTTTAATTGAATTTAATTGTTGTTCGTTCTTTTTATAATCAACACGTGTCGTTGCATGAAAAATATTTTATATTTTTAACACAAATGAATCATTCATCAACTAAAAACATAAGCATTTCGATGGTCGTGCTATTTTTGATAGAAGATTTAAAAAATTGTATAAAGTGATTATTACACAATGTTATAAACTAATGTTCTGATGATAATGGTTTGGCTTTTGAAATGTCTAGAATGAAATAAATTATTATTATCAATTATAATGAATGAGTCGTTTTTTTATCACAGTATTAAAAAAAGTAAAGTATTTTTTAGTCATAAGAAAAAATGATAAATTAATTAATTAAAAAATGATAGATTAAAAATGATTCAGTAGATATGTTTTCTCTGTCAATAAAAACCAAAAACCTTTTTTGAGTTATAAATTGTAGATAATAAAATATACACTAAACTCAAGGGTAAATAACCATATGTGTATATGTGTATATGTGTATATATATATATATATATATATATATATATATATATATATATATATATATATATATATATATAGAGAGAGAGAGAGAGAGAGAGAGAGAGAGAGTAGGCCAAAGTGAAACTAATACAGTGTTGTTTCCAATAATTTTACACATGTATTTTAATATAATAACAATTTTCTTTTTTTTTTTTTTCTTAATTTCTTTATTAAGGTTTTTTTTTATTATATTTGAAAATTTCAATCGTAAATTAATACTTTTACTCCAGAAAAAGTAACAATTTCTGAAAAATGAACAAAAAAATACATCAAGATGAAACTCATACAACGAACAAATTATTTATTAAATTAAAATTTACAATGGATTTAATTATTTTAGTACTTAGTAGAGAAACCTTTATTAATTTTTATAGCCTTTAAACGATTCGGGATGGATTTAACTAATTTTTCACAATAAGCTAGATCAATTTTTCCCCATTCTTCTAATAACGCTTTTTTAAATCATTGTTTTTAATAATAGTGTGTGTTCTAATGGAAACTTTTAAGTGATTCCATAGATTTTCAATCACACTTATATCAGGTAATTATGGTGGTGTTTCCAGTACTTTGGGGAAATTATATAACAACCAACTACGTATTTTATAAGCTTTGTGCTTGGGGTCGTTGTCCTGATAAAAATTAAATGTTTGTAAAACCCTAAGTTTTTGAGCACTGGTTTTCAAATTTTTTTTTAATAGATCAATATAAACATTTTGATTCATAATACCATCTATAAAATTAAATTTTCAACCCCTCTCGTAGACATATACACCCATACCATAACATGACCGGTCTTATGTTTGACTGTAAAATGTAAGTATTTTAAAAACATTTCTGTATTTGGTTTCTGCCATACATTAATTCTCCCATTGGATCCAAATAAATTATATTTGCTTTCGTCCGTAAATAAAACATCTTTCCAATAATCAAAACTCTTATTAACATGTTCCCAAACGAAGCTTAACTTTTTGTTGCAATTAGCTAGATTTATGAAATTTTTCTTCCTAGCAATAGAAGCATGAAACCCATTTTTATTTAGTATATTACGAATTGTTTGGGGGATTACTTTTTTATTTAGATACTTTTCTACTTCTAAAGTCAATTTGGGCGCACTAATTTTCGGATCTTCTTTAATTTTTCATAGAATCCAACGCTCGTCATGGCCATTAAAAATCTTGCGGAGACTCTTTCTGACTTTATTGTCAACATTTTGGCCGTTTTTAAATCTTTTTATTACAGATTACACTGTAGTGTGGCTTCTATTAACTGTTTTCCCAATTTCTCGTAGAGGTTTTCTATTTTTGTAATGAAAAATCATTAGCTTTCGCTCGTTCGTCGACTACTGTCCCCTGTGTCTACTCAAAGTGAAAATCCAACTTATATTTTTTACAAAATAATTATAAACGACTTAACAATAGGTTCTTTTTATAACCAAAGTGACCAAACACATATTTGAAGAGTATACTTTCTTAATACAGCAGTTTTCAAGTGAGAGTAATTAGTTGTATGAATTTCATTTTGATGTATTTTTTGTTAATTTTTCAGAAATTATTACTTTTTCTGGAGTAAAAGTATTAATTTACGATTGAAATTTTCAAATATAATAAAAAAAACCTTAATAAAGAAATTAAGCAAAAAAAATAAAGAAAATTATTATTATATTAAAATATATGTGTAAAATTATTGGAAACATAACACTGTATGAGTTTCATTTTGACCCATTGTATATATATAAATATATATATATATATATATATATATATATATATATATATATATATATATATATATATATAAATGAATGTAATATAGTGAAAAAATAATAATTTTGTTGAATTTATAAAAAATTGTATACATTAATAGATTTTTTCAGTATGACTATTCACAGTTCATTAATATCATATTGAAAAATGTGTATATGATATGAAATAGATATAGTATTTATGAGATATCATTTAACACTAAAAATTATATATATCAGCAAGAGAATAAACCATTTTGAACTTTGTAAACAAAAATATTAATTAACCATAACAAGCGAGTTGAAATTTCAACGAATCATTATTTTCCACGCGGATAATTAAAAATAATCCATATATACTTGTAATCTGTAACAAGCAGAACGGAATCTGTACACTTTTACCCTTCGTGCTCATTTAGGATCCAACCCCTGATGAATTGCGACGGAAACGCCCTCAGCTAGAATGTGTCCGATGGTAAAGGGATGACTAGCTGACTGTTGACAAAAGATTCAGTCGGCGCCCTTTGATAAGCGCTATTGTCTCTTGATATAGGTAAATATTTTCATATGCATGACTTACTGGAACACAATCATGACACGCTGTTATAAAATATGGTCGGTTACAGTGGCTGTGTCATCGTTTCATTTGACGGATTCGATATCGTCCGACGTACTTATAATTTATTCTGAATGTCAATCATCTGACTGCTTTCCTGTTAATTTAATTGTTTTGTACTGCGTCTGTTTGTACGGTTCAAACTTTTTTTGTTCGGTTCTCGTTTTTGTAATATGCGAACAGATTTAATTTATTATTGATACATGGTAGAGGAAATTGTTGGAAAATTAATTATTATTATCGAATGATAACGTTAATTATTTCAAAACAATACATATATGAAACTAAATACAAATATTAGCTAGTTAAATTATATTTGAAAATAAATGATTCATATTTTACGTTCATGTATATTCAGTATTAAAATTATCTACACTATTAAAATTATTAATTGATTTGATAAAAAAATAACAATCCATAAATTTGCTTCTATCTCATCGTTGTTTTTAACTATATTTTTTTTATGAAGTTTCCAAAAAGAAAAACTAAATTAATTTTATTGTATATTCGGTATATGTACACATATCATTATCATCATTCTATTTTAACTAAAACTGAAGTAAGACTTTTTCCAAAACTTTCCATTTTGAACCATTCAATAACTTTTTTTTCCATTCTACATAGACAAGTTTTCTCAATTCTCTGACATATTTAGCCACGGATCTTTTATTGAGGCTTCTCTAGAATATCAATTCATCCCATATATTTCACTCCATAATATTTTTTGACAACTGATGGTCTTTTTTAAATATTATAACAGACCATTTTAATTTTAATTGTTTTTCTTTTGCTAATATATATATATATATATATATATATATATATATATATATTCATGTAGTAAGTGATGTAATTTTTTAGTTAAAATTTACAATTCGTGTTTTACACAAATATTATTTTTGATTTTTATATTTACAAATATTATTTTTGATTATTATTTTATTTTTGATTTATTCTATTTTCTGAATATCTAGAAATATCAGACGTTTATTTCCATATTTTTATATAAAATTAATGTTTACTGAAAATGGTCACATTTGATCAAAACAATTCTATATATTTATATATATATATATATATATATATATATATATATATATATAAACATAAACAAAAAAATATATATTCCATTCAGCAAACTACAAGTCGGTGGTATTTCTGTCGAGATAGACGACACATCTTCCGGTACAAACTTTTCATCAGAGTATGTTGTCTTGGAAAAAGTTTATTTATTACGGAGACATGTTTTTTTCCATCTCTCTTCGCCTGTGGAAAATATACGCTGCATTTGTATATAAATAGGGAACAAATGAGCTGTGAACAGAATGAGTAATGATATAAAGTTGACAGGAATTGCTATATTCATTTTTTATTCAGCGAGAAACTTTGCTGGAATCAATAATAATATAGATGTTGTAACAAGATAACTTAGTTATGGAGATATTGTACACAATATCGGAGATTGTCGAGTACATACTTTGGATATAACAGTACTTGTACAAACAATATATAACACGTATACACACACACATACTTATATATAAAAGATTTTGATAACGCTTCTTTATAAATAATATAAATATAAAATGTACATAAGTGTACCTAAAAATACATATTTGATAGATATCAGTTTTGTAAAAAAAAATATTTAAAAATTATTATTTCCTTAAATCCACGACTGTAATAAATATCCTACTATATACATATTTTTATTGATAATTAAAAAACATGATGTTGATCACATTGTAATTTTTTTTCAAAATATATTAAATAAATTAACATGAAATTGAATGCCAAAATATTTTTAAAAAAAATTAACAATTTTTATATCACATAATATTTATTCACCTTAATTAAATATTGCTTCAAGTTAATAAATAATTTTGGTTGAAAATAACTAATTTGTGAATAATAATTAATGTTTTATCTTAAGAAGTAACAATTAGTGATTATGAAAATTAATATAAATTATATTATTTAATATTTATGTTAAATCAATTATAAAAATAGAAACGTGAATTACGTGTGGGATAATTATATAAAATAATTAGACGTAATTCTTTTGTGTTATATATTTTTATCTAAGGAAAAATTTATGTTTTCAAAAAAGAAAAAGTTGATTTTTTATAAATAATATATATTACTGTCTGTTTTCAAAATATGGCAAATTCACTTTAACATAAATGAATTACCATCCCTCCAACACAACAAGATATTAAAAATTGTTCAATAATCACTTATTGTTTATAACAACAATTTACTTAAAACACATTGTGAAGTTGGGGTTGATAATTCATATATTTGTATTATTTAATAAATAATGATATAAAAAAATATAAAATACTGATATTTCTACATGTAGCTATTACAACATTATTAAATTTTACACATAGAAAAATTAACAATAAATGTTATATTGTTTACAAAAGCGAACATTTCATTATTTATTTACTTGCCATATAAACATTTCTGATTGAATGAAAAAAATGTGTGTTTCTTTTTAGTTTGATTAAATATGAAATTCATACTCAAATTATAATCAAAAATTCTAAAAAAAATACACATTAATAGTAATATTTTTGTATTATTAATTTCATGTTTATTTTAATATTTTTTTTATACATAATTTTTTCTACGTCTATGGAATATAAAAGTTAAAACGTGATAGCTTTATACAGTTATTTTGAAATGAGCATGATTTATTATTCAGTTGTGCTAATTTGGTGGTTTACACCCCTATTCTCATTTTTTATTTGGTCGCACCTTTAAATTATTCCATTTCATGAAAAGCGGATATTTTTAATCATTTGTACTGAACATTATATACATACATACTTTTATATATATATATATATATATATATATATATATATATACACACACACACACGAGAGTCGTTTGATAAGTATGGTAAAAAAGTAAGAAAAACTAAATTGAAAAATTTAATTAAATTAAATAATAAATAAATTTACCATACTTATCAAACGACCCTCGTGTATATAAATATATATATATATATATATATATATATGTGTGTGTGTGTGTGTATAATTAAAAATAAAAGTATGGTAAAAAAATAACTTGGTACGTAAAATTATATTTTTATAGTACAGAAGACGTATCTAAAATGAAAAATTTAATTTTTATACCGTGAATATTAAAGTATTATTTAAAGTTCATAAAAAAAATCACACGAGTTTTTCAAATAAATAAATATTTGATAGAGTCTGTACTCATTCCATGGTAACATTGAATAATTAAGTAATGAAGTACATAAAAGTGCAGGTAATGAAAAAAAAACCTCCAAAGTCCTGTTCATCAACTGAAAGAAAACCATTTATTAAACATGTCAGCGCGCCGCGGTCGCAATTATCCGACAATTAATTAGTTGAGAACTTTTTGGGATTAATTTTCGTGGACGGGCGGCTTTCGACAGCCTCCAGTGTGGATGTCGCCAAGACAGACGTATACCGATGACGTAGCGTCATTCGAGAGGTGTGGTAAAATGTTCTGACAGAATGACGGAGTGACATATATTGTGAGTGACAGGCGGCATTATTAAACTTCAACCGAGGATTGCACCGCGTACCGCATGCTACTAGAATTGTTGTCGTTGTGAAAGATACTACAGACACTGGCGCCTACGCCCGATGCGTTCTGAATCACAATGGAACTTTGCATTACACACGGCGAATTTGCATGTGCAGCCTGTCAAAATGCATATGATTTCGTTATATATATAACCAGTGGTGTAGTATTTTCGACAATCTTTTTATTGAACACACAATGTGAAAAACAGGATAATAATAGGATTTTTAAAAAACTAACATATCTATTCAAAATCTCTTTTACCGTTTTATAACCAAGTTAATAATACGATTCTACATCACAATTAAATTTTGTTATATTATTTTTTCAAATATCAAGTCTAAAAAATTCTTTGAAATAAAAAAATATACTATTAGGTTAAACAAGAAGTTTCTCATCACAGAAACATTCACATCTTAAAAAAAACTATGAATTCTAACAACATAACAAATTTTGATTATACTATTTAAATAATTTTGTAAATTTCAGTTTTTTTAAAAATTAAAATATAATCAGAGATGTATTTATGATCCTTACAAAATAAATTGAAGAAATCGAGTTTATGGAATAGGGAAATTTTTATTAAAATGAAATTTGTATATTATAGAAAATCATTCATCTACTAACTGAATTCAATTTTGTTCATTATTTTGGATTATTTATCCATATTACAAATAAACTGTCAAACTAATAATAAAAGTGGCTCGCTCACTCTAATATATCCATTGATTTTTGTTAAATGTTTAAATAATCCCTAGTTTAATTGCATTATAAAATCTTTTATTATATTTTAAATGCAACGTTCTGGTAATAATAAAATAACAATTAAATTAGTACCAACGAATAAAATAAACAATAAATGTTTATTGAACATTTTTACTAAATCTCGTGATTTGTTCAAATAAATTTACTACTGTAATAAAACGAACAAGGATTTATTTTTTAATAAAGATAAATTGATTGCGATGAGAAATGAAACACATTCGGTTATTTTTTTAATAACTGATTTTGATTTATAATGAAGTGTAAAAATGTGAACATTTTATAAAATTGTAATAAACACAACTGTATTACAATTTCAATGCTACTTCTTTCCCCTTATATCTCTCTTCTCATCCATTATTTTTTTTTTAGCAAATATGGAATTTAACTGATAACATTTATAGAAATGGAATTCTAGATATAAAAAAAAACTATAAATATTGTTTGTTAATATTTAATATTGTACTAAATTGATGATTATAATTTTAAATTAATTATTTTTTACTAAAATAATTTTTTTTCTCCTGTTTAACAATGTGTTGCTGTGTTTTGAATAAGATCTTCTTTTAATAACTATATTTAAATATTATGAGGTAAAATTATTTAATTGAACTTTTAATTAATTACAAAAAATGATAGTCTATAAAAATATATAAACTATAATCAGTTTTAAAATCAAATAATTATTGAATTTAGTAAATATTTGTTTATATAAAAATATTTTTAATAGCATTTAATAATTTCATTTTTTTTATTTCGCTATAATATAAAAACTATAAACTGAGTTATTTTTTTTATATTTAAAAGTGTTATATACATTTTAATTTAATTTTTAATGAATAATCACAATTTTGTTACATTTGTTTCATCTAAAAAACAGAACAATTTAAGTGGAAAAATATATAAAATATAGATGCACGTCTTATGATTTTCAATAAATATATTTCGTGGGTACGAGCACGTAACTGTGCTATTCTTAAATCAGGCGAAACTTATTTTCTCCTATCGTCATCTCGTATCTTTCTACATGTCACTATATTTCTCATGTCTGTTGCCTGCACTGCATGACATGGCACGACGTTTTGCATTCGAAATTACATTATCTGCGAGTGTGCGGATGCGATTCGTTAACCCTTCAGACCCTTAAACTTGACTGTATATCGAAGTCATTCCCTGCACAGTATATAATATATCAGAATCTCTTCAATATCTCACGTCGCTTTTCGGTTAGTTCATCAAGCAGCTGTCTACAGATATATAAATATTCTTTTAAATGATTTCATCAACCGTGCACGGTGCATATATTATTTTGTAATTGGATGCATTTATCATTCTAATTAAATGGATTCGAACTGTTGACGAAACGAGTTTCGTATTTTGAAAACAATTTTACATGCAATAAATAAAATTTAGTATAGTTATTGATATTGTAAGGTTGTTAATGAATATTGCATGATTTTACAAAAATATTCAATAATTTTTGAAAATGTTATATGCTATTCATATAATTTCTAAAAGGAATATAAATACTGATATATGTATTTTACTGATTTAAATTGACTATTGAAAAAAGTATTAACATTTTTGCAACAGAATTTTTTTAACATTTTAATTTTGAATTAACACTTACATTTATTTATAAATATTTTTTAAGAATCATACATTTAACAGTTAATTTTTTAATATAAATGAAACAATCACAAGATTTCTTTTACAAAAGTGTTCAATAATTATTTAATGTTAATTTTATTCGTATATATATATTTAAATTCATCGTTAAAAAATTGGATTATAAGATTTTATAAAATAGAATTCTAATGAAAATAATATGACTATTCAAAAACATATTAGCGAATAAAGAGAACAATAATTATTAAACATTTTTTTATAAACGAGTGATTCTTTTGTATTGAAGGGAATTTGATTTAATATAAAAAAATAAATAGTGATATTTTTTCCTATTTAAATAAATTGACAAATTCATGTGTTTGATAATATTAACAATTTATCAATATATATATATATATATATATATATATATATATATATATATATATATATAAACTGTATATACTATATTATCTATTCCACAGTGATTTCTTCATTTTAGGATTTTTTAAAAAATATTTTAAATTAATTTCACATTTCTCAGGTAGTTTATATTACATATATTAACATTTTTCAATTAATTCCATTAATCAAAAAGTATTACTTGTTAAAAAAATATTTAGAAAAAATTAAAATATAGATAAGTTTTTGAACTGAAAAAGTATATTAAAAAATCAATTGTTGCTGAATTATTTAAGTGATTTTATAAAAAAGTTTCATTCTTTTTATTTTTCTAATTATATATATATATATACCTGTCCCTCAATCTACGCGGGACTTTTTTACGCGAGTTTTTTTTACGCGGCAAATTATGTCTCTATTTACACAGGACTTTTTTTACGCGGAATTGATTTACGGGCACTTTTTATACCTGATCAGATAGATTTCATTTTATATAATTTTTCATGGAATTTATTATATATCAGAGTGACCCAAATTCTTACTTGAACGTATAAAATCTCGATATAAATATATAAAAGGTTGATTGTTTTGAATTATTGTAATGACACCGAATAAAATTTATCTACTTTTGTTTCCTAAAACGTCATTATTTTTTTGTTAAGCTATGTGAAATAAATATGTATTTTTACAACTTTACTAGTTTTTATTTCCAATATTTTTTCTATTGTACTGACAGACTCAATTTACGCGATTTTCATTCGCGTAAAACAAATCCACGAGGAACGGATACTCCGCGTAAATTGAGGGACGGGTGTGTATATGTGTGTGTGTGTATATATATATATATATATAAATTATACGGTCATATAGTATAGATAAAAACAATTCATTTAAATTTGAATCTGTCATTCGTAAAAAATATTAGACTAAAAACAGTGTTGATGAATTATCCTTGTGCAAATTTGTTTGCTATATTTGTAGTGAAATATTTTATAGACAAGAATATATTTTATGCATTTATACTATGTATAAGAGAGATGTAAAGAACATTGACGTGTTTATATTCGAAATTAATTAAAATTATTGATTAGTATGAAACATTGAAGACAGTAAACAAAAACTTTTAATGGAAATTCTAATATATATATATATATATATATATATATATATATATATCTATATCAATATATATATCTATCGATATCAATTTCTATTTCAAAGATACGTTCGGAACAATAAAGTCATAAACATTTATCAGGAACAAACATCTAAAAAGCATATTAATAGATATGTTTCGTTCGTAACTTAGATTCGAATTAGAAAAAGTTCTGTGGTAACAAACTCTATTCAATAAATACACGGTCTGTCGAAAACGTGTAGAAAACACCAGTTTGTTTATTCGTTTTCAGTCAATAAGTGACACACGATATTGATAAATGATAACCTATCACAATGCATGATCTATTGATCTGTCAACGGCGCAGCACGCCAGACATAATCATTATACGTCACGCCAGAAATCATTAATAATTATTGAAATGCGATCGTTGTGTGTGTAGACAAGGCGGAATGTTTCGTCATTTGATACGACGTCGTTACGCTCAATGAAATTGATTACAGTGCAGATGATGCAGAGATTTGTCAATACAGTTCCGTTTGGTAAATAAAAATATACGTGTGGAGCTTTTAATCTACACTTTTTCACCCACATATATCAATAAATAAATTTATCTATATGCTTGTGAGTGAATCAATCGGTAATGAAAATCTTAATAACATTTAAATTTCGTGTGCTGTTCATTCAAATACTGTAAAAATCTATAAATAGTTGATAATACAATCTGATTTTTCATCATGAAAATATATTTTATATTCGTAACTCCAAAGCTCATTTAAATTTCACAAAAATATAAAAATAAACTATAAAGATCACATTTTATTAGTGTTTTGGAATTTTTCACAGCTGATAAAAACTTACTTTATTTTATTTATATCAATAATAGTATTTCTCGATAGACAAATACGTAAAGTAAACATAATTTCAGTATTCCAATAAACAAGAAAATATAAGAAAACAGATCGTAAAATTCTATGAAAGAGATATATTATGGGTATGCAAGAAATAGTCATAAAATAAACTAATAAACTTTCTGTTCGCGTATAGTCAAGCAATAGGAAAAAAAGTATCAACAAAGTGTAATTTCCTTAATAGCTGTAATCAATTAGAAATGTCAGGCAGATTCATTAGACATAATGTGAACTGCGAGTCCCTGTTTTGCATATTACTTCATATAAATGAATACTCTTTTATTTTACTTAGACTTTTCGTTATTCTACATGTATACTTTGTACTTAACATTGTAATAAAATTTTATTCTTTCTGTTCTTTTCATCTATATGATACTTTAGAGTAGTAAATAATAATTTTAATTAAGAATTATAACTAACAAGTGCCTATATTTTTTGCATTTGCATATTATATATATATATATATATATTCGTTATTTAATACTTAATATAATAACATGAATATATATTACATTAGTTTTACTACGAGATGAACTGTAATAAATAATAAAAAAGAAAAATTATTCACATTATAAATTAATTATGTAAAGAAGTATTAATACACACACTCACATACACATATACGTGAGTGTATGTATGTATATTAAAGTTTATATTTTTTTTTCTAAATTTATATTTCATTATATGCTACAAAATAAACAAATATAAAATGTGTTAAAAAATAAAGAATAACAATGAAAAACAGTTAGAAAAACACTCAAAAGATTGGAAACTATTTTTTTCATAAAATTTATAATCAAAATATATTTTTTATGAAAAATAAAAAAAATATATTTAATTATTTTCATACTAATGAATTATAACCTTAACATCATAAGATATTATAAAAGTGTTTAATAATTATTTATCTATTTTACAATATCTTGTGATGTTTGGATGGTAATTTATTTATATGAAAGTAAATTCGTTATAAAAATATATTCTTTAAATATGATCAGATTTTTTTAAAAAATATATCCATTATTATTCAAAAATGATTCTAATTAAATAAATCAATAAAATCTACTGCTACTAATAAATTTAACAAAAATGCTTTTTAAAAATAATCTCATTTTTGACTTCAATTATTTTAGAATTCATGAAGATCATCAATCACTTATAGTTCTTTTAATTAAAAAATGGATGTAGATACTGTTTAATAATAAGATTCATCCACAAATAATTTTATATAATCTCTAATATGTATTTATTATCGATATTTACTGACATTTCTCATTTTCACACTCATTTTTACCCCCCAACACTATAAGATGTTATAAAGTGTTCAATAATCACTTATTGTTGTTAGAAACAACAAAGTGAATAATAAGTAATTAATAAACATTTTATAACATTATGTAGAGTTAAAAGGTAATAATTTATTAGTATGAAAGTAAATTTATCACAATTTCAAGAGCCATTTAAAAAAAAACAGTTCCTTGCAATTCAAATGATGTTAGGAATGAAATATTTATATACAAATTTGTCATGGTTATTCAGAAAATTCTTCATAGTTTATAAATGAGAATAAGCAAGAAATACGAGAGCAGATAGAGAATCAATAGTAGGTTTTAGTATTTTTTTCTTTTTGCAGGGAAATAAAAAAATAATTAATTATCTGATATTTTTCAAAATGTTTTACAAATTGCATCTGTTTAAGAATCAATATATTGGAAATTTTATGGTTTATAATTGATAAGAAAATTATATATTAAAAAAATATTATCATTATCATTTTCTGATATCTTGTTCGAGTCGATTCAATAGCAAGAAAAGAATAACGATAACACTTGTCATTTCTTTCATATATAGGAGCGTACGTTGTGTTTTTCGGTCTTGATTCTAGTATAAAATAGTAAAAAAATCTATAAATAAGTGTACACAGACAGCGGTGTCTGATAGAGAGAGTGTGTGGGCGTAACGCGGACATAAGTCACCAAGACGGCCCGTGCCGCCGTGAGATATGATTTGAGTGAATTTCTGTGACATTTCGATAGATAGATCGGATAAATCAGACATGCCGCAGCTGTCACGGTTTTTTTTCGAGTGGCTTCACACGAACGAACCCACACGCATCCACAACCAACCAATTTCTATGTACTTACATCGTATTCGATATTATGCCGGATTCTATTACACTATATATATAATAAATGTTTATTGGTTTGCTGAAGAAATTCTTTTGGAAAAAATAACAGATATTTTTAAACGAATTTTTGAATTCACGGTACAACAAAACATTTATTAAAATCAAAAGATCTATACACGGTTATATTTCTTAGAGAAAAAAATGTAAAGAAATGTTTTCGTGTTTCAGTAGATGAAAAAATCCGTGACATTTATAAAAAACATATTGAAAATTATACCGATCGTCGATCCGAACTCTATATTCAAACAATATGGAACAATTATATTAAAATCTTGACCCAATATTCCGTATTTCTCTATTCTCAAATCCACTGAACGTGTCACTTGCTCTAATTTAAAACATATTCGAAATAATATGACTTGTTTATAAAATAAATGTGTTTGCTTCCTGCGTCACACTTATTTATTTATTTTTTTCACGACATGTCTTCGGATGACTTGTAAATAAATTTGCTTTTCCGGTGGTCGCGCGTTTCAAATATTTTACACTTGTCATTCGATTTTATTACGTTTGTTGTACGTAACCGAGTGACTTATAAGCGTTAATTACGACTGTTAATTTTGAATTCGGACGTTTATTTTTGAAACAGAAAAAATAAATCATGGGAAATGTATATATCTTGAGAAATGGATTATCTGACATGTAGGTAGGCTATTTTTAAACTCGAGATACGAGATAGCGTCGTTTTTAAATTGAGATTAACGGATGCTTTTTATATCTACGTTTGAAATCTTTTTTTCATTTATTTATTTTTAGATATATTGTCTAGTTGCACCACTTGCATATACACAAATATATATAGTTTTATAAAAATGTTTAAGCTTTTTTTTAAAAAAAACTTTCACATCTATTTTCAAATATATATTTTTCAATTTGCTTTATTGGAAATATATTTCACATACAAAATATATTTATTAGAAAGATTATAATATTTTACTAACAAATATTCAAAAACGTTTTTAAGATAGTTGCAGGATTTTAAATATCTATTTTTTTTATAAAAAAAACATATTTTTGTGATAGTTTAGAGAGTGAAAAGTAGACCATAATAGAAGTACTAACGATTTTTAGGAAATAACAAAAATATTCATTTTTTATTCAAATGTGTAATCAATTAATTTTAAAAATATTATTTACAAAATATGATTTTAGATAAAGCTAGATAGACAGGTATATTTTTTTGTAAAAAAATAAATTTGAAACATTTTTTCACATAAAATCAAGACAAAAAATAAAGTATTGATAGTTTATAAATAATTCCTTTTTTCTATATTTAGATTAAATTGATTAAAAAAATATTAGAATTTGTTCATGCAATGTTGAATGTAAGTTTTTGTTAAAACTTTGCACTATCAACGATTCACTATTTTTTCTTCCATTCCACACTGACGAATTTTCTAATGTTTCTATCCTATCTATTCATGAATGTTTTCGAGGATCTTTTACATCTCTAAACATCAAACGTCGATCTTTTCTTTTTGCTATACAACTAGTCCATTTCCATTTTCAACTTTTCACTCTTATAACATCCGTAAGTTTGATTTTTTTACTCGTTTTTTATCCCTATATATTATTCCTAACATTAATCTTTTTATATTTTCCTATGTTATTTCAAATAGTTCGAATGTTCCAGTATTCAAAACCCATATTTAATTACCATAAGTGAGAACAGATAGGATGTACTGATCAAAAATATTTCTTCAAATAGAAAACAATACTTGACTTGGTAATATAGAAAGAACAGAGATATATTTTTAAAAATTGATATCGTTTTATTTTTATTCTCATGTTCATTACATCTATTATTTTTTTAAAAAAATTGTTATGAGCTATTCTAGATATACATAATTGTCAACTTCTTCTATTTCTGTTTTTTAAAATCGATTTTTTCCTCATTTGTAATTCATTGTACATTATTTTTGATTTGTAGTTTTTTCTATTTATAACGACTTATTCCTGATTTTTTTTATCTACTTTTATTATTTTTGTTTTTAAATCTTTTTAGCTTGTTGAAAAAGTATAGCCTAAATTTTATTCATTTTTTTCTTCTGACAGTAGATAAAATTAGTTGTTCATGTCACGTAAAATTTCATATATTTTCTTCCATCGACTGAAAATAATAATGATATATATTCTATAACGTAACATGCAACGATTGTTTTAAAACATCAACATTATGATTTTTCCTAAAAATAAACAAACAACCTTTTGAATTCACGTCGAATGTTTCAATTCACATTTATACAAATACAGCTGTAGACACATCCCGTTTAACGTGGACATTTCCGATTCAATGTACTCCCGGAAATGATCTTTGTCGATACGCCGGAAAACGTATATTCGCCGTGAATCCGTAAAATTCCGATAACCTCTGTAAATTCTGTGTCAAACGCCGCACACAGTCCGCTAGAACGACAAAACGGTACGCGTATGTACATTACCGTAAAAATGTACCCGTCCCTGATGTATCTCGCACGTCCTTTGACCCATTCAAAAACAGCAGAATGTATGTGTTTGGTTAACTGAACTGTGTATTCCAGTCAAGCGGTCACGGATTCAAGAGATTTCGATTCGAAATTTGTGTTCGGTTCACATAAAAAATTGTTTTTGATGGGATTTTAAACGTTGCAAGAATAAATAACGACGGTGGATACGTTTGCAGATTGGGAATTCGATGCCATTTGGAAATATTTTATTTATTGATGATTTTATTTTTAATATTTTTTTGTTTTTTTTTTTTGCTTATTTATTAATGGTAATGAAATAATTTGAAAAATATCATTTGTACAAAATAACGATAAAAGAAAGATTGAATAATTGATTACCGGAAATTGAACAAATATCGTTAATTCTTAACAACGGCCATTAAATTTTCGACGTTATACACGCAATCATTCAATATTTTTGTAAAATAACATAACTGGAATTTTAGTAACTTCAACGAATTTATAAATATTTTTTTGTTGATATGAAAAACTACTGCTTTTTTATTTTATGATAGAACTTAATTATTACTGATATTTTAATTACATAAACATACTATTTGTATATAAAATTCATTTTTAAAAATTAACAAACAATTTAAAATGTTCACACATGATATTTATTTTATAATAATTTAAAATTTTCATTTCATAGTTCAATTATTAAAAAATAAAATTGACAATATGGTTTGACTGAGAATAAATATTAATAATAACTTAACTGATGAGTAATTGATGTTTGAAAAATATTTTAATTTTATTCAAATATCATTTTTAGCAGTGATTTTAATAACGATTTTTAAATGACAGCATTGGATATAATAATAATAATAATAATAAAATATTTTTGTAAAATAATTCCAAAAAATATTTGAAATTTAAATTGAAAACTTAATTTTGAGATTTTTAATCAATATTAAGAAAATTAAAACTTTTATAATTAAATTAGTAAAAGAAATCATTGGAAAATTTACAAAATACATTAATTAAAAATTAGTACTTTTGATGTTGAATTTTTTTAAATGCAACTAAATTAAGCATTTAGTTAATTTATACACGTTTTCAATTTCAAAATCTACTTCTCTTCTCTCTCTCTCTCTCTCTCTCTCTATATATATATATATATATATATAAATCTTCACATCAAAATATGTGTGTCTGTGTAAATAAATGCACAAGCCGTTCGTGCTTCGTCCACTGTACACAATCGAGAAGATAAAAGAGAAGAAGTAGTTGAGTGTGGGTCACGAGTTCGTTCGAAGTCAGTGATGTGAACAAGAATGTGCTAGGATGCCTCGTGACAAATAGTTCACATGCCTGGAATAATGTCACCGTTTTCGATGTCGTTTCTGGGAACATGTCCTTCCTTTCGTGACTTCCTGTATGCAGGAGACAGTAGATCCTTTTCAGTCGGTTACTCTACTGTACTACCGGTTTTTAAGGATGGTTCGTTTCGAGGATATTGATTCTATTTTTAACATAAAAACAAACATACACACACACACAGATATATATATATATATATATATATATATATATATATATATACAAAATTATTTTTCATTGCTATTAATGTTTTCATAAACTAGTTTTATGGTTATAACCAATCATTAGCAAATATAAAAAAAAATATTAACTAGTGTTTTATGAACATACTGAGATAGAAAATAAATAGTTTGATATAAACACTTTTCAGTTTTAGTTGTGGGGGACAAAAAGTAATTATAAAGCAATATGATTTTTATCAAAAAAATCTTATACAAAATATAAAATGTGCAAACTGTAGTCATTTTAAAATAAAATGTCAATTAAGGCAAATAATAAACATATTTAATTTTCATTCGAGTTGACTAACAATATTTAATTTTTAAAATTAATGGTTTATAATAAAATTTATTAAAAAATCAATATAACTACACTCTCAAATTTTTAAACATTTGACAATAAAGTATTTATTTTTTAAAAAAAACAAACATTTTGTTTTATTCTTGTAAATAGAATTTTGAATTTATTTTGAAACCAGTTTAGAATTTTGTAATTTGAACAAAATAGTAATTATTATTAAATAAGCATGAAAATATAATATCTATTTTTTCTATTCAATTTTAATTTAATATTTGTTAACATGTACAGAGATGTTAAAAAGTCTTGCATCACCTCCAAAAAGTTAGTTATTTCTCAATAGAATGTATTTTTTCAAAAATCCTTGTATTGAAGGGTAACAAAAGTATAAAGACTACATACGTTGTTATAAAAAAAACTAGAAAAGTTGATTTGCAAGAAATATAATAAAAATAACTTATTGATATTTGTTTAATTTCAAGAAATAATACACAATACAATTATTTATATTTATTTGCCTGCATCAATTAGTAATGGTACATTTTAATATTTAATTGGCCAACCTTTATTTTTAATGACTAATTTACACCTTTTTGGCATAGAATTCACCAACTTCTTCAATTCGCTAGTCGAGATGCATCTGTACCAGGCATTGATCAAAGATTTAATCAATTCGTTTTTTGTTGAAGGTTTTCTTTTTAAAACAATGGTGGAAATTCATTGTCAAAGGTTTTCAATTGAATTGAGGTCGGAGTATTGTAAAGGCCAGTCCAATCTTCTAATGTTATTATCAGCAAACCAAGATTTCATAATCTTGGCCCTATGACAAGGAGCGTTATCATCTTGGAAAACAAAGTTCTCTTCGCCAAACAAATCTCTGCCACTTGTCAACATCTAATCAATTATTTATGAGCATTCATCATTTCAGAAACAACTTGAAGCCTACCAATGCCTTTAGCAGACATGCAACCCCACACCATAATTGAAGTCGGATGCTTGATTGTTGGCAACACACATCTTGGAGAAAATTCATCTGTGGAAAATCGTCTTACATATGGATTTCCACTATGATTATTTATGTTGAATATCGATTCATCGCTAAAGAGAACATTTTTCCAATCCTCTATTGTCCAGTTTCTATGCTCTCTTGCCCAACGTAAACGATGCAGTCTCTGTTTCTCTGACAGTAGTGGTTTCTTTTTGACTCGACATCCTCGAAGTCCAAAACTCAAAAGTTTTTTTCTTACTGTAGACGTACAAACACTTACACCCGTCACTTCCGACCATAATTTAGTCAAATCTGTTGAATTCAGGCACCTATCTGCCAAACTGGTTCTTCGCAGTACACCATCATCCCGACTCGAAGTTTTCTTAGGCCACCCACTTCACGGTTTGTCTTGTATTTTTCCAGTACATTTATACTTCTTGATTATTCTGAAGACTGATTACATCCAACCTTAGCTGCAATTTCACGACTGGATTTTCTTTCTTTATGATGAAAAATGATGGAATATCTTACTTCGTCCGATAGTTTGGCCTGATGTTTCTTTTTCGACATTTCGATAGTTTAACAACACGCGAACAACTAGTAAATGGTTCTAGATTGCAAACGATTTATATAGTCAACCTAGAAATGCAGTGAATCCCCATAATTAGATTTAAATTGCATATAAAATCAAACAATGTTTAAAAAGAATTTGTTGTTAGAAACACATAATTTTATAAATAGGTAATTAGGGCCAATCTATTGGTCAAATTAGTGCACAATTCCATCAGGAATTTACAGATAAGGTAATTAATGATAATAGCATTAATAGGGTAATTAGAAAATACTTAAAATAATCCTCTTTTCTTCGAAAATATTTAAGAAACGTAAAATTTTAAGGTGATGCAAAATTTTTTAACACCTCTGTAAGTATGCTATAAATGCGAGATAAAGCAAATAATAGTACAAGATAAAATTAACATCTTACATTTTTCATGATTAAAAATAGAAAATATTTTTCTAATAAAATGTTTGTTCATTTTTTGTCTTTTATATATATATATATATATATATATATATATATATATATATATATATATATATATATATAGTGTTTGTTATTTGTGGTTAACAATTCTTTGAAAGAATTCAAAATAAATTTCCAAGAAGCAAATATCAAATAAATCGATTTACAACGATCTCGTCATCGAAAATAATACACGTACATACAAATATCTATGCAAAAAAAAAATCCAATACAGACTGAACATCAGCACTCAAATGACTATTATTAAAACAACTTATGAGCAATAGACTGTGAATTCCTAGATACGTACACAACGTTCTAGAGTTAGAAATATACAGTCAAGTGCTATTATCTACAGCGGCGCCGACTTGCTTCAATAGCTTCAGTCAACAATGGAGTCAGTTTCCGGTTCTTAACGGTAATTTCTGCTAAACGGAAGTGGCGTCATATAGTCAGGTACCGCCAAGTAGTTAGCAGTTATTGCTGTTGCTTAAGACGAACATGAAGCCATACACTGAACAATTTAGTTGCGGTTAACATAAATATAGGGTAAGCCTTTGGCTAAATGTTATGTTGTATTATGTGTATAGAGAGAGAAGACGAATACAGGTCTATTTTTAATATATTTATTATATATCGTATTTTTTCTTTTTTAAAAAAATCATTTTAAAATATTTATAACGCAGAGATAACGATTTATGTACACTGGTGATTTTTACACTGCGTCATTTTTATTCTACTAACTTTTATTTGATTTAATGATCATCCAATTGTACTTTTTCGGATTTACATAAAAACTCAATAAAATAATTTTAATTTAAAATATTTTCAAGTATGACCAAATGTAAACTTTAAAAAAATTCAGAATTATAAACATGGAATTAATTATTCGTGTAAATTCAATTTAAAATTATTTCGAAAAAGAAATAAATTATACGACTGTATATTTTTGACTTATTATATGAGATTTATGAACTCATTTATATTTAAAATACACAAATTGATTTATAATATTAGTAAATGTTACAAAATTTATTCCATTTTTATATATTTACGATCAATAAAACAATCTATCGTATAAATATAACAGATTTTCGAAAATCGAACTTATTTGTATTTATGTCGATTTAATTAATTCCTTGCTGATTTAATTAATTCCTTACGTGATGGAAACCGATCTATCTGTTAATTATAATTGCATAGATATCTCCAGTGATTGAAAATAGATTTTGAAATATAGTTTTAATTGTATTTTTTTTTATTTAACAACGAATAATTGCATTTAAATCACAGTTAAATAAAATAATTGGATATTAATGTTTACAAAAATATACAAAATGTCTTACGACTCATCGTTTTTTATCGAAAAAAAGATATTAATATTTATGAGTGAACAAATATTGATCATTTGCATACGCAAGTGCCTGTTTAGTATTTTGATACAAGAAAGTAATTTTATTCGAAAATTAAATTGTTGTTCAATATAACTTTTCGATCGTATTTGAATAACGTGCATAAAGAAAACCGTCCACTTGTTGTGCAAATTATTTCAGTAAAAGAGTGTATCAAACATGATAAAAAGATAATTACTTAATAGTGCCTATCAAGCTAATAAAATTATTTAGAAAACGAATCATGTTCGACACCATCCCTTAAAACAACACGAGTCCATTCGATTTATTAACTCAATTATGTGCCGATAGCAAATTGAGTATTAAAACACTTTGACCTGCGTTGTTTATCTGAAATAAAATTGCCAGAAGCTCGATAAAAAGCGTAATTTAGATAACCGACTGTTGTTTGGTTAAAAGAAAAAGAACATAATTATATACAGGGCCGACTGGTAGCAAAGCACGTCATTCGTGTAAAGTAAATAACTTAATCATGTCGGAATCTTTTTACACGTCGAGTGGCTCGTGTTTAGAACAAACACGTGCTGTCAAAGAAAACAATAAACTTGTTTTGAATGAAAACGATTGAAGAATATAATTCCGAAAGTAGGTTTTTCACGTCGTGGACACAAATATGTATGTAGGTTAACACATGTGCATGTATATTAGTACCCGACCAACCGAGTATACGAGTTCGTGTCAAGTATCGAATAAGCAGATATGTCACAGAAAGAACATTTATCCGGTAGCTATAGCGTCACTGTCAAACCGGCTCAGCTTAACATTCGAAAAGTTCGCTATGGCCGGAATATGTCATCGACCGTGTTGTTGGGGCGGAAACATGGGAAAAAACCACAAGAAACATGCACACTCGAACTACGTTCGCGTGGGTGTTATTTTGTTCGAGCACATGTCAAAGAGTATTATATGTGATAGGTGGAAATTATTTTACGTTCGAACGTATTAAACGCATCGAGATGATATGTTGTGCTCGATCGTGATTTCATATCCTTTTCTTTGTGCAGTTTCCCTGTACGTTATTATTGCAATTAAATTGAAAATATTAATAAATCTAAAATCAGTATATATATATATATATATATATATATATATATATATATATATATATATAAGTGTGTGTGTGTGTGTAAAATTTGTTAATATTTTACATAATATAATTTCCATCCAGTATATAAATTATAAAACAAATAAATTTTGCAATTTATGACATATATATACTATTTTAATAACGAAATTAGAATTTTTATAAAGGAGCAAAATATATAAATCTATTTATGCAAATAATATCATTGTAAAATATAACCTTGCTCTTAATACGAATTTAGGTCACTTTAAATTATTTTTATTGATGTTTTCTTTTTTTTATAAAAAAAATATAATGATTATCAATTTATCAAAAATGCATATGGAACTTGAATGTACACTTTTTATAAATATTTAATGCATTGTATTGTATAATAATTATTATATTAATAGTACATTATATATATATATATATATATATATGTGTGTGTGTGTGTGTATGTGTGTGTTTGTTGTGTGTGTGTGATTATTTAATATTTCATATAAAAATTTGCAAAATATAAATTTTTAAACGTATCAGATAATGTGATAAAAAATATAAAACTGAATTTTGTTTCTAGATAAAAAATATTTCTAATAAATACCAGGTGTATTTTGAATCACAATTTACATTAAATTATGCTCGATAAAAAAATCTATTAAAATGATAAATACACAGAAAAAAATTTATATCTCCAAAAAAATCCAATAATAAAAGAATTTATTTTTATTTTTCCTCTACAAATATGGTTAGCTAAGCAGGATGTAATTTTTTTAAACATATAAAATGTTATGGAAAATAGCTTGATTAACGATTAGATTTGTTCTTGAAATTTTTTTAAAAAAATTCTTTAATCGACTGAAAAACTATTATTAGTTTATGTTTCTGTAGACTGAATTTTATAAATATATTATATCTGATATATGATTTTAAAATGATTTAGTTTTAAATATATATTCAAGAAAATATGAAAAAATATTTCCGAGAGAAATTATCTTTAATATTTTTTTTGTTTAGAAAGATAATAAATCATTTATAAAAAAAATATAAGAAAATTTTAATTCTATTAATAATTTAAAACTATTTGATAATTTTTGTAAGATTTTAGAATAAGTATAACTTTAATACAAACAAATATAATTAAAATGTAATAAAAAACAAATAATATTAAAATATTTGACCTTTTATGTATACACATAAAATATGTACAGAACGAAATGAGTAAATGGAATTGTAACTATTATAAATATTTGATAAGATAAATATTAAGATAAAAGTTATTTACTTACAGATTTAGTTATTCGGAGATAAAAACGAAAATTTTCAACAAACTCACCTGAAAGCAGAAATAAAAAAAATATTAATACAAAGCCAAAAAAAAAAATACATTTTGATATTAATTTCAAGTATAAAAACCAAGGAGTGATTATCATAGAGATTTGTCATAATGAAGCAATTAAATGTATTTTATTAAAACTTAATCCTGCCACAAAATATTATATACATTTCATAAATGTAACACTGATATATATGCACATATATGGTAGACAAAGGGGTTGTTTTAGCACATGTGCGGTGCACTAGAGTGTGGTTCGCCGCGTGTGCAACCACAAAAGTGACCGACATAACCCTCGTATTATAGACCACAGTTCACTACTCAGATATTATATTGCCAACTCGTACAAGCGCACATATGTCACACATCATATGTCGTAATAAAATCCTGTTTTGATGTTCGCCTTACAGCTTTTATTTAATTAGTATTGATTTTTAATATATCTTTGTTAATGGGCATCGATTTTTTTTGGAAAATATTGTTTAATCTCTCTCTCTCTCTCTCTCTCTCTCTATATATATATATATATATATATATATATATATATATATATATATAACCATTTTCAAAATATTGGCCCAATGTTGGATAAAAACTTAATCGAATACTAAAGACTCTAAATATCTTTCCAAGACATTTTCATTGTCTCCTATTAATCACCAATCTCTTCCAAAATTCGCCTTCATTATATTTCATAATTTCATCTCTTTATCTTTGATAAAAGTTTTTTAAATTTCCTTTTATTTTTTGATTGTCATTCCATAATAATCTTTATTCATTTATTGTCTTTGCTTGAGCCCTGTTCATATCCATTTCAGTGATTTTATTTCTTCTATTATATATATATATATATATATATATATATATATATATATATATATATATATATATATATATATATATATACTATAAGCTAGCCTCTTTCTATACATTGCTGGATGAAACTTTTTTTAATTTTTTTCAATTCAAATAAAAATGTGTGTAGTTTTGATAAAAATGTTATTTTTATATAAACACTTATTTGTTATTGAAAAATTAAAAAACTGCTCGAGTGGTTTTTATTAGTGAATTTATTATATTTGATAAATTTATATAAGATGATCCAAATGAATGGACCAAAGAGTTTTCATATACAATTATTTCCTTACTATCATTTACTATCTTTGAGTCTTATTTAGGATGTTATAAATGAACATTTTTAATTATTTAAAAAAATTAAATATCTATAAATAATCTATATATAAAAGAAATATTATCAGATATATCATTTATATCATAGTAGATAAAAATATATATTATATTAAAAAGCAATTTATTTAAATAATTTGTTACATTTTTTTTTCAAAATAAATTTAAATGAACTGATCAATAGTTACTAGAGTCAGAAATAAATTTTATGAAAAATAATTAATAAAAAAGGCTCTGACGATGATGGCGTCGCTATCGACATGCATCAGCCGATATAAATATAAATTATATAATTATAAATAATAAGTGAACAATAAGTGATTATTGAACACTTTAAATTATTGTGGTGTTGAGGTTAAAATTCATTTGTGTAAAATGAATCAGCCACAGTTCCAAAACAACAAATAAAAATAATTAATTTCAATAGTAATCATTGTGAGTGAATTAAATATTATGTTTATAAATTTCATAAGTTATATATTTTTGATATTTTAAATTTTACATGAAAACAATAAATTAATTATATGAAAATATCATACAATTTTTTTTTTTATAAATATCCAAATCATTGAAATTTAAACATGCGTCAGTACTAAAAACTACATTAAATTCTTTTACGAATATTAACAAATAATTCAAGAGCAATCAAAACGTAATATTTTATCAATAGCCTCGTCCATAAAAACATTTTTTTTTATTTAAAATTCAATTAACGTAACAAAAGACTCACTCGTACACACATAACGAAACACTATTTAAATTTCACGACCGTAATAATAACGACAACAGTACGAAAGGTAATTGTTGTTGAGAGACGACACCGAACCTCGTAATGATTCACGCTTACGATTACTTCTTAAATCTCAGTCCAGGTGTGAAATAAGTATAATTGATTACACGGACATTTTCTGATGTTATCTCGACAATTTAAAAAGTCCTTATCTTCGATGCCAAGCATACGTTTTAAAATGTTCACCGTTTGTTTTGACATTTTATGTTCTCGGCTTTCACGCAATACATCACACTGATTTTTATAAATGATTCTTAATACGTGTAAGAATGTGGATAGATATTTTGTACTGGATTTATTGTTATTGACGTCGGCGTTATCATCGTCGTACATATTTTCTGTTTTAATCTATGCT
Source organism: Neoneuromus ignobilis (assembly GCA_029203775.1). NCBI lineage: Eukaryota > Metazoa > Arthropoda > Insecta > Megaloptera > Corydalidae > Neoneuromus > Neoneuromus ignobilis. The sequence goes on along the minus strand of CP092096.1, from coordinate 14,283,624 downwards.
TTGTTCTTCTAAGTATGCATTTGTTACATTTCCTAACGGTCTGTTCTTAATATCAATTTTATTTTTTTTCGAACGCAAATCTCCCGCATGACACGCGGTGATGCTAACCACTGTACTACCCAGTCGTATATATATATATATATATATATATATATATATATATATATATATATATAGAGAGAGAGAGAGAGAGAGAGAGAGAGGGGTGGGTGGGGGAGAGGGAGAGAGAAATTATTGAATAAATAAAAATATATAGGGGTTTCCAATAAGTGTTTCAGAAGTTTAACTGGAAATGAAACAAAAAATAATTAATTAGTTATTTTTTTATTTTTAAGAAAATTCTATGGTATTAATGATGGAACACAATTTCACTCATATAACCATCACGACCATAGTGCATTCGTTTAGTCCAATTTTAGTCATTTGTTCACATAATTGTGGTCCAAATTCATGAATTACAAGTTCAATATTTATTTTTAATGTTTTTATTAGTTGTTGTTTATCAGTATAAACTAATGATTTCATATAACTCCACAGAAAATAATCCAATGCAGTTAGATTAAATGATCTTGGTGGCCAATTGATGGGTCCATTTCGTGAAATAATGAACTCATTAAACTCTTGTTTCAATAAGTCGATTGAAGTTTTTACAATTTTTAAACGTTGTTGAAGTTTTAGACGTTCCATGATAATTTATCAAACTATACTGAGTTGAAATGTCAAAATGAGCTTAAAAAATCAAACATGGCTGCCATCAGCTATTAAAGTTCTGATATTTTTATTGGATAACCCTATACAAAAATAGATGAAGAAATTAAAATATAAATAATAACATCTTATATTTTAAATCTGAAAAAAATACAGATTTATCTTAATTGCTATGTGTATTTCCTGTGTATATCAAATAATATTTTACTTCCAGTAATTTATTTTATTATGTTATTAATTGTTTTGATTGAACGTAACTGTTTTTAATAATATATTTATTGAAATAACTAAGAATTATTTTTTTTCTTAATAAATATAAATATATATATATATATATATATATATATATATATATATATATATATATATATATATATATATATATATATATATATATATATATATATATATATATATGTATAAGTATATTTAAAGTCAGACATAATTGTTAACGAAACGACATAACAATTTCCACGTTGTTTCAAATTATATAGTTACGAACTAAAACTAAATTTTAATATAATCTTAGTGTCCAACAGATTGAAGTTTCTAAACAAGATCCACAAATGAAATTAGCGTACGATACAGACTGTATATTTCGGTGAACGTTTGCAAACTATTTGCGGTTTTGTGGCTGACCACGAAACTTCAGTAGCGGAGGTGCTACCTGTCCTAGACAGGCGACTCAACTGTGTATCTGTCAATTAACAACATAATAGTAATGGATGGAAATTACAATTAGCTACGGAATTAAGTTTGCAAATCTAATATAAACATATATAACGAATATGAAAACGATTAGCCAAGCATTATTGCTTGAGTTGATGAAAACTATAGAATGTACTGTAATGTTTGCTTGAAAGAGAATTGTGTGGTTGTATAGTGTTAAAGAATTTTATATTTTAGATAAATTTATGTTGAATATAATAGATATGGTTAGAACAGAAATAGTTTTTAATAACAAGAAATTATTTGAATAAATCATGCGAATTTAATTTTTGGAAGACAAAATTTATATAACCTATGAATTATATTTTACAATGCATTTAAAAGTAAGAATTTTCGAGTTATTATTATATATATTTTATTATAATAGATTTTGATTCTTTTTCAAATAGTTTTCATACATTTAAAGAATTTGAAATCACTTCAAAATTTATGTCAATATTTCTAAATAACGTAAAATATGAAACAAGTTATGAAAATATATTAAAATATTGATTTTAAATTATTTAAAAATTAAATATATTAATAGATACATAAATTTAAGTAAAATGTAATTTTAAAAATGTCTATTAGTTATAAATGTTTCAATTGAAGTTATAAAAAAAATATTGTTTTCAAATTAGAATACAAAAATTGGTTAAAATGATTTAGAGATATCAGTGTTTTTCTTTTTTTTTAAAAAAAATAACCAGTATCTAAATTTAAAAAAAATGTATATTAAAAGTATGGCACAGAAATGTTAACAGCTGGGTTGTATTTTAATATGTACATCAAATTACATTTTTAATCTCACTTTATTTCCTTAAAAATATTTTGGATATTAGTGAGGAACAAGAAAATGATTTTATCAATGTATAAAAAATAACAGGTGATGTTAGAAAAAATAAATATAATAAAGGATCATTAAGTGAGATAAATAATTTATGAGATTTAATGAATGTTACAAAAATTAGTTTATTTTCAAAATATTTATTTTTAAAGAAATAAATTTTAATTATATTTAATATACTATTTTTAAAAATGAACAAATAACAATATTTATTTAAAATGGTAGGAAAAAGCTATTATATAAAATCAATTGATAGATATAAATGAAAAAAGATAATTAATTTAAATAATATTTTTTATCTCGTTACAAAAACAATATTATTTATTTATGATAAAAAAATTAGTTGAAATAAAATTACTTATTTATTTTTAAATCTTTTACAAAACTGTTGTAATCGATTGATATATTAATTACAGTCTGTGTTTAATATTTATGAAGATTGTTAATTTTAATTGTACATTTAAAAATATTCTATCGATAATTTTTCTGTATGTCTTTTTCACACAGTCGTATAATTAAAAACATAAATCAAATCAATATAAAGAAAACATAAATAAATAAACATCCATGACGAGTTCGTGTACATGTAGGAGTTGTTTTTAACACGGACGTTCATAACAATTCTTTTTCTTATTTCACAAGCAATAACTCAAAGAATTACAAGCAATATTTAAATAAAAATATAATTTAAAAACGAGAACTGTTTAAGTTGTCTAAAGACCGTATACAATGTCGATTATTCGAGACCGTTTTGTTCGCCAATGGGTAATATAATGGCCGATAATGATAATGGTTATGACTCTACAATTGGTCTGAACGTTCGCAAGAAATCGACATTAAACTTTCTACCTGTTCAAAGGTGCACGCTTTATCTTTATGAATAAATGATACAGTTTAATGTCTTAATTCGCTTAAGACAACAACAGCGAGAATAGACGCCGTACTCGACCGTGGACAAATTCGATATTATGCAAATGACGCGTTTATGAATAATTCCGTAACCGAAGTTCTAAATATAAATTAATCTTTAATTACTTGAACAATTGCCCGCGGCCATATTTCAAATTTAATTTAATTTCTGGCGCGCCGTTCATGAACGCAGGGTTACGATTTGACCTCTTTTCATTTTATCCGTAAATTATTTTTGTTTAGATTCAATATACTTATATTTTAATTAAATGGATCGTTCATTGAATGACATCTTCGTTTCGAGTTCGAATGTTTGATTGGGATTTTCATGAATTATTAATCTTTTCGTATTCGAGTTCAAGGCTTAACGGTTTGGATAGACATTTTAATTTATGAATAATACATCCTAATTTTAGTTAATTTACTGCATTTTATATATATATTAATAATAAGAAACAATATCAACATAAAATCTCCAGTAATTATTGCAGATTGTACCCAAAAAAAATGAACAAAAGATTACCAACTAAATTAAGTATTGATTAAAAAAAATCAAGAAAGTTTTTATAAACTTTTCCAGTAAAAATATTTAATAATTAGAAAAGATAAATAATTAAAAACACACTTAATTAATCATCTGATTTTTTTTTTATTCTTGTGAAAATTCTCAATTTCTTTTTCTTGTTACTAATTATTATATACATTATCATTCTACCTGTTTTAAAAACAGTAAAATTATGAAAATTTTGATTTAGTTAACAGAAAGGGAAAAATACATTTGAAATCATATATATAATATATATATATATATATATATATATATATATATATATATATATATATATATATATAGGGTGATCCAAATGAGATTGAAGGATAATAAATGATAGCAAGAAAATAAATTATATCTAAACCTTTCAATTTCATTTAGGTCATCTATACAAAACAATAAATTTCATTTTGATTTTGAATAAATAAGAATACAGATAAATATACAAGGATATAAAATGTTAAATAAACAATCAATTTAATTGTATAATAAAATATTGCTGTTATATATATATATATATATATATATATATATATATATATATATATATATATATATTTTAATATTTATTGTTTTCGACTCGAGAAAAACGCCAATGGGTATTTACAAGCATTTCACACACGATTCTATCTACTCTATTTTGTAGAGCAACGAGGGACTATTATTATTTATCTGAAAAGAGTGTGTAATGCTGTATCGAGATGGAAAAACATTGATGCGGTATACAAGCAAGTCTTAAGTGTTATTTTATGCAGACTTGGTGCATACATGCTACTACTGCATTTAATGGCCATAGTATAAAGTATATTGGATCTCAAGTATCTACAGAAATCTTTCAATACCGTACGATATTTCAAGATTAGAGATTTATTGGAATGAAGTATTGGTTGAGTTCGATTTTATGATAAAGTTTTATTAAGAATTAAATTGTTATCGAAATTAAGTTTGAAATACAGCATTAAATATCATTCCTCTGTTAAAAAATGGATTATAAAAAAAATCCTTTTAGCTTAAAATTTGAAATTGGAGCTAATCGTTGATGTTATAAAAAGCAATATTTCTAATCTAAAATGTATCAAATTTTGTTAAAATTTTAATGACGTCCTATACAAAGACGTACACGTATTAATTTATTCTCATTTAACTGCAGAAAAAATAACAAAGTTCAAAACTGTTCTTAAAACACTGCAAAATTCTACTTTGATCATACGACAGCATGCATGACGAATATGCTAAAAGCGGTGGAATGTAAGTAAAAGGGCGATATGAGACCAAACGGTGAACGTTCACTTCCTGCCTTCCTCATTAAAATTGTCCTCTTTCGTGTAGCAGGAGCAATACGCGTCGTTGTTGTGTGGTAGCAACATCGTTACACCACTTCTCACTTCACTCGTCGTACCGACATCCATGTCTTTTGTTACTTACTCGTGTCAGAGAAAAGAGGTCGCAGTATTGTTAGATATTGTCGTTTTAACGCGCGTTTGCTGAAACACTCGACATGGGAGATGCACTTTTAGACGGTTTAGTCAGCCAGATAAACGACTCTTTGATGGAGATATATGCCATAGTTGAAGGAAGAGTGAATTTACTTGTGCTAGTTTCTTCGAATGTTAATTGCTGTTGCTATTTTTACATTCATATACACTAGTCCATTTTCGTAACTTTTGAAGTACGTGACATTTAACCAAGTTAATAATCGTTAGCGTAGTCATTCAAATTTAATATGAGTACAATGAACTCATAGTTACTTTTAATAAATGTTTTTGAACAATACTTGTCAACTTTTTAATATTTTAAAATATTTTTTCAAGCAGTTAAATAATTCAGATATAAAAATATACTATACATAAAACACGAATAAAGAAAGTTAAAAATATTTTTTCTGTTAGATTTTTTTTAAATAAACTGTTTTTACTAAAATGAAATATCAATTCTCCTTTACTAGTAATTATTGTTTTAAAAAAATATTTCATATATAATTAAAATTTTCCTTATTAAAATTATTTATTGGATAAAAAATAAGTTAATAAGGCTTTACACTTTTTTTCCACATTTTTGATTTATTGTATTTTATTTTATAGGGTAGTTGAAATGGCACTAAAGAGTTTAGACATACATCTTACTATCCCTTACTAACTTTCAATCTCATTCAGACCACTCTACAAAAATTATATTATTTTTGAAGACTTTTCTTAGAATTGATTTATTTCATTTCAAGACAATTTTTATAACTATTTTCAAATAGTTTTTTTCATTTATATAGTATATACTTCAATAAACAAATTTTGAAGTTTTTTTTGTAATTTATTTATAATAATGAGAGATTTTATTATTGGAAGAGGAAAAATGTAATCAAATTCAACTGAGAGTTTAATAATTGATTAAATGTAGGTTATGTTATTAATTTTTTGTACACACATACATTTATATATATATACTTGTGTGTGTATTAATAAACTAAATTTATTCGCGTAGAAAAATATCAACAGCACTTAATTTCTGAAAAGTATTTCAAAGAAACTTAACCTAAACGATGCTTCGAGCAAAGACAAATATTTATGAACATGTTTATGGCAATATATTTTTAATGAACGTAAATAGGGGATCAAATAACCGTACAAACATGGAAAGACCGTGGGTGGTGAACGAAAACACCCCGAGTTATGGACACCAGAGCACATATTTAAGAACTTAAGTAATAAACCTACTTCAGTCAGCGAGACGTACGTTTTTTTTTTCCATTCTCTTCACTGATAAACAATACATTATTGTTGCGTTCATTCATTCGTTTAGTCGAACGGAAACGTACAGGTGAATTATGGACGAAACGATTTTAATATCTTGTATATCGGTATCGTTCGACAGGCATTATGTCGCCCACGGTTTTTTGCCTCTTATTCTTATTTAACTGTTTGTTTTATGTTACATTCGAGCTTATATGATTTATTGAGATATGTTTTAATAACAATAAACTTTTTATTATACAACCGGTGTATTTATCTTCTGTAATTTCTTGTATAAAAGTTTTTAACATTCTTGTAACGTGCTTAGTCTTCATAATTTTTTTTCTTTATATTATATATATAAATACACACATATATAAGTATTTTATAAATTAAAAAAAACACAAAAAAATATCAGATTTTCTAGAGAAAATTAATAATCTTAAAAGTTGATGAATTATTTATTTCTTTAGAGATTTTATATTTTATTTCATTCTATATATATTATATGAAAAATATTTTTTGTATATTATTGTCACTTCATTTACATCAACTTGAATCAATGAATTGTATTTAAATCAAATAATTATAATTGATATAATTTCACAAGTATATTTTTCAAACAACTGCTTTATAAAATCGAATATTTAAAATATGTATAAAAAAACGAAATCATCTTCAATCTATTGTAATATAAAAGTTATTATATGTCGAGTCGAAGCATGTTATTACTTTTTCTTGACAATTAGACTAATGACCCATCAAATAAACTGTATAATAATAAATAAACATAAGGAAAATGTTGGTATGAGTAGACACTATTAGGATATTCAATGCATAAATAATCGACCGCGTCATTTTTTTTTATACTCAATAAGAAAATATGAATACACAATGAGCAATTACTTTTTTCCCATACGGACAATTATATCGACCGAACGAGATGTCTGATTGATGTCGAGTTCGACTCTAGAACATCTGTCTCAATCAATTTAAATGGTAAACAACTTAAGTCCGCTTTATTCATGAAACAATAAACCATTTGTAATTTTAACGCATCACCTGCTCCATAAATAAAATAAACATTATTTACAGACAACAAACTAATTATAAGACGTGTTTACTTTTTTTTACAATTTTTGTTTACATATTTTATTTATAATTTGAATAATAATAAAATGTAGTCATGAAATGAATGAAAGTAAAAATTGAAAATACAAATTTCGAATATGGAATTAATTTTATATATTTTTTTAATTACTGAAAATATAATTTTTTAGTTATATGAAAATAATTTTGACTACATGATAAATATATCTATCCATAAATCTAAATTTAGAAACAGTTGTATTATTATATGGTCAGATTCATGCAAGAACGATCACATCATTCTTTAAATAATAAATCCAATACAGAAATTCATCTTTCTGTTGATTCATTGTTTGAATTATATACAAAACGCACGCTACGTCCTAAAAGTAGAGCAAAAGAAATATCTGATATACATATTTTTATACCCACGCATCATCACCATCACTCGTCCATCTTCATCTCGTCGCTAGTCGACAGAAATTTTCAACTTCTTTTTAATAGCTTTCGTTCGCTACTTTAATAACAGTTATCCAACGATAATAATACACTATTATGAATTAATTATTCTGTCTGTAAAGCAAACACAGCTGAGCTGTGTGGATGGTCTTTATAATTAACGATTGAACATTTCTGAATACTTGGGAGGTTTTTAAGTATTTCATTACTGTACGAGTATTCATTCTGTATTATTATATCTCTGGATATTGGTTTGGATCTCTTGATACGATTAAATTATGTACATAAAAACGAATCGGATTTTAAGAACGTTGTACCAGTTTCCATTATGTATATATAGATCTTGAACTATATTAATTATAACTGTATTACTGTAATAATAGCAACTGGAGATGTAATTATACGATTCGTATACATATGTAATTATCCAGTGACAGATTACATCATTGCAAATTAAATATTTGCAGAAGAGTAGGTTTTTTTTTCGTATCCGGAATGAGATTTTAATTTTTAATTATTATTTTTAATCATAATTACCTTTAATGTAAAGTCTTTCTACGAATGAATGAAACTGTGTTCAATTCTCAACTTATGAGATGTTCTTAATAGATTTTAAAAGTTATTTAAAAAAATAGAATCTACATACTCATTGAATTTATCTATCTATATATTTAATGTTATAAAAAATATTGTATTTACATATACTAATTGGTGTAATAAACATTACATTTTATTCATAATTCTGCAAAAAACAAAAACATCCATTTTTAACTTCTGAAATTCTTTTTTAAAAATAATCAATTAGAGTATAAGAAGTTATAATAAATTCGCGATTTCTTTACATCTACTACACATGTAATAAAAGTTTTATGGTTCTATAATTTACGAGCGATTTTAATACAGGAAAATAAAAATTGGCCGTGTTCCAAAACGGAACGTTATCATATTTAAAAGGAGTATTATGTGGAAAACAAGTACATAAGTATAAAATTATTTGCGCATTTACATTATAACGACCACAAAAATGGTACGTACAAACATCTTCAAATATATGTTTTCGAAGTTAGAGCACTTCAAAATATATTTTATGTATTTTAAAATTCAAGTATGCCGCTTATCGTTTATTATAACAGTCGATTCGTAACTTTTGTAAACATTATACATATAGAATTTTTTTTACATAGAGAGAAAATAAAAAAAAATAATAAGATATTTAATATAAGATACTTTAGTGGGAATTATTATTTTTATTTATTAATTTGTACATTGATTATTTACTTCATTTTTATAAATAAATTGAAAAATTGTAAATTTCTTACAAGATAAAATATACTATAAAATTATTCAAAAATTAATTCCGAGATTAAAAATAAATATATAAAAGTAGAATAGGTGTATTGATGTTAAATTTGCATAAATAATAGCATCAAAACGTTAACACGTATCGATTTTATAAATCAGAAACGCATTTTTATGTAATATCAAATTTACATTTTTTAAATTTTATACAGCTGCTGAACACAGAATAGCGTAAAACGTTCTTCCCAAATCTGTATTAGGCATTCATCTGAGCCGTATAATCATTTTATCTAAATCAATCGATTATACTTTTTTTACCTATCCGTAATTCAGAACAGTTAAAAACGTCACCGACAAACGAAAACAATAAATATTCTGTACCGATATTACTCCACATTCGAGATTAATTGTTGAAAAATATCTCGACCGGCTGTAAGTCCCAAAAAAAAAAAAAAAAACAATAGAATAATTTACCGATGTGCAATATAATTTACATAATGGATGCTATGGTCGTTCGACTAGGCATCCGATAGCATCCGAAGTGGCAGGGGCGTGCAGTTGGTAAAAACTAAGAGCGGGTCTCTTTCGCGTATAAATCAAGGCGTATACAGCCATGAGAGCATCAATAAATATTGCTAACGAGGTTGGGAAAACACACCATACACTTCATAATGGCGTGTGCTTATTGCAGTGTGGGCAAGTAGGTAGCTAGAGCTACGTAGAGACGATAGACCCTGTGGACGATGTACACGATGGATGGATGGCGAATATTGCTATCCATGAATTATATTCAGAATATAGTGATTTTTTTTCAGTCGTTGTTTTTTATTTGATCGTTTTTAAATTACAGATTTTGTCAGTTTGAAATTTATTAAAAATGTAACATACTTGAACATAGGATATAAGTTTTAATGTTGTTTTTTATCTATGAAATATCTATATCATGATATAAATATCACACAAATCATTTATATTTCGAAACTATTTGGGTTTCAACTAAAAAATGTTTTTCTAGAATTATAATTGTTGTTTTTTTCGATGATTCAACAAATATTGATATAAGTTCTTGTATGGGAAATTGAATTAAATTGTAAAATTAGTTTTTCATTTATTAATCAATAAAGAAAATAATTTAGATATCATTCAACTATTTTAAAATAATATATATAGGATGATCCAAAAGAGATTAAAGTGTTTAAATATATTTATTTCTTTACAATCGTTTTTATACTTCAGCCTCATTTGAATTATCTTATATATCTTCAAGAAAAAACAAATTTATAAAAATGACTAAAAGAAGATTTTTTTGAGGTTTTATTACTCTAAAGCTAAATGGGATATGGAGAAGAAACAAAGATATTGGTTCAGTTCAAATATAAGGCCACAAATAAGAGTGAAGGATGGTGAAGAATAGTAAATGGTAGTAAGGGAGTAAATGTATGTCTCAATCATTCAGTCTTTTTAGAGAGACCTTGTAAAAAAAATTAAGAGAGATTTGTATTCAAAAATAGATAGAAAAAGGTTAATTTTGATGCTGATGATGATATTTGATATATTGAAAATTATTAAATATAACATAATATAGATAAATTAAGAATTTGACACTTTCAAAATTTAAATATATTTTATAATAATTTACAATATTTCACATATATGTACATATATATAATCTAAATTCGTTATTTTTGTTATATATAGCTGTCATAATAATAAAATTTGTAAACTTGTTTTATTCTTGCATTTTCTACTTTTATATTCATTTTTATTCTAAAAACTAAACATGATTTCTACAATTTTTTTTAAAAAAAATCATTGAAATAATATTTGTATGAATTAACTCTCTCGAATACTACTTTTTCATTTTCTTTCTCTCCTTACAGTCCTTATAGGACAACTGATAATACTAACCCAGTAGAGATTTTTTAAATATTACTATTATACGACATTATAATTAAAATAAATCATATGTTGTTTATAAATATTTTTTGCACGAGTTTTAAAAAAATTACTAATAGAATGTTTCAAATCACAAACTAATAACATGAAATGTACAAGGATATAAAAATAATATAAATATTTTTTAATACCTTGATTAATAAATTTTATTGCAATTTGCAAATTTTATTACATATAAAAAATATAAATGAATGAATGACTAATGAATAAAAGTTTCTCTTTGTATATTTATTTATAATTTTATATATTTTTATAGACAGATATTATTTTAGTGGCATTTTAAAAATTAATACAAAATAAAATTTTATTTGTATTGCTTACCGCTTTTTAATACTTATTAACGATACAATAAATTCGAATACTTTAACACTTTTATATAAAATAAATATATTATAATGTAATTTAATTCAACAGATATTTTTAAATATTATTACGACCATAAAATTCTAAAGAAATGAATAGAATTCATCATCAGGCATTTCATTACGTTGAACATTATATTAAATGTTATGCTAAAATGTAATACTGAAAAAAACATCAAAACAAGTGTTTAAATATATTTTTATGGCTTTGTACCGGCGTTTATTATTACACCACATCTAATATATACGTAGCTGGAAGCACACACCAGGATCTGTTAAATTCGTTATTAATGTTAATTCTTTGTTCCAGGTAAGTGTGTGCCTACTACTGTTCGATTTAATGAATATAAACCGATATTTGTGAGTATAAAACTGTTGATCGAAATATAAAACCGTTACCGACACACACTTTCGACTTTAATAACGTATTAAAAACAAGACTATAAATTAATTAATCAATTACTCATTAACATTGTAATACAGTCTACTTAAATGTTATAAGATTTATAACGATCCTTTAATACCCGCATGTTGAATCAGTTTATTTGATTCTAGTATACCGCAAGCTTTTATGTTTCGTCTTAATAAGATATGTGTCTTCATTATGCCTTTGTGCGTTTTCATTTGAATTTGGATGAAAGCATCATACTGCTTAACAATAAAATTTTATTGCTTGGAAGATAAACGATGGATGTATTTTTCAAGAAATGTGTTTTATATCAAAATATTTACAAGGTTTTTAAATAATCATTAATTATATATATATATATCAAACATATATAACGCTATTAATAGTTAAAATTAGAAAAAAATCTATATATATTAAATTTAATTATATACAATATGCAAAAATGTATTAATTCAAACGAGTATATTTAATATATTCATGAAACATATTCATGAAGCATATAAAAATAATGATTTAATGTGCACAGAAATGTAAACATTTAATTATAATTCGCGAATGAATAATGTGAAAATAAATGAAACTAATTTATTCAGAAGATTTTCCATATATAGGAATGGTAACAACACGATATAGGTGGTGATATTTGTAAAAGTAATTTGTACAAAGGAACGATCGCAAATCAAAGAGATGTTAAATTCACTGTTGACGGTTGCTACATCATGAACGAAATTAGTGGAATTTAATTTGATGTAGTGGTTGAACTGAATGTTGAGTATGAAATATACGTTTCGGTCAGTTAACATACGTTGAATTAATTGAACTCAATTTACGACTCTTTTTGTTAAATATCTTTGTGTATGATTATATTTTATTACTATGTAGCATGGAGCTTGAAAAAGGATACTTTATCATGTTTTCTGATGAAAATTATAGATGATTTTATCTGGACAGCACGAAGAGTTTTTATTTAAAAATAAAAAAAAATAAAAATGATTATACATCAATAGGAATTAATTAGTAAAAAGTATTTTAATAGTTTATAATTTTGTATCAATTGAAAATTAAAAATTTAATTCGTTTCTCTATTAGATTTGTATATAGTTTAAAAAATTGACATGAGTTTACAAAAAAATATTGAGTTAAAATTATAATTTCAAATTTTTATTCAGATTAATCATGAAAATATTAATAACTTTTATATAAAAGGAATATTAAATTTTATAAAAAAATAAAAATTTCAAAAAATTAATGAAATATTTTAATATCTATAGTTTATTTAAATAATTATACAGATGAATCTTATTTTTTTGTAAAAATACTTTTTTATTAAAAAAATATATTTTAATACAAATGAATTACTTATCACTATACTATAAGATTTTATATATGTTCAATAATCTATTAAGTGATTAATTGATGCTTAAGTAAATTTTCTAGAGTATAAAAACAAATAATTAATAAATTATTATATTAAAAAAAATCATTAAATTGTATTGAAAAATAAATATATTACTCACATATATGTGTGTGTGTGTGCAATATCAAGCAAAATATTTACAACTATAGTCAATAAATTACTATAAATTAATCTCTAAAAAAATCAAAGAAAAATTTGTTATTTTGAATTAAATAGACATATTTTTCAAATAACTGATTATTATTTTTTGAAACGAAAATAATATCAAAACAATATTTTTATAAGTAAATTTATAACAAATTTATTTTGATAAAACAAATAATTTCGTTTATAGAAAACATTTTCCAACTATGATAAAAATGTTTGAGAATAATAATTTTATATAATGTACTGTTTAGTGATTTTTTCCTATTCTATTTATTTTTGACAACAATTAGAATTTTTAGAGCATTTTAGAATCTACTAAGAATACATTATTTAATATAAAGGTTATATTAAAAAATATTTATCAGTTTTTTTTAAAAAAATGGAATTGAAATCAATAGTTGAAATTTGAGAAAAAATATCCAAATGAAACGTAGAATAAATCGGAACTATGATCCAATCGAATTTAATCTATATTAAATATCGAACTGAATTGAATCCATATTGAATAACATCGAACTGAATAATTTATTTTAAACAAGTCGACGGATTTTTTTCACATTCGTCAGATTTATGTCTTAACTAGCTAACAAAGCGATGCGTACAAAAGATTTCAACGACAGAAAAATCTGTTCGGTGAAAAAAAACTCCCCCAATCTTACGATCCGTCGCAAAAGCACGAAGAAGATTTACATCGACGCCTCACTGTCACCCTACGTACAATCGTCACCATCGCGATATCGACGAGACGATGACGACAGAGGATTAGCCCAATCTGATGTGCTGGGGAGATGGTTCCGTTAGTGGGATAGTTCCGTTAAAACGTACATTTATATATGTACGTCTCGTGTTAGGGATTGTATATCGCGCTGATTGATTCGTAAAGAGCCACTTGACGCACGACTTATCTGAGTGAGGTGGACGTTATGCACGAACAAGGACTGTTATTGAATTTATATTTTTTTTATGCGGTCTGTCTGCTGGTATTCATATCGATCATCATTGCAAGTTGTGTACTATAATCTTGTTTGTTGGCACACTCGTAACTATTTTTAAAATTATCTTATTTCTTTACACATAAACATGTAATCAGAGGGATTCATAAATTCGATCTGAAGTTTTTAATAATTTAATGATATGTATTTATTTCTTCATTTTAATCAAGAGTAGAATTTACGAAATCGAAATAAGAAATAATTACAAAATAATTAAGTAATTTTAAAATTCACTTCTTGGCAAGTGAAAAACATATATATAAAATATTAAAGTTACTTAAAGAGATTCTAAATTCATTATTTTCTTAACTTGATACATTTTTAATATTTGATACAATCAAATATTTTAATAAAAATCTTTCTAAAAAATATTTTAAAAAATAAAGAATTTTTTTATAAACCCTCATTTAACTTTTTATCAAATTATTTATTTTGTTTTACAATTACAATAAAAATAAAAATATTTATTGTTTCTCGTTTCTAACTGACAGTAACAAATGTATATAAAAATATTTATTTTCTCCGAGATTTAAATATAAATATGTTTAAATAATTTCAAACACGAAATACACAGACACATTTGTCCAAATGAATTATATTGCATTACAAGACCCAAGACATATTCATTCGTATTCTAACAAAACATAAATTGTACGCTCGGCATTTACAAGGCATTCCTTTTGAATTACACGGTTCAATCATTCTTCTTCGCTGTGTTTTACCCTATGATGAATGTCAGTCTAATGAAGGGTTGTACAACTCACCACTTACCGATAACTACCACTCTAAAGGGTCGGACGATTAGTGGCTGATGACCGTATGAAAAATGTAGACCCATTAGATAACTACATAATAGTTTTTTTTTGAAAAAAAAACCTGTATGGACGTCGACTGTATCGATGCAGCACGTGAGACCAATTGTTTTATAAAGTTGTGATACAATAATTATTGTGGGTTCGACACGTTTCACAAGATATTCATGTTTGATATTGTTAAGTGCGTTGAAAGTACCAGACAACACCGGTTCTTATTTCAATTATCTTAAAAGTAGACATAATTCACATTCACCGACAAACATAGCATTTATATATATATATATATATATATATATATATATATATATATATATATATATATATATATAAACACACAAATTATAAAAGTATTTTTAAAAAAAATCAGTTAACAAAATATGTTGCCTTTGTATGATATTAGGAAAAATACAAAAACGTGTAAAAATAATACAATCCCTGGTACTTGATTTTGATAATTTTTTATTATCTTAAAAAAAGTTTATCCATTTACCAGATTTCCAAATAACAGTATCTGACAATTGGAGATTATAGACTACTTAATTTCTTAAATTATTAGAAACTTTCTTTCTACATATACACAATTATCAGTTCTTTCTCAATTCACTGCTGGGTGAAGACCTTTCTTAAAATCTTCCACTTTGACATATTCAATACTTTCTTTTTTCAGTCCATTCTGGCGAATTTCTTTAATTATCTTTCTCATATATCCACGAATCTCTCTCTCTTTCTCTATATATATTTATAGTCAGTTTCCCAATCAATAATTTTCCTTATCAATCAGTGATTGTCTTTTCTTGCTACATTTCCATTTCAAACTTTTCATTTTTATCATCATATTCGTAATTTTTATTTTCTCTAATATATTCATTTCTCTTCATATCTTGTTATGTAATTTTCAATATATATCTTTCTATACTTCTCTGAGTTGTCCTGAGTAGCAATCGTTCTAGTATTCAAGACCCATTTTTTTAAAGAAAGTCAGTATACTGTCTTTCGTGTTTAGTTTACTTCTTGTATTATTCATGTGATTGGAAATTATATTCCTTCAATCATAAGGAAAAAAATCAAGACCCATATTTCACTGATATATATAGTTTTTTTAAGCGTGATAGGACTTTAAATTGAATCTCTATCGAAAGTTTTATTTAACCTAAAACATCCTTTATATGGCAATAATAATAAAATTACTTTTAAAAATACACTAGTATTATCAGTTGAAATTTCTATTTAAAAAATATATTGAATGACGATTTGAAAACGATTTTTAATTCTATATTGTGTAATTAAAAACATTTAAATGTAAAATTATCAATGTTTCAATTTTTATATAAGAACAGATTTCAATTTGATTACTTTGATAATAATATTAAAAAAAAAAAAACTATATATATTTGATAGATCAAACGATACTTTATCTAAAAATACACGTTACACTTTATTGCCTTAAACTATATCGTGTAATTATTTAATTACGTTAGATATCTGTTTTATTTAATTAATTTATTTTAGATTTAATTAGTCGTATAAAATCATTCAACATCATACGAATAATAAACGTTTAAATACAATTCAATTATCTGCATATAATATTTTTGTAAATTGTGAGGTTTAATGTATTTAAAACTTAAAATCCTGATCTAAAACATTATTATTTAATGTTATAATTTCAAATTCGATTCCAAAACAAACATGTATCCCAAAATATTTTTTATACATTTTTCATCTAAACATATGCATGCCTTAAATAAAATATTTTACCGATAAAAGCATACATTTTGTAAATAGAGGGAAGTTGTAATAAAAAGGGAATGTTTATCAAGATTTAATGCGGTAATAAATGTTATTTCCATGTTATAAAATGTATTTTTGTATTTAAAACTATGTACGAACATGACTGGAAAAATTTCGATTTTTTTGTAAGTTCCAATAATATATGTTAAATTATATGATTTGAATTTATTAAATTGAAATAATGTAAACATTTTCAAAATATTCCATCTTTTATTTTTTTAAAATTATATTTTAAATTAAATTCTATAACAAATCCATACTTGATTATTAAAAATAAATATGTAGATAAAAATTTAATTTCCGTTGGATTAGAAAATCAATCGATTTTATATAGCGAGTTTGGAAATTTACTTATTGAAAATATGCAGATCACGTTTGGGTCTAACACATAAACTAGAAGATTGGTACAACTTAATCTGACTGTATTTAATAATTATTAATTTAATGCATAAGTTATACTCAAGTTAATTAATAACAAAATTTAATTGTAATTGAATAATTGGGACGGATCATTCATCAATTATTTTCAAATAACTTTATTTTATAATTCGATCGAATCGTTTAACAAGATTTTAATAATTAAACAGAAAATAAATAAATAATATTATTCTTTAACATATTTATCCATAATTATTAGTGTGATTCGAAAAACAGATTTCTCACAATGATACGAAACAACTAAAAGAATTTCACAAGCTCATATTATCTACATACATAACCAGTAATTTTCGTATACCAGATACAATTGTGTTGTCTGATACAGCATTTTCGCCTTTAGCGAAGATGTACAAACTCCTACGTACTATAATAACAACCCTTGTTTCACAATAATTACATATCCTGGTAGTTTGTAAAATCATTGTGTTCAAAGCTGTAATATGATCAGACGTCCAATAATTGACAAACAAAATCGTTATGTTTTATTGCACGACCGAACCAAATGAAACGTTCGTTTTATGACCTTGCCTGCTTTTTCAAATACTTGTCAAAAAAATATATATTTCTGTACAGACGATTGTTCCACATAATTATTTTTAATATCTTTTATTTTAAATTTTTATGCCGATATATATATATATATATATATATATATATGAATACCTCGCATAGTACGGTTAATCGGTTCCACTGATTTGCCGGACTATTTAAAACCGGACTAATCGAAACATTAACTAAATACAAAAAACGTTAATTGGTTCCAAACAATTTTTTTTCCAGTTTTTCAGTAAATAAAACGAGGGTAAAATATTCAAATATTTGTATGTATCAACAAAATAAAATCAGGGGTTTATACACTCATTTTAAATACATTTTAAATTCATTTTCAATTAAAATTTAATTATTAAAAAATTGACTTTACTCTAGAGTTACGAATCGAAAACTAATAGAAAAAGAAAAGACCACAAAACTAGAACTACGTATGCACATAATTATTTATTTGGAAATTTAAAACCGTAATATATTGAAACCGTTCTAATTGGAGCAGTACTATGCGAGGTATCCTGCATATATATATATATATATATATATATATATATATATATATATATATATATATATATATATATATAGGGTGGATCAAATGAAATTGAAAAAGGTAATATATATGTTTAAACATTCAATCTCATTTGGACCACTCTATGTATATGTGTATGGCTTTTTAATAAAGATAAACGTTTTAATTGTCATTATTTCCTAAAATTTTTCATTTGGACAAAAATGAATATTATTTCAATTTAATCGTTTTAGTAAAATATTTATTTTTATTTTATTGTTACGATTTTAGTGTGCAATTACTTATTTCGTTCGAAATTGAAAAATTGTTCTTCGATTACATTTCCCTCTCACTAATTAATTAAATACATAAATTAATTTTTTTTTCAGGTGAAATGTTTTTATTAAAGTTGCATCATTATTTAATTTAGAATATTTATGTTATAATAAAAAAAGATTTAAATACTGATTTATATTTTTAACTTTTTTAAAGAATACATGAATAAATGTTAGAGTGAACATAAACTTTTATTAAATTATTTTTTTAAAAAAATATATAATGCAAAAACTATAAAAAAAATCGAAAAATGAAATTTACTATTTTTCCAGTATTTTCTTTGTTATTGAAAAAAATTGTGAATGTATTTAAAGATTTTTCCACAATACCTCAACTAATATCCAGTAGTCAAGTGTAAGATTTTCTTTTACACCTACTATACGTATTTTTTGGAAAAAATACCAACATGGATATTATTCACGTGTATGTGTACCAAATTTATGTCGGTCATACTATAGACGTCGTCGCATGACAAAGTGCATAAAGTATATACCTGTTGTTAAAGCATTGCGTGCATGAAAAGTGGGTTCGATCTCGCGACCATGGTTTTTGTAAGTGGTGGGCGGACTTAACATTATTGACGTTTCGTTGTTGTCGAAACGATTGCATGTATTGCTCGCGGGAAGGACGGAGAGTTAACAAGCACACGGCAATAACGATATTGCAAATGTAACACGTTCGCCCGATGGGGCTGAATGAAGAGAACGACAACGGCGAACAAACGACACGGCCAAAAGAAAAAATCCGCGTTCGAACAATCCTAATTGAAAAATTGGTCTAACGTGTGAAATCGTAATTTCGCTTGTGAATTCATTTAAATATGCGTGTGAAATATAATTTCATTTATATATATATATATATATATATATATATGTTTATATATATATACACACACACACACACACATATATATATATATATATGTATATATATATATATATATATAAATTGTTTTGTTTTCGTTTTACAAGCAATCGTTACATTTTAATTTATTTTAATTTTATGGGATTGAGTTTTAATGTCAGCTTAATATATAAAATAACATAAATATATATATATATATATATATATATATATATATATATATATATATATATATATATATATAGGCGTATTTTTACGAGTAGATTATAATTTACGCAACATTTTTATCAACTTTTTATAACACAATCTGAATTAAAATAATAATAATAAAATAATAGCGTAAAGTATGCATACTTGAGGCATTAATATATTTTTAATATAAATTCCAGTTTTTTTAAAAACCTCTCTCTTCAAATTATTATTAAGAAACTTTTTTATGACGATATTTTTTTAATTTGAATTTATTTTACGAGACTCGGTTGATTTTATCTGTACTATTCTTAAATATATATTTAAGAAATATAATTGGAGACATATATAATTATACTAACATTATTTATATAATTAAATAATGTGGATATTTGTATAGACGATTGGTATGAGAGGATTTATCTTCTATAAAAATTATTAATATAAATTGTACATATTTTTTATGTAATTAGCAGTGATAAAATATTAGACATTTTTTTAAATAACATTTTGAAA
Organism: Neoneuromus ignobilis; assembly: GCA_029203775.1. Lineage (NCBI taxonomy): Eukaryota > Metazoa > Arthropoda > Insecta > Megaloptera > Corydalidae > Neoneuromus > Neoneuromus ignobilis. Next base: position 14,263,043 of record CP092096.1, on the reverse strand, counting down.
ATTGTTTACATGAAAAATGAAAATTACATTTTTTTTATTTAAATAATCAATATTAAACAGAAACAGTGACGCTTGAAATATACTGCAATCTTGCATCTTAGCATAATTACTAACTTCAGTAAAAGCTTTTAGCATTGTACTGAAACGAGGAATTTGTGATAATTAAAAGCTTTATTCTTAATAAGAATTCTAGCTAAAAGATTTGCTGTCTTGGATTTGAAATACTTATTATTTGTTATAATAATTATATATAAATGAATTGTGAAATGTGATATTTATAATGAATTGGCTATTTGGAAGATTTTTTTATAAATATTAAATAGGAGAAATTTGTTTAAACTGAAAATAAACATTTTATTTAATACAGATTAGAATAAAACGAATAATAAACTCAAAAAAATATTTCGATGAAATAAAAAAAAATAACTCTTTAAATAAATTTTTTATTGAAATTTTAATCAGATTTTTTTCAAAAACTCTTATATATATTTTTTTATTTTTATAATTTTCAGTAATTATTGAAAATGATTAAATTCTTAAGTTTAGAATATGATTGAAGATTATTTTATTTGAAAATGTTGAGTTATTGATATGTTGCTACCTAAACAATAAACATGACTATTTGGAATTTCCTGATGAATAATGTAATGTATATTCTCATAATTATAAACTTTAGTTCGTCATTAATCAAATATTATCCGAGTATTAATTACCTAAAATCTATAAACACTATGACATTATTCGTAATGATTAAGAATGAAAAAAAAGTATGATTGAATAAAAACGAACTAACTGTTCAATACAATGCATCGTTTAGTTAAGAGATCATCTAAGCTACAATTCACACAGATGTCAAAAGAAAAAAAACAATGGCGCATGTCCATCGCTGAACAATAGACGAATAATTGAAAAAAAGAAACAAGACTAGCCGATATCGAGGGACTAGAAGTGAGAACGAATATAGACACACGATTGTTCAAAAAAGACATTAATCAAGCGGAAAGAAATAATGACATTCCGAGCGGTTAACAAAAACGCGATGATGACTACTACCACTACTGTTAAGTCAGATGAGACGTCGTCGAATATGTGTGTGTGTGTTCTATTCTGCGGGGAACCAAAGAAACTATGTCTACGGAAACAATTATCTACCCTTTACCACTTGAATGCAACGTTTGAATGACTGCTTCTTCATTTCTTTGTGGTTTTGTCATTAATTCTATTCCACAGGGTAGTATTGTGATTTTAATCAGTGAATATTTCGAATGTATTTCAATTATGAAACGAATATTTACATATGTTGATACAAAGATCGGTTTGGAATTGTTGTATTTGATTTATTGAGCTGTCGTTGAAGATTTGATAAATATTGTTCGATGATAATAAACCAACGTTGTAGAGTTACGTTGTCTGTTTTAATTGTCTAAATGTTACTCAATTAAATATATACAATGTTATTCATAAAAGACTACAAGTCAAAGTTCATATTACTTAAAGACATTCTGTTTGTCGTTTTCTTGACTCATCAGAAATAATTTAGAGGCTTATTAATTTTTTAGGCAAATTAGTTCTTCTGATATAATCAAGTTGTACAACTTATAAACATACACACACAATATATAGATAGATTTAAGATAATTCAAATATGAATTGATTAATAAAACTATTCATTTTTTTAAGAAAAAAATATGAATACGGTTCTGATAATAAATTTCACTTCGACATATATCTGTTTTACTGCTACTTCATTGAATATTAAAGAACTCCTTTTGTGAGCCATAATTATTGAAAAAGGTCGCACAACTTCCTCTAATTCCTATTGTTCACATTATATGAATACAATTTAATATCTTTCGAATACATAAGAACATTATAAAGTTTCAAAACGATTATGAAAAGAAAATAAGTAGTTGCAAAAATATGTAAATCGTTTTATTATACTTGATAAAATTTTCTAAAATATACGAATGTAATATTTATATTTTTTTAAAAAATAACCATAAGATATATTTTATTCGTCCGATATATCTCAACGGTTTATAAATCAATGTTCCTGCACACTTATTTAAACTCAAACGACTCGTGATTAATGATACACAATGATGTCGAATATCTTCCGAATTCACGTCCCATCAATTCTTACTTTCCCAGCACGACAAAGTTTCAATTTCATAAAACACACGCTCTGTTACATCTTTGAAGTGAACACGATTTCGACTTGGTCGTACAACGTAAGTTTTCTTTCTCAATTTACATATAATGCAACGCGGCTGGGATCGTCTATATGTCCCAGAGGATCGGACCGAACCTTTACAACAACTCGAGCACAGGACATGAAATATGACAATCTTAATGCCATTCATCAATTATTTTTTATGAGTACATGTACAGTCTTTATAAGAGAACACACATTTATTTATTTATATATATATATATATATATTTGCGGTCACATCGATTATTTGATGGATTTTATTTTTTTGCTACTTATATAATTTCATTCTTTTTTTGTAAGGTGTGTTTATATTAATACATTTATATACACGCTTTTCGTGATAAATTATTGCATTAATAATATACTTTTTCTTTTATACAAAAACTTGTGCGTGCAACTATTTATGACTAAGTACCTTAAGCTAATTCCTTTCTAACAGCCTATCGGTCGGACAGAAAAGCAATAAATATTAATATAATAACTGATAACAAAAAAGAAAATACTACAAATTTTGCACGAATATTTGCACTGTATTTATACATACATATATACATACATATATATATATATATATATATATATATATATATATATATATATATATATATATATATATATATATATATATATATATATATATATATATATATATATATAAAATTTCAAATTAAAAAAAGTATGTTAAACAGTATAACTAATATTTAAACATCGACTTATATAATGTTTATATAATATATAGGATAATCTAAATGATACTGAAGGATATAACTTTTAGACTCGGTTTACATTCTTTAATCTCATTTAGGATAACTGTATTAAACAATTTTATATACAAATAAGACTTATTATAAAGTACTACATTGAAATTGTAACAAATGTATCGTCATTTTATAACTTATTTAACACAATAGTCGTTAAAAAATATCGTGACATTTTACTTCGATAATCTTTTGTATGTTTCAAATGTACTTTAAAAAAAATTAATATTTTTATCTCTTATTATCTGAATAGAATTATTTAAATTAATTTCTATTTAATTTATATCGATCTGAATTTTTAATCTGAGTTATTCAAAACGTATTTACTTTTAAATATTTCTGAGAAAATTTGATACATTCGAAAATAGAAAGAGAAATATATTAGGTTGGCAAATATCTCCCTTCCGCCTTCTGGTCTTTTGAATTTCGTGGCTATGAAAAAAAAAAAAAAAAGCGGAAGGGAGATACTTGCCAACCTAATATTTAATTAATGTTTTTATAATTTATTTTCAATATATATATATATATATGTGTGTGTGTGTGTATGTGTGTGTGTGTATGTGTGTGTGTGTATGTGTGTGTGTGAATATGTGTGTGTGTGTGTGTGAATATGTGTGTGTGTGTATAATCAGTACTCACAACCTCTCTCTATCCACTATTGGATAAAAATATCTCCCAAAATTTTTTACTTTGATCGAAATGTGTGTTATATGTGTATGTATGTATGTGTATGTATGTATGTGTGTTACTCAACAAGATACATTTTTTAAAAAAATTGTGCGCTGCTGATAGGATACCCTATATATATCTAAAATACAATTTTCAGGTTTTATTTAAATTTTTTTGGGTTATTTGAAATACATGATGGCAGTCATATTGATAAAGCTCTATTAGACGATTGATATTATGTTTAATGTTTCGTGTAAAGCAATTACAATTGAATATGAATAAGTAAAAAAAATATATCTTACTTGTCCAAAGCAACATTAGTCAAAACTAAATACGCACTGTAAAAGTCTATTGTTCTTTCCACCACACTGTTCACACATAGCACACAATCGTTTCAATTGAATGACAATCCCTTTACGATCCATAAATAATACTTTTACATATAAAAATACATTCATTATGTCAATTACTCGAACAAATAAGTAATCTGGAAACATGTTATCGCGCCGTGATGCTTTCAAGAACTCGTATAAAACGGTACGATATATCATTTTATGAGTTCTTAATACATTTTTACACTCGTGTTTCACTTTTACTTCAAAGAACGAGGTATCTAGGATAGCAACGTCATGTAATTCCGTAAGTAATGCCACCCTAGTAGTTTTTACGACGACAGATAGGTAGCCATAACTGTAATAGCATTGGCGTGACTCGAGATTACAGTTATCATAGGTAATAATGGGTGTTCGTACTCTGCCGCCAGAGGGAATTCTAGCTGTCGGCAATGTGCAGTCATTACTTAGCTTTTTACAGTCTCGGAATATTATTTTTAAGATGTAACGGGGGTTGCGGTTGAATCAAATTACTTTGTTTTGAAAATAATAAAAAAACTAGATTTCCGCTCTTTCGAATGGCCGTCGAGTCTCTTTGACGGTGTTTTATGTGACAACTTTATTCTCACTACTGTATATTTTATCTTTTGAACATTACTTCATAAATAAGATCTCAGTATTAGATGATCATTCAGAAGTATATATACAAATGCATGTATACAAATATACTTTTATAAGACCATTTCAATTTAAAAATAATTTTTAAATCAATATCAGAATCTGTAATAAATAAAAAATTAATAACAAATTTATTAATGAATTTATATTTTATAAGATATTATTTTATGTACTAGTATATAAAAATGAATTAAAAATTATCATTTGTATTAATAAAAAAAATATCCATAATACTTAATGTATTAATTATGATAAGAATCTTATTCAAAATATTTATTTTAATGATCTGTTCTTTTTTATGGAATAGCATAAGCAATAAATGTTATTTATATTTATTTATATATATATATATATATATATATATACTATCAATGTATATATTTATTGTATATACCAGGGACGGCCAAGACGTCGACCAGGCCTCAAGAAGTCGCCCGCGAAGCTGACGTGAACATTGACAAATTATAGTGATAAATTCATATTTTAATGCATTTTTTGGTTCAACATATTTGTGGGAATCAGCATTTTCCTGCATGAATGCAATAAAAACTAAACATAGATCACAATTATCGGATCTATATTTAGAATCGTGTTTAAGAATTAGTTTAAGTTCATACGAGCCAAATTTTTACAACTTGCCGAAATTATGCAATGCCAAGTGTCATCAAAATAAAAAAATCTATTTTTTTTATTAATTTTATGTGAAATTTGCATCTAATTTATTTTAATACAATTCTAAAACAATAATTTTATTTTTTTCTCTATATTTTCTTGATTTTTTTTAAATTCAGGACCAGTTCTAGAAAATAATTATTTAAAGGTAATTTAATTGTATTCATAGTAAAATGTCTTCGGCAGTTCGTGTCTTATAGAAAAAAGTCATCAGTTTGTATCTTCTAAAAACACCACCAATGAGTACCTAAAAAGTCCTTATAAAAAAAACACTAATACGTAAGTACATTCTAAAAAAACGTAGTGGCTCTCAGGTACACTTTCACCAAAAAAGTCAACCCCAACGTAAAAGGTTAGCCCAAAAGGCCTCAAAATGTTGGCCGTCCCTGGTTTATACAAACATTTTTAGAAGATGCAAAAAATATTAAAAAGAATAAAGAACAAGTACAAAATAAAAACTATTGAAAATTAAATTAAAAAATATATATAACTTTATTTTTATGCTTTCATTAAATCAATTATCATCTTTCAAAAAATATATAAGTTAAATTCATTCAAATTGAAATTTTGATAACTGTATATATAGGAGGCCTAATCGAGATTAAATGATTTAAATATACATTTACTTGCTTACTATCTTTTACTATTCTTTACTATCATTCAGTCTTATTTGGGCCATATATAAGAAGATTCAGAAAGAGGCTCATGACTAGATGGGATAGAGAAATGAGGAAAATTGTCAGAATGAACTGGAAGAGGAAAGCATTGAATCGGTCTAAGTGGAAGGTTTTGGGAGAGGCCTTTATCCATTAGTGGATTGAGAGGGGTTGCTAATTCTGCTGCTCTTTCTGCTAATCATTATCAACCCTTCTCAATTCATTGTTAGATGAAGGCCTCTCTCAAAATTAAAAGATTAAAGACTTCTTCTTCCAATCCACTCCGACGAATTTCCTTATTTTTCTGTCCCATTATCTATCATGAGTCTCTTGTTGGACCTTTATATATATATATATATATATATATATATATATATATATATATATATATATATCATATATATATCACATTAATATGTCATATCAATTATACATAACACACAAATACAAAGGTGAATAATTTTAACATTTTTCATTGCTGGAACGAATTTTCTATTAAAAAGCATACTCTTCATCTTACTATGAAACAACAAACAAAAACGAATTGTTTAAAATGATGGACATGTGTTAAATAGAGAGCAATTATTTTCATTTTAAAATTGTAATCGCGTACCGGATATAATTATAGATACACATCTACAAACCGAGTCAATTCATTTCTAGGAATTCAGCATTTAATCGCGAGCAATATGACTTATTAAACGTATTCAAAAATTTGAAAATACTACAATATATTTCAAACTGACAATTATATACAACAACCACTTTTTGTAAGAACTTTCGTCGGTTCTAGTATACTAATTAAAAATACATTTAGAGTTTATAAAAGACGTTTATAATATAGTTGTTCATTTTACTTGTATTATAATCTACTATTATCTAACTGTACTTTTAAAAGTTTGAATTTCTTGTGATTTAATATTTAATATTTTAATTATTGGAAGTTTGATTAGAAATTGCATTTAATAATTATTTCACTTGTTAGTTTCATCATTAATTTTCTATTAAGTAGTTAAATATACGTTATTTTTATTGAAAATATAGTTCAAGTATTTTAATTAACATTAAGTATATGCATAATAAATGAACAATCAGCTAAATTAATTTTATGAACAATAAAAAAAATAAATAGATTATTTATCAACTGTAAAGAATAATATAAAGAATGACAAATAAAATAATAAAAGCGAAAAGAAAAATTTAACGAAATCAACTTGTAAAAAAAAAACGAAATCGAGTTATAAAATACAGTCGAACCACCCACTACCCACAGTGCATTTTTCACCATTAACGCTACTCATTTTATGCACAACTGCTCAAGATTTACATATTTAAGAAGCGTATTTTTATCTCTCATTATACATTTTTTTTTCAAATGTTTCTCGCGCTAGAACTTAGTCAAATTAGTATGAGCAGACAATTTACATTTTATTTGAATACATAACACAGTATCAACACGATTTATCAACATGTCAGATGCATGGAATACGTTTTTCGTAGTAAGACCGTGCCTGTGTTTGTTACCTTTGCCACTTAATTCATATTTTTACATATATGATTACAGTAGCGATGTTCTGTGATGGTTAGTGTTGTGGTCGTGGAAAAAATATCGTTTCTTAATAAAAAAGTTATAAAATAAATAAATATTGTACCATTTTTATACAGTACCTTTTTGTAACATTTTTTTTTATTTTAATATTATCTTTAATCACTAAGAAATGTTTTAATTAAAATTGAAATTTAAGTTACTTTAAAAAATAAAATATTTAGATATTATAACAATTTCAAATTGTATTATTTTTATTTAGAGAGAATTGTGAAAATATTTGAAACATTAAACACTGTAATAAAAAATTGACAGAGTTTTTTAAATAAGATTCTTGATGTATTTGAAAAAATCAATTAATGCATTAATGAAAAAGAACAAATTATTGATGCATTATAAACATTCGACCATATTATTAGATATATCTAAAGAAACAAAATTGAAAATTATGAAATATAGATAAATTATACAACAAAAATATCTACAAGAAACAATGGTCGAAAATCGAAACTAAGCAATAGAGATTTCTGTACATTAAAAACTGATTTAAAAATCATTAAAATTCAGTAGAAAATATGAAACTAGAATTCAATAACAATCATAAAGATCCTGTATATCACGAGACCATCTCTTAACAATAATTTATATGATTTTTCAATAAATACAAGAGGATAATAAATTTCATAGCGTAACGTAATAGGTGAGGCACTTACTCACTCTCGCCTGGCTTATAATGATAGGCGGGAGACTGTTATACGTAGACAAAATGCCATCTAAATGTCACCTCGTTTTCTTAGAAATGAGTTTAATAGCTGTACAAACTGTATGATGACTTCCCATGGGCTCCTCCGCACCGCCCTAATGTGCTTTTTATGGGGTGATTATCCTCCGGAACGACTTCACTTCGGTTCTTACACGCAGCCGACTGTTTTTTTCACCAGCACCAGCTTTTTACTCGTTGACTTTAAAAGTGTTTTATATTCAAATATAATGATCAGTTTAAACTGTTAAATTGAGCTCAATTAAATGTATCAAAGACTGATATTATAATAAAAAAAAAACTATCTATTTAGAATGTCTTAGATCAAAACGTAAAAGACAATGAAAGGACAATAAAAATATAATCCTGTTAATTATTCAATTGCACTTTTTCCTGCCTTTCTAACATTTATTATATTGACCTATTGATTGATAATATAAAAAAAAAACACTTTTTTTTAATACAAATTTTGTGTTCTTAAGGAAGAGTCATCATTCTTATTAATACTTTTTCTTTGAAAGATATAGTGTCATCCAAATGTGACGCCTAGATTTGTGTTTTATTAAAAAAAATCATGTATATAGGGTGGTTTATAGTTTTTGTATTTTTTTTAATAAAACAACTCTAGACGTCACATTCGGATGATCTTATACTTTTTATAATGTAATATTAAAAAAAGTACTAAAAAGGATTACTATCATCAAATGAAATAATAAAAAAAAAACATATAAGAGTTAACTGTACCACAAACTACTTAAGAATTCACGTCGATTCTTATGCACCGTACAAAAAAAAAAGAAGAGAATACAATATACGACAGCATCTAACATACATATTATCTGTGTACCTTGTGTTACAAATGCAAGCATTTAAATTCAGTGCGTGGATAGGGATATGAACACTCTATACACATTCACCTTTTGGATACTTAACCCTTCATAAAATATAGAAAGACAACATTGAACTGCCCACTGTTGGGCCTTTAATGTACGCCCGTTCCATGTTACATTATGAACGAGCGATTTTGTACAGGTCATTTTCAAGTACTACTTACTTGATATTATTGCACTCGGATGGAAATATCCTTGCAGAAAGGCTTTGTTCGAAGGATATATCGTTTTATTTATTTAAAATGATACACTGGATATACTAAATAATTTCATAAATGTTTAGCAAGTTTATATTCGAGGATTATACGTATCAGTTGCAAAATTAGTAATGTTTTAGAGTGAGGTGGTGCTCGAAGATAAAGCTATAAGCATCGTTCAAGTTACGGTTCTTCTTAGAAATTAATATTAGAATAATAATATTAAAAATGCAAGTCTATACATTAACACTAGATTTACAGTGCGAGTCAATTTGGCTCATTTAAGATTTTATTGTTATATATATAGAACCCTTAAATATTATTTTTTAAAAACATATGTTGGTTTTTAATTACGTAATGAAATATATACAAATATTAATTCATTCCCTCCGCCCACCCCTTAATTCCGTATTTTCGAATGTGGTATGCCTATTTTTACTGTTATGAGTCAAATCGACTCATTAAATGATTTTATAGTTACACATGAAATTTATGTCTTGCATAAAGAAATTTCGTATAACAATCCTAAAAACAACTGATACGTAAGCTTTCGTGTTCAATCAATTCAAAATGAACACAGTGAGGGATTGAAAACAGACAAATTTGCTTTGATTTCAAAAATGTGGAACAAATTTATTGAGAATATCCAGGCTTGTTATAAACCTGATGCAAACATAACAGTCGATGAGTAATTGTTCCCAACTAAAGCTAGGTGCTGATTTACTCATTACATGCCAAATAAACCAGACAAATTTGGCATAAAATTTTGGCTAGCATCCGATGTTAGAAGTAAGTATCTTATAAATGGTTTTCCATACTTGGGCAAGGATGAAACTCGAGAATCGAATGTTCCCTGAGCAAATTTGTTGTGTCTAAGCTTCCTGAGCCATATTTAGGTTGTGGACGAAGTATCACCAGAGACATTTTTTTTATAAGCCTTTCACTTGTAAAAAAGTTACTTGCAAAAAAAACTACCTTAGTTGGCACTATACGTACAAACCGAAAATAATGACCTATAATTGCTAAAGCTAAGAAAGATAAAATGACACGGTATTCTACAAAAATTTATAAATTGGAGAATTATTCTCTGACTATTTATAAAAGCAAGTCCAATAAAAAAAGTTCTACTACTAAGCTCAAACCATAAAAATGTAAAAATTGAAAAAAATAAAAAACTTGTACCGAAAATAATAACATTTTGTAATAGTACCAAGTTATGTGAATGTACTTGACCCAATAGCTCAAAAATATAGTGTTAAAGCAGACTCTCGCAGATAGCCTTTTCAATTTTTCTACAATATCTTCGATTTAGCAGTTATCAATGCTTGGATCTTATATAAAGAAACCATTCAAGTAAATATTTCAAGAAAGGACTTTATTTTCCAATTGGCTGAAGAACTAAGAAGTGACTATAGAGATGAAATCAATAATACTTACATTCCATTATCGAAAATACAAAATATTGAAGTACGGAAGAATTGTCAAGTTCAAGCATCATGCAATACGAGGGTAGTCCCATAAGTACCCAGCCTGACCTAGAGATGGCGGTAGTTGTTTGAAAAATATCACTGTATTAGAAAGTACACAATCTATAAAGCATATGTTTCAAGTTTAAGGACGCCACGTTGTTTAGTATTTGTTTGGCAGCCATCAATAGTGAACGTTTTCAGTGAATTTGTGAAAATGGAGAAAATTGGTCATCGTTACGTGATACAATTCTTTTATTTGAAAGGCTTCAGTCCAACCAATATAAAAGCTGAACTGGATTCTACTCTGGGTGAGTCTGCTCCTTCGTTTACAACAGTGAAATATTGGGTAGCAGAGTTTAAACGAGGCCGTACGAGCTGCCAAGACGAGCATCGCAGTGGTCGACCAAATGAGGTGACGACTCCAGAAATGGTGCCACAAAGCAGTACTGGATGATCGTCGACTGAAAGTGCGCGAGCTAGCAGACATAGTAGGCATTTCAAAAAGTGCGGTACATCGCATATTATCTGAAAATTTGGACATGAGAAAGCTGTGTGCAAGATGGGTGCCGCGTTTGCTCACACTCGAGCAAAAACAGTGTCGTGAAGATGTTTCAATTGAGTGTTTAGCGAAGTTTCACAGCAACAAAGCAGAATTTTTGCGCCGTTTCATAACCATGGATGAAACATGGGTCCATCACTTCACACCCGAGACAAAAGAACAATCAAAACAATGGACTGAAAAGAGAGAACCGGCTCCAAAGAAGGCGAAGACCGTTTCATCTGCAGACAAGGTCATGGCGTCGGTTTTTTGGGATGCGCGTGAGATAATTTTCATTGACTATCTTGAAAAAGGAAAAACTATCAACAGCGAGTATTATGCGAACTTATTGCAACGTTTGAGCGAAGAAATCAGGCAAAAACGGCCGCATTTGGCTAAGAAGAAAGTGTTGTTTCATCAAGACAATGCACCAGCTCACAAATCCGTTATTGCAATGGCCAAAATGAATGAATTAAAGTTTGAATTGCTACCTCATGCACCCTATTCGCCAGATTTAGCCCCCTCGGATTATTTTCTGTTCCCAAACTTGAAAAAATGGCTCAGTGGTCAAAGATTTCCCAACGATGAAGAAGTGATGTCGGCAGTTAATGGGTATTTTGAGGAGCAAGACAGTTCTTATTATTAAAAGGGTATCGAACTTATTGAACATCGCTGGGAAAAGTGTATAGAGCTGAAAGGAGATTATGTTGAAAAATAAATATATTTTTTTCCAAAATTTTTGTGTTTTCTTTGTTGGGTCGGGTACTTCTGGGACCACCCTCGTAGAAATAGATGTAAGAACCTTTGTGGTAAATGCAATAAAAATGTCTGTGAAAAATATATTTCAAAAACAGAGTTTATATGTAAAAAAATGTTTTCAAAAAAGTTTTTTTCATAATAATTCAATCATTTAAATTAAATTAAAATTGTTTTTTTCAAAAAAACTTCAATTTTGATGTATGAGTCAAATTTACTCACTTTAATAAAAATAGGTATATAACAGCCGTAAATCTAGTGTTAAGGTATTTTAACACTCACAGGGAAAGATAGATAAACTTACACAATAGATGTGTCCTCATGTGTGATATAAGTGTATTTTTATGAAACGACAACCTCAATTAATATTTCCCAAAAAGACAAATTCTAAAGCTGCCCTCGACAACATCAAAGCGGCCAATGAGGACAGCGGTGTCGAACCGCAACCTGCTGCGATATTAGAAAGCAATTCTCATTAACTCTCTGTCCGTTAATCGTTTATTTTAAGACTAGAGGGCGGGTGCAGTAACGTTAGTCGTCTAGTTTGGCCGTGCCGCCCAAATGCCTTATCGAAGCCAAAACATCTTTGTTGTCCAGTTTGACCCTTCACGTTGTTTTCTGTACGATCGTTCGCTGACCACTCCCGCTATTCGAAATTCAGTTTACTGTGTGTATCATACAATGAACAATGGATACATTGAACGATACATACATACATACATACATACACACACACACACACATACATATATATATATATATATATATATATATATATATATATATAATGGAATGTATGTATCAAACAATCATACAGATATACACACCTCTAATTTCAAAATCGTGTAAATTATAGATGCAGAAATAATAGAAACAAAAGGATCGTGCCCGGAACTAACACAGAAATTCATCCATGCAATAAAATCAGGCATTATATATTGAAAATGTTGTCGAGTTTGGTATTTTTGATTATATAGTTGACGAAAAAAATTTGATAATAAAATATAGTTAGTATTAAATTTATAATAAAAATTCAAATGATAATATTATGATTAAAAATAATAATATATTTGCTTTGGATTGTAAATATTATTGTTCGAATTTTGAAACGATTTTAATCCGTTTTCAATATAAATTTAAAAATATTTATTTGAAACTATTAGAATGAAGTGTATTCCAAATTCGAGTATTTCGATAAAAAATTCAATTTTTGTTTATAGTTTCTAAATTTAGTTTTGGCTGCTTGATCGTTTTTGTCACGATCTACTTTTTTATTCAAGTTCTTCGAGAATAGATATCTCACAAAAACTTTAGAAATACAAATTTAATTTATTGTTCATTTTATTCGCATAGAACCTACTGTACATTTCAATAATAAAATGTTATATTATAAAATATATTTTTTTATAAAATCTTATATTATTGGTAGTGAGTAATTCATTTGTATTAAAATAGTATCTTTATCTATTTTCTAAAATTTCTATTCGAGCTGTTTTATCACTTTATTACAACTATCTTGGAATATTTATTTGATATAAAACAAGGAACCTTTTTCTAAATTTATTTGGGTTTACATTTTTATGACCGAATGTGGATTTCACACGCTTTTACAATTTCAAGTGAAAGTATCATCGATATCAAACAGGTTTTTTTCCTTAAGTACGATCATTTTATTGTTATTTTAACAAAAATTTTATTAGATTTTAATTTATATTCCATAATAAAGATGAATCAAATATTATAAATAAAGATATCTTTTAAGAATTTCAGAATTAGAATAATTCAAATGCAAAATAAGTACAAAAAATATTTTTCATATAAAAAATACATATTCTTGTAATAAATATATATCTACATAATTTCAAAATAAATACTTGGAATATATATTTAAATTGTTCGTTTCATGTATATACGAAAAAATAAATTCCAGTATTTTAGTAACTAAACGTCTATGTTTATAGAACGGGATTCGATTGAACAAAATAGCACAAATTTATAAGATCGTTGACCTTATGTATTCAGATGTGATTAAAAGAACAGCGTTTGTCTCATATAAACTATGGTAATTTTAACAAAGATATAAATTAGACAAACTAACAGATCGGATGAAATGTTATGGCTGAACTTTTTTTTCTTAATTTTAATTCTTACTGTGAATCGATATAAAAATATTTTTCTTGACTTTGACTGATGGATACTAGTACATTTTTTTCCAGTCAATTATCAGAATTAGTTTTTTATTCTATTTTTTTTAAATAAAAATATGATGTATTTTTTTTTTGAATGGAATTAAAATTAAAATATTTGATGATATGGCATCGCTATCAAAATGCACATTAGTCCATTATTGTTATAAATAATCAACTGAATAATAAGTGTTTATTAAACACTTTATAACATATTGTGGCGATGGGGGTGAAAATTTATTTGTGTTAAATTTATTTATAAAATTGTTTCAATGTAATACAGATGAAAAGAATTTTATAAATTTCTGTTTCAAAAATATTAATTTACAGACTTAGTAAAATTCATAATTAAAATATTTTAGTAAATTATATTTGTACGTTATCATTAATTATATACAGGTTAATAAGTACAATTGATGTGATATAAATTAATCAACAACTTTTACATAAAACTTACTTGTTTCGAAGTTAAAATCGATAACAAAATTATTTTCTAAAACCGCACATGCAATATTGAATATATATATATATATATATATATATATATATATATATATATATATATATAAAGTTGTTTATTATCAATTACATGAAATTACGAGTTTCAAAACAGAGTTTAACACAGGTTAAACTTCAAGGGCGGAACAGTATCAGGCTTCCAGTGTTAGTAATTAATGGAGTGCGGTTACAAGCTAGGTGTTTGTATGATGAATATTGGAATACAACTTCCAGATTAGTTTGTATAGTAATTATTGTTTAATCGTCGCTCTTTGAATTTCAGTTGTAAGTAGAGACTGTAGAAGATTGGAAAGTACTGTACACGCTTTTGACACGAAATTAATTAATCGACACAAGTGTTGCATACACACATTCGAAATAAGAAAATGTTAACGAGTACGTCGTGGTAATCATTTATTATTATTGTTATGATTTGGTCGAAGTCGTATTCTGTTCATGCACTGTTGTCGATTTTAATAACGTAAAAATAGTGTGAAATAAGTATATACATATTTTTTAAATGTTCATAGTTCCATTTATTAAATATACATTTTTTTGCATTTTATTACATCAGTTCATTTATAGGTGAAAGCCTAGATTAATACTACTATCTCAAATAAAACTGAAGGGTTTAGATATAAATTTATTTCCTTACTATTATTTATTATCCTTGAATCATAATGAATATAGCTTTTATTGTAATATTTTTTTAATCATTGTATATTGTATATTTTTTATCGAAATAATTTATAAATATTTATTTTTTAAATCACTGTTTAATTTTTGGATATTTTATAAGCTATTTATTTTTCTATTTATTATATGCGTACAATATTTTAGTACGAATTTAAATTCACATATCAATATCTCTTTTATGTAAAAAAGTTTTAAACGAAATTATAAAATCATTTCTTTTAAAAATATATGTAATTTTAAAATATTTAAAAAGAAGTATTAAGTGATTTTTGTAAAAAAAAATATGAATAATTGTTGATTACTACCAAAATTCCATTTTTTCCAAAAGAAAAACAACAATTTCACATTTTTTAAATATATATATCAAAAACAGTTTTATGAAAAAAAATCTTAAACTGAATTATAAAATCACTTCTAAAAATATAAATATAATTCAAATATTTGAAAAAAATTATTTTGTGAAGATTTGTTCAATTTTTTGAGCAAATGTTGATTACTACCCAAATTATTTTTTTTTTAAGAAAATAATTTGATATTTTTTATTTTGTTGATATATTTGATCAATGAGTGATATTTTAAAAAGACCGATACTCTTACACATTTTTTAAAATGTTATTTAATTAATTCGAATCAACTTTTTAATTAGTTTTATGTCGAGGAAATCGTAAAAGTCGTAATTAGGAAATATTTTGTAAACAAGATATTTTTAACATCATTTATTAATCTTAATTGACGCAGTTGACAAATACACATAAGTATATATATATATATATATATATATATATATATATATATATATATATATATGTATTGTATTATTATTGGAATATATATATATATTTATAAATCCATCTTTATGTGCATATAAATAACCTCTAATATATATATGGATGATAAAAATAAAACTCAGAAATATATTAATATATTTTACAGCAAAACATGACACCTGACATATCTAAATGATAAATGTATAACGACATAATGAAACATACTCGAGAGTAGAATACAAATAAACGAAGAATGCATTGAAATATCAGTAAATCAGACATTCTAAAAATAAATTTAATCCAGTAATTACGTCATTCATTCGAGTAAAAAATACATATTTCGAATATGTATATAATTTTTCAACAATGAATCATAAATAGAATACTAGTTTATAAAAATGCACAAGTTCATTAAAATATAAATATTAATATATAGATCTACAATACAGAGAACTATACAGATATTTGGTTTTAATTTTGAATAAAAGTGAATATAAATTAAATTTAAATAAATACAGATGCATATAAATATTTATTAAAAATTACTTACGAAATGTAAAGATTTCTAATGTAGATAATGTTCACTTACCTGGAAAAAAAGAATAGTTTATTAATATATTTTAATTGCTAATTTAGTTATATTTGAATATAAGCATTTATTTAAATATTTTTATTAAAAAATATTTTATTTAGAATTTATTCAAAAATATCATATCTTATTCATACATATTAATGTGAAATTATTTAAAAATTCTGAAGGGAAATTATATACAAGTGATACAGTTATTAAAAAATATCTCTTTTCGAATACAAGACCTCTGTATTTCTTGAGAAAAAGTACACAATGATATTTTACTTCACCAGGTGATTGTACTAAACTTATATAAATCTAAAGTATATCAGGATAGGTGAGAAATCATTTAAGAATGTGTAACGATACTGCATTTGTGTGATTACTCAAGTGTGAATGGACTAACAAGTCGACTGAACGGAATTGATGGGTTGTATTATTTGTTCGTTCGTTGAGAAAGTTCTACTCTGTCAGAACATCAAATCAACACTAACGTACAAACAATTTAAACAAAACGCGTAATTCGTTCGTTGGATAGAAATGATGATGTTACGAGTCTAAATGTCATTATGTTCTTGTCACGATAAAATTATAAGAAGATGCACTTTTTAATAATGTGTGTGAAACGAAAACGAGAATAAAAACTTACTACTTGTCTCAGGTTTACGAGTATGATACAAAATTTACTTGGTTGTTGATAATGTATTGAAAAAAAATCAAATAATATTAAAAACGAATTAAAACGTTTAGCGACAGAAAAGATTTCAATTATTGTAGCTATAAAAGTATAACTAATTTTCTGAAATATTTTTATTATTAGAAATTTACAAATTAGTCACCAATCTAAATATATGGTCATTCAAATAAGACTGAAGAATTTAGACATACTTTTATCATCTTTTAAAAAACTGTATTATTGAATCAATTATTCATTTTTAAATAGTTTCTATGCTACAATTGAAAACATCTTTGAAAGTTATTCTCTATTAGCAGATTTAATCATTTCAAAATCAGATTTTAAAATTATACAAATTTAAATAAAATTTTTAATTGATGATAAATTAAATAAGATGAATATTCAAATTTTCTGGTCGAAAACTATACTACCAAAAATAATTATTCGATATCATGCTTTTACTCAAAAATTATTAAATTATTTTACACGTTGTCTTTAATAAGGCTATAGAGCCTCATCTACCTTGTCAATCATGGCGCAGTCATGGCGTCCGAGGTGCGTCCATGAGCGACTGCAATCTCAACTCGATGAACTCGACTCGTTCTATCGAACGTGGAGGATCCGAGTGAATGCGCAGAAGTCCGTGGCGGTCTTCTTTCGACCTAATCTGCAGTGGAAATACCGTGAGCCCGATTCGCTCGAGCTCAATGGTACCGATGTGGATTGGGCAAAGGAGACCAAGTACCTTGGTGTCATGTTAGACAGAGGTTTGACCTTCAAGAGTCATACTGCGTATGTTCTCGCGAAGGTTCAGGCACAGCTCTGCAGGCTGTACTCGCTACTTAATAGGAAGTCGAAGCTGTCGTTGAGGTCAAAGCGCTTGCTTTACCTCACCTGCATCCGACCGATCATGACGTATGCGGGTCCGGCTTGGGCATACAATCACGTCAATGTGAAAAAGCTTCAGGTGTTCCAAAATAAGTGCGCTCGGTTGATGACCGATGCGCACTATTTTGTTCGTAACACTACCCTTCATCGCGATCTCCGACTTCCTACGGTCGATGAGTTTGTTCGTGAACAGGCTCGTCGGCTGTATGCGCGGTCGGAATGTAGCGACAACCCCCTTATTAGGGCGTTGGGGACTATCGACCTTGTAGATGAATACTCTAAGCACAAGCGGCCCCGTCTGCTTGCTCCACTTGGAGCTTCATCTTAAAGGTTCGTGCGACTCTTGTAAAACTTGGTCAGCAAGAGCCACTTCGGTGGCTGGAGCTCCCCCTGACTAAACGCTGTGCAACAGTTCCGGTGGAGCATTTTGTTCTACCGGGATTTGAGATAGGCTCCTATTGTGCATCCCTCTATCCCTGCTACGTTCAGGCATTTGTGCTGCTTGAGGCATTACCCTGCGGTATTCCTCTAACAACTGGCCACGTCGTGGTCGTTGCTCTCTTCTTGATCTACCTTGTCTCTAACCAAGGTTCGAACGGATTTCTCTTATATATATATATATATATATATATATATATATATATATATATATATATTATTTTTGTAAGAAATATAAAAGAATCTTCAACATCATTTATATACAGATATATATGAGAACGAGAGACAGAAAAGTGACAGCCGGAATAATCGTTTTTAATGACTTAAAAAAATTTCACATGTACGAGTACTTCGATGACCATGTGAATAATCGTTCAAAAAAAAACCCATAAATAAACAACAAAAACAATAACACTAATTAAAGATGATTGGAACAAACTGAACACTGTCGGTTTGTTCGACTGATAATATGTATGACAAAATCAATTATACGTTTTCAGTGTAAGAACATCTCGTTACAGACGCCTCATGACAAGCGTATTTGACTATTTTGACAGTTATGTGTGGCCCTCGTTTATATATTCATGTTTCATTTGGCTGATGTGTTGATAATCGACTAATACTTGAAGTAAATTTGTATGTCTTGACAGCTGGATATATTTGGACGTAGGTAGATGTTGTAAATCGATTTGTACTATATTTGTATATGTGGGATATGTGAAGACCAACATTGGACAAATACGAATTTTACGTGTATATATTTTATCGAGATTAGATTTATTAGGATTCATTTATTACGTTGCAATGCATGTTTGTAAAAATAAGAAAAATTTATAGCTGTAAATAAATAAGTACAAAAAAAACGTATTCGTTTTATGTACTGATAAATGTAAGAAGTTCGTGACAATAAAAAATATGTTCCAGTTTTTCATATATACAAATGATTTTATACGACATATATAGGAGTTCACACTTATCATTGCTCACTTAAAAAATGTATTTTAAAAAAAATTAAGTTGTACGCTCCTGACAAGACCACTCTATTTATACAAAATTATCAAAATATTACATTTTAAAAATATTTATTTTTGGATATTTCTAAATAGGATAAATATATCAATTTTTCAATTCTTATAAAAAATCAAATATAACATTTTTAATTTATATATATTTTATTTTAGATGAAATTGGTATGAAGGTAACAGTTTGTTGGTTGCAGTCTCAGGATATAAAAGGTAAATTAAATTGTTTTATTTGAACATTAGAGGTTTCATTAAATTGAAAACTATTTCATAGACATAAGTATATATATAAAAAATATATTATTAGATCTCTACTTTTTTTAAAAAAACACATCTGCACATTTTATAATATTTATCTTTTAAATTTTATTTCAATTAAATCAGTCGAGATACAAATCGTTAGAATGTAGAAAAAGAAATACAGAATAATGAAGTAAAATAACCAAAAAATAATTTTTATTTAAAGAAAACCCGATATCATTATTCTTTTCATACATAAAAAAAATTGTAATTATTTTAAACCACTTACAATTTGATATTGTTCATGTGAATAATTTATAGCAAACACACACACACACACACACACATATATATATATATATATGTATGTATAGGTAAAATTTCTCGAGGGCAATTATAAATTACAATTAGTTACATACAAGTGGAAATCTGAATGAACGTTACAACGAATCTTTTAGAACAACCAATCAGCCATTACATTGTTAAAGACTTGCGACAACAAAAGGCTCGCTGCAAATTAAATTATACACTAGCAATTACTGTAAATTACAAAGAAAACATTTTCTCCCCGCCTCGTATAAATTAAGAACCTCTTTCATTATGTGCAGTGGTCTACCCGTACAGCTTTAAGAGGTCCTCTTCTTACATACAATGATGTTAGTTGGTACGATTCTCTACTCGACCCGTACGTGTAATTCACATTCTCACTCTGTCTGTTTCGTTCATTCCAATGAAAAGAATATGCTGTTGTCTCATTTTATCTGTAGTTTTTTCGTTATGTCGAGTTTCGATGTTAAGAATAATATTTTCCGTCACTCGATACACTACATTTAGTCAGAAAGGATTACTTTAAATGCATTTCACTTGAGTTGTTGCACTTTTAACAGTTTTTGTAAGCGCAAAAATGCTATTAAAAAGAATTCTTTTTACAAAAGACGTATTGTTCTTTGTTCGTTTATGTTATATGAGCGATATTAAAAAAAAAATACTAAAATAAAAACATGTACATTTTCATAAAATAATACAAATTCATTGAGATATATTTGCATAAAAGAAATTAACACATATTAAAATGTATTATTAATAAACAAAATTATTTAATAATCATCAGAATCATCGATTCTACAGACTATTCTAGTCCCTGGCTTCTCTGACAAATCCAGCTCAATAGAGTTTTTCTTGTCAAAGTTTCTTGACAATTGATTTTACAAGATGAGGTTGTCAACCTCACGCTTGAAAATTTTAATAAAAGTCGATATTTTTTATTAAAAATCGATTAAGTAAGTGAAAAATAGTTATATTCCAATAAAAATTACATTCATTATTAAAAAAATACGATTTTTGTAGCCAACATCGATTTCTGATCATT
Organism: Neoneuromus ignobilis; assembly: GCA_029203775.1. Lineage (NCBI taxonomy): Eukaryota > Metazoa > Arthropoda > Insecta > Megaloptera > Corydalidae > Neoneuromus > Neoneuromus ignobilis. Next base: position 14,241,557 of record CP092096.1, on the reverse strand, counting down.
TTTATTTTTCATTGAAATTCAAAAATCGAAAAAAAATATTTATCTGCACTACGTTATCAAATTTCTATTTTAAATGAATAGTATATACCAAGGGTAGTCAACCTTTTTATACCTACCGCCCACTTTTGTATCTTTGATGGTAGTAAAATTTTCTTACCACCCACCAATTCCACAGTAATTTAATTTAGCGCAACTGCAAAGTACTTGTAATTTTTAAGTGAATGTTTAGTAAAAATATGTAGTTAAATTTATCTTTTTATTTATACTTTGCGTATGTTTATACTACACAGAAAATTTAATTTGATACTGCATTTCTGCATCTCCATTGATACAGCACCTACTAGTGCGGAAGCTGCTTACATTGAAGAAAAAGAAAATTAAATATAAAAACTATTAAGTTTATTAAAATTATCTTTAATTAATTATTAATGAAATCCTTGAGACTGGTGCTGCTACCGCCCACCATGAAAGCTTGAATCGCTCACTAGTGGGCGGTAGGGACCAGGTTGACTACCTCTGTTGGTATAGACCAGGAGTCGGCAACCTTTTTTGTCTACGGGTCAAAATCAGCGAAAATGTAATTATTAAGAAGACGTTTCGGGTCAGTGGTATTTTCATTTTAAAACAGTTTTTTAATGAATAATAAGATATATTTTATTGGGAAAATAATTACAAGATGCTTTTAAAACATGAAAATACAAAATTATAATTGTAATTACTATAAAAACAAATATAATTGTCAAATTTTAGTTTATTAATTTATGAACTTTATTTATAAACGTTCTATTCGTTTTCAATGGCTCCCCTGATGCTGAATTTGTGATGTCAATTTAGTCAAGTCTGACTTATAATTAGTCACCTTGAGACAAATACAAGCATCTGAATTTTCGGTATTTAAGCTACTCTTGTTCTTACTTAAAATAAATTTCATGTGTGAAAATATTTACTCGCATTTATAAGTAAAATCGAACGCGGACAAAATGGCAAAACTAATTTTTTTCAAAGATGAAAATTTCGTAGGAAGTGATGCCCAACATGTTGATATCATAAGAAGATGATTATCTTCCGTTTTTTATAAATCTTTCGGCAATGTCTTGAATTTATACGTCCACAACGTTGGACTTTTAAAATCAATCACTTCTAAACTTAAATTGTCAATTTCAAGATATTTAAAATACTGCAAATCTAAACTATTTTTGTCTATTTCGTCGGGCTTTATTATAAATGTAAATATTTTACCGTGCTACTTAAAACTTTGAAATCTACTTTCAAATTCATTTCTAATGTTCAAAATTCAACTTTCGAACATATTTAGATTGATTTCATCGATATTTTTTTCATATTGGCTTTTTTAACAAAGGAAAGAAAAGAAATATTTTAGTTTTTATGTCAGTCAAATAATATTAATTTTGAAGAATTTGTTTGATAATTTATTTCTATATATTATAGTTTATTTGCAGAACTCAAGTGGGTCACTTGAAATTATCAAATACCCAAATTATCAAGACCCATCAAATGGGCCACTTGGTGACCCGCGGGTCATAGGTTGCCGACCGCTGGTATAGACCATAGGAAATATTTTCAGTGAACGATAATAGAAACTTGATTCTATATTAGAGCTCTAAAACGAAAATTATTAATATAAATTCAATTGATATGTAAATGACATGATATGAGTATAATTTACGGTTTTTTCTAAATAATATTAGTCTTACGTTCAAAAATGAAATTTTAATCATCGATTCGTAATATATTATACTCAAACTTTGATTTTAAATTTAAAAAAAACGATTTTATATAATGTTAATTTTTCATGAAAATTTTCCATACTCTAGGTCGTACAATAATAAACCCAAATCATTTATTAAAGGAACTTAAAGTAATAGATATACGAGGTCAGACAATTAAGTAATGCGACAAAATTCAAAAATCGAGTATATTTAAAAATTAAGGTACATCGCTGCGATCCCCTTCAAAGTAGTCCCCTCCCGCATCTATACACTTATTCCAGCGAGTTTTCCAGTTTTCGTAACAATTCTGGAACACTTCTTGTGGGACCTCTCCGAGTACCCTCGTCACAGATTCTTGGATATCTTCAACGGAGTCAAAATGTCGACCTTTGACGAATTTTTTCATATGGGGGAATAGGAAAAAGTCGCAGGGTGAATGTCCGGTAAATAGGGCGGTTGTGGTAACGTTACGATGCCTTTAGACGCCAAAAACTGAGAGACACTGAACGCACTGTGACAGGGAGCATTGTCGTGATGCAGAACCCAAGTCTTCGCGATCTCTGGACGCACTCTGAGCACCCTTTTTCGTAATTTTTCGAGCACATTGCGGTAGAATACTTGATTTACGGTTTGTCCAGGTGGTACGAACTATTTGTGAACCACCCCTTTGCTGTCGAAGAAGCAAACCAACATGGTTTTCACTTTGGACTTGCTCATTCTCGCCTTCTTTGGCCTTGGTGCTCCAGGGGACAGCCACTGTTGGCTTTGTCGTTTAGTTTCGGGGTCATATTGAAAGAACCAACTTTCATCACCAGTAATAACTCGATCGAGAAGAGTAGGATCACTTTCAACCTGCTCGAGACAATCTTGACATGCACTACTCGCGTGACATGCACTATTCGCGCGTTGTTACAAAACACTAAACAGCTGGCGAAGAAATGATCGTACGAGGGTGGTCAAGGTCTCAATCGAGAGAGTAGGGATCTGCTATTACGGTGGCGGAGTTACAGATTCGCAGTGTTACCACAGGCCGAGAAAAAAATCGGTCGCATTACTTAATTGTCTGACCTCGTATAATAAAGAAGTGATCAAAATTGGAAGTATGTTAATAAACTAAATAAAAATTATATTCGAATCTAGAAAAAAATTAATAATCAAGTAAATTACAAGAGTAGAGTTGGAATGAATTAGAGAGCGTATTTTTTGTATTTATTATTTTTTGAACATTAAACAAACAAATATATTTAATTTTTTAAACTGGAATGAGCTTAATGATATACCAAAAGTATAACACATATGCAAACAAATTGATTTGAAAAAATGAACGGGAGAAAAGCTTTTAGTTCCAAACTAATAATATTTCTTTTTATGAAAGTATGCACAGATGAATCAACATGATAAGAAAATATACATAAATATTATATGTTCACCCCCATGCCCAGACAAAAATCGTCACAATTACGTCACCTAGTCGTCGTGGCCTTCTTGATCCGTCTAGAAAATATATCATGTCGGTTTAATCTATAATGACAGTCGCACTCACCCCTAGGGAACGAATATGAAAGAAGGGTACAAAAAGAATATATATATATATATATATATATATATATATATGTATGTATGTATGTACACGTATATGTATGTGTACATTTTCATACATTACACAACCCCCTGCGAAGCGAATAGTAAAAACCACCTCAATGCTTATACTACTCGACGCCCGATCAACCCCACTGTCTCGTTCCCCGTCGAGTGAATGCGTACACGCATCCAGAGGTGATAATCACTACATATAATCAAAACGTAGATATGAGCGGGACAGTTAATGGTATATTTCAATGTTCTCTTTTTCCCAGTCACGTGTATAACTGACGAAGAATATTTCTGATAAAACATATGCGAGATTTCCCTTCTTACGTGTACAGTTTTGCCAATTCTGTTTCCATTCTTTTTTTTTGTGTACGGTATCAAATGTATCATAATAATTGTATGTGAATCATTGGACCGAAATGGGAAATATGCATTTATTCTGAAGAATATGTTTCGTGTTTAGTTGTGGTGATAAATGGAGGGATGTTTCATGGAAATGTTTTGTCAGACGTAATGGTGATTTGTCGTATTTTCGAAAACAGAATATATATTTACTTACTTAATCAATTATCATATATTGCAAAAGATCATTGGAAAAAGATTTGTTTATTTTTATTTTAAAAAAAAGATTTTCAATTTATTCTCTTATATTATAATTTGTTTTATATTTCTGTCTTATTTATCAATGGTTTTTTTGAACTTTTTTATAAAGTTCCTTATATACACCCGTCCCTCAATTTACACGAAACTTTTTTACGCGGCAAATTATACCTCTATTTACGCGGCACTTTTTTTACGCGATATTGATTTACGCGGCACTTTTTATACGCGGTCAGATAGATTTCATTTTATATAATTTTTCATGGAATTTATTATATATCAAACAGACGCAAATTCTTACTTGAACGTATAAAAGCACGATATAAATATATAAAAGGTTGATTGTTTTGAATTACAATAGCGATAGTGACACCGAATAAAATTTATCTACTTTTGTTTTCTAAAACGTCATTATTTTTTTGTTAAGCCATGTGAAATAAATATGTGTTTCTACAACTTTACCAGCTTTTATTTCCAATAATTTTTCTATTGTATTGACAGACTCAATTTACGCGATTTTCATTCGCGTAAAACAAATCCACGTGGAACGGATACTTCGCGTAAATTGAGGGATGTGTGTGTGTGTGTGTATCTATATATATATATAGGGGAAGGGGTTAATCAAGAAATATTGTTTTATTATTGTTTGAACATAGTTAGTTGATAATTCAGATCTTTTTTTATAACGTACATATTTAAAAGTTCAATAGAATTGCTATTGTATGATAAAATTCAAATTAAGTAATAAATATTCAAGTTTATATAAAAAAACAAACATTAAAATCCCACATCTAAACTTATGGATCTTAATGGCATCGCAAGGCCAGAAAGTGTTGATAAGAACAATTTTCATACAAATTAGTAACAATAAACTTCGACTTAAAAAAATCAGAGTAATTTCACTATGAATGCGACGACATCAAGATGAAGAATACGATGCAATTTCCTCATGGCTTTGTTCACGGCGTGCAGACATCGAAAGAAACAATTAACGAAAGAGTCAAAAAGAATGAAACGTAAATAAGCACTCTACTTGGAAATTGTCCCATTTGCTAACAATAACAAAACATTTAAAACCATAACAAAAGGACGAGAGAAATCCTCGTGAGACGAAAACGTTTTAAAAACATTCAAAAAACAACAACCGCGTTCGTCTTTTTCACAGATCTCGGCAATGAGATAAGCGAAACCAGGCCGTTCTTGTTCATTGTGGCGTACGGCTAACAAGAAAACCTACGACGATATTTATCAAGAAATGGAATCTGTGCGCGTTTTATGTACGACGAGGTTTGAACGGGCGATACTTAAAAACCTAATTCAAACGTTCACACGCACATATTCTCGAAGCACTCGAACCACTTTTGAAGAAGACGCAGACGAAACGTGGTACGTGACGTGTATAACATCATCGGGTGTGTTTGTGTAATTCATCCCTTGTATTTAATATAAATATAGAGGATCTAATTTACATACTTATTATAAAATTATATATATATATATATATATATATATATATATATATATAATCATCAGTTTTAATCATTAATGGATAAAGGTCTATCTCAAAAAAATAATTTTGAAAGATTTGGGAATATGCTAACCATGTTGATCCTATTTTCATGTTAGTAAATATCTTTTTATTTTGACCCAGAATATTTTCTAAACTTTCTCTACATGATTAGACCTACCAGGTTTTGGTTTTTCTTACAATCTCATTTATACCTTCTTGCCATTTTGAAACAGTGAAGTAGAAATTTAGAGGATATATGTGTATGTATGTGTGTGTGTGTGTATGTGTGTGTGTGTATGTATGTATGTATTTGTGTGTATATATATATATATATATATATATATATTTATATATGTATATGTATGTATATATAAATACTGTAATTAATTAAAAAACAGACAAGCAAACATTTTTGAGATTATCTCTTAAAACTAACTTAACATTTTTGAATTATTTAAAAATCTTATTTGATATTTATTCTAAGGAATATTTGATCAATAAAAATTCTATAAACAATATTAATAATCGTTATTTATTAAATTTAATTATTTGATTTCATATTTTTTTAACAAAAATACAACCTGATAGTTTGTGTTATAATTAACGAAAATATTAATTTAACACAAATGAATTTTCACCCTCAACACCATAATATGATTAAAAAATGTCCAATAATCACTTACTATTCAATGTGTTGTTTATAACAGAAATGTAGTGTTGGAAAGATAATTCATTTATGTTACAATAAATTGAATTTGTTACAGTTTTTTAAAAAACCAGCAACAAAGATATTAAAGTATATTAATATCTTTACAGAATTTATTGAAAAAAAAGATAAAATATAAACATACAATTGATTTTATTAATAAATAAAAACTTATAAATTAAATTAGTTTTTTTTAAAAAAAAATCATAAGATTAAAGCTATGAGACAAATTTCGTTTTTAAATTTTATAAGAAATTATTTACATACATACAGTTTAATTTCGAATGCTAAATTTAATCTATTTATATTTATAAGTGTGTGTCTATGAATATTTTTACATCGATAAAAAATATTTAAAAATTATTAGAGTATCAAATCTTCAGATACAACATTTGTACATATTTTTCTATACAAGAAACATTATAAAATATACATCTATATGTAATAAAAATGTACAAAGTGCAAATAAAGTAATTTCAAACAAACTAGTGAAAACGAAGACATGGCTCTGTCTGCTCGTTGCCATTCAACCAGAATGGAAGAGGCTGCTTCTCTGTAATTTATAACACACCCTGAGACATAATTTTCATATCTTGTCGACTACAAAAAGGAGAAGTTTCAAAGGGTAAGAGAGACAGCGTACGGTTGAATGAGCAATTTTTAGTTAAGTAAACTCGACGTCAGATCTTAATGAAAATATCGTTTTTTGTGCTTGACGAGGAAACGAGATACAGGGGTGTCTTCGTTTGATTTGCGGCGAAATGAACAATGAGTGAATAATCTGATTAAATACAATGTCGCCGATGTATTTTTAATTAAGATGTTAATTTCATTAATTTATTGAGTTTGCGATGGAGGTTAAACGAGTTTCGAATGTTGTGTAATTTAACAATACTGACAGTTATGAGATGATTTGTTTAATTTAATACAATGAATTCGTTGTGAATCGTCGTTTGAATTTTCGATTTTCGTACAACGTTTGATGTTTTTATTGATAATTCATTATTTTGTGATCATTGTGAATTGATTAATGAGCATTATATTTTTTATCACTCAAGTGTGTGTGTTTATGTATAAAGTTTTTAAACACTTTATAAATTATATTTTTTGAATGCAAATAAATTTTAATCGTTTTATTTTATTTTTAGAAAAACATATATTTTCATATTACTTTAAAAATAAATCCGTATATACTAAGAACAAAATGAAATTTCGAATATATATTTTGATTGTCAATTAGATCGTAAACCTTTTTGCGGTTAAATAAACCGTATTTTGACAGATTTAGTTCGTTCGAATGAATTCAAATTGTTTGGGACGTTAAGCTGACACAAACAATTGATTCAAAACGTACACACGTTTACTTATATACAAATACCTACTTTATTTCTAGTACAAATCTCTGACAAATATATTGTACGATACAAATTGTCCTATTGCCCATTGTGTTTTCGAGTGTCTGACAATGAACATTGTACTGAAGAAAAAGCAGTAGAACGTGGAAGTAGGAATATACTAAAACCGTTCATTGAATTATTGCTACTTGTTCGTTGTTGGGTTTTTTATGGTGTTAAAAATATAGAAGGAAGAGTCAGGTTCATATTGTTACTAGTTTGCTTGTGTTTGATAAAATAACTTATTCGTTATGTTGAATGTTTTCATAACGAGTAAATGAAAAATTAATTATTTAATATCTAGATATTTTATTTTCGTATGAAATATTTTAAATAAATATTATATTTATTACAATTAAATATTTTAAACACATATGTTTGTGTGTATGTAATTGATGAATGATTAACAAAAGATAATAATGAATTATTGAAAATTGAATTGAATTTACCTAATTAATATTTTGATAAAATAATTCTGAACATTTTATATTTATATGTAATTTATTTAAAATAAATATTTTTTTCTTTCCTTTTTATACTTTTGGAGGCGAATGAGCCTCAATCCATTTGTTCATTTCTTCATGTCCATATCTCTATCATTATACTCTCAATACCATTCTTCCTCTTCAAATATTTGTTTTTTCATTATGTTCTTGTTAAATATTTTTTTTATTAATGGAGATATAGAATTTATATAACAATTTATTTGACACAGACATTCAGTAATTAATTATTATAATTTTTTCTAATACTTATATCGATGACTATGTTGTATTCTTCAGAATGGGACATTATAAAAGATTTATTGTTATTGTATTCAATTCGTTCCTTTTCCATAGATTTTGTTGACATGCTCGTTAAATTAATCATCGTTTTAATTGAAATATCCTAGACCAATTAAATTCTCATCAAATGAAAATATCTCAAGTCGAGTATTTTTATCTTCATAACTAGCACAATATACAATTTCGAAGAACTCAATTAAAAACAATACGATTTAAATAATTCGACGTCGAAATAAAAACGCCCATGAGCGTAACGTCTAATTTCGAACGATGTGTGTCGTAGGCCAATCTATTTCTTAGAATACATTTCACTTACATATGTACATGTATAAATTGTTGTCCAACAGATGCTGGCACAATTTTCGAGGCAATAACTTTCCATTTTACACCGGCAAGTGCATAAAATGTCAAAATAAACCGCTATTCATCAATCATTGTTGCCGCAGCCAGTGCATAAAATGTCACTACAAAACGTAGCCGAAGGTCTCATTGTGGGGTACGGAAGGTATGCGACGACTTTACTTACTTTATGTCGTAAAAGGGGATAATACTTGCGTCGAATTGTACAACTTCGAAAGGTCCCCTTAGTTCGAGTTATAAAAGCGAATAACATTATTTGAAATTGAGATTATTGAGAAAGGCATCGGTACGTTTACTCACATGTAATGTAATTGTTGCATTTTATGCATACAGAGATCCTTTACACGTTTATCTTTGGAAAAAATATATTCTTCTGGAAGGCATTTTAATTTATTATCATTATAAACTAGTTACAAGTACCATTTTAATTTTTAAAAAAATCTAACTTTTAAATTCAAAGAATTAAATAAAATAAATCTAAAATTATATATCATCATCAGCTTCTTTCAAGATGAAAGTTTCTTCCAAAACTTTATACTCCAAATAATGTCTTCCTCTTCTATTTCTCATGTTTTTATCCAAACTACTCATGGATCACTTCTGAGGCTTGTTTATATCTCTGGATTCACAATTAATACAAGATGATTTAAATACAAACAACACAATCAAAATATTTAATATAATCCTTCTATTCTACAATACACTTGTTCCATCATTGTGGAAGTTTCTTGATTTTTATTTCAAAGAAGTTTCTTAGCTGCTTGTTAAATCAATTCCGCACAGCTTTAATAATTTTGTCATTTTTTTTGGTATTATAAAAATTCTTTCAGTGATCCAAATAAGTGATAATTGGAATGAGATGAGTTAAGATTAGATAGCGAGACATCTCACTTAAATTGTTTAAAATTTATCATTGTTACAGCGATTATATGAGGAATATTATTGTTCTAAAGAAAGCAGATCTTATCGTTTTCTTCATTTATAGCAGAGTTCCATTTTATCATTGAACAGAGTTGAATAATACTGCATATTGAATTTTCATCTTGTTATAAAAATTTGTTGAGAATTTGGTAACGATGATCTTATCTGCTAAAGAAATTCTGCTGTGTTTTCTTGGAGAGATCTGATATATTTCCACTTGCTGTTTTGGATTTAGGAGTAAAATGATTGATCCAAGATCCCAATATGGTCCAAGAATTCTTCTCATTCAATCCTAAATTGGATTTGAAATCCAGGTTTAATTCCTTTATTCATGAGAAATTGGATAATGATTTGTTAAACAACATTCCTTGGCACTTCTTGAGTAGATTTTGTAATAATTACTGACTGATGAAGTGGTGAAAATATGGATTATTTGGATTTGCAACGTTAAATATGTCTGGATGCATTGTAATGTGTAACACAGATTGATTATGGAAGGAAAGGAAACTAAATTTTCGTTTATATTTGAAATACCCTTTATTTAATGAATTATTATTTGATTTTTATGGTACGATATTTTTTGTTGAAAAAAAAATAATTTGATGTTTATGAAATTAATTTCGTGATCTAATAAAACTATTTGCCAGTCAAAATTTTTTTTAGAAAATTTATTATTAAAATATTAACGATTTCAAAAGTTTTAAAAACTTTATCTGTTACTAGTGATGTTTTAACATCACACTAAATAAAGTGTTAAGAGGATAAGACATTATTTTGAACAAGTCTCACGTGCCTTGTATGTAAATAAAACCAACTATTCACAGTGCATTCGAAGTACAGTATCCCACGTGTCTTAAAAACTGTGACTAACCCGATCATTTGTACGGAGATGGAAGTGTGTATGCGAATGTGTACTTACTGTAGGTACACGAATATAGAGTACCACTCTAGTACTTCGCAACGGCCATACCCTGTGGAATTATTTCGTGATTTCCCCTGATGCTTATCGGTTTGCTGCAAGTGTCGTGTCGGCACCACGATAGAGCAGTGACACGACATCGCGCCCCGACTGTTTCGCACGCGAGGGTTGAATTCGAACACCGTCCGCGATCGAAAACATACAGACGATGTAGCCGACGAAAGTGCCAACTGTCGCAAGACGTGTATGTGTGTCCTTTACTTCTTCCCTCTCGCAACTTAACAAATACATGATCGGAGTACATACACCTCTTAAAAGAGATGGCTGGATATGCGTTTGGCATTCCATTGTCGTACGTTCGGGGTGCAAATGTAGGTGATTCAGTTATTTGGGTTTGTGATGCGTGCTTTTTATTGCTTACGCATGGCGTTGCGTACGAAATAAGTCGTGAGTTTTTTTTCCTCTGTATATATTTATTTCTAGTAAGCTATCTTTTTTCAGTACGGTGCTTGAATTGTAAACTGGCAGAAGTAATTTCTGTTTCATTAATTTTATTCAATGCATTTGTTCATTGTTAATTGATTGCTTTGTTTACTTTAAGAATGAAAATGTATTGATTTGAAACGCATACACAAATGTAATTAATTCACTGTTCCATTTAGATATCATTCTGATATTTATTTATTTTAAGACTTCGTTTATTATATCAGCAACTTAAAAAACTTGTAACATATAAAAAATGATAAATAAATATATTTAATTTGACTGTAATATCTTCTGTTATACAATATTTTTCTTCATAATTTAAAAATATCAATTTCTGGTCAGATTTCAATTTAAAGCCACATATAAAATATAAAATCCACAAATACTTTACAAAAGTTTATGAGTGATTTCTATACAGATAATAAACATGAATTTATTCGTTTTATAAATTTAAATTTTTGTAATTGATTAAGATTTTCTTTATAAAAATTATTTTCCATATTATGTATTTTTTTATCAAATATACATAAACAGCCTTTTTTATATTTTACTGTATGAAGCTCTCTTTAAAAACTTTTCTCTTCGACCGATTCAAAGTCTCATTTCGACAATTTTTCTTATATTTATGTAAGTTTTTATTTATTTAAAACATTATTTAGTATTTCATTATAAATTTATACAGAAAGTCACTATTATCTTTTAAAATTAAATTTTCTTTTTCTAATAGTCAATAGGTTTCCATTTATATTATAAATTTTTGTGTTACAAATTTAATTGAAAAATAATTTTACATTTAATAACATTTATAATTTCGAATTCAATACAAAGTTTTTTTAAATTATTATTATTTAAAACATTTCGTATTTAATTACAAATTCATACAGAAAATCACTATTAACCTTTACAAACATTTTTCTATTCTAACAGTCAATAAGATTTCATTTATATTTTAACTTTATCACAAAATTCCAACGAATTCAATACATATTTATATAAACAGTATGGTTAAAAATGGTTATAATATTTAAATGATTTCAACTTTCGAATCAGTCTAAAACACTGTAGGCTGTTACATATATAGAACGCCTTCGACATCCAAATTTATGTTATTAGCATTGATTTTGAATATTGTACTGTCTGAATTTATTCATCAGTGCATCAATTAACACCAAATAAAGATGTCGGACAGCAAATACGAACAAGATCAGATTAAAACCGTACAACATTCTCCACGGAATGAAAACATAGGAAAAATATTTCTCGTCGCTTTCACATACATTACTGCAAAGAGTATATAATTCCTACATGGCATGTTGTATGAATATATATATATATATATATATATATATATATATATATATATATATATATATATATATAGTGTGTATGTATGTATGTTGGATTTGATTTGGATAACAACAACAAATGTTTTGCCACCATGCACGAAAATTCGAGATAAATATCTTACTAGCTATTAATTATTTAAATTGTCGTTTGGTGAACTGTAAATATGATACTCACGCCTGTTAAAAAGGGATATATATGCATATATATATATATGCATATATATATATATATATATATATATATATATATATATATATATATAACCAGACAAAAATATAAAGTTAAGATGAAATTTATGGATGCAACGAGTGTAATTGATATGATGTACATGTTGTTCGTTTGTATCTCGTTAACGTTTCTCTATTGTGAATAAAAAAAACGAGATTCCATAATTCGTTCGAGTTGATACAATACGAAAATAACTCCGAGTTCAGATGTACATGAGTACATGTTGTGTTACTCTTATCAAATTTTCACATCTGCCAATAAACTGCACAAGTTTTTACTTCCTACAAATTTGCATTCGAACGTTTCTCAACTCTAATGATCCGGTTATCAAGATTTAAGTCAAGTACAACATAAAGCTTTTACGAAATCGAGGAAATGTGTAGATTACACTGTATAAACAGATTTTTTTATTGATTTTTCGTGTTACATTTTCTAGTCAGTATTTGTTTTTATAGGAAATATATTTACTGCATTCATTATTATTTAGAGCATTATTAACTATTCTAATTTTCAATTTATGTATATATACTCAATTATTGTAGATTTTCAACAATTCATAATCATTTTTAAATATATAAACTCTAATTTAATTAAATTATTTATATATATATATATGATTTTAAAAGTCTTCTGGTATCTTCTAACTCTCAAATTATCTCGCCATTCCTCTCTATTAAATACTTGATCTTCTGATATCTTCTACTTAATTCCCTCCCTTCTTTATTTTTCCTGAGGGTATTAATTCCGTATCTCTTTTAGTACCCCACTCTCCCACTCATGTCTATACTAGTCCAAATAATGTCTATCAATTTCGTCCTTGATGGTTTCCTTTACTTTTATATATTATCTAATTGTTGTGTTCAGCATTCATCGAAATTTCAATATTTATCCTTTTGAACACATCCATTTCTACTGCTTCTATATAAATTAAATTTCGTTGATTCTCTATATTTTAGTCTCTTATTATTTTTCTTTTAAGTGTTAGGTTTTTTCTTTGTTTCGATATTCTTTGATTCCATCATTTACCATTTAATCGCTTTATATCCACTCTCTTATATTTGACAAAAATTTTAATTTTTTGTACATCAATACCTTTTTATAAATTAATATCTTTTTCAGTTTTAGAGTTAGAATTTTTATTTGAATCACCAATACATGAATATTTAATTTTTCAAACATTAAGTTTTATTTCTTATTATCAATATTCTTCTCTGTAGAATATTAGAATAAATAGTGACTGAAAATTATTTTCCATTTTTTTTATTTTTGAAAATCAGTCAACTTGACAATTCTTATTTCAACATGAAAAATGTTTTACTGATTTACATAAAATATTTAATCACTACCATCTTTATAAATTAATATTACTCTCTGTTTTAGAGTTAGAAATTTCTATTTAGATCGCAAATACATAAATACTTAGTTTTTAAAACATGAAGTTTTATTCTCTATTACTGATATTTTTCTTTGTACAAGATTAGAATAAATAGTGATTGAAACATATTTTTTTATTTTTAAAAATCGGTCAACATGATCATTTTTAATTCGATATAAAAAGAATGTATTGACAAATAAATTATTCAAGATTATATTTTTTTAATTATGAAAAAATATTCAAATTTTATAAATGAATTAATATTTTAAAACAACAATATTTTCCCAATCCCAATGTTTGCTATAATTACTTATATGAATTTTGATAACAGCAGCATCATACAGGGAATAAATTTTATAATAACTAAAAGTGTTTAAAAAATAAATATCAGATAATTATATTAAATAGTTTCAATTTCGTTTGAAATTCTGGTTTTAATTCAGATTAAAAATAATCTAGCTGATTTTGTGATAAGTTATTTAAGATTGAGATAAAGAAATGATACGATGATTTCTACTATCGTTAATATTTCTTCAGGCAGGCTAGTTTTCGTCACCGATGCGGTTTACATTGTCAACCGTCGACCCTGTACCAAATGTTCAAACCTCAAGTTCCAGTTTTAAAGATACAACAGAACGTAATGCGTGGGTAACGCGAATTGTTTTCGTGGGAACGATGATATAGGTGTGTGATATACGAACCAGGCAAAGAAAGCGCACAAGAAATAAATTTATGGGTCCCGCAAGTGTCTGGCGTCTAGACACACGTTGTTGCCAAACGCAACAGGGCTCCGCGAGGCGTCTATTATACGTCGCGTGACGTGCGTACAGATTGCTTTTGGTGCGTCCGCGGTGGCACAAGTGGATCAATTGGGCGAGCGCGCGCATCTCCACTTTATAAATTTAGTTACTTTCCGCGAAATGGAGATTTTCTTTTAGCACTCGTCTTAATCCGTGTCATCCGGTTGCCGTTTTCATTTGAAGTGCGCTGTTTATTTATTAGTTATGTTATATTAAGTGACACGGGAATTCTTTTTGATGTGGCTCATGTTTTGATGTTGAGGTATTATTGTGATATACGTGGTATTTTAATTATTTTATATTACATCAAAAATATTCGTTATATATATATATATATATATATATATATATATATCCATACACATATATAAACAGTCTTTTTTAGTTAATATTTATTTTTTTACAAAATAATATACTTCATGCATATAACATGAAGAAATGGAATGTAATAATACACTTAAATGAAAACTACTATTATCTTCTGTTTTACTTTTACTTTCTTTTATGAAATAAGTAAAAGTTGTATTTTAAAGAACAACGTAACATGCTATTAAGTAATATCTCGTGAATTTAAATGCAGATTTATATTTGCATTTTAGTGAAAAAAGTACTTACTTTCCACTCTTAATTT
Source organism: Neoneuromus ignobilis (assembly GCA_029203775.1). Lineage (NCBI taxonomy): Eukaryota > Metazoa > Arthropoda > Insecta > Megaloptera > Corydalidae > Neoneuromus > Neoneuromus ignobilis. Next base: position 14,226,175 of record CP092096.1, on the reverse strand, counting down.
ATTTTAATAAATCTACAAATATATATAAGGTTTTCCAATAATAATGTCAGAATTATGACAGCTGGTGGCAGCCATATTTGATTTTTTTTTATAAGCACATTTTGATATTTCAACTTGTATAGTTTGGAAAATTATCATGAAATGTTTAAAATTTCAATAACGTTTAGAAATTATAAAAACTTCAATAGACTCATTGAAATAAGAGTTTAATGAGTCCATTATTTCACGAAATGGACCCATCAATTGGTCACCAAGATCATGTAATCTAACTGCATTGGATTATTTTCTGTGGGTTATATGAAATCATTAGTTTATACTGGTGAACCACAAACAACAGAAGTATTAAAAATAAATATTGAAACTCATGAAATTTGACCACAATTGTTTGAAATAGTAACTAAAATTGGACTAAACGAATGAACTATGTCAAGCGAAGTCGTGGTGGTCATATGAGTGAAATTGTGTTACATCATTAATCCCATAAAATATGCCTAGAAATAAAAAATAATTAATTAAAAATAAAAAAATAATTGGAAATCCCTATATAAATCATTAATATCATAAAAGTCTATATCAGCCTAACTGTCAAGTCGTTAGTTCTTTTTAAATATTTTTCCAAGATTCTTCCATTACTTTCTAACAGCAGCTAATCTAATTCAACCCTCATTTCTACTAAATTTAAAATTTTAGTTACACCATCTTTGGTAGGGTTTATTTTTTAGACTTTTTTTGTCTCTTTGTCATCATTCCATCAATATTTTTATTTATCTATTATCTTCTCTCCTCATTATGTATCCTGCTTATGTCTATTTCATTGATTTTATTTGTTCTATTATATATATATATATATATATATATATATATATATATATATATATATATATATATGTGTATGTGTGTGTGTGTAAATATACTATTGAAATTCTGATCCCGAAACAAGAAAAAGGAGTTTCATAACATTCACAAGTATTCGAACAACGAAAAGGATCAAACATAAATGAAATGAAATATGCAACAGATATATTATTAATACTGCATAAGTGTAATGCAGCTCTCGTCCGTCAGAATAACATGTCGTTTTTGTTTATTCGCGTACAAAATGTGAGAATTCTTTCGCCTGGCCGTTGTTCTACATTCCGCATACTGTTTGTATGGTAATGGCTACACGCGCTTCTTCGACTCGATGCCAGGGCGAAAATGTAAAATACTCGTGCAAATGTATACAGTTTTGAAACTTTTACAAGTTGTAAGAGAGCTAGCTCGCACCGGCAATGGTCAATGTAACAACTCGGCCAGAGAGTACGACGAAGAAGAAAAAAATTGTACTGTTTATGTGGTGTACTTGAATGTTTCAACACGTACTTTGCATATGTTTATTGTTCGACTTAATGCTCATTTTATAGCTTTTATATGTTAATTCGAATTCAAAATATATTACCAACACCTTTTTTTCTCGCGTGATATATGTAGAAAATTGTTGAAGTTACAGAAAAAATACGACCTGAAATAATTTTCAGGAGAACATTTAAACGGGGTGTTTCGAACGAGAATCGTATAATTTAATTGTTATCTTGATTCATATCTGCTGTTTATTTCAATTCGACAATATTTATTTCGATAATTTACAAATGGAGTCAATTGAACGATTTTTTTACAATTCCATTCTCAAATTAAATTTTTTATGCAGGACATTAACAAATATTTTCAGCATTGAATAATTATTAATTTAATGATCGATTTTAATAAGTTTAAATAAAAATTGCTAATTTCATTTTCCTATTTAATAAAGGTTTAAATTTTATAATATTATAGATATAAAACTTTTTCTATATCGATAAATCAAAGTATAAAGAACAAATATGAGTTGACTGTACTTTATGAATTTATTTATTAATTTTTTTATGTATACATAGAAGTTTGAAAGCATCTTAAGTAAACTGAAATAATGTATTCAATATAAATATTTAACCGCAAGAAAAATAAATCACAAAAATTGTCACAGTCTTATACTTTTTATATCAAACGAAAGCTTACGGGCAAAAGATCAAAGGCCAATAGGATTTTCCGGATTTTCAACAAAAAATACACACGCGCGCACTCATACATCGCATACAGCCACGCGCTCGAGTCTATTCGTAAACTTGAAATATTTGCTTCGAGATTCTTCACGAACGTCGGAGAAAAAACACACACTCTTACTGTACGTCTGTGATAAAAAGCAGGTGTCGAATACCATATTTCAGGGATAAGAGTCAGTCACGCTGTTGTCTTACACGAGCGGACGTGTCTGTTTGGCGATGTCGGAAAAAATTTTTTTTCGCATACGATGACATTTCGACTTCGAATGTTTGTTTGGCGTTGAGATTTTTCACGCACTGTTCGATGGTTTTGATTACATGAACACACATACACGAGCAGTGCTTTAGTTTTTCTGTATAAAAATAGAATTACCGAGTTTGTAATCGAACAGATGACGATGACGTTTTTTCACAATGATATAAACTGGCCTAAATTTGTAATCTAGAATTTATATTAAATTTGTATTTTTAAATAGATACACGAAACAAATATATATTAAGTATGTACATCAAGATTTATATTTTTACTGAGTAAACTTTGAAAATCAATCGCGTCATATTCACATTTATTACCAGACAATAACGAATTTAGCATCTGAGTCACATACAGATTTTTCAATGCAAATTTCTGTACTATTTACATTTTGATTTTATTTTCAGAAGTATTTAAAGTTCTTCCTAATTAAAAGTTGAGACAGTTGTAGTCAAGCGGGCATGACGACTTGTGTCAATGAGCCATAAATTTCAATTCGAGCTTAAGAGTTATGTAATTTTACATTAAACATGTAATTAAGTTTCAAACATTTTTTTTATTTATGTGTATATAAATAGTACATATGAATTTTTTAAAATATAAAAATTAAGAAATTAAAATATAAAATGATAAGGAAATTAAAAATAATACCAACAAAATAAAAGAATAAATTTTAAATTCAACAACTGGCATAATTAGAAAATATTTTTTTAAATTATTTAAATATTTCTATTTCTAATAATTGTATTTTTCTTTAAATATTTTTTAAATTATTATATATACATCTTTCTCTAAATTCCTATTTCATTATCTCAAAGTGACGAAAAGGTGTAAATGTAATATTAAGAAGAGATACCATGATATTTTTAAATATTGGTAAGTCTAGTCTAAATAGAGAAAGATTAGAAAATATTTTTGAACAAAGTAAAGAGGTGAGTCAAGATCTTAAACCTTCCAAAATTGTGATTGGAAAAAACATAAGATCGGTTGAAATAGAAAATTTTTGAAGAAGCATTTAACCAACAGTGAATAGAAAAGGGCTACTGCTATTGATACATAAATTTTGAGAAAGGTCTTCATTTAGCATTAATTGAAAATGATTGATAATGAAGTTTATATATACATACTTGGAAAAAGCATTCATCCAGCAATGGATAGAAAAAAGACACTACTACATATATATAATAATAATAATAAATGTAACTAGTAGCTCTTTTTAAAAACTTATTCTAACTGTTAAAAGATGTAAAATTCTTTTAAAAAAACATACAATAGTGTTTTTAAAACATATGTTTTACATAGATCATACAAACATCTTATTTAAATTTTTATTACATGACCATAAATTGTATTTTAATTAGTTTAAAGTATCAGTAAATAGTTATGTTCATATTATATATATATATATATATATAAAAGATTTTATATATCTTTACTTAGTGGGTAAACTAAATATAAACACACTACTCATACATGAAAAAAAACAATGTAAAAAAATATACACGAGTTATTCTGCTTTAAGCAACGTTTGAGTTGAAGAAAATAATTGTACGTGTTATACATTTTGACTTTTACAACAATTTCACACAAGCAATCAACGAAAGAATAAAACATAGAAAATACGAGTTGTTAAATCAACGGCAATTTACGTGACAGAGAATCATCACAACAAATCACACACGTTTAAAATAAACAAACGCGTAGAAGAAGAGACACTACTGGTCTCATTAAAAACGTTTAAAAATAAAATATACAAAAAAAAAAAAAAAACGCGACCAACAGGCCAGAGTAACGGGCACAAAGTTGCGGGAGTGAAATGGTGTAACAGCTGTGCGTATGTATGTATGTATCTAATAATGAAAAAGATTGAAGAAACGTTGTGAGCGAAAGAGAGCCGCGCACAATCGCCACAATAACGAAAATATGTTCTATCTTTTTCGTATTGCTTTCAGTACAATGTTGAGGATTAAGTAATTAGCAATTATCCGCGAGTAATCTAGTGTATTGATACGCCATTAGCATTAAACCGAGCGTGGCCGGCTTCTGGCACAATCTCAGCTTTTCGCATGAAAGTTTTCAAACTCGTTTCGTGTTAGTTAAAAGTCGCGTTTATTGCTGATATGCTAGACTTGGCGAAGTCTGTGCATTAGATGACAGCTGGATATAAGTACAGAAATGAAACAAGTCGAGTATATATTTGTTCGATTAAATAAGTTCTGGGCGATTTTTATTACTCGATTTTATTATGAATCAGTGTTTCGTAATGTTGTTTGGCACTTAATTAATTCTATTAATATACTTGTTTTTTTTTTATCTTCCCTCAAAGTTCTTTTATATGCATTTCAAATAAAAATTCAAATTAAAAACAGCTACATTTATAATAATTGTTTATTTAATTTCAAAGTAATATTTTTACATAACTACATTTATTTACTTTTTTTAGAAAAAAATTTAACAATTATTCAATTTATAAATATTATTTGCTTTATAACATTTCAATTTTTGATACTGGCATGTATTTATTTACTTCTTAAAAAATATTAAACAATCTCAATGTTCAATAATACAAAATAATATGTTATAATAAAAAAAAATTATAAAAACTCAAGTTTTACACAAATTATTTTCATTTTATGTACAGCTGGGTCTGTTTTTATGCGGATTATTTTAATGCGATTTTGAAGTTATACGATTCATATTTCTTCTTAGTATCTTTTATGTCGATTTTTTAAAGAATTTCTTTAACCGGTTATTTAATTCACCGAAAAGCTCTTCAGATGAACAAATGAAGGAATCAGAGCCATTTACTTCCGTTTCTTAAACTGATAAGGAATTTTCGGCTAGCAAAGGATAGTTAACCGGGTTTTTAAAAAGGAATGCACAGCATAACGTGAAGATTATGGGCGCAGTTGCATCGGTAGATGAAAAAGCTGCCAAAATTTTCCAGAAGTGTTAGTCAAAATTATTAAAAATGGGTGATATTGTTCACACCGATTTAATGCTGATGAAACAGGACTGTTTTGGAAAAAAATGCCTAGTTGAACTTATAAAGCAAATTCTGAAAAAAAATTCAGTGGGTTTAACGCAAACAAAAATCGAATAACATTGTAGCATTGGATCGGGAGATCGGATGCTGAAACTTCTAATGGTAAATCAATCTCTAAGACCACGCGCTCTAAAAGGCAAAGATAAAAACAACTAAAGGTACATTAAATGACTAATACAAAGGTTTGAGTGACAACTGCAATATTTATGACTGGTTTAATAATTGCTTTTTACCAGAAGTGGAAACGTATATGAAGCAAAAAGGTCTCGATTTCAAAATTTTATTACTTGTTAACAATGCGCCAGGTCATCCATGTTTAGAACATCCAAATGTAAAGATGATGTTTTTTCCACTGAATACAACAAGGATTATTCAGCTGTTAGATCAAGGCATAATTGCAACTTTTAACAATATTACGTTAAACGCACTTTTCAATTTATATTGGATAAACTAGAAAATGAGTCAATAACAGTAAATGACGCTTGAAAAAAAATTCTATCTTTGACTTTATAAATCATGTTGTTTTTGCTATTACTCAAAAAAAAACACACATTTTAAATGCCTGTTGGAAAAACGCTTGGCCTAAATGTCTTGAAAATAGTACAACTATTTAATTTCTTTTTTATTTTCTTTTTATTATTCTAAACAGTGTAGCTATTATTGCAATGATGATTAAAATATGTATGAAAAATTCTAAAATAAAAACACATATTAGGTTGGCAAGTATCTCCCTTCCGCTTTTTTTTTTTTTTTTTTTTGTACATAGCTGCGAAATTCAAAAGACCAGAAGGCGGAAGGGAGATATTTGCCAACCTAATATGTACATATTGCTTTGAATAAAATTAAATAGTTAATTACAAAATAAAGTAAAAAAGCTTTATTTTGTAACAATTTTTTTGCAGATATTTAAAATTTTTTTAGGCATTCTTTATTTCCTGATTTTTTTATGCGAATTTTAGAGTAATTTCACTTTGTAGCTTTGGTTTTATGTGATTTTTGAAAATTACGGAACGTATCCCTAATTTTTCAATGTAAGTTAAGTCTTTTTTGTGCGATTTTTTTAATGTGATTTTCTGCGGAACGTATCTACCGCATAAAAAGAGATTCAGGTGTATATATTTTTTTTGGAAAATGAAAGTTTCATCTCTTATTATTATTTCAAAACTAGAGATGATATAGTAACTTTTAAAAATAATTTTTCTTGGAAAATTGCTAGTTTCTATTTTTATTTACACTAACATATATATATATATATATATATATATATATATATATATATATATATATATATATATAAGGATGTTATAACTTTATATATATTTATGAAACGTAACACTTTTGAAATAAATACATTTTGACACAGGACCAAATAATATGTCATGACGAATATGTATCTAATAGTCCGTCAAGAAACATCCACATATCTCGAGAGACGAGACAGTTGTGAGAATTGTTTGGAGGCGATACAGACGGCTGACTGCCCGCCTATTCAGTACACACACGACATGTTAACAGGTATAATACATGTGTTTCTGGTTGGCACGCAATCAACCCGTTTGTACGTCCTCTTACATCTATTTTCTTCGCACTGACGCCCTTCATAAAAGGTCTACTTGTTTATTATTTAAATAGATACAAATTTCAAGTGTTTGACATGAAATTCATACACATTTACATCGATGTTATAATTAGAGAATTCTGTGTTGTTTTCAAATGAATTCAAATGTAAAATTTAGTTTCTATCGAATACTTTCTTTGAATGATTCGATTAACATATGAAATCATGACAATTTATCATCCATAAATATATATATACTTAATATAAAAATATTAAAATGTTATATTTTCAATGCTATTCAATTATCGATCTAATCACTTGATAAAGCCAATGTATATGTAAACTTGAATTATTAGTACAAGTAATTGTTCTAAAATTCATCTTAAGACGACACTTGTGTACTTCGAGTCAGTAAAAAAGGTATATAATATATAATAATTTAAAAAGAAGAAAAAAAATATCTTTTTCAGCTAATTTTCACTCGTATATAACATTTCAATTGTAACATCAAATTTGTTACATGGAGGTATCATGAGAACGGTGTGATTGAAATTGAAATAAAAAAAAAATCTAAAATAAAATAAACATCAAAAGAAAAAATATTTTTCTCATTTAATCAATTCTCGTTTATAACATTTGAATTTTAATATCAAATTTGTTGCATGGAGATATCACGCGATAGTAATGGTTGAAATTAAAATATCGAAAAAAAAATTCTAGAATTTAATATAAACGTTTATTTTTTATTCTTTTTTCTGTGGAAAAAACTGCTGATTCGCATTAAGATGTTGCAAGCAATGCTTGTTTTGTTGTCGTACGATCTGAAATTCTGCAAAAGCGTCTTCGCATGAACACCTACGAGACGATAGAATGCTCAGATAATATTTTTTTTCATGTTTTTTAACAGTTTACATGTAGATTTCGAGTACACAAGTTAGACAAGCTTATAGTTTGTTTCAAAAGCTTTTATAAGCTGTTATCTCTTCATACACATACAAGCATATATATATATATATATATATATATATATATATATATATATATATATATATATATATATTCTAATATTGATTAAATTAGAATTCATTTAAAGAGTGATTTATTTTTGTATTTAAAATTGAATATTTCGATTAACAAAAATCATTTTTTATTCAAATTTAAATAATTATTTTTTAATACACAATCACATATGAAATCATTTTCAAATTAAAAGAGTGATTAAAATTTGTAAACTGATTTGGAAAAAGCATGGGGATTATAATTTCATTTTATGAAAAATAAATGTATGGAATTTTAATAAGAAAAATTTTACTGGACTAATATAATCAGAAGATAAAGTCTTATAGGGATTTTGAAAAAAATAATTTGCTTGAAATGTTTGACATCTTTTAAGAGTAAATGTAAGTTATTGAAAAATAGTTTTGCTAATAGAAAGTATTTTTACATAACAAAAAATTTATTAAATTAAAAAATAGATTTTTTAATATTATGTTGATAAGGTCAAAATTTGTATTAATGAAAAAAGTGGGCCAAAATAGTGATAATTAAACATTTTTCTAAAATTGTTCACTTAGCTATGAGACTTCAATAAATTATCTTGTCTGGTTATACAGTTAAAAAATAATTAAATATTACGAATTCTTTTACGTAAATACTTCGTCAAAAAAATCAAATTAAATCAAAACGAATGAAAAATTACATACAAAACGATCAGTTGACAAGGCCGTACATCAATTAAAACCTGTACATTCGACCGAGGAAGAATACAGTAGTCATGTCACGAGTGACACTAAATAGTAATATTGTCGTGTGATAAATCATGCACGCAATGACTATCAACGTACCACCCCTTACAATCGAGCCAACAACAAGAAGCTGTCTTTGAGTCATCCGAATATATGACAGAATGTGTAACTGCAGTTCTCTACAAAGAAAACCAGCATACGACTACGATATATTGTTATTCATAGGCATTTGATGTTGTATGATTGCCTGCTCTATCTTAAATTAATCTTATTATCACGATGCGTTAGTATTATTCCTAGCGGGAGAATGCGTGTGATGTCGCTGCACGCATCAGTTACAAGGGGGATGGATGGATGTACGAGATGCTGTGTGGACCGAATTTGGTTCTAGATCGTTTTATTTTTTCCTGCTTTTTTTCGTTCGTACGTAATTTAAAACCGAGAACGGTTTTATAGACCACGTATTTTTTTATGAATCTATGTATACCAACCATTACGAGATAAATAAAATTTGATCCTTTAAGACATTATCCAACTTTTTTTTACGAACGTTATAAACATTATTACTTATTTCTTAATCCATTCGTACTTTTTTGATTTAACATATTACATTGCATGTTTTATTTTTTAAAAAAAATACATGAAAATGTTAATCGATACAAAAATCTTGAAAGGAATTGTTTTACAAAATCATTTATATTACAAAAGAATTTAAGTACTATTATTAATATTTATAATACTACTAAGATTTTTATGTCTGCATGTTATATTTAATTATTTAATGATTAATAGTGACTTTACATGCATTTCGAATTTGATTATAAAAAATGTAACTTAAACATTAACCACGAATCTTCAATCAATAAAATGTTTATAAAATACATAGAAGTCTGAGGAATCAGAAAGTTTAATAAAAATATAATGAAATATAGATGACCCTTGAATTATTTTATACATTGTGTAATATAGTTCCTTTAAAACTTTTTTAAAAAGAAAATTATTTTTCAATAATATTTCTTGTGAAATTTGAATATTAATGTTTAATAAAAAAATAATGTTATCATAAAAGAATTAAAAAATACTATATATATATATATATATATATATATATATATATATATGCATATATATATATATATATATATATAGAGAGAGAGAGAGAGAGAGAGAGAGATTTATAATTACGTATGTATATAGCTGATTCGTTATTTTCGTTCCTTAAAATTTAACAAAATTTTTTTATAGCGAATTGTTTAACAATTTCATGTCAAATTTTTATACAAACACATTATCAACTAAAATAAATCACAAATAGATAGAGATTTAAATCAACGGCCATATAGTACAGGCGTCATTCATTCAATCCGTTTCAGGTTTAAGGAAATCCATTTGCATAGCGACCGTTCGAACGGAAGTTTATTTATTTTGTCGAAAATAGTGTGCGTGCAACGGATTGTTGTTTATTTGAATATACTTCTTTTTCTTTTAATGCACATTAATCATTCAAAGATAGGTATTTCGGGTCTGATTTGTTGGGTGTTAGGTGATTTTTATTGCATGGTTTTAAGAATAGTGTTGAAATCGTTTTTCTGATAGTGAAGTAAACTAGTTTGAGCCAAAATCATTCTACATATTAAAACATAATCAATTATATATTTGAATAGTATGTGACATTAACTATAGAATATATTTGTAAAATAAGAAAAAAAGCTATTTTTCGTTTACAAGTTAGACAGAACGATTTCAGTTTATATTTGTTTGAAATTTTATCTTTCTTGAGTCTAGTATTCGTGACAGAATACTGGAATTTATTATTAGTCATTCGTGGATAACCATCACGTGCAAAGTCATCAATTTCGAGATTTACGCTGCATTAAGGGTATTAATGTATGTATTAAAGTGTATATAAAAAAATAAACGTTGTATGGATGAAGAAAAAAACAACTGTTCTATCCAATCCACAATGCAATTACATTTTCACGCATGATATCACAGAAGATGATTACATATCCATACACTAGTGTACGTCGTCTACTATACACCCTATATTAAGTGTACGAGGGATGAAATTTTCAATGTACAGCAATGCCGACAGGGTGGTCTATATGGTTAAGTGGGTGGTCGGATACATAGGGAATGAGTACGTATATGCGTACGGCGAGTGACTCATTGCCCGAGGACTCATTTAATGCATTGGTGGTTCCTGTGGGGAGAGGAGGTTGATCTCGAACACTGACTGACTGGACATTGTTTACATCAGCTGCTGATGTTTAGTTCAATATTCTGTTCGATGTAACGTGTCCTCGTGGATTATAATTATACGACGAGTCACAACACCTCGTTCTCTACCCATTATGCTACTGACCCTCCTACATAAATATATTGTGTTTTATGGATAGATTTTCGACAGGAACGTAACATTAATGTTCATGTATATGTACATGCACAAATATATATAGTGAAAAAAATATGCCAGTGAAATACAAGTCTTGAATGTCTTTTTGGCCAACAAAAAGATGTATATATGGAATAATGTTTAGAGATAAAAAGAAAACCGAATGGATTAAAAAAATATATTGAAATGAAAATTGGCTAGTCATATGGTAAGAAGAAAAAATCATCGACGAACAAGAGACGTTATTGTTGAGAATCTAGATATATAAAAAAATCCAAGGAAAGATTATTTGATAAATAAGACAGAAATAATATAATTTATTGAAATGAAATGAGCTGTTGATTTTGAAAGTGGGGTAAGTCCATTTTGTGAAAAAATAGTTAAAGCTAATTTTTATTATAAATTAACATGAAATTTATGTTTTTAATCAATTCACAATAAATATCTTTTAATATTAGTATAAATTTGTTACTAGTAATTTATTTCGTCAACGATATTTATTGTGAGTTGATTTTGAAAGTAAGGCAAGTCCATTCTAAATAACGACAGTGCGGAAGAAAATACAAAATATAAAAAAAATAATAAAATATTAAAAAAATAGAAGATACAGAGTTAGTCTCAAAAAACCCAGGGAAGTATTTGGCTTTTACTTTTGATTTGCTAAAAGCACTACCGTACCCTAAACTAACAATTTCTATTCCATATTATAAACGAAAGAAGTAAATTTTGAATCAAGGTTTCTACAATTTACATGACTATGGAGTTCATATGTACACCTAGGATGAAACAATTGCATCTAGAGGATCACAAGAAATAGCTTTTTGCTATTTAAGGCACCTACAAAATATGACAACTCAAAAACACATTATCACTTATAGTGATATGTGTACTGGCCAAAATAGAAACATAAAGTTAGCCTTAATGTGGATGAAAATTGTCCAGTCTAGCGGCAATAATATAGATATTATTGACCATATTTTTTTATTATCAGGACATTCATTCTTACCAAACGATCGCGATTTCGGAGTTGTTTGTAATAGCGATTAGAAAAACTAATTTGCTGTATATTCCCCAGGATTATTACAAATGAATCAAAAATGTCGCAAACATAATGAATTTTTAGTACATGAGATGAAAAGTGAAGACTTATATTCAATCACATATCTAGAGGAGGCAATTTTGAAAAGAACACAAAATACTGATGGAGAAATTGTTAATTAGTTGAATATTTTTGGATAAGATTTTCAAGGAATGCTTCGTATAAATTGTTCTATAAAACATTGATGGAAAAAGATTCGCCATTTAAAACTCTTGATTTATCACCAAAACGGGGTAGACCAAGTAGTTTCGGAAAAATAGTATTATCATCTTTAAATGTGAAAACTAGGCCTATTACTAAAGAAAAATATAAAGATTGATGGATTTATTACCCTATGTACCACCCATTCATTATGAATACTTTAAAAATCTGCACCATTGAAACTAATAAATATAATTATATGCATGCAACTTATTACTGAACATTTTTTCTTATTTTATCCACTTCTTCACATAAAATTAAATTTATTTTTTGTTTTATTATAGCTTTTCGAAAGAAGTATGAAATGTTGAAATAAAATAAATAAGTAAATAAATAAAATATTCAATTTTTTGTTATTATAATTATATTTTATTCAAAGAAAATCAACGTTTTCAACAAATCATTGCTTTTGAAAGTGAGGCAAGTCCATTTTCACATACCAAAAACATGATTTTTTCACCTAACACTGATAACCATTATTGCATATTAAATTTACATGAAATAAGACCACAAAAAATATAAAATAAGTATGTTACTGCTTACGAATATTTTTAAACCCATTCAAATGCCAACCATTAAATATCTAGCAATAACATTTCAAAATCAAAGGCTCTAATGGAAGAGAAAAGCATCGAGTCGATCAAAAAGGAAAATTTTGGGAAGGGCCTTCATCCAGTAGTTGATATTAGGTTGTCAAATATCTCCCTTCCGCCTTTTTGTCTTTTGAATTTCGCGGCTATGTACAAAAAAAAGCGGAAGGGAGATACTTGACAACATAATATATACATATATAGGCAAATTGCCTAAAGGAGAAAATCTTGAATAAAAAAAATCCTCACCAATTTACCTGATCAAAGTGGTGAATAGGATCAAGACCAGTGAATTGAAACATTCAATGGGATTTTCGTTCAGTAGTGGGCTAATATAAGTCAAATATATGATTTTTATAATAATTTAGAAAAGTGTAAAATATAAATGGATTTCCGAAAGAACAACTTTAATTTATTTTTATTTGAAAAAAATGATTTTTTAAGATAGCACACACGAAACATATTTAATATATTAAGTTTGTTTTATAGATTCAATTCAAATATTAAATTAAATAAACACTATTATAAAAAAGAAATCAGACTATCAAAATTCAGAACTGCTTATACTAAATATTTGAAGGTCACCTAACAATATTTTTAAATAGGATATTGAAATCCGATATTGATTTTCGTACTTTATTTATTCATCGAGAATTAAATTATTCATCGATTCATTATTTATTTAAAAAGAAGGTCTAACAAATATTTTGACATGCGAAATTTACACCATAAATAAATAAAAAACCCGACTGTCACGTCTGTCAAAGTAAATTTTTCATTGACAATAATTGCATACAGCCCTGCGTAATAGTATGTATTACATGTGGGTGGGTATTTAAAGGGTGACTACTTGTGCATCGGAGAGGAGGTTGTGATCTGCCTTGCGGACATGGTCGACAGGGGCTCGGAGATTGCTCTTTTGTGTCGTTGATCAACTTCGGTAATTGGAATCAGTAGATCCGTGCGAGGGAGTCGTACGAAAAAAAATGTTAAATTGTTTAAAAGGATTAGTACGGTGTGACGAATTAGTATCCAGCAGTGAATTCATTGATGTTAATAATTAAATGCGAAACGTATCTGATTAGCATTTCGTTTTAGGATAAAAACACTGACAGTTATATACGTGCGAATTGAAAATACGATTATTTCAATAAATAAACAACGTTTAAATTATTCTATTTTCGAAAATATATTAAATGGATTAACTGATACACAAACGGGATTTTTGTTTGATCAGTTAAATGATTTCCCTTTTTTTCATTTACATTTATTCATTATGAAATGTCAATTTTTTCTTGTATATAAACTGTCTATAAATTCAACAAATACATATTTGCATTGGAAATAAATAATTACATACAAAATATTCAAAAAAGTCGATAAATTGTATACCTTTTTTTATTTAATAATTAAAAAAATCAAACATGATAAATAATTTCACATTTAATGTTGTCAAAAAAAAAAAAAATACTAAAAGTACATTTTGATATTTCTACGTAGGTAATATTTTTATATACCGTTCAATATTTTTCCTATGATGTAACAGTTAAATAAATCTATTCATCATATAATTACACTCATTGTTCATATTCTCTCACACAATATCTTAAGTAGACAACGATAAATTAAAACTAGTAAAAAATTAACAAGTTTCTAAAAATATGAATTAGTTTTGAAAAAACCTAATGACGTAATTAAAAAGTTGTCCATACTGGACAATAAACCGGATTTGGTTATATATAAAAAATCAATACATATTACCTGTCATGATTTTTGAAACATGGGATACAAATACTAGAATAATTCAGAAATTCCAGACAATATAAAGAAGTATGGAAAGATATATATTAGGAATAACATGTAGAGGCAAGAAGAGAAATAACATTATTAGAAATTTTATATTAGAGCTCTAAAATGAAAATTATTAATATTAATTCGTTTGAGTTATAAATGACATGAAATGAGCAGAATTTTTTTTTTCTAAATAAAATTCGTCGTACATTCAAAAATGAGATTTTAATCATCGATTCGTAATATAGTATGGCCGAACTTTAATTTTAAATGAAAAAAATCGTTTTTAAAAATGTTGATTTTTCATGAAATGTTCCATACGTTGAATTTTTTTTCAAGCAAAAAAATTGAAATTTTTTCAAATCGCTCTAAATCGATATTTATTCATTGAAAATCGATTAAGTGAGTAAAAAATAGTCGTATTCCAGTAAAAATTACATTCATTATTGAAAAGTACGAATTTTGTAGCCAGAAATCGATTTTTAATTATTTCCATGTTTTCATCGAAATTTTAAAAATCGAAAAAGAATATTTATCTGCACTACATCATCAAATTTAAATTAAAAATTAATTGTATAGACCCTAGGCAATATTTTTAGTTAACAATAATACACACTTAAACTATATTAGTGCTCTGAAATGAAAATTAATAACATTCATTCCATTGAGATGTAAATGACATGAAATAAGCAGAATTTTCAGAGTTTTTTATGAATGAAATTCGTCTTACATTCAAAAATGAGTTTTTAATCATCGATTTGTAATATTTTATAAGCTAAACTTTGATTTCAAATGCAAAACGCAATTTTGGAAAATGTTGATTTTGCATGACATTTTCCATACTATAGATTTTTTTGAAGCAAAAAACAGAAAATGTTAAAAATCGATATGTCAATATTTTTTTTTATTAAAAATCGATTAAGTGAAAAATAGACGTATTCCAGTAAAAATTACATTCATTATTAAAAATTACGAATTTTGTAGCCAAAACTCGATTTTTGATAATTTTCATTTTTCATTGAAATTCAAAAAATCGAAAAATTAACTAAAAATACAATAGAAATTTAAATCAAAAACGTTTACAAACATCCCAATATGATTATAAGACATGCCTTTCTTTCTCTCTTTATATATACTAAAATAAATCCGTAATGAATCAATACGTTTAAATAAATAAGTAAACCAGTCTTGCAATTAAAACTACACGCGACACGCACATATCGTTAAGAAAAAAGAGTGAAACAAACTGGTTCGAAATTCACTACATAAAATTAATTTATATTTAAAACCGACAACGAACCACTGAACTGGTCTTACATGCAATTTTAACATTATCATTAAACTGCGTTCGTTTAATCAAAGAATAATATCAATTTTGTCATAAATAAAAATCAGTAGATTCAATTACGTTTACTTTAAAGAATATAATCGATTAACATTTAAAAATTGTCGTAAATAATTTCATTTTTAATCGTTTCTGAGGTTACTGACATTGAATTATTGTAAAATTAATATTATTAAAATTATAAAGGAAAATATAGAATTGAAAATCAATTGATATATTTGATTGATTTATTTAAACACACTATTTCTATAAAAAGATAATATTTCAATGAATTAACTGATTTAAATCACTTGTATACGTTTTAAAAAACAAATTAAATAATTGAATTTTCGAAAATTATCTTGAATAAATTAAATTCATTGAAATATTTACAATTTTCCAAGCTATTTTTTATTTATCTTAAGTAACTGCATATTACTAATATATCTCAATTCCTTCAGGTCAACGATATTGAGAACAAGATTAGTTATTTTAATATGGATGAAGGGTACATTTCTGATCAGTTTAATGTATCAAAAAGTAAAAGAGGGTTAGTAACCATCTAAGGGTAGAAGCTAGTGAACCATTCCAACTTTGGCTTATTAGATTTTTTTATCCCCTAACTATTGCTTATATATACACTTCGACTAGACTGTAATACAATGATTAAATTTATTGTAATGTAATTAAATTTTAACATCCAGTATCAAATTTTATTCAGTATTTTATAAGTTTTATTTTTTAAAAATTAAAACTGGTTTAATTAATGAATTATGAATAAAAATATAGTCGATGAATTAATTAACAATTTGGATTTTTTGTAATTAATTTTATCAGAAAAAAATCTTTATTTATGAATGACAGATGGAAATTTCAAGAGTTAAATATACAATTTTAAATCGGAATCAAACAAAATCATAGATTGAGAAAATTACAATACATCAATGATTGACTAAAATTACTTTTCCAAAAGTAGTTTTTTATTTTATTTTTAATCTATCGTTTGTTAATTAATCAATTTATGTTCCAAATTAGTATTCGTGGAATAGAAATGAAATAAATTTTATTGTATATAAAAAATACAGTTTTTTATAACTCAATTAAAAAATATATAAAGACTAACTATTATTTTAAAAAGAGAAAATTATTTTATTATTTTTAAACTAGACACATTTGACTTTATATTAATTAAGATAATTTGTAAAAACAGTAGATAAAATTGGTTTTATTTCGATTGTTGTAAATTAACCTTAGTTATAATCAATTAAATGAAATAAATAGTTATAAAAACAATCATATCGATAGAAATACTAACCAAATGAGTAATAAAATAATATGTACATTACCAAAATATCGATCCTTTCGAATAGTAGCAATAAATTGATATATCTGGAACACTTACCTGTAACAAAAATAGAAAATATTTATTAGAAAACGAGAACGAAATAGAATTATAAATAATTAATTATTCCATTACGCTTGAGTGAAAATTGACACGAAATTGTTTCGAAATAATTTACTAAGACGTTACTTAATCCATTTAATAACATACATAAATAGGTTTTAATCCTATTAGTGTTTGTATAGTACGTCAATTATATTTAATAACAAAATATTGTCTTATCAAGTTTTACATATCTAATAAATTATGTTAATATATAATATAAATTAAGTTGTCGGCATAAATTAGATCATTTAAATTAATAAAAGATTAGTTAGAAAGCAATTAAAATTTTTTTTTCAAATGATTGTCATTATTTGAATATCAGTATTTCATTCATATGTACGTTTATAATATTTTCAATTTATTTATGTCAAAAATAACAAATATGTTTCTACTTTTTCTAATACATATGCATACACACACACACAAACATCTATCTATTTATATATATATATATATATATATATATATATATATATATATATATATATGAACTAATTATACAAACTGGTTTCAAAAAAAAAAACTTTCAACAATAATATATACCTTTTTGTGGACAAATTCTAAAGCTAGATATTCAGTTCAGTTTCTTTCATTAAAGTTTGTAATTAAATGTCAATCCTTGTTATTTTAAAGAAATGTCAACAAAAAAATCTCGTTTATTTCAAGACAAAAAAAGTTAAGTTCATAGAAAATATATACAAAAAATATCTACTGCTTGATTAAAAATCATTTATCTGGAAGTAAAAAAAAAAATGTAATCTAACTAGAAGATATACAATTATATTATTATGTGAAATTATTTAAATAATCACTTATAGATTTTAAAATACTGTCATTAAATAGAAATATCTCTATATTTACATAATAAACTAACATATATTTTCTTAGAATGTGTTATTTAGATCGTTATATTTCACGAATTCTTAATAAGAATATTTGGATGAATTAATAAAGAATATATATTAATTCATATAAAAATGATTTTTCAATTATACACATAAGAAAAAGAAAGAGAGAAATAGATACATAAATGCAATTCCATCAGTTAAAATTTTATATAAAACAAAGATGGTTAAAAAAAATAAAATATATACAATTGAGAAAATTAATAAAGTCGAATATATATAATCTCTAAGTATAAAAAATCTAGATGTACTCTCTGAAATAACAAATATATGAATTATACATTATGTCTTTCGAAATAGTTCTCTTTTACTTTTATAAATCGATTTATGTGATGATTTCGATGCTGAAAACATATTCGAATATCTTTTTTAAATTATTTTTTATCTCTCCATCTTCTCAAAATAATATATTGTAAAAATATTTTAACCAGATTTTTATTCTAAGAAATAAAGGAAAAATACATGATGTTAAATTAGGTGAATATCCAGTTATTTGTTAGAAAATGAAAAATTTAATAAAAAGTCGTAGTAAAACACTCATGGATATGTGGAGAGAGATGAAAGAAAATTCATCAGAGTGAATTAGAAGAAAAAGTGTTGAATTACTGGTAGTGGAAAATTTTGAAAAAGACTTTCATCCAATAGTAGATAGAAAAAAGCTATGTAAGTATTAACATAAACAGAATCTTTAATGATAATTAAAAAGATGTAGTGAATTTTCTAGTAAAATATTTAACTTATTTCTTTATTAGATTGGTCATAAAAATAACGAAAGAGTTAGTATACACATATAAGTGGATAGACTGTTTATTGATCTCATAACATGAAAAGTTTGCCGATGAAAACATTTTATTGAAGAAGAAAAATTCAATAAGTAAAATGATATTGTGCACTCTAAAGGATTTTCACAAGCAGTTGAAGTGATCATTAAAGTTTAACAAGTCGTTCTATATCCATATAAAACATTTTGTGGACAGTTATATGATACTGTAATAAATATTTATTTTTTTAGAAATAAAAAGGAATTACCTAGTTTAAAATAGAATTAAATTCAATTAATTATTTGAGTAGAAAATCGTTCGATAAAGAATATTAAATTGAATAAAAAGATTTGAAATGAAATCAAAAAAAATCTATATACAATTATTTTTAGATTAATATTCATAATTTTCTAAATTATTTATTATTATAAAATAAAATCCATTTTAAAACTGTTCAGAATTAACAAACAATCGACTTAATAGAAATATATGATTTAGAAAAGAAATAAAAAATTACAAATGAAAAGTCTTGACTAGTGATTTATTTACGAAGAAAAAGTGTAAAGTGCAACTGCAAACTTGCACTAAAAGAAGCTACTTCAGCTGTTATTTGATTGATTGATTCCAGTTTATACATTGTCAGCAACAACGATTGCTCTTCGTATTATTTTCTTAACTATTTTCACACTCACAAGTTTGAAACTTTATTTAGAAAAGAAATGTTTTGAAAATAATACGAATAAGTCAATATCATTCATGTTTTTTTTATTATATAAACCAAATAAACAAATCATTTGTAAATATTAAGAATTGAATAGAATCAAATTTTAATCATTTACATTTAATATAACATGACTTTCCGTCCAAACTTTTCCATTATATAAAAATGTCAATTGTATTAACAAATGTTGAAATATGTAGGTTACAGTAATTGAACCGTAAAAGAATTTTTAATACATCAAAATACTGTGTAAATAAAAATATTCATCATTACATGCAGTTACATACAACGTTTTATAAAGGGGAAAGTTCTGTGGCAAGGACTCAAATTGATTGATGATGACAACATTAATATATGTTGTATCTTACATCTCTATCATAAAAAAAACGCTACTGAAAAATTCAAGTTAAATTAATTCACTTCTTATCGAGTTGTCAATTGGAATAAATGTCAGTGAAAATAATATCTCTTTGTACTGGAAATCGTTTCTGTTCAAATGAATTATTTTGGAGTTTAGTCAATTTTCTTTTACTACAAATATTTAAAATTAAATATATTAATTTTTAATAATTTTCAATAGTTTTTTTTTTATATTTAAAAAATTCCTAATAGAAATTATTATAAATTGAACTAGATGAATACTAAGTTTTATATCATTTTTTAAAAAAAAAAAACATTAATACAAATTAAATTGTAAAGTACTACTTCAAAACTCAATTGAATAGAAGTACTGATCGACTGAAAAGTTAATAAAATAAAATGAATATTGCAAATAGACCAACTCGATATATATGATTTATCTAGTCACGTACATTGCATCGACTTGCTGCCGTCAACAAAATGAAATTATTGAAAGGAAAGCGATTCAAATTCAATTCAAAAACTTGATCGGGATGTTCTCTCTAGAAACCTCTAAAACTACTTACCCATGTAAATTTAATATTCGAGTAAAAAGGAAAAGAACTACGTAACAAAGTTATACGTTCAATAATGGTACAGAGCGAATTATTGGTATGTACACCCAAACAGAAACGTAAAGTCAGGTATTTTCTTTTCGAAAAGAGTTCAAATAAAAACTTCTTCGGACATAAATCTTGTTTTTTTTCACAAGACTGGACGTAGCTTTTTTTGATTCTTTTTTTATAAGAAAACATGAAACATATGTCGACAATATACACATACATACATATATATATATATATATATATATATATATATATATATATATATATATATATGTATACTAAATTATAATAAAAAGAAAATACTTGTAAATAACAATTTTCAATTAATATAATTACAAAAAATACTTATCTCATTTTTTCTATTAAAACAGATATAAATTCCATGTTTAAAATTTTAATTTTATTCACATAAGATTTATTATTACAACCCTTATATATATATATATATATATATATATTGTATTTCATGAATATTTAAAAAGCATTCTATAAAATAGCCTTTAATTAATACCGTTTTTCAGGTAGAAAAATATACGTTTTATTAAAAGTAAATTAAATTTCATAGTATGTAGTTTAACGAAGATTAAATATTTTAGATAATTAATAACTCTTGTTCAAATAGTTATACTTATTTCCATATTTATTCTATATAAAAAAAACGAACAGACTGAAGAACAAGTATAGTAAAAAAATATTTAATAATATATAAATAATGATTTATTATTTTTTATTCTTCTTCAGTGTATAGTATTTTATATTAATTTATTTTTGATTCAGTATTAATACATATATAAAATAAAAAAATACTGTATAATCAAAACTGAAAAAAAGATGTTAATAATTTATATTCTAGTTAGAAATTTATACGGTTTTCATAAAACTAACATATTTTAGTATTCTTACATGTAAATGCGCTTGTATTCTGATGAAAAATCGTCTCGGAACTAACAATTACAGTTGCATGACGCATATAGTGAAATATTTTATGTGGTATTTTCCTCGGAGTGACGTTTGGCGTCACGACGCATTCTACGTTATGGTTTGTGGCTAACGTTTATTTTATCGTGACTTTAAAATTATTTTATATGCACTTCTATAAGAGGTGAAATTGCATCGAGCATTAGAAAAATGCGACGTACTTTACATAACTTTTATTGTAGATACACACACACACACACACACACACACACACACACACATACATACATATATATATATATATAATATTTTTATTACTCAGAATAAAGATTTTCAATGATAACAATATTTTTTTAAAAAAATAATTAAAAAATATAAAGGATTATTTTTAATAAACTATTTAAATGATTAGGCAAATAAATTATATTTTAGTCTAATTTCCCTACACAGTATCCTTATTTAAATTTATATTATTAAATAGATTTGTGGTAAATAATTAAAAACTTTTATAGAAAACAATACTCTTTTAACTAAACTAATTAGTAATCTTATAATACAAATTTTTATTCAAGTAATATAATTCTAAATTATGATAATTATTATTGCTCAATTTCTAGAATAGAATATTTAAGTCCATATAAATTATATTATTATTTCAATTTGATATCTTCTTAAGAATGTAATAATATGTTATTTGAAATATTTATTCAAATAATAGATTCAAATAGATGCATCCGGTAAATCAGTAAAAGTAAAATAAACATGTAATAGATATTAAGTGAAATTTTCCAACGTAAATACTATTAGTCAGTGTTACCAATTCTTGGTAGTAGACACGCAACCCTGCATGTAGACATGATCTGTTAAAATATTCATAGATCAGAAACTGGATGGCACGCTATACCATAACGTCCCTGTCGTATTTCTGAATAAATATATTTGGATAGATCTTTTACACGATATTTCATATTTCATCATTTTTTTCAATTATATATATAAGAAATTATTTAAGTAAAAGTGATTTGGTGCATTTGTATTTTGAAAATGATAGAATTTCAATGACAATATATAAAAATATTTGAAGACAGAAATCTTAATAAATGATAAATTTTAATACTTGATAAGTTCACTAGTCTTTGTAAATGAACTTAGATAATCAAACAAATAGATCAGATGAAAATAGTCAAAACATCAAAATAACTTTTCTCATAGAGATTCTTTTCAAGGCATATTTTAAAACATATTATTCTTTTTAATCAACAATATCAAATTTTCAGAGTACACAAAATGTTTATTTGTATGCAAGTTTCATACTGACATCGTACGTACGTACATACGAATATATTTTCATTTTCAATTTTCCATACACTCTATTTTTATAGGACTTGTATGATGGTGTTCTTGAAATTGTATTAGATCATACAGAAGTAGGGTATCAGTTTACAAACTTATAGTCGCTTTTCAATCACTATTATAGAATATTGAGATGTTAAGATGTTTCAATTTTATGACGCTATGTTCAGTTTATTGAATTCGACTTGGTTTTGTGGCTTTTCTCATAAAAGTTTATCGACAAATGTTATATTTCATCAAATTAAAATTGACTCTGGTAAAAAATATAATATTACACACACACACACCAACACATATATATATATATATATATATATATATATATATATATATATATATTAAGAAATGATAATTAACTTATTTGAGAATTATACTTTTTATAAAACTGTTTAATTATTTATCACAAATCTAAACTTTTACCATATTAAAATTTTTAAAAATTTGAATAAAGAAAGTTTAAAATACAAGTATTGTATTTTTTATGTTCTTTTTAAAAATAATATATGTACATATATATACATACATACATTCATAAATATATATATATATATATATATATATATATATATATATATATATATATATTGATTTTTACTCATTAATTTCAATATAAACAAGACGAAAAATGTTACTCATTAATATTAATATTGAACAAGATTTATTTTTCTTTTCACGAATACTAAACTAAGTTTGATTCAATTTTTATTTTTTGGCAATATATAATTTCATTTATTGATTAAATCATCATTTATTAACAATAAATCATTTATTAATTAAAAAGAAAATTATTTGAAAAATATTTTTATTTTTGGTAGTTGTTTTAAAATGTTAATAATTAATTATGAATTTTTAATACACATAAAAAATATTATTTTCAAATCGTTACACATACACACACACACACACACACACACATATATATATATATATATATATATATATATATATATATATAATAAATTGTTTTTTAAAAACAATAATAAAAATAGAAATTACATTTTAAAATAACTGAAAATAAAATAATACAATTCATATATCATAAATTGCAACGTCTTAAAAAACCGAAATACTTATCAAAGTACTATACTAATAAAATTCGAAGGTATTACATTTTTTGTACGAGGTAATAAAAACCTTATTTGCAATGTAACAAAAAATAATGAAAAATGGTAACCGCTGGCGTATCGAATCTCTCAATAAAACTGTACATAGTGAACTAATAAAATTGTCATAAAATAAAATTTTTCACTTTACAATAAATTTTCCACCGCATTATGACAACTTTGATTTCTTGCCTGTACTTTATATATATATATATATATATATATATATATATATATATATATATATATATATATATATATATATATATATATATATAGTTATATGTATCTGTATAAAAGAGTTAACTCTTGGCTCATGTTACCAAGTCTAGACGGGGCTGAATCGTTCACACCCCATCCCTGATGTATCTTTAACATTCACTACACTTTTCAATACCCACACAACTCTATCTTCAAAAGTCTGACACATTTCTGCGTTACTATTGTTAAAATTTTACAACTACAGTTGTATCATTTATTTACAAATGGTATTACATATAAAATAATTTTATATGGCAAGTAAATACTTACATATATATATATATATATATATATATATATATATATATATATTCATTTCTTTAATAATAAATAAAAATTTTATACTATTTTATTTTGTACCCAACGATAAATAAAACGTGACTCAGTGAGGATAAAATATGGTAATAAATTTTCTATAAAAAAGCTCGCTAAAATAAAACTGAAAATAATCAATAGCAGTTTGTAGAACCATAATTCATTTTATGAATTTTTAAAGAAATTTTATATATATATATATATATAGGGTGGCCTAAATGAAAGTGAATGATTTAGATATATATTTACTTAGATATATCATTTACAATTTTTTAGATATATCATTTACAATTTTTATTATACTTCAGTTTCATTTGAACCATTTCTCTTTTTCTCTCTCTCTCTCTCTCTATATATATATATATACATATATATATATATATATATATATATATATATATAGTTTATATAGTTAAAATAAAATTTAGTATACTTAAACAATATTAACTAACCTAAATATGAAATTGTAAAAAATATATATAAATAAGTATTGTTTATAATTATAAAATAGATATCTGTTTATTTCATGATAATTTATAAAAATACCTATATACATAAAAATATTTGAATAATATATAAAAAAGATGAACAGAAATCAAGACAAAATACCAATATCAATATATCATCGTTTCTCGTGATCCTTCAGCATCTAGTTCCTACAACACTGTACAACATCATTTTTCACATACTGAAGAAGATCAACCTATATCTTCGCATGTCTATCAACACATTTTTTTAAATAAATATCTATCCATAATGGATTCCAAACACGAAGCAATAACAAATAGAACCATTTCAGTATAAACCCATGTTTTATCAAAACCTCTAGGGGGTTGATAGCTATTCGGCAGACGTCTAACTTGGAATAGATCAGGATGTTGCAAAACGCACCTTACACATACATACAGGTTTATTATTAGTTACTGGATGCAGGTAGATAAGAGGTAAAAGCCGGTATAGGGACTACGAATAGATCATTGCCCTTGTGGGAGAAATAGCTAGGGGTCGATAGCGTAATACTGCGTTGCATTGCATTTGCAAACATAACAATAATTCAGTAGTAACCCCAAGTGAACTGCGGACACGAGAATGCAATGGACAGTATGTTAGAGCAGTATTGTGAAAATATTTTCTAGAATTTTAATGGACTTCTTATGATGAACGAGTCGGACGACTAAAAATATTATTTTAGTCTGCACATATCACAATTTCACTTCCTCACACACACACACACACATATATATATATATATATTTGTGTGTGTGTTATTATTGAAATATAAATATAAAATTGATAAATATAAAATCTAAAACAATACAATATTTTTAAATTTATATATGTAATATTATTACAAAGTCAGCTGTATAATTAAAATAGTTATTATTTTAATTTTTTGTCAGCTGTAAATTCTTTAAAATAATTATTATTTTAATTTTTTTTCAATACTCAATAAATATAGTGTTGTAAAATAATTTATAAAAAATAATAAATATTCTAAAATAGTATATAAAAAAAAATATTAAACCTGATTTACAATTACAATACATAAAAAAATATTTAAGTATATACTAATAAATATTTAAAAATTATAAACAATATTAATTTATTTTGAAAACAAACAATTAAAAAAAATAGAAAAAGTATAATAGAAAATACTTATTATACTCAATTATATCCAATTTGTGTAATTTAAAAAAAATGTACAAGTTCAGCATTCGAACATAAATTTGTTACAAAAATAGGCCGAAGACAAAACCGCATGTTGAAATTACCGAAAACTAATTTCAAAAATGTTATCTTTTATGTTATTTATGTGGTTATGAACCTTTTTTGGATGTACGACGAAGTTTGTAGAATATCACATAATTCGTAGGGGGCGTGAGGACAGGGATGACCACGGGGCACGTGAAATATGGGATTACGCAGCATGTCTGTCGGTCCGAAACGGCGTCAAGGAAACTCGAAACCTACCTATGTTCTTTAAGAATGGATTTCTCTGCACGTTTGCGTGCGAACGAAAAATATATATGCAACTGATGCATTTGTCGTTTTGGATGAAAATAAAAAAAGATATACCATAAATAATATTCATCCATTATATATATATATATATATATATATATATATATATATATATATATATATATATAAATTCATACACAAATATACTGGCCATACATTATATTAATAATATTTTTTATTTAAAATATAATATTTAAATTTTTCTACAAGTATTTAAAAAATCATTAAGTATTTAATAAATTAGATTGTTTTACAAGTTAACATGTAATTGTACATTTTTTGAAAATAGATCTATATACAAAACATTTTTTTAATCAATAATCAATCATATATTATTTCCATTAGTTATAATTTCTCCAAACGACAAACACCAACCCATTATCAGATTAATATGTGTGTAAAAAACCGTTTTCCAGTTTGTCGGCAATATTTATCTTTCGCGCACGTTTCAAATATATTTTCTGGACACTGAATATATGTGTCGTAAGGGCTCGTGGGCAGAGACCACCATTGTGTTTGCTGACTCGTGCAATGTGACAATGCCATTCTCCGAGAATCAAGAGAAATATGATAATCTTTTTGTCACGCCAGTTTGAGTTCATAGTTATACCACCACCCTATTATTTTTTCGTATGGAAGAAGATATTTTGTGAGTCTTCCTTCACTCTAAGTGAACACTTCAATGCGTTCTAACCACATTTATAACATAATAGTTGGATCTCGGATTGCGGATAATGTTACAGATGATCTTGCTTTTGGTTGGAACGGTTTTACTTTTTTCACACACACACACACACACACACACACACATATATATATATATATATATATATATATATATATATATTCATAAATAAATAATTATAAGAGAAAAAATAAATATAATTTTCTACATTTTTAAAAAATTAAATAAAAACTGTTTCAATTTTTAAATCATGATTTTTTCAATTTATTCATAACATCATAAATTAATGAAACATGATTTTATATTTTTTTTTACTGTCTTGTACTAATAAATATAATTAAATATTGAAATCGTTTTGACAAGTTAATTTTATAAATAAACTTTTTTTTAAAATACTCTTATTTTTAAAATTAAAATATTTCTCATTTACAAATGTTCATTATTAAAATAAGTTAAAAAAAAGTTACTTCTTGAAAACTGTGGCGAATTCACATTAATCTAAATTAATTTTCACCCCTAACCCCATAATATGTTTTAAAGTGTTCAATGATCACTTTCTAAAGCACATTAAACAACAAAGTGAACAATAAGTGATTATTGAACACTTTATAACATAATGTGGAGTTGAGGATGAAAATTCATTTGTGTTGAAGAGTTAGTCTTTTTAAAAGAGTAATAATTAAATATTATTACAAAATTTTAATGTTACAAATAATCAAACCAGTAAAATATATTGACTAACTGATAGTGGATGACCAACTCTATTTGGTATTTTTTGATAAATACAACCTTATATTCCATTATAATTAATAATGTAAATATGATTTTCTGATACATAGATAATTAAAACTGATGAAAGTGTGAATAAATTAATTTTATAAAAAGAATTTCTTAGAACAGATGATCGATTTACATGTACCGAAATAAAAAAGCTGATTTCTTTTTCGACCACAACATAACATATAGATTTTTATAAACAATATGTGTGTACATTTACGCAACACGACCAAATATTGCTTTCAGCCTCATTATGTGTACACACAGTCTGTCCAAACTCGAGCTTTTACGATGTACTTTCGAAACGTTGTCGTTGTTTCTTTTATTATCTCTAAGATATATCAAAGTGTCTCACATAACTATAAAAATCATTCGAGACGTAATTCATGGTTTAATTACCGACGACGTATAACCATACACACGTCTACACAAAAATGAACAATTTAGATGCGGCCATACGCCAAAGTTTTCATTTTATAGTCATCGCTATGCTTATCGACCTGTTTATCTGTATTACACTATTCTCGAGTCACGATTTTTTTTATCAGATATTTTGATACAACGCCGATAGTACATTGAATACCGTTTCTTTGATAAATTTACGACTTCGGTTAAGAATCATGAAAATTGTAATGGAATTAAATTCCAGTTTCGTCAGTATTTCCAAATATAATTTGTGTTTAGAAAAATATAGTAGTTATTTTTGTATTGTATTGAATTCGGTATCAAAGAATTTTTTTTTGAAATGATACAAGTTTAATGATTCGATTATTTATGGTTTGTAAATATATACGGCGATGAAACGTAATGTGATTACTTAATCTGGGAAAATATATCGTATATTTCTCTCTTAGAAAGACAATTTATGTACAGATTTGCCAATACATACATACGTATAATGTTACATTAGTTATAAATATTAAATTAAGAAACTGACATTTATTTTTAAAACACTTTTTAAAAATTAATTTAATACAAAATAGTTTTTTTATTGAAAATTAATCAGAATAATTATAATTTTTAAACGTAAAAAATTATTTCGTTATCGAGTTTCTTAAATAAAATCTATTATTTTTATATAAGTTTTATTTTGATTTTTTTATTAATGTTGAAAATGGTAGAAGACATTTGAGATATTAAAAAATATGTTCTATCACAATTTTAAAATTGCATAAAAATATTTTTCAATAATAAATACACTTACTTTTTCTGTTTGTCATTATAGATTTTTTTTAAAATATTCAAACACAGAAGTTAAAATATCTTACAAAGATTATTTTAATAATTATTTTAACGATTAAAAAAGTACATACTTAGTATCTTAGTAAATCTCTGAATTAATTATTAAAATACTTGAACGTTGTACAAAGTAAAATGATAAATATCTTACAATAATTTTCAAAATAAAATTGTTCAAAATTTTTGTTATAAAAAATCAAGTTTAAGATAGGAACATACAGATAACTGTTGCAAGAGTATAAATTCGTTTATACAAACAGTGTACTTCCTTCTTTCATTACATGTTCGTTATTCTTATCTATTATTTATAGAACGTATGCACTTGGTATGTTGTTATCACTGACCGCATCTACATTGAAGGGCTTCTTCACGGAACCATACAAACAAGGTGAAGTATATATACATTCATGTAAAGAATCTAGAACTTATGTTGTTCTTGTTACTGAATAAAGGGATGGACATTATGTTTATTATGTTATAAATTATGAACATAAAAAAATATATTCACTGTGTGTAAATGTCAAAAATGTCAGGTTGTATTGAAATGTTTATATTTTAAGATAAGCAGATCGACTAAATCAACAATTTTGAAGTTTTATGATAGTTGTGTGTAGAAAGAGGCTTGTTTGGATATTTCAATTAAAATAACTTTGGATATAAAAATACGAGAATGAAAAGTTTTTTTTTTTTTTGAAGAGAGATAATCAAATAATTATAATTAAATATTTAACAAGTATCTAAATACATTCATAGATAATTAAATAACTATAATTAAATATTTGAGATACAAATTTCCAAACAATCCACACACATGTACGTTACACGTAGATGTTTCTTCGCCATGTCGAAGCACGTCTGAACATAAATAAAAAATGCATGTAATGGCCGTTGATGATAACGATAATGATGATGATAATAACGATTTTTAAAGTGGAATATAATTTTTCCAAGACAATATACCCGTGAGATTTCCTAGCGTCACGATGATCTCCAGTTTCAGATACATTAACACATGATTAAAGAGTTCTTAAGTAGACAGTAATTGCCTTTAAACATGAAACACTGATGGCCAGCTGTGAATAATTTAATAGATGAGGTAGCCGATATAGTCTCCAAATTATGTGTACGAAATAAAACCTGTAAGACACCGATGTACGTGTGGGATAATTTACAGGCTTTTAAAGATGCGGTTAATGGATTTCGACGCAATCGGGCAGATCGTACGATGTTGTATGCAGTTTATGTGATATTTGATTTTAGAAAAACGGACAGATTCAACGATTCTGATGTAAAGAATGGATACTCATATATATATATATATATATATATATATATATATATATATATATATATATATATAATAAAATGAGAATGATATTTTAAAAAAAAATTATAAATACTAAGTTTAAAACTATTATATATATACAAAATGAATATAAATATACTTCATTTGATTCAAATGAAGTTTTTTTATATACAGGTAACCCCCATATAACACGGTTGTTACGTTTCTAAAACTGCCGTGTTATGCGAATTCGTGCTATACGAAACAAAGAACTAATGCAAAAAAAGGGAGTTAAATTCCAAAAATTAGAAAAACATACTATTATATTTTTATTATTAGGAGAAATATATTTATTAAAGAAATTTTCATCAAAAGTTTTACATATTAATATGTATTAAGTAATTTTCGTCATCACTAATAAGTACCATTAACCGAGGGCGTTTTCTTTTTGACAAGATATCCTCATCCTCTGAACTTTCTTCAGCATTATCTGGAGTTCTATGCTCTACTTTTCGCAAAAAATCTGTTATTTTAGATTGCTTGCTTTTAGCTGATAGTAAAATCTGTAATTTTTGTTCTAGCGAGATGAAATGTCTTTGTAAATGTATTTTTTTATTTCCGTCAGATACAGTTGAGGGCTACAAATTAATTCACAAAAATGAAAAACATAATTACCATTTCTAAAAAAGGTTGAATAATACTCACCCGAAAATTTTTAATCTATGTATAATCTAGTAAAAAAAAACACAAAGTTTTAAAATGTACTTAATACTCCACGAACAAAATGGATTTCAAATTCTAATAAATGTCAAAATTCTGCAAGCAAATTTAATACGACATACACACTCAAATAAAAAATTTCCAATGAGATATATTGTGCACTTAAGAGCTCTTATTTCGTTTCGTGTTGTACGCGGATTTACCTAATTTCGAATTTTTTTCTTAAAAACTTTAAGCGTTATACGGGGATTTATCTAATTCTCAAACAGTGTTGCACGGGGTTTTCTTCAATTCTCGAACCGTGTTCGAGCAAACCCGTGTTATAAAAATACCGTGTTATACGGGGGTTACCTGTATTATTTATTTATAAAAAAAATATCCAAACTAAATTCATATGCAGAGTAAAGAAATTGAAAATTTTATATTTGAGTAATATGTATATGTTTTATGTACGTCTATATTTTGTATTCGTGCATTGCATCACGTAAATATTCGCCGAATTAAAAATTTACAATATCAATTCCACAAACCTATCTGTAGATAGTCTACATATCGATGTGTATGTATATACGAACGAACTCGTTCTCTTCTAAACATCTCACGAAACGCATATTAGATATTGACGAGACGGCAAACACCGACAACAACATATAAGAGTACATAAGTAAAGTATTTCGAATTTAAAGGATTCTTTCATTTCCCGAGAGAGGAACTTGTTCGAGACGAAAGTGACTTCACAAAGGAAACATCTTTACAATACGTTCTCGAGCCAGCTATATGATGGATTAGCTTCGTTGCCGTTACGAGTGCTTTTCAAACATGAAATATTTTATATAGTTTCGAATTATCTACCTACATTTGCATCCGACTCATTCGAAAATTTATAATTATAGTGTAGCCGATGGTATTATCGCGAGGAAATGTATATCTTTCGCGCTGTAATGCATTTGTACTACATGTAGGATTCTATTTACTGTTAGAGATTGCCAAATAAGGAAATCTATCTCCGAGGTAAGAATATAATGAATGATTGCGAATAAATATTCTAAATCGTTCGTAAACGATTTCAAAACGGTGAAGACGTATATAATTATATAAATAATATAGTATTAAAAATTATAAATAGAAATGGATTTCATTAACCTCTGAATGAAAACAAATACAATTCTTAATTCAATATACATACAAAAATTCAGATTAAAAAAAAACTTCATAACATATATAATTTTTTTGAATATAAAAAATTAAAAAAAATGATTTTATATTTTTTTCGATTTTCCAATAAAACGAATCGATAAATAAAATTATTTACCTGGTATATTTCTTTGTTCTCTACAAAATAAAATATTTAAATTCCACATAAATTAATAATTTAAAAATGACAATCATAAATAATAAATATAACGTTTCGATTAAAAATTAAAATTCTGTTTCACATTTCTCTACTTTTATTATTTATAAGAAATAAAATCTTTACGTAGTTTTTTTTTTATATTTTCAAACATGAGTTTCAATTAGTTTTTCGACAAGTTGAATTATTATTGATTTTTTTAATGCCGTAAGATACATTTCAGTGATTATATCGTTGCATAAGATAAGTTCATTGACAGTGACGATCAGCTGATTCGAAATGTTAAGTATGCCAGTGGCGATCATTACAATCAAAATATCTGTACATAAAAAGTAACCAAACTGTCGATTTTTTCAAATTGCTATAGATAAGATCAGTGTTTCGTACGAACATTTCAAATATGTTTCTAATTACAGAAAAAATACATGACATTAATTACATACAATTCATAAAATATGTTATACAGAATTTACTAGAAAATTGATTTGAAAAAAATGATAACGATATTCTTTGATGTTAAAGATAATTATCTCATTTATTCAAAATAGAATTATCTTTGAAATGAACTTATTTTTCTATCTATAGTTACCTCCTGGACAAAAATATTATTCTTATTATAATAAAAACGAAATTCAAGTATTATTAAAGAATTATTTATTATGAAATTTATAACAGAAAATTTATTTTCGTTACACACAAAATTGGTTCCCTTGTAGTCATATATACACAGTTCAATTTAAATATTATTACTATTATTAACTCTTTTCATCCTACACATTTCTAGCTGATGCTACAGTTAAAATATATTATATTTTATTCTACATATTAATCTTTTATTTTAAAAAAATAATAGAAAAATGATTTTAGTTTATAAGTGTTAATTTTTAAATCCTTTAAACGATACAAATTATTAAATATTTATCTAAAATGAATAATTAACCTAATATAATTTTTTTCTTCATATTTTAATCGTCACATTAACCTACATACTGAAAATAAAATCAAAAAGAATGAAACATCATTTCTTTTGAACATGTCAAGTATTCTGATAAGCCAACAGGATTCTATATTATCCTGAGCCAGCTACCTGAGTCCTTATGTTAAGGGTGGCACTTGATGGCTTGTTATACAATCTTATACATAGATATCACAACCTCTAACAAGCTGCCATTTGGTTGTTGTTAGTTTGCTACACTGAAGGTTATATATACTAGTGGGTAGATTTGACAGGGTTACAGGGCGAAGCTAAAAGAATTTTTCGATTGGTTTTTTATGTACATACATATATATATATATATATATATATATATATCTATATATATATATATATATATATATATATATATATATATATATACGTATCATAAAATGTGATAAAATTACGATCGGTCTCAAGATGTTCTTCAAGTCATAACAGTCGTTTCAATCTTAAGAAGGATTAAGGACATGGTTGAAGGAATTATTTTGATATTGTAAAGGTAACGTTTTAAATTTTATTGTAACAACCGGAATTGAAGATTATTTTCATAGCTAATACATAATATATATATGAAAAAAATGTTCAATGAGAGAAATATTTGATTATTGTTGAATGTCGTGTATGAAAAAAAAAATTTTTTTTGGTAACTATATTAATAATTGTATTTTTTTAATTTCTTCAATTCGCGTACACAATTTGAATGAAGATGTTGTGGTCATTGTTACTTGAAAATATATTTCCATACGCGGTTAAAATAATACTGAACTGATTACAACCGGCAAAGTGCTCACTGTAATATTAATTGCATTAGTGCAGCTTATGTGGGATGAAATGTACGGTAGTAGCATTGTTGTTGAATGTCTGAACGGACACATTTGCATAGTTAAGTGAGCGAGGTGCGAAACATGACACTGCGTAGATCTTGAACAAGAAACGATCTCTTGTCATAATTAACATAGGCAAATACACAGATTCACATGCTACTGGAATTCGTCGAGCATGTGAACATGATTGACAACAATTTTATTCAAATTTCATGAAAGCAGCATGTCATTTTGATCGTTATTGCAATTATTTGTCCATTTTAAAAATACAACTATTTAATGATTTATTGTTCTATTTTTGTCACGAGATTATTGTATAAAGATCAAAAAAATATATATAGTATACATTTTTATATATTGAATTGAAATTTTTACTTTATATAGAAACATGATATGTATATTTTGAATTTTTAAAAAAATATATAAACAATGGAAAATCTTTAAAAAGAATTTGTGACATTGAGATTTTCACCCAGCAGTGGATTGATATATTTTTTATGACAATGATGATGATATAAAAATATATCTAAATAGTTTTATAGTAAATAAAATATTGATCTGAATGTAAAAACAATATTAAATCAAAAAAATATTATAATATGACCAGATTTTATAATCAAGATAATTTTAGTAATTAATTTTATATAAAAACAACTCCAAATTATTATAATTAATAATATGATTACAGTTTAATAATGATTACAGTTCACAAATTCAATTTTATAAATATAAAAATATCTTCTTTCAACAATACATCCACGCATATAAAAGAATCTACGAAATCATTTCGTAACATGTTAAAAATATCAAAAATTTCAACACTTCCCAATCATAATTTCATATTTGTTTTTTCTGTTAAGTCCGTGGATTGTTTTTAATACATTTCGTATGACACAATAGACTATTTTAAATATTTAAATATACTGGAGTGTTTTCTTAGTCTTGATAATTCGTTAAATACCCGTATGCTAAACTTTTTCACCATCACTTTGTACCAATACGTGTCCATCTCTGGGAATGTACAATGAATGGCCAGTATTCATTTATCCAATCAGGTGCATTAAATCAATTTAACGGCATAAAATTTACATTAAAGTTGTTTTCATCTCTTTAATAACATGTCAAGCCGGGCATATTGGCATATATATGTAGAATGCTTGTGTCAAATGTATATTCCTTATTTAGCACACAATATCCACATATATATATATATATATATATATATATATATATATATATATATAAACAACTTGAAATGTTCATATAATAATATATTCAATGCACGTTCATATTTATGAGCTTGTGTAATGTGTATTTAGTAGTAGAATTGTAGTTGAGGTGAAACGATGCTTACAAATGTAAATTGTTGGAATGACAACAACGTTAACGTTACTACAAAGCAATTAATTTGGAAAAATAACAAAATTTTCATAAATTTCGACAATTATACAACGATATTTAAATACAATAAAAAATACTGTAATGAAAAACACAAACAGAAAATAAAAAATTAGATTTATAATTTTACTAGTAAAAATATATTACTATTGTTACTTTTTCTATCATTCTATCATATATAAAAATTCTATAATTTTTATAGAAAAAAATAATTGGTTGATTTTTGGTCCAAATTGATTATTTATTTTATATATCGCTTTAAATACAATTGTTTGAAATTATAACATCGAGATTTTAAAATGAAAAACTTCATTTTTCTTTATTGTTGAAAGTATGATATAAAAATTTATAAAATTACAAGATTTTTTTTTGAAAAAAAATAAACGATGAGATTATTTTCATAAATACAATTTAAAGGTAAAATACGTACGATTTTATTGAAACGATTGAATTTCAGTTCCGTGTGTAGGATTATTTTTTTTCTTTACTTTACAAAATATACAAAAATAAATATCAAATAAAATCAAAAATAACATAACGTTTTTTTTTCTTTTATATACAAAAATAGCTTGTTTACAAATAGCATCATCTGAATAATAATATCATTCAGATATAATACGATTACGTTCGATAACCATTTATTAGTGGTTTGAAATCAATAGGGACAAATTAAACAGTGAACATTTCAACATAATCGAAAAGAATACCGTATTCATTCGCCAAATTGAATCCGGCAATCGATTTAATGTAATACGAAAAGTGATGACTGCATAATACGTTAAAATCAACATCATATTATTAAAATCATTATTTGCGTAACTTAATAATGAACATTTGAACAGAGTGCATTCGTAATTATTCGAAAAACTAATTAGCAGTCCGCCGTAGATACTGGACATTTCGTAAATTATAGTGTTATCGTAATTCATAATTGGCAATTAAAACTTTGGGGGAAAAGCGAATGCAGTGGCGTCAATTTGCACTGAATGGTCCCGTTTTCAACTCTGTCTGACAAACTGATAACAATGTGTACTCTCTCTACTTCGTTTCGACGAACAATTCAAAACCTCGTCGCAGTTGTGGTAATTGGAAAGAGTGGATCCGTGTACCTTCAACACTAGAACCAGTGTTGGATTTAAGAATTTCAATTATTTTAATGCGTATTTCAGACTACGACGACGAGATTCCACATTAACATTATTTCATAAGTTTTGGTTGGATTTGTTTTGGTGTAGTTTTAATGTATTTAGCAAATTCATAAATTTCGTATACAAATAAAATATATCTATGCTTTAGTTTTTTTTTTAATTTACTAAATTATATATAAAAAAATATTTTTTTTAATTACGATATTCAATTAAAGATTTTTTTGAAGATTTAGTCTTAACTCATTAAAAAAATAATAATGAACGATTTAAAAAATAGCCAAAGAAGATAATACTGATTTTAAACATTTCTTTTATTTTTTAGATCTAAATTAATATTTTTTTAAAATTAAATTTTATGATAAGACAATTAAAATATAAATTATTTCATTTACTTAAAAAAATCTATTTATCTATCTATATAAAAATTATTTAAATATTAAAAAAGTTACAACTAAATTTACAAATTTCAATAAAGAACATATCTAAATAAATCTATCTACATGAACAAAAAAAGTTCGAACTTAATCTATTATTAAAAATAAAATTTATTTAATGTAGAGTTGAAATTTATTTCAATTCTAAGATCAATAACAATATATCAAACAGTAATAGTTTTAAAGTTTGTTATGAAGCACAACACATATGATTCATTCTTTCATTAAAAACGTTTTTTCTACATTCTTTTTGATATAATTTATGGAACAAATACAGTTATCGATCTCATAAAATCAATTATGATACGAGTTGTTACAAAATTATATTTCGTTCAGTGTGTGTGTTTTTTTAATAAAAAAATAAATATTTCATTCGAAAATAAACAAAATATTTTTCATAAAGAATATTAAAAATTTATATAGTAAGAAAACATTATTGTATTTTGAAATTATGTACATACACCCACATATATTAACATATTTTTCCTCTGTTCTTTACAAATATTTATCAAAACTTCCGTATTTATTTTCAAATATTCAATTTAAGTATATTAGTTATATATTCCGGTTCGTTTAAATAAGCAATAACAAATATGTAATCTTTATAAAAAAAATACCGTTTTCAACCAACGTATAATTATATATATTTATATATATATATATATATATATATATATATATATATATATATATATATATATGAAAAAACTAGTTCCAGTTGGTTTAATGTTTTCATCGCGAAAAAGAAACTTAAAAATGATTACAGGTTCAAAACCTCATTAAAATGATTGATGTTTTTGTTACATCATTAAATATTACAAAATATGAGTACGTGTATGAATTCATATATATATATATATATATATATATATATATATATATATATATATATATATATATATATATATAATAAAATTAATATATATTTAGATATATAAATCATAACTATTTTTAACCAATGATACTGTCAAACGTAATAAATGTATATGAATAAAAATTATCAATATTAAATTTATACCGTTAATTTATGTTTCATATTTATGAATTGTAAATAAAATGTAAACAGTTATATATTTCACAAAGAATTGTGTTCTAAATTAAATATTTTAATTATTGATATTTGAAAGCATTTTTTTGTAGATAGATAAAGAGTGTATTGCAAAAAATCAAATTCTGAAATATAATTATTTGAGATTAATTCATTAATTTTATAATTTATATAATAATTACAATACAAAAATGTCAAATTATTGTCTACAAGTAAAGATATTTATTTTAATTAGAGTTCTATATTTTTAATAGTACTTATACTAGCATTTAGAAAATCTTGAAAAGATTTTACTAGTCTATTCTAATAAAATACAATACCATGTAATCAATATATTTTTTTTATTAAAAACGTGTGTCAGAAAAACACGAATATAAGAAAAACTATTTGATGTGAATTGTATGATATACTTGGTTTTTGAAAAATCAAAGTTTTTCATTTAGAAATAAAAACGGTGTGATATAATAGTGATTTTTTTATTTTGATTTACATTATTAGTAATAAAATATGTTTCATTTTTTTACTAGTTATTATCATTATTTAATTTTTCTTAATGTAAAAATGAGTATACATATGTGTGTGCTTGTGTTTGTATTTATGTATCTATGTACAAAAAAAAACATATTCTATGCCCACTCTGCCCATAAAGTAAACTACAAACAAGTTCGTTTTCTTATTCCCTCTCTTCAAAATACGTCTTGAAAGTTTCGCTGGCTCGAAAGGCTTTTGTGTACGGGGAGTACAATTATAGTTTTGACAAGGGAAAAATAATTTGAATATATGTATTTTCGGTTTACGAATTTATTAAAAACATAATTTGAAAATTGAATGCCTTCGTTCTTTTCATGTTTTCTGCTTATAAATCTTTATACAATTACATTTTAACTTTATAAATAAACTATATATATGACAAGATAATTTCAAAACATTATTTTTTATTAAAATGATATTTTTAATTTATAATATTGTATTTTATTTCACTTTATTAAAATAAAATTAAAATATTTATACATTTTTCAAAATGAGAAACTGAATTAATATTTAAGACTCATATTTAAAATATACATCAACGCAAAATGTCAACAGTAATTAAAATTTAACCGTTTTAATATAATCTTATAGTGTTGAAAAATGTTTCATTTAGGAACCATTTTTTTTCTATATTTGAATAAAACATTTTTTAAATTCCATTTATAAATATTTTCAACTAAATAAGGCTATTAAAAAATAAACAATAAATTAACTAGAAATTTTAATTAGTTCAAGAGATACTTGAAACATTTTTCTCAACGTCTATCAAGTTACAGTACTGTTAAATAAAAATGACAGTTTAAATTACAAAATAGAGATAATTGAATATGAAACGTGGATACGTACGTTAAACACGACGTATTTATAAGGAATTCAATTTGAAACATGCGGTAGGTTTAAATAAATAAGGGGAGTGATGAAAAAGCTTACATCAGTCTGTAAGAAAATTAATTCAATAAAAGTCTAAAAAAATGGTAGCATACGTTTAGTTTGTCAATATCTGAAATATGTTTACATAAAATATCAATAGCGGTACGTTTAATATTTATTTTACGAATTGAAAATATTCAAATATCTATCGAAATATTATTTTAAAAGAAGATAATTAAAATTGTATTGAATCTAAATTGCTCGACGAAAATATTTAAATATTAATTATCATGCCTGACCATGACAGTTCTGTTTCGAAATGCAGATAGTATTCGATAAATATTTATAAAAAGTACAGTTGTGAAAATATTTGTGTAACAAATTAAACTTGACAACAATAAAGTAGATGCATTTTAATTTCATTTGACATGAAAATATTCTTATCTGTTGAATACGAAAATGTACAACATACTCGAATCATGTATTCATTTAGATGACTAGTGGAAAAAATGAATACGATTCTGATAAAACATACATTTTAAAATCCAATTAACAGTTTTCAATGCGAGTTACAAAAAGAGTACGAAAGATTGTTACGAGATAAAAAAAGAAAACAGTTAAGAATTAATTTGAATATGTGTTACCTGTCATAAACGTGATATTTTATATTAAATAGATACTAAAGCAAATGGATAAATAAACAAACGTTCATGAACGAGAAGTTCTTACCAGAAGTACGAGTATAATAAGTTCTTATGATGAAAAATCGAACATTAAAAAAATATTTACTTCCTGATACACGTGTGCTACATGTTTTTATATATAAAAAATCGAGTACACATCTACACGAAAAACGACTCCTTAAAACTTATAATTAAAAGTCTGTTTAAAAAACTCGATCAATCACCGTGACAGTTCATTACAACAGTGCATTGCTCGATCGCTTCAGTTTAGACTACGCCCCGCATTCAATCCGTCAAACATTCACACACACACACACAAACAACAACACCGCCACATCGGAGATTCGAGTGATTTTGATCCATTGTAACACTAATAATTATTACTCCGTAGGGTGACATTATTGAAATCCGACATTGTAATTGTTTTGTATAGACTTTATTACATTTTAATTGAAACCAACGACGAAACTTTTCGTATTGCTCGTATAAATGATTTGATTATAACATTATTTTCACTTAAATACATTTTTTTATGAAAAACCACCCTTTTATAAAAATCCTATTAAATTCATCAAAGAATCTTAAACATGAAAATACATGCAGAGATACTGTAATAATAATAATAATAAATTCTTGATGTTAAAACTTGCGTGAATAATGATTAATAATTATACAATGTTTGATAATCAATGAAATGAATAAATCTTTAACAAAAATGAATCAAATTACAAAGCTCTTTGTGTACGTAATATGCATTAAAATTTAATATATTTACATTGGATCGATGTAACGATTTTGTATACAGAAATTGTTTGAGAATATCCTTTTGAAAAGAGGATAATTATAACTGATATATAAGAGAATATGTTGAGTTTATAATTCTACTATAATAAGATTTGCAAATGATATTTGAGAATTAAGTTCTTGAATTCAGACTATTATTTTATTTTCAAGAAACGGTTCTTTATTTTATATATGCAACGAATATCATTGTTTCTATACAGACAATTTTAAACAAGTCATTATTTCAAAATAATTTATTATTAATGGATATAATACTATCACATTTCTTTAAAATATTAATAATATAGAAGTTTCAGCTCAATTCAGTATAAAAAAATATTATTTTTTATCGAGAAAAGAATTTATTAGTATTGTATTTTATAATTAATGAATTTTAAATATATTTCTTTTCTAAAAAAAAAAAATTAAAATTACTAATTTAAATATATACAAAATATGTATATGAAAAGTTTTAGAAAAGACCTTTAATTAGCAATAGATAAAGAGAAATTGATAATAAATTTATATGTGTCTCTTGTATTATTAAAAAATCATTAAATATATATTTTAATATTATAATAATTATTTATAATGCCATGAAAAGAAATATATTTTTGTTCAAATATTTAATACTTATTCAATTTAAAAAAATAATTTCAATTAATTGTTATTTTTTAAATAACAATTTTATATTATTCAGTGGTATTATTTTATAGAGTGTATTTTAATTTGAAAAATCATTTTTTTTTTAAATAAAGAGAAAAGAATGAATAATATGTATGTATATATATATATATATATATATATATATATATATATATATATTTGTGTGTGTGTGTACGCAATTAAAGGTAGCAATCAAAAAAAAAAATTCTGTAAAAGTGTAGATGTTCATTACAACGCATGAAAGCATCAAACGTATAATACAACGTCTACTTTGAGTTGAAAATCTTTTGACAAGTGCATAGGGTATCCAACAAACAACCCACCCTACATTTCTGTGTACGGCATCGTTACGGGTCACCGTGAGGGTTGAACGGTCAAGCAAAAGCGCTGCAAATGCGGGGGTCGTTAAGGCCACTAACAGAGCCAGAGAATTCATTCAACAGTCACCGGTCTGACCTCACCAGATTAATGAGCTGTTTTATTGACAGCTGACATACTCGTGTCTGGGAAAAAGAGCGGTCGTCTTCACATTACAAGAATTGTAGTAGAAATTGTCGTATTTAATGGCCTTTACTGATGATTAGGCATTGTTAAGATGTACTACTTATATATATATATATATATATATATATATATATATATATATATATATATATATATAATTAAATTCTAATTGAAAAGTATTTTTTTAATTATAAAGAAAATTTTATTCTAACAGTAAAATTCATATTTTCTTTTTAAAAAAAAGATATAGTTAATATAGATTTAACATTTATCTAAGATACCGCATAACACTATAGCTCACAAAGTAATGATTATCAATAGTACAATTTTTTTTTATCTAGTCTAATAATTATCTATTATTCACACTTCACTACTTATATACTTTAAATAATAATATTCTTAGTTTAAACAACAAATTCAGAAAAGTTTGAATAAGAAACAATATTTTATTTTTATTATTTGTCATTTTCAATCTGAATTTAAAAGCTCTCACTGAAGAAAACAGTAACATGAATATATTGAAATGATGAATATTTCAATCTCAAGAACTTCTTTGAAAGGCAATGTTTAACAATAGTTTTTTGAAAGTTTCTGATTTATCTTTTAGTACACTATCATTCTTTTCAACAAAAAGGATATTGAAATTTTTATATACTAGATATTTAAACATTTTAAATATTTACATTTTCATTTTTGTTCTAAGTTTTCTTTGTTCAAATTTATTCCACCATTTCATTTAAACTATCTAATCTAAAATACATACTAAATACAAAACAAATACTTTTGCTTACTCCTTACATGTTTTATGTTTTTATAATTGATGAATCTCACTGAGTATTTAAATAATTTAATATTAAAAATGTAAGTTTTTAAAAGTACACTCATTGTAGTAATTAATTATTATTAATATTAATATTTCACATTTAATTTCCACAAACTTAATTGAATAATTGGATTTTTCCAAACATAAGAAAAATTATAATAAGCACTAGCAATAGCTAAAAATGCATATATATATATATATATATATATATATATATATATATATATATATACGTGTATGTGTGTGTGTGTATGCAAAAATAAGATATATGAGTAACATAATATGTATTCTCTCTATGAAAAAAGCTCATGATACTTAAACTCACACAATGAACACAAAATAAATCACACCTGATTACATTTTTTCATATGAAATATTTGTAAAGAAAAAAATGTTCGAGGAGAAAAATGGTTCATTTTGTTCAATATCCTGTTAACAAAATTAAGTACATTAACGACATGCGGCGAATACGAGTCGCTCGTAAAGAACTTCTTGAAGCAACTTGGAAAACAAATTGCAGATCGATATACTACTACTCTCCACTCGTGCGTGTATGTATATGTGTGTGTATGACACTATAAATGGCCTTATATGATAGTTATTGCGTACAATGTACCAGTGATGCGAGTTCTGTATTATACAGGTGATTATATTTAGATGTACGTTCGATCTTCACGAGAAAATATCAATCTTAGAGAATGTTTAATGAATGTCATTGTTACAAGGTAATTTTGGGCATATATATGTGGTTATATTAAAAGCAGCATCGAAAAATATTTCAAGTATTAACAGAATATGATAAATTTGATGTATTTTTTTATACAAAAGTATAGAAATTATAATAAACTATTTTACACTTTTTTTCGAATATTCTATATAAATATATTTATTTCAAAAAATATAATGAATTTAATATTAGTAATATTTTTAATTTTAAGGTTATAGTAAAACTGTACAAGAATTGCAATATTTTCTGTTTGTAGAAAAAATATTGTATTATGGAAAATTATTGGTAGATTATTTTTTGGAAAAAAATGAAAATTCAATAAAGTCATATATAAGATATAATAAATTATTAAAATATAATTCCATTTAATATATATATATATATATATATATATATATATATAAATATCATTAATATAATATTTTATTAAATTGATTAGTAACTTTTTTATACTTTATTGCTTAATTATTTATAGAATAAATCATTGAATTTTATATATT
Organism: Neoneuromus ignobilis; assembly: GCA_029203775.1. Lineage (NCBI taxonomy): Eukaryota > Metazoa > Arthropoda > Insecta > Megaloptera > Corydalidae > Neoneuromus > Neoneuromus ignobilis. Next base: position 14,181,349 of record CP092096.1, on the reverse strand, counting down.
AGAATTGTTAATCTTTATTATAATATGAAAATATTTTTAATACTGTTTGTTTTAAAATTGTGACAAATTCACTTTAACACAAATTAATTTTCACCCCCAACAGTGTTTTTATAAAAAAAATGCTCTGACGATGATGGCATCGCCATTGAAATAGACATTAGACCATTATTTTTAAAACAACAAAATGAATAATAAGTGATTATTGAACACTTTATAAATATATTGAGATATTGAGGATGAAAATTCATTTATCATTAAAGTTTATATCAGCTCATTTCTGAGCAAAAACCTCAATAAATATCATTGACTCTTATTAGATGTTTTTCCAAGATTTTTCCATTTTTTCCTATTCTTAGCTAATCTCATCCAACTCTCATTTCTACTTTGTTTCACAATTTCATCCCTCCATCTTTGATAAGATCTATTTCCTTTTATCTCGTTGTCTCAATTCCATAACAATATTTCTCTAACTATTCTCTTCTTGTATATCCTTTGTCCATATCAATTTCTGTGATTTTTTTGTTTTAATATATTAATCATTTTTTATGTTCTCTTAACATTTACAAATTTTCCAATTACGTTTGACAACGCTTAATTCATTTTGTTAATTATTTTAATAAGAAATTATTTAATTGGCTTTATTACCAATTACTTATTTCATTTTTTTATATGAAAAATTGATTAGTGATCAATCAAAAAATTTTAAATACACAATTATTATTTTTATAAAAAACATGACATACATTCGAGTGCAAAAAATTAAAAATCACCCAATTTTCAGTACCATAGACCCGATGAACTAATACGAAAATTCTGAAAGAAATTGACTACACTATCCGTGTTTAATGGCTTGTGGGACCGTGTCTGTGGGTGGTCGTTCGTATATATATCTATATATGTATTCGGTGCAAATATCGCCTGACCCTGCTGCTTACTTGCTTTTGCTGCACACACAAGGGTGACCCGACGGTATCGGACGAACGTGCTGACGTCGACAAGCATTGCGACGCCGATGCTGCAGCACGGAACGTACAGACTCTTGCGAATGTAGTAAATTCCCAATTGCCGTTTCTTATTTTATACGTTGTGGTTCCAGAAGTTCGTTCTGTAGTCGGCGTGTACGGTACATCAAATGCAATTTTTTACAGCTGTTTACAGTTCAACTGTTCAGTTGTATGTACGAAATGTTCGGTTCAAAGGAAATTGTGTACTTTATTTTTTTTTTTTTGAACGAAGTGTATATACAAACACATAAATTGCAAACATACATATATGCAATATAAACTTTCTAGAATTAAATACATTCAAGTATATACAGAAAATGTTGCAATAACACAACTTGAATTTCTTTACAATTTTCATGGTTATGTTTTTGGCTATTTTTTAAAAATATGTATATCACACACACACATGTATATGCATATGTATATATATATATATATATATATATATATATATATATATATTCAATTAGAAAAAGATCACATTTTAATTCAATTAAATCAGTATTATTGAAAAATGTTATTATTTCACAGAAATTTAGCAGTACACACTTTAAAATGGAATAATACCACAAGAAATTTTTAAAAAACAAAAATGTTTTTAAGCCAGTTTTTAACACAAGTGATTATTTCAATAAACTGTTGAAAAAAACTCAAAAAAAATGATAAGATTTGTCTTATTATTATTTCAATACACAAGAGATATGTTTTTTAAAAAAATTATAAAATGATAATATTTTTAAAATATTATGATAGACAGATGATTTTTTTAACAAACTTAAAAATTATAATGTTTGATATATTACTATTTCAAATAATAAGTGATACTTTTTTTTAAAAAAAATATTATAAAATGCTAATAATATTTAAAATATAATGATACACAGGTGAATTTTTTAAAAACTGAAGAAAAATCTAAAAATGATAAGGTTTGTTTAACTATTATTTCAATAAACAGGTAATATGTTTTTAAAAAAATTATAAAATGATAATAATATTTTTAAAATATTACGATAGACAGATGATTTTTTTTAACAAACTTAAAAATGATAAAAAATTATAATGTTTGATATATTACTATTTCAATTAATAAGTGATACTTTTTTTTAAAAAAAATTATTATAAAATGGTAATAATATTTAAAATATAATGATACACAGGTGAATTTTTTAAAAAACTGTTGAAAAATCCAAAAATGATAACGTTTGTTTAACTATTATTTCAATAAACAGGTAATATGTTTTTAAAAAAATTATGAAATGACAATATTTTTAAAATATTATGATAGATTTTTTAAAAAACTGTTAAAAATATAAAAAATGATAAAATTTGTTATATTACTATTTTAATAAACAGGCGATATTTAAAAAAAAAATCATAAAGGGATATTAATATTTTTAAAACATATCATGATTTTCAAAAACATTAGATCGATTACAAAATTTTACAAGTTATAAGTTTATTCAAAATTTGAATAATTTTGTTTCAATTTTTCTATAATTTTTAATAAACAGATAATTACTTAATTAACGATAAATGTATATTTTTTAATTAAGATTAGAATAGGTAGCTATTAAAAAAAATTCAAATATATATATAAGTGTAATTGTAAAAAAAATACGTTGAATAAACAGTTCAAATTTAAATTGTAACACATATCAATTATTCTATAAAGTTTGTTCGTTCTATACATTTCAAAATAAGCAAATCATTTTATTTACACAGAACGATTGAACATCCTTTAAAATCTTCACGTCAACAAGTAAAAACATCTCTTTACAACATTGAAATGCAAAGTTATCGAAATACTTGCGAACAAAGTTTAAATAAAGTTCAAAAGCAAGCCGAATAAGTCGACAGTGTGTATATACAAAGTGAATATCAGCATATACATACATATATACATACACACACACAAATATATATATATATATATATATATATATATATATATATAAATGTGTGTATGTGTAGACCATTGCATCGCCGCATCAGCTTTTACTATTACGGCGAAACGGTACATCTTGAACACTCGTTCTAGCCTCATATATGGAGTTTTATTGAGTTTATCGGACTAGAAGCGAACACTTTATTAGCTGAACACAGGTTGTTCGGATTTGCTTGGATGGCCGTTTTGTAAATAAGAACAGTTATTTGTACAAGAAATTCATTCACGACGATCTTATCGAAATTTAATAGCATTGTTAAATGATTTTATTTGTACAACTTCCGTTTTGAAACATTTCAGATGACAATTTCACATTTACCTTTTTGCATACAGAACTATTAAGTTTTCAATATATAATTTCTAAATCAAAACAATATAAATATTAATCTATTGAATTCTAACTCCAACACCACAATGGTTTAAATTGTTCAATAATCACTTATTATTTATAATTAAATCGGTTGATGCATTTCGATGGCGACGCTATCATCGTCAGAGCATTTCAAAGTGAACAATAAGTGATTTATTGAACACTTTAATTACCATTGTGGTGTTGGGGTTAAAATTCATTTGTGTTAAAGTGAATCAGCCACAGTTCCAAAAAAACAAATAATTAATCTATTGGTTTTATTTGAATCGATTAGAAATGTGGAATACGTTTTTTTATAAATTCTATTTGTTAATATTCATAGATTTTATTTAAAATTTATATCATATATCAAAATATTATATATATTATATATATATTTTGATATAAATATATATATATATATATATATATATATATATATATATATATATATATATATATATATATATGTCTGTGTGTATATATATAGTTCAAAAAATCTTAAAGCTTATTTTACACTTGACAAACATAACCTTTCAATTTACATATATGTTTAATTAATATTTGAAACATATATTTTCTTTGAAAAATCAATATAAGAAAAAAGTATAAAATTATGAAGTATAATAAGTGAACTATTTTAAAAAGATGATACTCAATTAGGGTTTGAAGAGATAACTGATGTTTCAAAACTTAAATAAATGTAGGATAACTAAATGAAATTATTTTTTTAAAAATGAAACAATAATTCGAAACACATATCAAAAATAAATCCAAAAAATCAAATGGACTAAACCAGGGGTCGGCAACCTATGACCCGCGGGTCACCGAGTGACCCATTTGATAATTTCAAGTGACCCACTTTAGTTCCGAAAATAAAGTGTAATATATAAAAATAAATTATAAAACATAAACATGAAACAAACATTTTGAAAATAAAAAAAATTGAAAATAGATACTAAGAACAACATTTTAGTTCGATTACTATGTGTGTAATAGTGTTTTGATGATATACAAATATTTCTTCACGAAATCGGTGAAAATTATCTCAAACTCAATGATAAACAATGGTTTTTAAGACTTTTGTTCTTAACAGACATAATGAACCATTATAATGATTTCAATGTACGACTCCAAGGAAATAACCACACAATTTTGAAAATGTATGAGGAATGGAAGAGTTTTACGTCAAAATTGATATTATTTGAAACTGATATAAAAACTAAAAAAATTCATTTCTTTCTCTTGTTAAAAAAGGAACATGAAAAAGAAAATATTGACGAAAACAATCTAAATATATTCGAAAGTTGGATTTTCGTCATTAAAGTGAATATAAAGTCGGTTTCAAAGTTTTAAGAAGCATGGAGAAATGTTTACATTTATAATAAAGCCCGAGGAAATAGAAGAAAATGATTTAAATTTGCAGTATTTTCAATATCTAAAAATTGACAATTTTAGTTTAGAAATGATTGATTTTCAAAGTTCAACGTTATGGACGGATAAATTCAAGAAATTGAGGAAAAATTTGGAAAAAAACAGATAATAATCATCTTCTCATGATATCAACATGTTGGGCATCACTTCCTACGAAGTTTTCATCTTTGAAAAAAATTGGCTTTGCCATTTTGTCCACATTCGGTTCAACTTATAAATGTGAGCAAATATTTTCACAAATGAAATTTATATTAAGCAAGAACAGAAACAGGTTAACTACCGAAAATTCAGATGCTCGTATTCATCTTAAAACGACTAACTATAAACCAGACTTGACTAAATTGACGTCACAAGTTCAACATCAGGGGAGCCATTGATATCGAAGAGATCGTTTATAAATAAAGATCATTCAACTATGTTTGTAATTATTTTCTTAATAAAATATATCTTATTATTCACTAAAAGACTGTTTTAATACGAAAATATATCTGACCCAAACATCTCTTTAATACTCACATTTTGGTTGATTTTGACCCGCAGCCAAAAAAGGTTGCCGACCCCTGGACTAGAGGATTAGTCAAAGTGGCAAGTTTGGAAAATAATGATGATAATGATTGTATATACATATATATATATATATATATATATATATATATATAGAGAGAGAGAGAGAGAGAGAGAGTTGCAATTTGTATAACACATTCTACAGGGGGGTTCAAATAAAACTAAAAAGTAGTGAATACTAATAAATGATAATAACCAAATAAATGTATGTCTAAATCCATAAGTATTTCAGTCACTCTATTTAAAACCAACATTTATCGACCATACAAAACAAATCATCTAATTGAATTGTTATTTATTATCAATATTAATTTTGAGATATATTGTAGAGTATAAATTGATTAATTTTAATTTTTTATAAGAAATTAAATACATTTTAAAATTGTAAACACATTCCTCTAATAATCTCTGAACACTACCATATCTTATGAAAATATTCGATAATCTCTTATTGTTAATTTTTAGATACTCATTTGAAACGTATAAAAAGAATATCAAGTTTTTCAAAAAATAATTTTATGCACAAAATAAAATATTTGTGAATTTGATAAGTCAAATCAAATTTTTATTTGTTCTGTGTATCAAATTATTTTCTATATACGTTCCTCTCGTACATTCATTCAAAAGAAATTATACTTCTTGCAAACATTCATTCATTTATCAGTTACAATAGTAGATTCATAATAAAATACACCATTCGATGCCAAACCAGTTCTATTTTTGACAAGAGCACTATGTGTGCATGTTTAAAACCACTCACTGTTTCCGCGTACACGGTAGACTATACTACATGATACATTTGAAGATTTGACAAGGTCGTTGCTGCCTGTTTTGGCGCAGAACGCAGCCATCCAGTTTCAGCTTGTACACAAGAGCTGTCGACTACGACATAACAAACATACACATATATATGTGTTTGTGAATATATATATATATATATATATATATATATATATATATATATATATATATAAGCATGTATACACACATATGTACTGTATAGTAAAGTGGAGAGATCTCTTCAAATAGTCGTCGTTGTTCACTTCAAAGGGAAAAATGCAATATCCGTTTGATTTCGAATTGTACGGATCAATCTCGTCGGTTCGTTCGTTCGATAGCTTTCCAACGATGGAATTAAATTCCGGCCGTTATCATTTTTGTTGTTTGACGTGTCGTGTCATAGGTTCGATGCGGGAGCGTTAGTTGCTTGTACGGCATTCTGTTTACTCGTGACATACATCACGTCACCGAATAAAACACAATGTTTTCGTTCGCATTCAACTATACTAGTGCTTTTGTTTGAGCTTTGATTATTTGCCTACATGTCTACTTACCGACAGATCAATAAGAATGCAGTAAAAATTCAATTTGTAGCTTTTTCAAGCCTGTTTACAACGAATTTGTAAAATAAATAAAAAAGATTTCAGTGATGTTTGAAATATGTTTTTTTATATAAAGAATTGATTCTGTTATGATTTTAGCTTTGAAGTGAAAATTTATTTTGGAAATATTTAAATGTTTTTGATACGAAAAAAACTAAAAAAAAACAAGCCCAACTTTAGACAAATTTTAATAAATTTATTCTTAGAAATACAATAAAATAAAACAAAACGAAAATACAATATAGAATTTAAATCAAATTTCTGTACAAACTTCATTTCAAGCCCAAGTGTTTGTATTAAAGGAAAATAAATATTAATCGAAATGAACCCAACGACATTTCCACGAATTTTCGTTTATTCTCTTTACGTCAACGGAGTTTTAAACCGTCGAAAGTCACATATGCTCTCAAAAATGTAAAAGGTTTGCCGTGTTGCCTGGTATCGTAAATTTCTGAGAAGGTTCGACGAAGGCAATTCAAAACGTGCGTTTGATATCATCGTCGGAGATGAAAATTGAATCTACCAATACGATGTTGTACGAATGTGGGATATCTCGTAAGTGTACTGAAAGTTTATTTATTTTTTAAGGGAACGTTTTGCATAAATAAACCATTATATATATATATATATATATATATATATATATATATATATATATATATATATATATATATAAGTTAGAAATGTTAAGAAATATATTTGAGTTGTCGCAAAGTAAATTTCAATTCGGTTATAAATAACTGGACTTATATTGAGTTTTAAGAAATCAATATAAATTTTAAGAAAAAATATTTGATATACACTGGATTAACTGGAATATATTTTCTTGTTATCACAAATAAAAATTAAATATTTATTCAACAGAAAAATATATTTTTTTATATTAAAATAAAATTTATTCCGATTTAATCAAATCAATTGAATTTATTTTATTTTTTAGTATGTTTGTTATTAAAATTAAAACTATATTTTTATTCAAGATAAAAAAATATTTATCCTATACTAAAAAAATTCAACTCTACATTTTCAATATCATATTCAAGTACAATAAAGTATAATAGAATCGATTTTAAATTGTGAATAATAATTGAATATATTTTTAGATTTTAAGATAGAAATAAATTAATTTTAAACTATTTTTAAATGCATTTACTAGATTGAAATGTTAAGAAGAAAATTAATTACTATTTGAGTATTTTTCCTATATCTATCTGTGTGTGTATGTGTATATATATATTATATATATATATATATATATATATATATAAATCCTTGTTTTATTTTTATTAAACAAGTAACCACATCATTACAGACCAGGACATTGAAATAGGTACAAGATTTCAACAATGTAATAATATTTTTATAGTTCTGTTGACAAGTTACATTACATTAACTCATCACATTCATATATTTATCTTGAATACAAGAAATATTATATTTTAACTCAATAACAATAAATAACATGACATGACAGCTTTTCAATCAATGATTTCATCGAACGAATAAAGACATCTATGATAATTTTAACGATTGGTTATAAAAATTACAACGAAATTGATCGTAAATTTTATACCATCCCACCAATATAATCACTTACTCGATATCGTAATGCAAATTTTATTTTTGGTCGAAAAAATTTCCTTTTTAGCGTACTATGTAAATTTTTACATGTTGACACACGAGTAGATAAAAACGGTCAACGACTTTTGTTCGATAATAAATCATAAGTTTCGGTTTAGATAATTTTATGACTGTTTTTATATGTATTGGGGATTTGTAAAGTTTTTCGTAAAAGTTTTCCGAATACAACGTATTATTTTTATAACTGTCGAAGTTAGGAATAACTTAAGAGTTGCACGGAAGGATTTATTTTCAAACAGTCAATTACTATGAATATTTATATATATATATATATATATATATATATATATATATATATATATATATATATATATATCAATATGTTAATATTTGTAAAATATTCAATAAGATTTCAATTCAACAAGATTCAATAAAATATTTACATAAACTAAGAATACTGATTTAATTAAAGCCACAACAAAATATTTGCCAAAAATTGAAACTGACCATTTGGTGAGATCGTAAAACTTGTTTGTTTTTCAAGTGACTTAATAAAACAAACAGATTAATTATGTAATGTAACCACATAGAATAAAATAAAGTCGACAGGAACTTGCGTGAAAAGTAAATGATCTGAAATATGTTCAAAGAAAATAAACATTTTTTTGAATTAAATGAAATATAACAATTGTTCTATAAAAATAAATAAAAAAAATACTTTTATATAAATTAATTTTCACTCCCAACACCATAATATGTTATAAAGTGTTGAATGGATTTTTTTTATATTAATTGTCATAATACAACCTATATAACTAGTTTAGATAATATGGATGATTCAATTTTTAACAAATAAATCACTTTGTACCATTGATACATTTTTAATAAATATTTTATTAATTATAAATATTCACTTTTTTAATAATATAAATTTTTGTAACTATATTCAAATTTTCAAAAACTGTACTTTGAAAAATAGAACAATTAATCATTATTAAAACTTTTATAAAATTATGTAAAATTGTTAAATAGTATTAAGTATACTATTTCTTAAAATATAAATAATATTTTTAAATAATTTACATTCATTCTATTTATAAATTTAATTTTAGTTAATCGTTGAGATAAATCAAAAATTTACAGTAGGTCATTTTTTAATCTATGATTTTTTTTAATGAAATACATGTGAAATTATTGATCTATGAGCAAAATATAAAAAGTGATGAAAAATGTTTTCAATCCAAATAAGTGTTGTTTCCAATAAACGGCCACATACATTGTAAAGAATGAACGTTACTGAACTTCAAGGTAATTAATAAAAATAAAGAATACAAATATTGTAAGTCATTACTTCGATCAATCTATAAAATGTCTCATTACGTGTTAATGGCTCCTAGCATAATTATATTATAATGAAGTATTGTATTAAATATTCAAAAGTAATAAAACGCCTTCGGTTATAATTTAAAAGAAATCATTAACGTGTAAAGAACATTAAATGTAATTAATTAATCGTATAACTTATGTCCGAAGCACGCATGACGAAATATTCAATCACCAGATGGTAGAGACGTCGTCAAAAAACAACAAAGATTCATGGAATTAACAAATGCACGGATTTTAAAAGCGTATGGAGTGCTTTAACTGTCTGTAAGCGTTGTCCGCCTGACCAGTCTATAGAAACATGCGTCATAAATCAAAGGCTTACGAAAAAGAAAACAGCCTCGATAACAATAGCGCGCAATGAAAGAGCTGCCAACGTAATAAAATTAGACACTCACATTTATATATATATATATATATATATATATATATATATATATATAAATGTTTAATAGTGATTTCCGTTCTTCAAGAGCCACTGTCGACACGAACGAACGAACGATGTACACTCCCTCACATTCGTCTCAACGTCCACAAACGCCTCTAGCACTAAACGTTCAGATTGAACGTGAAGTTCTGTACAGTTGTTTTTAACACCTTCGTGTGTTCTCTACATCTGGGATTCTTGTGTAAACCTGTTTGGATTTAACATCCCTTACGTGTCTTGTAGTGGATTAGGTGATCTAGAGCTAACACGATTTGGATGACGTTCAACATTTCTTGACTTATTTATTTAGTTTACTGATTATCGGGCGTGTATTAAACGTTGTCTTAGTCGAACCGTTCAAATTCAAATCGTCTTTTTTTACTCCTTAATGCGACATATTCGGCCCTTTTGTGTAATCAACGAGACATTCGAAACATTTGCATAATTAAATATTTACAAGTATTTATAAATATATGGATGTTTGTTTATGTATATGTAATTTATACATATGTTATATTAAAATAAAAGAGTTCAGTAGTTGGGATGACGAAATTGTGGTCATCGTTGGTTTAAATTACAAATGAAAATTTATTATAAATTAATTTACATTTCAAATTAATTAACCTGCAAGAAAGTATTCATATATATTTTTTTAATATCAAGATTTAGTTAAAAATTTCCCAGATTGCTTTTTTATAAGAATAAAACTTTAAAATCAAAATATATTTTGTTGAAATTCAATGTACTTTACTCAGATATCAAAAATTTTATATATAAACTATTTTTTTATTTACTTTCATAAATTATTCAATTTTAAATACCAAAAGTATTTTTAGTTACAAACTTGGACGAAAGCCTCATTAAATGTCACTAGCTCTTCTTAAATATTTTCCCAAGACTTCCATTGTATCCTATCCGTGGCTAATTTCATCCAACTTTTACCTCCATTATTCAATTCTTTTTTATTAAATTATAAATAAAAGATTTTATTTTTAATACAATCTTTTCTTTGGTCTCTTTTTGTCTCTTGGTCGCTATTCCACAATCATTTGTGTCCATTATTTTCTCTTCTTACTATATAATCTATTCATGTCCATTCCAAACGTTTTTTTATAGTAATTATTTTTGTCTATTCTCATAACCATTTACAGATTTTCCTATCACGTTTGGAAATTCCTGATATTTATTCTTTCAATACTTCGTTTAAAAGTTTTTCTTCCATTTTCAATGTCCCAATTTCTGATCTACATATACACTCAAGTAGCTTTAATTGGTAATATGATTTAACATAAATGAATATTCACCCCCAGTACTACAAATGTTATAAAATGTTCAATAATCACTTTGTTGTTTATAACAAAGGGCAATTCTTGTTATAAACAACAAAGTGATCAATAATGTTTTTCGTTTCAAACTCAATGATATTTTTCTCTTCATTATATTATTTATATTTTCAAATATTATCCATGTTTACCTGATTCTTAAATACATACATACATATTATATATATATATATATATATATATATATATATATATATATATATATATATATAACTATATATAAATTATTTAGTATTTTTGTAAAAGACTGAAATATATGTATATTATTTCCCATGAAATTCAAAAATTCATAAAACATACAATATTCAGTACATATTTTTATTCAATTCGAACAATAAGTTTCTTCTTTAGTAACTCCTACTACAAGATGTGTTAATTTTATACGAAACAACATAAGAATAATTTAAAGTATTTTAAAGAGAATGTTTTCTGCATAATAAAAAAAAATGTTGATGCAATAAAAGTAAATTTAATGTGACACGTTAAAACGATCGTTGAATAGTATTTTAATGCAAATGAATATAAAATATATGTTTACACAGAAGGTTGTATCGGTTATGAAACGACGACAACAAAGGGTATAAAAGTATTAAAATTAAAATTGTTTATGTTTTTCAAGTACAAAAATTTCAACATGTGCATTTAAAAATAAGTTGTTCTGCATTAACAATGCGCACTGTTTTATATTAATGTAGGGAAAGAACGATTTTACGAAATAAAAAAAGTGCTAAAACAGCATGAAGCTTCATAAACAGATGTGTTTTGGACATGAAAAAAAGACTACTGAATGCGTGAGTAAAAACTATAAATAATTATACTTGAAAAAAGATCTTTACAAAATACTGATCTTGTGAAAAAGACGTACTCGTTTCATCAAATATACTTCCTAAAATTATACATAAATAACTGGAAATAACAGGGCAGAGCTTTTTAGGCTTTTTTTTAATTGCGTAAATTTATTTTCGGCGTCGAAACATTTATCATTCGCTATCATTTGTAACGTTCGCCGATTTTTTTTTTTCAGAAGAGTGAAAATGTTCGCTAATTAATGCTCTGCGCTACAGTTTATTTGCAGCTTTAATAATTTCACTATCTGTAAATTATTTCCGTAAATGTTAACACTGAAAATATCTACCAAGGCAACGTAGCGTTTATTTAAAGAAAAAAGGTCACGGTCAGTTATAAACAGACTTTTATGCGGATATTATACATTCAAAGTGTATATTATACATTTTTTATCAAATTTTATTCAGAGTGAAATATCGATTTATTCTATACTTTAATTAATATTTATTTAAATATACAGAACTGATACAAAATTAAAAATGATCAACCGACTGTTAAAAATATATAAATCATCGATATAAATTTTATCCCTATTAAACTTCAAAGCAACTATTTAAGTAATAAAATTATTTTGTTATTGTACAAGAATACTCGAATAGTTTATAAGTACATTGAATCTAATGACGTACTCATAAAATCGAAAATATGTTTCATCAATAAAATCGAACGTAAGATTAATTGTTCAATCAATTTCAATAAAATATAATCATTGATCATTGTAGACGAGTCATAAGTGAGTAATATGTGTGTGTATTTTTATTTACCATTATTATGAAACAATCTGTTGCACATGTACTCTATTGAAAATGATTTATTATTATAACTGTAAGTTAATATTATTTTTATATCGTTTTTTCAAGTTTTCATGCGTTTATACTTCAACATTTTTTAAAAAAATCAAATGTAAAATATTCATACCATCTAACTACACAACTATATATATATTATTTTATAAAATATTGCTATAAAATAAAATAATATCACACATTTTATGATTTCTGGTTATATAAATTTATATATATATATAAATATATATGTGTATAAGTATATATACATGTGTGTATGTATAAATAATTGTATAATACTTTGTAACGAATCTGTCACCACAAAAAATATCCACCATTAAAAAAATCCAACACAATCCTATTGAAATTGTCAACTATGGACATAAACTGTATTCAGTGGAAATTACTTATGAATCAAAATAATAATTCAATACAAAGATACTGGTTGGCACCCTTGCGTAACAGATTATACATCAAATAAATCTGTACGGTGTAGAAGAGAAAAAAAACCGTACGGAATTAAAACGCGCACACAAAGGGAATATATCTTTTTACGTACGGAAAAGTGTTTCTTTGATGTCCACTTCAAACGTCCGTGTCTGTGTCTATTCTAATGCTCGATAACAGACTTAAAAAAGAAGTAGTAATACGTGGTATCTTAAGATATACTTTATTATAATACGGCTTAAGAACGTTTCTTCTTTATTGACCTATGATCTTTACCAACGGTACGGAACATAAGTAAGTACAGAGGATGTGCTTTTAAGGATTACTGTATTAATTCTACTATTCATGCTAGTAATTCAAAATGTAAATAGAATATCACGTTTTATATGTTTTTCAATGATTGGGTATTGTTTTGATCATTACTTTGAATGGCATTACGATTTTTCAAAATAATCTAAAATCAAATCTTATATATACATATATATATATATATATATATATATATATATATATATATATATACACACATACACACTCGACCCTCAAATTAATTTACGCGAGACTTTTTTACGCGAGTTTTTTTTACGCGGCAAATTAAACCTCTATTTACGCGGGGCTTTTTTTACGCGGTATTGATTTACGCAGCACTTTTTATACGCGGTCAGATAGATTTCATTAAATATAATTTTTCATGGAATTTATTATATATCAGAGTGATGCAAATTTTTACTTGAACGTATAAAATCACGATATAAATATATAAAAGGTTGATTGTTTTAAATTACAGTAGCAATAGTGACACCGAATAAAATTTATCTACTGTTATTTTCTAAAACGTCATTTTTTTTTGTTAAGCTATGTGAAATAAATATGTGTTTTTACAACTTTACTAACTTTTATTTCCAATATTTTTTCCATTGTACTGACAGACTCAATTTACGCGATTTTCATTCGCGTAAAACAAATCTACGTGGAACGGATACTCCGCGTAAATTGAGGGACAGGTGTATATATATATATATAGAGAGAGAGAGAGAGAGAGGGAGAGAGGGAGAGAAAAAGAGAGCTATATTTAAGAAAAGTCAGTAATATTCCATGCAGCGAGTTGATATAAACTTTTATGTTAATAATGGTAATTTATTAAAAAAAATAATTATACATTTGACTACTTCTTCTGTAATGAAATATTGTAGTATTATATATTTATAACAAAGAACGATATAAGTACTGCTTATATTTTAGTAGAGATTACAGTTGCATCTCGGTTTAATAGACATTCGGAAGTTGTGAGTAGACGTTGAATGTAGCTTACGGCGATTCTAAAACTTTGTTATTACATTTTGTCTGAAAATGGATTATAACTTTAGGTAGAGAATCATAACACGGTTGACATTCTATATAGTTGTGATTTATATTGGCACTTTGCAATAATATATCACAGAATATATACAATTCTAGTATTCATTCGAAAACGTGTTGTTCATTTCTATGCATAGGAATATATTTATTTAAATCCACAATCAACGACAAATTGTCGTTTTATTTCATTCTAGTTTCGAATGTGATCGCTTTGGAATTCTCTTACGGTCATGTTAAGTCACAAGATCCAACTTACAATATATATATATATATATATATATATATATATATATATATATATATATAATGTGTAAGTTGGATTCGAACAGAACGCGTTTCGAACATTGTACAAGATTTGATCCAAGCGGATGTGCACGTTAAGAGCACCCGAGCAGTTTCTTGATCCGTCTTTAAGCTTTGCACGAACGGCAACCCGCTCTGTTTACCCTCTATTCACGATCGACTTTGATCCTCTCAACGGTGATTCCGTACACAATGGTACTTCAATCGAGACAAATCTGTCGTTCATATCGACAGTTGTTCAGATGTGTACAGTATTAATTTACTGTTATTCGAAATTCGACATTTGCATGAAGATACTACGGAATTATTTTTTAGATACGACGAACGAAATGAAAAAAATTAAGTTTTGATGTAAGCTTTTTAAATGAAGAATTTTTAAAAATGTTTCTACTTATATACACATAAATACGATTATTAAAATTGTGTTATTGTTTCATTATATCCATAAAACACAGTTATTGAAATTTAAATTATCTACCATGTGTTAAAAAAATCTTAAAAGCTTGCTTTTTAAAAAAATCCAATATAAATATTGATACTGAATGTCAAATACTACATATATTAACAATTTATAAATAATTTGTTGTTAAAATAAATAAATAAATATTGTTGTATTATAAACGACGAATGAAATGAAAAAAAAGATCAGACATAAGCTTTTTAATTGAAGAATTTATAAAAATATTTCTAATTATATACATAAGTACAATTAATAAAGTGTTATTTTTTTCATTATGTCCACAAAACACAGTAATTCCAAGTTTAAATTATCTACCACCATTTATTAAAAAAAACTTAAGAACTTATTTTTTTTAAAAAAAAATCAAATATAAATATTGGTACTAAATGTCAAATACTAAATATATATATATATCCACAATTTATAATTTTTCACTGAATGAAAATAAATAATTTAATAACTGTTGTTGTATTATAAACAAAGAATAAAATGGAAAAAGTTCAAACAGCTTTTTAATTGAAAAATTTATAAAAATATTTCTAATTATACACATAACAAGGATTATTAAAAAGTATTATTTTTTAATTACAGTGATATAATATCCACAAAACACAACTATTCAATTTTAAATTATCAACTATGAATTGAAAAAAAATCTCAAGGACTTATTTCAAAAAAAATCATATATAAATATTGATACTGAATGTCAAATACTACATATTTTCACAATTTGTAAATAGTAATTATATAAATAGTAATTATAACTTAATAATTATTGTTGTACACATTTATTGCAATTTTTATTCCAAACTGCTTTTAATACAATATTAAATTTATGATAACAGCTATATGTGAAAAGCATTTTCTAACACATTAGCATTATTAAAAGTTTTAAACATTTAAACGATCGTTAATAAAAGGTAGATCAGATATAATATCTTCAATTAAAATTTATAATCAAATTTCATTGAACATAGTTTATGTAGCTATTCGCTTGCTTTACTTCTCACTTAAAAACAAATTGTATACATAAACTTGTAAACAGTTATATATTTTAATCGATAAAAGAATATTATTTCAGCTGAGATCAAACCAGTAGTTTTCTACATATAAAAATTAAAATTATTGAAACTATATTAATATTTTTTATTAGTAAGATATGATATTCAATTTTAGCTACACTTTTTAAACATATACATTTAATATATAAATTTATAGATCCGTTTTCTATTTTTAAATCGTATTTGTATTACAATTACAACAATAGGTCAAAAAGAGCAGCACTATTTTGACCTACAGTACCATTCGAACGAAATGTGCTATCATCAAATTGTAAATACTGAGGTTTATAGCGGTTGCTTTCTAGTTGAAAGGTCATTGAATTTTACATACGTTCGATCGTTTTAGATAAGATGGTTTGTGTAGATACAATGACAGACTAATTTCGTACTGCAATAACGTTATTTATTTACTCGTTCGTCTTGCAAAACTTTCATTTATGTTTATGGTGTTGAATTGTAATATAACATTTTTAATATACAAAAATAACAGTCTAATCTCAACACTTGTGTTACTTTAATATCTCTTAAAGGATAATTAAGTCAATTAAATACAGTATAAAATTTATTTCAGAAATATATACAAAGAACTGACACGAAAATATATTACAAAAAGATTAAACATAACAAATGATAACAAAAAAAGGAAGCAAGTAATTGTAACTATTAATGCTTTTTCTTTTGTATTCGTTCAAACCACTGACAAGCTAAAATATAACTCACTAATTATATATATAAATTATACAAGTACAAAAAAATATTTCTAGTATTTCTTTGTCTCTAATTGAAATGTAATTGTAATGTAAACTATCTATTTATATATGTATTCCTAATATGGTATAAATTACTATTTGTTTTGTCTAGTTTCCTACATGACATTTAAAATTATAGATAATAACGTCCATTCTGTTTTGATTACAGGTATATTTGAACATTTATTGAAATATAATACAAGTACGTCATTAAATTTAACAGCCAGAAAATGATCTATAAAGGTAAGAACATTTACACATAAAATTTATATATATATATATATAAGTAATTAAAATTACAAATTTATAAAGTATATATTAACTATTTAATATTCTATGATGGATAAAATATAATTAATGTATATTTTATAACAGACGAAATATAATAAAACTGGTTATATATAAATATATAAATTTTGAATCTTCATTTACTGACTATATTTTCATCAAAAAATAAATATATTGTAAAAGACTCAAATAAAAATATTCCAATATTTATTTTTTTCTAAATAAAAAGGTTTTAAAATACAATCTTTTAAATTTTAATTTATCTTATTTTCAATTTTGATTTTTGTACAATAACTTTATTCAAAATTTTATTAATATTTTTCAATGAATTTCATTAAACATTGAATTGATTTTATATTATTATTTAAATAAAAAGTTTTTAAAATACAATCTTTTAAATTTTAATTTATCTTATTTTCAATTTTGATTTTTGTTCAATAACTTTATTCAAATTTTTATTAATATTTTTCAATGAATTTCATTAAACATTGAATCGATTTTATATTAATTAATTTATATTAATAATAAAAATATTCCAATATTTATTTTTTTCTAAATAAAAAGATTTTAAAATTCAATCTTTTAAATTTTAATTTATCTTATTTTCAATTTTGATTTTTGTTCAATAACTTTATTCAAATTTTTATTAATATTTTTCAATGAATTTCATTAAACATTGAATTGATTTTATATTAATTAATTTATATTAATTCACTTTTCTATTGATGTACAAAAATTTCAAAGAAACAAAATGATATTTAAAATATTTAAAACAAATCTTTCTCGAATATTTCAACTATAAAATATTTAAAAAATATTATTGAAATTAATTATTAGTATAGCTAGAAAAACTTTCTCGAACATTTCACAAATATGGAAAATATGTAATCAGATATTTTTATTTTATTAAATACTATAGAATTTAAATTTAAAACATGAAATTTAAATTACGTAATATGATCTAATTTTGCGAAATTCTTTTTTTGAATAAAACATTGTAATCATTGAAATTCAATACGTGGCTTTTAAAATTAATTAGCGTTTTAATAAAAAAAATGTTTTTATTAAAAACAGTGAATAATGAAAGTAAACAGAAACGTCGAAAATATAATTAACCCATGATAGAAAGATATTCTTAAATTTCATACCGTTTTTTTTTCGTATGAGGGTTGCTAATTTAATTTACAGTTAATTGTATGAAGCATCGATCAAGTATAAAAATTAATTATTATTTGATGTAATTAATACATTATTTTCAAAATGATAACGGAATGTTATAAATAATTATTCGATGTAATTGGATTCGTAATTAAAAATTATATCAAAGAAACATTTTTAGTAACACAGACGAATTTAATTATTTTCAATTTTATATAAATTTCAGGTGAGTTTTCAAATTTACTTTTTGTAATAATTTGAACTGATGTAGTATAATTATCAAAGTGTTATTAAGTAAATTAATTACTTTATCAGAGATTCAATTTTATAAAAAAAATATTTTTTTAAAAAAACTGTTATTATTTAATAATTATAAATAAACTAGTCATGTATTGTACATTGAAATCAGATCGTAGACGAATACACTTCAATCATTTTTTTCTAATAACAGGCAAGTTTCCTCTCTTTTATCAGATCTGTAATAACAATATTACCTACACTACCGGTATGGTCAGCTGTCAGACGTACAAAGTTTTATGAATTCATTTTTATGACGCATTTAATTGTATTGACCCCCTTTCGCCATAGTGTCGTTCACGATTTTATTGTTTTTTTTTCGACGATGCCATTGTGATTTATGCAAAAGGGTTGTGTATTAATTTGAATAATAATGCGTTTAGAATGAGTTATTGATATTTTTATTGGTGTTGTTAACACAGGTCGATTATCATGTATAGAAGAAAATGAAGTTTGGGTATCGTTACACGCTTTTCAAAATATCATAAAATGAGAATTAACGAGACTAGCACGAATTGACGGATGGGGTTAATAAATTAACACGGTTTACAAATGTCTTGTTGGGAAAATTTGAACGGTTTAACAAACGTGAATACAATTGGAGATGGTTTATATTAAATTATGTGTTTTAAATACTATAACGATTTCGAAAATAAATTAAAAGAAGTATTAAAAATTAAATTAATAATTCAATTCAATATTTTCATTTTTTTAAATATATAATTAAATATAACGGAAAGATAATTCTGTTTTAAGAAATACAATCCACTCTAGTAATATAAATTTAATATATTTTTCAATAAAAAATAATATTATCAGGAAATACAATTATATTTTTTATGTTTCTGTAAAATACATTTACAATACTTCAGTTTAAAATTTTACCAATAGAATTTTCCTGAGATTAATTACTTGTTATTTGATTTACAATTAATTTTCTAATCTGGTTTTCACATCAATTTGCAAATTCAATTTGGAATTGAATCATAGAAACATTTTAAATAATTTAGTAAAATATATTTTCAAGAATTTTAAATGATATTCACAAATGAGTTTTACTTACAAAAATATTTTCATTAACAAGTCACATTCACAAACCAATTTTATACTTAATATTTGGATAAATAATCTATTTTATAGAATTTTCATATAGTTACATTAATATTTTTGAATTTTCTAGTTGAAAATTTTGATTTGAACCAAATGGTTTTAAAAATGAATTTAAAATCAAACAGAAAATTAAAAAAATATATAATATGATAAAAACAACAAAAATATATTATATATCTATTAAATTTTAAATACTCAACCAACTGTTAATTCTGATCTTAGAATTGAGATTTTTTTAGAATATTTTTCTGAGAACGGAAAATATAAACAACATTTTTTTCAGAGATCAAAAACAAGATTTTCGTATAAGTGGATTATAGAATGTGAAGAAAATATCTATACTTAAATATAAATAATATAGTTAAGTATATAATTTATGTCTTAGTTTTTTTTAAAAACAACAAGCATTTATAAAAATAAAAAAAATATAAATGATGTATATTGGAAAATAATTAACAAGAAATTTAAACTTGTTTAACCAGTGATATTATATACTGAATTCAACGATGGATATAAATAAACACCTTGGCTGCAGTGTAGTTAATTCAATTTTTCTTTTAATTTATTGTACAGTAATCCGTATGCGTACGTTTAATAATAATGAACATATCAGTATGATTACAAAATATATAAACAATATAGTTACAAGTAAGAATTTATCGCTTTACAACGCAATATTAATTAATAACAAACGGTGTACGAAGACAGACATATAATCATCGTCATTGGCGTGTTGTGCAACTCCCTGTATTCATGTTTCGTGGTACGTAATGACTATACAAATACGCTAAGAATGTTGAGGGAAGATATAGTGCCTTTACCTTTCATCCATACACAATGACTGTGGCGTATACAAAGACTTCTGGGTCCTAAGCTCACTGATTAAGACGTTACAAAATCTAATCGCGATTCACTAACTTCTCAACATGTTTATTAACGTCTTCAGTCGACAGACGCAGATTTATGATCCCCGAAACTGAACCGTGAGGCACATAAATCTGAATCGTCGTTGTGAGAGATGAGTCTTCCGACATGAAATTTTATTTATTGATGTTTATCTTTGTTCCGTGAAATGTTACATGGGGATACGTGTGGCGTGTTTAATGAACGTGAATCTTATATGAGAATTTAATATAAATTTTGGATGGAAATATGGGTCGTCAATGTGTGAAAGTGCTAGCTACTGCAGCGAAGTTAGTGGAATTCATTGTAATGCATGTTTATATTCGTGATGATTTTACATTTTTGAATAATGAATGTAAACAAACTTAAGATTAATTAATTAATTAATTCTGTACTACACTAGAAACATTTCAAGAAAAAAATCAATATACAATGCTAAATGTGTAAGGTATGACATTTTCTTTGCACTAATTTGAGAATCAATTAATTATCTAACAACAAATTTAATCCACAGTTTAATTTATCAATTTTTTTACATCAAAAATAAAAAAGCACATATAAATACAGTAACAAATTATTTATAATATGTAAAAATTGAACCCAATTTAACTCAGTTTAATAATTTAAAAATTAATATACAAATATATTTAAGCTTGCATATGTAGTGATAAAAAATTCAACTTTGGAACAATGTTCATTAATTAAATAGTATTCTTTTTTAATTTATTTTTTTTTAAAAAGATAATAAATAAAATAATTTTGAAAAAATATCTAAAACTTATTAATAGGTGTGGTCATTTTTGAACAAAATATGGTAAAGTAGAACTTTGTAATTTTGATTAAATGAAAATAAAGTGTAATAAATTAAAATATTCTAAATTGTAAACATATTTATCATTTATTGCTCTTTCAAATTACTATTTTTTCTGATAATAAAAATAAAGAAAACAATTTTTAATTCTTCAGAACAGTTGATGAATCTTTCAGTTTTGAAAATCAAATATCTAGTAACTTTGCTAGAAGAAATAAAGTGACATTTTATTCAATTTTAAAAATAAAATAATATTTTAATTTGGGGAAAAAATCATTAAACTTAGAAACTATTTTTCTATTTATGATTTGACATTATTATTAAATTTAGTTTTATATTAATGAATTATTTGTGTAATATTTTAAATTGTTTCCATTATATGCAAGGAATTTGTATAGTAATTTTTTTCTATTACTTTGAAAATAAAAAATATTTGTCAAATTAAAAACTATCTGATTTATATTTAAATAATCATAGAGTAGACAAAAAATTATTTTTACTATAATATTTTATCAACAAAAATATTTTTTTTATATCCCTAATCACACTGAAAGAATGTGTCTTTATTTT
The DNA here is from genome assembly GCA_029203775.1 of Neoneuromus ignobilis. Lineage (NCBI taxonomy): Eukaryota > Metazoa > Arthropoda > Insecta > Megaloptera > Corydalidae > Neoneuromus > Neoneuromus ignobilis. Next base: position 14,158,790 of record CP092096.1, on the reverse strand, counting down.
TCTATACATTTTTAATATAATTAAAATTTATTTGTATTTAAAAGTATATATAAACACTTGTTATAAGAAATATATAGTCTAATATAAATATTTGATAATATAATTATCAATTCTGAATGTTTCTTAAAGTGAAATATTTTTCTATTTTTTTTGATAAATAAATCAACCCCCATCTAAAATATATATATTGTAATTTAAAAACTGGCAACATTTTTTTTCTTCTGTAAACATTTTATTGTGTTCAATATCGAAACACAAAATAAATGTTTTCATTTACAAACACTGAGATTCTATTATCCCGTGCGTTTAAATTCGTGGTCGATAAATCATAAAGACATTGCATCTAACAAATGACACCCTTATAAAATTGGACTGGATGAATTTCTTGTGTACCCGCCTTCCTCATCGTCGATACATTCGCCGCCCTCCGAGACGAAATTAAAACATAAATATCAATATTCTGTCATGGCTGTCATAAAAATGGGTTTAGATCTATCCGAAAGTCACGGATAATCCATCTACATTATATGTCATATATCTTTGTTACGTAACCCGTTTATGTAAGTTAAGCGAGCTACATAGGTGACTACCTGGTCTGTGCAAGAACCTTCGTTCGTTCGTATATAATTCAGTTGCAAAGCGTTTCATCGTCGACGTCTACAGGCGGGTCCTAACATTGTATCTTTGATTTATGATCTTGACAATTCGTGCCAGATATTGTTAAATCTCTACAGGCATGCCGAAGAGTCGTGTCTAGTCTGGATTTTATATGCAAGTATGTTTTATATTAGATGTATTTATTTTATATGGTGATGGAGGAAGGTTGTGCGAATGCGGTTAGTGAAAAAGTTTTGTTTCGAATGGAAAATATTCTCGCGGAGTAATGTATGTGTAAGGTGTTCAGAAGGATTTACTTGTCGGGGATAATAGAAAAATATGAAAAGGTAAAAAAGTTTTCGAAAAAGATTTAACAAGGTTTCAGTTGGATATTAGTTGAACGTACTTTTTTTTAGAACAAAACTTATAAATTTTTTAAATGATTTATTTGAACATACAAGTTTGAAATTTATTAAAAATGTTTATTTTTTAAAAAAATAGCGCGAGTAAAACAATATAATATACAAATAAAGTTATTAATAATGTTCAACTAAATCGATGTAGAAATGTCAAGCAATATTCATAAATCTTAATCAAAAAAATATTACAATATTGTATAAAAAAATAAATAAAAAGTTTTTAGTATAATTTTATTACGAGTTATACGACATTCTAATATGTTTACAATAAAACAATGAGAAATAAAAATAAATCATATAAAGATATACGAACAAAGCGACGATAAAAATTGGATTTAATGTTTTCTTTTTTTGAAATAAAAAGTGGTATAAAACAACCCGACAGAAAATATTTAATACGAAACGTGACCTTACAAAAAAACAATAACATATAAAAATGATAAAATCATTCACGATTATTTCTCTGAATCCGTCAATTCAATACCTTATATATATCGAAACAGTGTCCAAGAGAAAAACACAACTAAACAAGAGGCATTTCCTAGAAAAATTTAAACGTATATCAACACCCATTCACATCCTAAACCAACAAATGTCGAGATTAAAGCAAATTTATGACTAGACAAATTATAGTCGAAACTATTACGTTTTTTTTGGCTGCCCAATAATCTGGCATTAGTGCCGATATCAAATGACATAGATTAGCATGAATGAAAGCATATTGTGGAATTTCAATTACATACTGATATAAAACTGGCAAACGTGTAGGATGCGTGTTTCATATCTGCGTTCGCTTCGGGCGATTCGTTGGTTGTAGTATTTTTTTAACATAATTATTACGTATTAGGAATTATTAAATTAGTTTATTATATTATACAATTGTCAAACGTACAGCCTGTACAAATAACGTTAATGACGGTCGATGTTTATGAAATTTACGCAGTAAAAAATTACTGAAATATCTTTTTGTTGATTTTGAAATAATTTTCAAATACATTGAATTCTCTAATGAAACGTTAAAAAAACTAATTATGTTTTTTAATAAAAAAAATCTAGTTTAATTTATATGAAAAATAAATATTGATTTTGAAATAATTTTCAAATACATTGAATAACACTCGAATGAATTATTAAAAATACCAATTATGCTTTTTAATCAAAAAAATCTAGTTTAATTCATATAAAAAATAAATATTTGAAAACAGCTTACCACAGATGCCATAAATAAAACGAAGAAACACTTACCTGAAAAAAAACAAACAGATATTAATAATCATATTAAATATTTCAATTATATTCAAAGAACAATAAAAAATAAATACATTATATATTTTTATGTTATTAATATCACTACATATGCACACATACACACATGCATTAATAGAATTAGATAAAGACAGGCTTGATGAACCACAAAAGATAAGAATTATTATTTTTGTCTTTTATTCAAATTTTTTAAAAAATATACAAGGTGTTTTATACAATGAATATATAAAGTGTTTTTTTATAACGATGTTGTCGGTCATCCGTCATTCTTATCTCTTCTAATTTGCAAATGGCCGCTGTAAAGTCATCAGGATCAAGAAGTTAGGGGAGTGGCCAATTGGAATGGCAACTCACAATTCATATTGTATATATATATATATATATATATATATATATATATATATATATATATATATATATATATATATACGAGTGTGATCAAAGAATAAGGTGAATTTTTATTTTTTTCAAAGAATATTTATTTATTCATCAATTTTTATTTTGTCCCCTTCAAAGTAATCCCCCTCGGATATAATGCACTTGTGCCAACGCTTTTTCCAATCCTCAAAGCATTTCAAAAAATCATTTTTTGTGATCTTGTTCAGCTCCTCTTTCTATGCCGTCTTTATTTCCTCAATCGTTGCAAAACGCCGTCCTTTCATGGGTCTCTTCAGTTTCGGGAACAAGAAGAAGTCACAGGGGGACAGGTGCCTGAGGCATCATTAGTGTGTTGGTTTTAGCCAAAAATTCGCGCACAAGCAACGATGTGTGAGCAGGGGCGTTATCATGGTGCAAAAGCCAATTTTTGTTCTTCCACAAATTCGGACGTTTCTGGCGGATTGCTTCGCGCAAATTGCGCATAACTTGCAGGTAATATTCCTTATTTACTGTTCTACCCTGTGGCAAGAACTCATGATGCACCACGCCCCTGCAATCAAAGAAAACTGTAAGCAAAATCTTCACATTTGATCGAACTTGGCGTGCTTTTTTTGGTCTTGGTGATCCGGAATGCCTCCACTGGGACAACTGAGTCTTAGTTTCGACGTCATAACCGTATACCCATGTTTCGTCACCTGTTATGACCCTGTCGAGTAAATCTGGGTCGTCGTTGACGTCATTCAATAGCTCTTGGGCGATGCTCATGCGACGGTTCTTTTGGTCGAAATTGAGCAATTTCGGAACAAACTTCGCTGACACACGTCTCATGTCTAAAACACCCATTAAAATTGATTGGCACGAACCAAACGAGATGCCAATATCATCAGCAATTTCTCTAATGGTAATTCGACGATTCCCCAACACTATTTTCTTCGCTTCTTCAACGTTCTCATCAGTTGTTGACGTGTGGGGCGTCCAGAACGAGGTTCGTCGTTGGTGTCTTCTCGGCCTTCTTGGAAGAGTTTATACCACTTGTAAACATTTTTTTGGCTTAAAGTAGACTCATCGTATGCCACTTTCAACATTTCAAGTGTTTTGGAGCACTTGATTCCATTTTTCACACAAAATTTAATGCAAACTCTTTGATCCATGATTTTCGACAGCGGAAAATCGTGGAGCCTGCAAAACACTTCTAACTTTTATGCCTCTCACCAACAAACTAAACATGCTACATAGCTGAAATTTGGAACATATATTCGAGACGAGTGTACCAACATAACCAAATAAAAAAATCAAAGATCGAACGGATGTAGCCCGCTAAATTTCAAAATTCACCTTACTTTTTGATCACATCTCGTATATTCATTTAATAGAGTCTGTAGCAATACACAAGGCGTTATTTATTTCAACCACTTTTATTCAACGTCAGTTTTAATCAGCAATGATTAGAATATCGATGGGAATAATGAATTTTAGACAATTAGTCGCAAAACGTGTTTTTTTATGTAAGTATATCCCCGTTTATTTATTCACTCCTGCGCCTTTCATTGAAAACCAAGCGTTCTGTTAGCCAAATCAGCTGTTAGGTAGTTGCATGCCCTTCCCGGAACCCAAACTGCTCGTCGATCATGATCCCGCAAGCGGAAACATGATCGAGTACCCTCCTGAGCAGTGTACTTTCGAACACTTTGCTCAATCTGGAGAGCAATATGATAGAACGGTAATTCACAGCGAATCTCAAAAGCTTGCCAATCTTTGGAATCGTAATTATTTTGCCAAGTTTTCAGTTTCAGGGGAAATGCCTTCGTCTGAATGATCGTGTTTGAAATGTTTGTCAAAAGGACAATCCTGCACGCAGTAAGACGTTTCAGTGCAAACGTTGTTGTATTTGTTACCCGTCACTCTTATCTCTTCTAATTTGCAAATGGCCACTGCGGCGTCATCAAAGGGTAAGACGTAAGGAGAGTGGCCAGTCGTCATGACAACACTCACAATATATATATATATATATATATATATATATATATTAAATATATTTTTATATTATTTTTGAAATTAAAATAATACTGGAAAAATTCACATGAAAATATATCAGGTTATTAACTAAACATTAATTTTCAAAAAACAACACAAATGAAAACTAATCACATAGATAAACAAGACATAGGAAATGAAATAAATCGTATTCACAACGATACAATTATAGAAGTTAATTTAGTTTTAGAATATATGCATATGGAGAGTGCATATGTATGTCTGCAGTAAGTTAGTGGTATAGAAAATTTTTTTTTACGAGTACTCGACCAAAAACAAGCACTAGTTATTAAATACAGTGCATTTTGCTATACGTGCACGTACGAATAATAATATTCAAATGAATAAAATTAAAAATAACATTTCAAAAGTTGCAGCATCATGTTACCTAACAGATTCAGTAATGTATGTTAATAACACATATATTTATCACATAATTTACATAAAATCTTTATAAAAAAATTCGATTCGTTTCTATATATATATGAAAAATGTTATTAATTAATGTCATTTATTTTTCATGAATAATATGTTTTTTTCAAATGAATTATTTTGCGTTTTTAAATTTTTTAACAGCTGTTTTTTTTCTTATAACTATAATATAAATATATAACACACTATAAAGATTTTTTAGTAATTCAAAATATCACATGTTTTTAGTAATATTACAAGATTTATAAAAATGTTTAAAAATCATTTATTGTTCAAACTAATTTTCTAAAATTTGAGTTTTTCTAGTACAAAAATTTAACAGAATTTAAAGGTTAAGTTTTTTATAATTATTTCATAATTAATTTTATAATCCTTCAAGTTTGATTTAATAAAAATCAGTTTAAATCTAAATTGAACAATAAATAATATTGAATACATTTGTAATGTTCAGAACATAACTCAAGATTCACAAATAATTCAATTTATATTTTATTTTATAAATATTTTTTGATATCTTTCATTTCTCAGTTAACATTTTTTATTTATGAAATCAAACAACTTGAAACAATATGAATTGAATCTTCATTCAATTTAAAAAATTCATATTTATTAAACGAAATTTCATTTGAAAATATTTCAAACGAAACGAGATGAATTTTACAAGAAGTATGTAATCATTTACGATTCAATAAACATTAAAACATTTACACAAATGTATTTCAGAGAAAAAAAAGTTTTTTAAAGGTCATCTGTTCAAAAATCTACTTTGTATTCAAAATTAATGAGAAAAATGTGACATTTAACTGTTTCTTTGTATTTTATTGCAGTATATTTCCAAATACTAAATATTATTTTGATATATTACTCTAGGCAGATCGTAAAATTGTAATGTCGTCATTACAGTATTTATGAAAATTATATTTTATACATGTAAAGCAGATAATTAACTAGAAAACGAAACAAATATTCGTTGAACAATTATACAACTTATTAACAAACGCTCGAAGAGGATTTTTTCAAATATCAGTTATGTTTGTAGGCGTTTGAATTGAATGTGTGTGTGTATTATAGTGAAATAAAACGAGAGCAGAATCTGTAAAAATGTTAATAAGATTTTAAACGCTGTTTAGTCTATAATCTAATACTTGTTTAGTTATGCATGAGCGTTACATTAATTTATACATTATAGTTTTTTTTATGTGACCAGTAGCCGAGCAATAAAAATACTAAGTACACGCTCGGAGACTTGTTCTTTCATATACTGACTAAATAAAGTATTTTCATTAAGCAACAACCACCGCTATTTATAAACATTGATGGGCCGCACTCACCACAAATATCTGTCAAAACACTAATCGATTTTTCGAATCCAAACACTGTACTTAAGAATGTTACTCGGACTTTCTCTACTAACGTCATTTCGTCTTTTTTATCTTGTAATTCGTTTCTATTGAACGGTATTATTACATATATGTACATATATATACCTGATGTGTGCACTTAAGTCCTTAACAAACTATGTTCATGAACATGTTATATGCTATAAATAACAGATGTTTAATAGCCTTTTAATTAATCTTACGGGGTATTTAAAAAAAATATCTCATTAGATGTATCTTTTCATATGAATTAAACTGATGTGTTATCTTTTATTTATACCCATCTATATACACTTACATATATATATATATATATATATATATATATATATATATATATAAAATTTAATAAGTACTTCTATAAGCTATTAAATTACATTCTTATAATAAAAGGAGAAAACAACTAAAACTCTTTTAAAAATCTATATCCATTTATAATAGTCAATTTTATTTCATTATATATATATATATATATATATATATATATATATATATATATAGAGAGAGAGAGAGAGAGAGAGAGAGAGAGAATTTAAACATACAATTAATTCAACAAATTTTGTAATTATTGAATTATAACAAATTTAATATTTCTACAAAAAAAAGTATAAAACATTGTAAAGAATTAAATCTCACTTTAAATTCAACATTAAATTTATATTGCAAAAAAATAAATCTTATTAATTTTTGAATTATATTTTTATCAAAATTATTTTTCGTGGTGAAAATTGAAATTCATTCAAAATTACATGAACCCAATATCGACAATATAAATTTTTGGCCCAGAAATTATCTTAACTAATATTTAAATACAACAAAATCATAGGAATAAAACATGTATTTATAAAGTTTGTTTTTTTAGGTTAGATAGAACTTTCGATAGAGATTCAATTTAAAATTCTATCACGTTTAAAAAAATCTTTTAAATACTCTAATTAATTTTTCAAAAAATGTTAGTTACACTAAGACAGTCCATGTAATTTAAAAAATGTATGGATTTTTTTAAATTAAATTTTAAATATAAATAAAAAATAGCAATATAAATGAATTTTACAACACTGATTAAGTATGTTTTCATTTTAGTTAAAACTGTGTTATATTTTTAATAAGAAATCAGATTATTTGAAAAAAATAAATTTGTACTTTTTAACATTCTGAAACCATTCTATATTTTCTTTATTCTCTCTCTACATATATATATATATATATATATATATATATATATATATATATATATATATACATATATTGAAATGAATTTTGTATACAAAGAAGATGATCAATGATAAGAATACATTTTCTTTAAGGCGTGTGTATGTGCTATATAAGTTATCACGAAAGTACATCATATGATGGAAGCTGACTGTAACACATGTATTATATAAGTATATAATATATAAAAGTTAAAGTAGGTAAATTATTTTTAATAAGATCTCATCTCGAGATGCAAAGATTTATTATAATATACTTTTTTTATCGTACTTTGAGACTTATTTAATAACAAATGTAATTTATTGTCTTAATTACATTTACTTTCCGAGTATACATGTGTGTGTACATTAATTTATGGACACAAATATACATATACATATATTTGCTCATTAGGTTTTGAGAAAATTGTTTCGTCGTCCTTTATAAACTTTAGTGTTAGTTAAATATGTACATAGGAATAACGATAGTGTTAGCTGTAATTATCCTTTATACTGGAAAATTTTTGGTAGATATATAGTATGTAGTAAATTGTATATTAATTTTTAAATATATATGTTCTCATTGAATTTAGATCTATAGTGGAAAAATAAAGATGTTTTAGTATGAAAAAAGGATATTTGTTTAAGAAATAATTTATTTATACTGTACAATATTTTTATGATATATTAAAGATCAATAATGTAAATTATAAAAAAAATGATTTCTAGTTTCAAATTTAAAATAAATAATTTCAACGAGTAAATTTATTCTATTTTTTATTAAAAATACTCGTACAGATCCTTATTGTATATAACTAGTTTTAAAATAACAGTGATTAAATACGTGAAAGTCGTTGATAAATTCAAAGAAATGAAATCTATTCCTCAAATATTGTAAAGGTAAAAAACAAATCATGTTAATAGCATAACAGGAAATTAAAAAAAATATACTGCATAAACAGTATTCATATTTGACTCGAATATAAATTAGTAACAAGACTAGTAATAATTTTCAACACGATAAGAACTAAAATGTGTTATAAATTGTCAAATAAAACTATCAAATAATTATTTATGTTTTACGAAATCGTAACACTGGCCATTTATCTCATCCAAAAAAGATCTATCAGTGGACGTGAATGAATTTCGATAGAATTGACGAACGAGTTTTAATAGAATTGATACGCACACCTTACAAATCGAGACAATGAAGTATTACATGCGGGTTAGGAAAAAAATAACATTGAAACGTGGGTGTAAAAGCCTGTCTAACCGTTCTAATTTTAACGCCGTCATTTATGAATGAATAACTTGTTCCACGGGTTTCCTCTATGATTATATTATACATATGTTCAGTAAAAACATCTTTGATCATTACGTGTGTATGTGTTACCGTTCGTTTGAAAGTTAATGTGGAATTAATATCGAAACGTTTTAGACAAACCGTGTAAAAATGATTAAGTACAACGTGTTTTTTTTTTTTTTGAACGAGTAAGAAATCAGTTTTGCCAAACTTGCTTGTAAATTGTATTGATTACTGGGTTTGAATTCATAAAATTAGCATTTAAATGCCATTTGGAATCGTGACGTATTCGATTAAATTATAGATTTTGTATTTCAAGTATCGTAGGCGTCGATTTAATAACTAATATTTTTCTGAAGTTTATGGCAAAATTGTGTTGTAACATCTATTGCAAATGTTTTGTAACATGTGTGTGTGTATAATGTAGTTACAGTAATAAGTGTGTCATAAAAACATTAACAATTTAATTACTGACATTAATAGTTTTTTTTATACTCTCAATTTTTTGAAGTACTTTGATAGTAAAATATTATTGAAATATTAAATAAATTATGAAATCTTAACAAATAAATTTAAAATTCTTTTTAAAAAAAGTTAGATAAGATAATTCATAGTATTTGAAATTACTTAATATAATTCATTTGATTGACTAGAAATATTTTTTAAGTCTTTTGTAAAGAATATCTGAATTTCACTTTTCTATATATGTATGTGTGTGTTTGTATGTATGAATTTATTCACCTCAAATTCCTTATTTAAATAAATTAAATATTGAAAATCAATTAAGAAAATACATTAAAATAATAGTGTTATCTATTTTTATCTTAATTATCTTTCATCCATTCGATATTAAAATAACACTTAATTTGTATATCAAACGAAAACATTTAACTTTTTTTAGAATATAAATACTATATTATAATTAAACGTCTGCCAATAATAATAGTCGGCATAAAAATCTTCTTAAACTGATCAATTCAAAGTTAGTCTGATTTGCAAACATTCCTACACGCAAGATTTTTTTAACACCGTTATATTCTATTTAAATGAATTAATTATACACTTACTTCAATTTGAAACCGTATTTTGATAATAGAAGATTAATAATGTTTAAATTTTTTTTTTGGATATTACAAAAATAATCAGTAGCGTATTTTTCTAATTATTAATAAGATATTTCTTATGAAATTTTTATTACTCCAGTTAATTACATTTGAACTATAGATATTTTTTATGTAATTGAAATAGCGTTCTGAATCGATGAAAAAATGTATTTAGATGCATTTAAAAAAATGTTTAAAGAAGATATCATCTTGAACTTAAATCGTCGCTACATTTAATTTAAATTTAAATAAAGAAAAAAGATTTTAAGCGGTCCGATTCAAATCTCGTTACGGTTATCTTGTAAACTTCATACGACTAAGGCGCGTTTAAACGCCTCAAACAAAAAAAAATATAAATCTCTGTTTTAATTCTGTTTGTCGAGTGAGTCGGCCAACTCGCAAATTACAACGAATGTCTTTTTTGTGGGTTTCTACATTTTACTGCACCGTGTACGGTAACCGAGCAGATTTTCACAAACGGCTGTGACTCTTAAGTGGGTATAAATTTTAAATAGCGAAGCGAAGATTTAATATAAGAAATTTATACGGGACAAGTACGGAGAATGTTTTTCGTAATAGTAAAGAAACTTTTTCAAGTGCACGTAAAAAATCGTTCAAAGCACTGCCGCGTAGTTCACGAGTTGGTAAATTGTCCACGAATGGGAAACATATTTTATTGAATTCGTATTTCTGTTCGTTTGATGAAACGTTAACGATCTTTTTTAACGGAAAACTTTTCTTTCGGGTTTCATAATTAAAAAATATAAATACACCTTTGATGATTTTACAATTAACTTGTTTGAAATCACAAGTATTTCTATATTATAATATTAGAAGTAGTGTCTTGGTGCAGGAAATACTAAATAGTCCATTCAATTAAAAATATCATAAAGAATAATTAGTGTTCCTCATTCGAGTATTAAATTACACATTTCATAATTAAGAAAGATAATTATTTTTTACTTTAGCTATGAAAATTATTTTATAAAATTAAATACTTATATTATTATTATTTTAAATAATGAATATTGTTTCCTGTAGACCTCTGGTTACAATACTTTTTACAGTTATTTCTTACATATATTCAATATTACATTGAACTAAATACTTGAATGTAAAAAAGAGTCCAACATATACAACATTTTATACGAGAATTTATGAAACGTTCAGGTATATAATTTACGGAGTAAATTCAGCAAATGCTATAAATTTATATAAATGCATTTTGGTTTTAATTAAAAGTTTCCCATTGCTCGTAGTAAGGGATAAAATGCACTTTCACATTGTCTAAAAGTATAAAAGTGGTAATTGTACACCTGCTGCTCAACCACGTTCTTCTATATTACTGTTTGTCGAGAAAAAGCCTTTTACAGTTTGTCATTAGTGCAAATGAGTCTTATGTAGTTTGTGTTCGAGGATTTATTCGATTTGTTTTCATAACTGAGGTACGTTTATATGTTCATACACTGGTTAAAAAATAAATCGAGTAAAATTATTCCTTTTTAAATAAATTAATATGATCATTTTTAATTAATATATTTAACAATTTTTGAGAAACGTGTTATAGTTCTTAAAAAAAAATCACAAAAACCACTTTTTTCATCTCCTGACTAAGCATGACCTCTTAAAGAATGAGACTTAATATATTTTTATTATACAATAAATGTCTATAAATAATGTAATAGGACAGATATTATAATCGATTATTTGAAAATACAATAGCTCTAAAAAAATGCAGAATGGCGACTGTAATGTTCCTTAATTGATATTTATTTTCTCGGCGGATTAACAAACTATCTAATAAATAAATGTTGATATATATATATATATATATATATATATATATATATAATTTTAGATGGTTACTGAAGACATAAAATGTCTTTGAACTTTTAATAAACTGCCTGCGTTCGATGTTTGTTGTTGGACCGCTGTTAGTCGGCGGCACCTTGTGGTCCTGTTGTGCGACTAACTCAATTCATCTGCCGTGCATTTCTAATTTGTACACGTCTCTACGAACACCACTAGATGTTTAGTGTACAACTGTGTTTATAAGCTACTGCTCGAGCTATGTGTGTACCTTCTCTCAGGTGTAGACGTATAAAAATAGACAACGTTCTTAGAATAAATTGTTTTCGTGTACTTTATGTATACAAGCTCGTTTAATCATCGTTGATGTAGTTTATTTTTTAATTTAATTGCATCTCCGGGTGCATCTGATAACTTTGTGAAAGAATTCGAATGTTTATTTGATTTAAAGACATTGCTAATGAGATCGTATATAACGGTTATTTATAATACAGGCAATGTGTACTTTTCAGTTGTTAGTGTTGACAATATTAGCTTGAAAACATGCTTCGATTATTGATTTATTGGTTTTTAATTCGATTTATTGCAAACGAAACGTGCACGAGTGTTAATTTTTATATAATAGTACTTGAGAATATTGTCAAAAGTACAGATTGTTTAATCAAAAAAATATATTTGTAATAGATAAAATCATTTTAAATTGAATTTGAAAAAAATACGAATTATATTATATATACATATGATTTTTCAACAAGAATATCAGATAATTGTGACAGCTGGTGGCGGGCATGTTTAAATTTTTTTGAACTCATTTTGACATTTCAACTTCTCTATAGTTTGGCAAATTATCTTGGAACGTTTAATACTTCAACAACGTTTAGAAATTGTAAAAAATTCAATAGACTTATTGAAACAAAAATTTAATAAAATGGACCCATCAATTGACCACTAAGATCATGTTAGATCACATGATCATATATATATATATATATATATATATATATATATATATATATATGTGTGTGTGTGTGTGTGTATATATATTGAAAAAGAAATCAAATTAACATGTAATTAAATTTATAATTTACTTAATTATGTTATAAAAGATAGAGATATAAATCGTTTAATAACCTTTCTCTCCAATAAAAATATTTATATTTCCCAGACAGCCATTTGACTCATACTGCAATATAAATAAATTGTAATTAAGATTTGATTAAAATTAGCGTTAACTATCTCTAAAACTTTCATTTTAAAACGGCAACCAATAAGAAATGTGAGTTAATTAAGTAGCAACGAACTATAAAAATGCACGTTTATACAACGTTAGTGCAGCGAGAAGTGCATTTCGCTGTTATATACTGACTTAAACGTGGAATACAATTTACCGTTTATCTGAAGCAGACAACCCTTAGGGTTTAACCGTTACATTCTTTTCGTAAAGTTGGAAAAAGTTTCCGTAGAAAATATTCAGCTACATTATAGTTCATCCATGCGAGAAATAATGTCTTTACGTACATATACTTACTATATTTCTTAATTTTTTTCTATTATAGTTTCTATACAGTCTATTTTATACTATATTATCTTGTTAAAAATTTCATACTAGGTTTTTTATTGCAAATGAAATTACAGTAAATTCGTTGTAATATATTCATTTTTTTTAACTGGAATTATTTATGAATTTTATCCAGATTAAATTGTACTGATTTTTTTTCTTTACAAGATTTAAATAGAATTGAATTTAAAACAGGAATATGTCCAGAATTGCATATTCTATTCAGCTGCCAAATATTTAATAACAGATATTTGAATACAATTATTTCTGTTGTTTGTTGATAAATCATTTGATATTATTTATACAAAAAATAGATTGAATTTAATAAATTCGTTGAATTAAAAAATTATAAAAATGTCCAATAATTATTTATTATTCATTTTATATGTTTATAAGCTAATATAGATTTCGACAACCATGCCATCACCGTTAAATTGCTTTAATATAAAATATATCTGTAATTTAAATCACTTTTACAAAATGTTATGGTATTATTTGTTTTGAAACTGTGGCAAATTCAATTTAACACAAATAAATTTTCACCCTCAATACTACAATATGATACAAAGTGTTCAATAATCATTTATTGTCCACTTTGTTGTTTATATTGCGGTATTGGGGATGAAAATCAATTTAGGCTAAAATATTTTATGGCGTTGAGATTGAAATTTATTTAAATACAAAGAAATTTGTTTTAACTATGAATTATAAAATTGATTATTTTTTTTTTGATACTTCTTAAATGAAATAAATTAAAAAATAGATATTTAAACCAACAATATATATTTTTATAGTATGTTAAAATATCAATATCAGACTTGAAAATTTCAAATTTAAAACCATCAAGCTCAATTTTATATATACATATATATATATATATATATATATATATATATATATATATATATATATATACATATATATATTCGACAATATTTCAGCAACGTGCTAGTAAAATGTATTCGCCAAATAGGGTGGTGAAAATAGTAGAAAGTTGGTACGACGTAGGGTAGTAAGCGTGGCTGAATGGTCGGGCGCCACAACGCGCGTTACGCTTGTCCCAAAGGCCCATACTTGTTAACCAGTAACCAACGACACTGCGGTCTGCGGTGCAACCGCAATAAGCGTTGCTGAAGAACATAAATTCTTATTTTGTGGCCGTTTTCGCGTGCATACTCCCTAACGAAAACGGATAGATAGGCAAAAAAAAACTATACAATATTGTAGTGTCGGACTTACAAGAAAAGGAAATATCGTAGAATACAATGTACTTTTTTTTGATATATCTATACATGTATAAAAACACACACATGTTATATATTCTAGAAACAATAAAAGAAAAATATTTATATTTTATTAATAGTGATTGAGATTAGTGGATTTTTTTCTTATAAACGAAAAAATTCAATAAATGAAAATGAAAGATTAAAGACCTCTGCTAAAAATTTTATATAAAAAACTTCTCAGTTTATATTTCTCATCAATTCGTTGGGAATTTCCAAGAATTAAAAGTGTTTTCAATCATTTATCGATCGAATAAATAGAAATTATACAAAGATTATTTACATTTAAGATATTTTTACAATTAAAGAATTTTATTATAATTATTTATATAACAACGAACAGTAAAATATTTTCTTTGATTTAATTGATAGAACTGTTTTTTTCTTATAATTTATGATTAAATAGACCAGTGTTTATTACTATTTCTGAAATAACATACGGATTATTAATTTCTATGATAAATTTTCATACCGTATGTGAAATATATAATAATACCTCCTAAGTACTGTTCAAAGACATAAAATCTAACTTTATAGTATACTATAAGACTGGATGAAATATATAAAACGTTGATGACGAAATGAAATTAGTGATATATGAAATTATCTTAAACTAGTGAGCATTTATAGGTTTCAAAAATACTTAAAATAAATTCTCAATATATGATATTGTATAATATTATCAATGATTTAAAACCATACAAAAATATTTACTTATGTATTTTTAAATTTCCACAGTTTGTTTTTAACAATGTAATTAATATTTATGCATCAATTAAATATTTATTCTTGGATATATAAACATTGATGAAAACTTGTTTATTGATCGTATCCAAGAAATATATTTAGACTAAGAATCTTAAGAATCACTTTCTTAAATTCATTTTTTTATAAATATTGATGTAGTAATTAATTCTATCTAAAATATTTTATTCGTGTAAAAAGATTTTATGTTCATATATATTTTTCAATCTTATTTAAATGTTTAAAATATAAATATTACTTTGTAAAATTTATAAAAAAAGTTTCTCAGTAATAATAAAGAATATATTTATAACTTTTTATTTAAGATATATGAAATAAATTTGTCGAACTGACAGATAAATTCGAAAAATAGGTAGATGACAAATATCTGTTTTACTTGTTTTTTTAAAAAAGAAATCAAGGAATAAAATATGTATGAAAAGAATGAAAATAATAAAAAATATATAAAAAGCTAAAAAAGCACACCCACTAATGTCAGTAATACGGTTTCCGTTTTCAACGAGAAAAACTTTGGACAAATATATATATATATATATATATATATATATATGTATAGTAGGAGGAAAATGTGCAACTCCCATGCGTCTTACTCATTGTTGACGTCGGGAGTAAACGTGAAACGATGTAGTATGAGGCGATAGGGAAACGTTCGGATAAAGTGCGTCGAGTCACGAGGGCAATGTCTTTTGAGGAAAACAGTCCCTTGCCCCGTGTACAGAAACAATTTTATTTTATGTCGTCATTGAGGGTGATAATTTCCCGGACATAACGGTACGATAGCTTCCGTATCGCGGTTTCGTAATTGAAAACGAAAATGCTGTCTTACACTGTTGACGTAAGAATTGAACAAGCGTCAACGGTAATAAAATCTGTGATAATGGTTATTTTTTAATTAGGAACATTGCAAGAAAACAGATACAAATACTGATAAGACAATGGAATGTTTTTGGATGTAATCGTAGATCGAGTTTAATAAAAATAGATTTTTTTTGGAAGTGAATTTTGTAGAAAAATAACTAATATAGTAAAAATAATAAATGATGTTTAAGAAAATCCAAGTTATTTTTAACACAATTTAAAATTATATTCAAATATATTTTTTATTGATTTTCATTTATATAAATCAATTTGTTATAAATAACAGATGTTTTATTTTTCAAAATTAATTTTTATTTAAAATTGAGACTAGTGAATAAATTTTCATACAAGAAATAATAATAAAAAAAATAAAAGTTAAAATGAACCCAAGTAGTAGATACTAAAAAATGACTTTGATAAATATTACTAAAAAATTTTCATATATACATATACACACTTGAATAAACTTATTATTAATTCAACACCCTGTAGAGAATAATTATTCATTTTTCAAATATCCCTGTAATTATCGATTCTATTGGAAATTCAGTAAAGTAATCACCGTTCCATTGCCTATACTGCCTCATTCAAACTTTATCAATTAACTTACAATGAATAATTGACCACTTAAACATACCAAAGGTCCTTATTTATAAGACTAATACATATTAGATAAATGTACTTTAGTTTAACTTTACATAGTACTTTTATTTCTATAAATTTCAAAAAAATAATAAACGTGTAACTTGGTTTAGTTAAAATATTAACCACTTAAAAGTTAATTCACTTATTTTCAATTATATTTAAAATTTTTTTTTGAGAAATAGTAATAGATATCATTATTAAAATTAGAATTAATTCAACTAATGACTTGTATATAACATATTTATCAATATTCGATTGGAAAATAACGGTTAATAAAAATGACTCGTCTGTTTTTTATTTAAAAAAATATATTGTTATGTAGCTCACAAGAGAATGCATTCAAGTATCGATTTTTAACGACGACACAAACAGACTAAATAGAGTACATTCTTTTCAAAGGTTAAGTGGTGATTTAAAACATCTTTTCGGTACAAGTGACAGCGTTTTGTTGCTTTTCGAAATTCAATAACCGTATAGTATTGTTCAATCACGATGTCTTTATAAATTTACTATAGTCTATAGTGTAGGTAATTTATTTTACAAGCATAAATACTTCGAATTGTTCAATTAAAACTAATAATTGATTATTATTTTTCAAATTGAAATATATGAAAATTATAAAGATATAAAATATATAAATATTAAAAACATCCTATTATTTTTTTTTTAAAAAAAAACTCTTAATTTATTTACCATCAAAAATACAACCGTTACACAACCTGATCAAGTTTTAATTAAGTAACAAGATGTTGTCCGTTAACTACACCACTGGGTCATAAGAAATGCATGTTCAAAAATGACTAAACATAACTGTTAAACACCATAAGAGAGTAAAAATTTCCACGGACCGTCACTGTTGCGGATATGGATATTATATACCGGAAACATATTACAAGTTCCCCTTTAGGAAACATGAAAGGATAAACTTGCAGCATTTTATAAACATAACCACGGGGGTGTACGGAGGAAAAATAGGGTAGTATAAGTATCGTTAATAATGTATGTTTTGAGGGTAAGTCAAAGCAGTGAAACCCCCATATGCAAATTTAAGCGGTTACAAAAGAATGCGCCAAGTGAAAATTTGTGGTTATGCTGTAAAAGGGAAAATGATGCAGCAATATGTATAGATATATACACAAAATGATTTTTCTTCATTTGGGGTACACACATATACATACATATTGTACATACATACATACATACATACATACATACATATATATATATATATATATATATATATATATAAATGTAAATATATGTGTGGATGTGTGAAGGGATGAAGGGTTGCTGCATAAGTTATGAACGCAAAGATTTTTCCCGACAAAAATAATAAATTTGTTTCGAATGTCATGTTTTGTAAGCATTTTTTATTCAACGCCCAGAAATATTAAAATTTTATGCATAAACTTGCTTTGATATAAATTAATCAAAAAATACACACATCTGGGAAAAATAAAAAATATTTATATACATATATGTATATTATTTTTTTATTTAAAAATAATATATATATATATATATATATATATATATATATATATATATAGAAAATATATTCATTTGTTGACTACAAAATGAACGACATTTAACTATTCATAGACAAAAAATATTTTTTCTAAAAAATTTACATGTTCAGAAAAATAGTAATATTGATTCTTAAATTTACTTGGAGGTAAAAAGGAAAATTACTTTTAATTTTTCATATATATACATTCAGAAATTTCTATATTTATTCTTACACAACTTGATATTTGTTGAGAGAAATACTGTTTTATTTTTAATAGCTCAGATTATTCCTTAGATAATTTTTTGAACGTTTTATGCTTGTAGCTAATTTAAATCTTTTCTTGTCAAAGTTTCTTGACAATTGTTTTTACAAGACGAGGTTGTCAATCTCATATTTAACCCTCGAAAATAAGGAATTCTCCCACTGATTCTATATTAGTGCTCTGAAATGAAAATAATTAATATTCATTCGATTGGGACGTAAATGGCATGAAACGAACATAATTTATGGATTTTCTAAATAAAATTCGTCTTGTATTAAAAAAATAAGATTTTAATCATCGATTCATAATATTTTATAGCCAAACTTTGATTTTAAATAAAAAAATCGATTTGGAAAATGTTGATTTTTCATGAAATTTTCCAAAGGTCGTGTTTTTTTTTTTTGAAGAAAAAAATTGAATATTTTAAAAATTACTCTAAATCGTTATTTTTTTATTAAAAATCGATTAAATAGGTAAAAAATAATCGTACTTCAGTAAAAATTACATTCATTATCGAGAAATTCGACTTTTGTAGCCAGAAATCGATATTTGATTATTTTCATGTTTTCATCAAATTTAAAAAATCGAAAAAAAATATTTATCCGCACTACATCATCAAATTTCCATTAAAAATTAATTGTATAAACTCTAGGAAATATTTTCAGTCAACAATAATACAAACTTAAACTATATTAGTGCTGTAAAATGAAAATTATTAACATTCATTCGATTAAGATGTAAATGGCATGGAATGAACAGAATTAAAGTTTTTTATGAATAAAATTCGTCTTACGTTCAAAAATGAGTTTTTAATCATCGATTCGTAATATTTTATAGCCAAACTTTGATTTTACATAAAAAAAACTATTTTCTAAAATGTTGATTCACGTGGTTTTTTTGAAGCAAAAAATTGAAAATTTTAAAAATCGCTTTAAGTCGATATTTTTTAACATAAATCGATTAAGTAAGTAAAAAATAATTATATTCCAGTAAGAATTATATTCATTATTAAGAATTACGATTTTTGTAGCCAGAAATCGATGTTTGATCATTTTCATTTTTTCATCGAAATTTAAAAAATCGAAAAAATATTTCTATGCACTACTTCATCAAATTTCCATTAAAAATAAATCGTATAGACTCTAGGAAATATTTTCAGTGAACAATAATAGAAACTTGATTCTATATTGGTATTTTAAAATAAAAATTATTAATATTCATTCGATTGAGACGTAAATAACATGGAATGACCACAATTTACGGTTTTTCTAAATAAAATTCGTCTTACTAATTATTTTTTTAATATACAAAAATATATTTGCACAATATATTTATTTACAAAAATATGTGCAATGTATATAATATAACATAATTTGGCAATAAAGTAAATTTAACTAAAAAAATTATATTAATTTTCAAAATTATTTAAAATCTTATTTGTTGAAATACACACACACACATATGTATGTATGTACATATGTAATATATATATATATATATATATATATACACGAGGGTCGCTTGATAAGTATGGTAAATTCATTTATTGTTTAATTTAATTAAATTTTTCAATTTAGTTTTTCTTACTTTTTTACCATACTTATCAAACGACTTTCGTATATATATATATATATATATATATATATATATATATATATATATATACACCTATTATATTTCTGTAAGATAACATCTATAAACAAACAATTAGTATGAATAAGTAATGCTAACTATTTTACATATTTCCATTTAAGCAAGAATATTTTTACTCCAAATATTTGATTTGACATTCTGAACATTTTTAAAATAACATTTTTAGATTCAAAACATACACACACTGTGGGTATTAGTAGAGTTAACGTAAGTAGCCCTCTTCAAACTTAATCAAACAGCATAAGACTAGGTGGATCTCGAAGGTAATTCGTCGACATCCTTCCTATTCATTTTCCAAGATAACGTTTACTATACCACTGACAAATATCTTCAGTGAAATAAGGATTTAGTACTTAGACTAGTATTAATTAAAGATTTTTTTAATGGATATGATAGAGATAATTTAGAAAATATTTTAATTAATGAATTTTTTTCTGATATATTTATCCACTTTATGAAATTTGTTCCATGTTAAAACAAGAATTTACCATTTTTTTTTTGAATTCATTAACAACATTATAAACATCCGAACTAATTTTCAATAAAGTACAAATAACTTAAACGAAAATAAAAAGCAATTTAACTAAAATATCATATAATAAAACAATCTTCACATCATCGGCCATGCCAGTAATAAATCTTAATTTAAACAGTCCGCTACAGGTCAAGTAGAAGCACATCCGTTACACGTCAATGTATTTGCAATTAAATAAAAAAAATAATGTTTCACAAGTATTTAATTTATTCAACATCTTTCTTTAACAGCCATTAAAATTGTCAACGCAAATTTACTCACACATACATTCGTACGTACCGAAAAAAATGTTTAATTGCCCAACAAACGTACACGATTGTCTCCATGTATAGATAAACAAAACGTTACAACTGAATTCGACTTTTTCAACTCAATTTTAACTACACTGGATTTTATTACTTTCGTGTAAGGTTTTTATATTTGGAAATATTTTATAAAAGTTTCATGTTTTAATTTTTTTTTTTTAGTTTGAGAATTTACGGTCGGGATATTTATGTAAATTGTGTACGAAATAGATAGGATTTCTTTGAAAATTTACATAAAACTATGCGGGTTCACATATGTCCAAAACATACACACAAATAAATGAGTAAATGTTTTGATTAACATATCTTTAAATTAATACTCAAAATATAGTACTCGAATAGATTTTATAAAATATGCAGATTTAATTTTCACTTAGGAGGTCTAGTATATTTACATAAGTGTTTGTAATAAATTACTATAGTAATTATAAACTAATCAATGATGAGGACATTTTAAATTTATGTTATTGATTATTCGACAAATAAATAAATAAATATAGATACACAAATATTTATATATATATATATATATATATATATACAATGTGTGTGTGTATTTATAAGGCTTTTAAATAAAATGTGATTTAAAAAAATAAATCAATTAGAAAATTTAAAAAATAATTTATTAAAATTAAATACTTTAATCTGTTAAGATTTTGAATATTTTAAAAGATTTTAAATATAAAATAAACATTGAAACTTTAAAACCTTTAACAATTTAACAAAGAATATGGAAAACTCATTAATAAAAAAAACAAACAACATTTTAAAATCTATATCGACATGTTTTATAACATACTTAAATTAGAATTCAAAATATATTATTGAAATAAATTTTATGAAATATGCAAATTTAATTTTATTAGGTCTAGTATATTAACATAAGTGTTTGTAATAAATTATTTTAATAATTAAAAACTGATCAACGATGAAAATATTTTAAATTATATATTGATTGAAAAATATACAACTATTAAATACTTGAATAAAATTTTGTAAACTTGAAGTATCGATTCTTTTATAAAAAACATTAATTATATCAAATAGTTTAAATAATTATTATGAATATAAATAAAATATATTTGTTTGATTATTTCCTGTGAATTGTTTATAAAAAAAAATTAGAATGAAAAGATGGTTAAGTGTAAGTAGAACATTTTTAAAAATATTTGAATAAGTGTTACGATTCACAAATCTTCTCATCTAACTAAAATGACTGACGACATCTATAAATAAAATGAAATAAATATAATTATGAATCATTAAGTTCAGTTAAAACATGAAAGATGAGCTCGTACACCTTTCGACAGGTCAGAAAAAAAAACGAACACCACATCACTAGAAATATCTATTCTTGTATGAGCTAGTGGTAAATTATAGTGCTAATAATCACGTCAGTGATTGTGTCGCTAAACGCAAAACAACACAGACACATTTGTCATTTTTACATCGGCTAGCGGTACATAAATAACTCTTAGAACTATTATAACATCAAAAGAAGATGCAAACGTATTGTTCGACTAAAAACATACAGTGTAGGCTGCACGTTGTTGATTACTGTTATGACGGCTGCGGTTTACACGCAGCGTGGCGTCCGCGTAGCCACGCATCGAGCCCCGTTTATAACTTACGAGCATGTCTACCGCAATTAAAGTTTTATAATGAAATTTTACGCGCGGAGAACCGCAAAACACCTGCGTTTCGGCCACAAGTTAACGACTGTTGGTTTTTGTTCAGTTCACTTGGATTTGTCTTATGAGCGAGAAAAGTGTATCGAATCTACACAACATTTTCATTCTTTCATTATTTATATATAGAGAAGAGGATGGGGGAGGTCAAATATCACAACAAGCAATTTATATATCTTACTTCAATTGAGATTTAAGAGTAAATGAGATAATTTAAAATAAAATATATTTTATAATCAAACATTTACTCAACATTATTAAACGCAAACAAATATTTTCTTGACAGATAGTTTTATAGAAGTTTCAATAATGAAAAATAAACAGTTAAAATAATATTAAAAATCAGATTAATACTACACATACGAGGTCGTCTGATAAGTCCGTGTAAATTCCGAATGATGGCACCACTGGTGCATATCGAGGTTATTTTTAATTAGTAGCACCTCTTGGAAGAACACACATCAAGTTTCAGCCATATCGGTCTATTCCTTTGTGTTTGACAATCGTTGGAATCAAGGAAATCGAGTGATTGTCAAATAATGGACAAAAAGAATTTCGCGTGTTGATTAAACACTACTTCATTAAAGGCAAAACGCCTCAGGAGAATAAACAGAAGCTTGATAAACATTATGGTGACTCTGCACCTTCGATTAGTGCGGTTTATAAGTGGTTTCAAAATTTTCGGAGTAGCCATATGAGCACAAGAGACGCTGAACGTTCTGGACGCCCTGTTGAGGTCACCACTCCAGAAATCATTGATAAAATCCATGATATAGTGATGGATGACAGAAGAGTGAAAGTGCGTGAGATTACTAGTACTGTAGGCATCTCGTGTGAACGGGTACATAATATTTTGCACCAACATTTGGACATGAAAAAACTATCCGCCAGGTGGGTGCCGCGATTGCTCACGATCGACCAAAAACGAGGTCGTGTGAAGTGTTGCAAGAACGGTTTGCAGCTGTTTCAGCGAAATCCGCAGGACTTTAAGCGTCGTTTCATCACTGTAGATGAAACATGGATACATCACTACACTCCTGAGACCAAAGAGCAGTCTAAACAATGGGTTATCAAGGGGGAATCTGCTCCGAAAAAGGCGAAGACAATTCCTTCGGCCGGGAAGGTTATGACGACTGTCTTTTGGGATTCGCAAGGAATAATCTTTATCGACTATTTGGAAAAGGGTAAAACCATTACAGGTGCATATTATTCATTGTTATTGGATCGTTTGAAAACCGAGTTGCAAGAAAAACGTCCCCGATTAGCCCACAAAAAAGTCCTCTTTCATCACGACAACGCACCAGCTCACACCTCAGCAGTTGTAGCCGCAAAACTAATGGAAATAGGGTTCCAAATCGTTTCACATCCCCCTATTCTCCAGACTTGGCTCCATCGGACTATTATTTGTTCCCTAATATGAAGAAATGGCTCGCGGGAAAAAGATTTTATTCGAACGAGGAGGTGATTGCAGGAACGAATGACTATTTTACAGACTTGGACAAATCTTATTATTCGGAAGGGATCAACAAACTAGAGCAGCGTTGGATGAAGTGTATAAGCCTAAAAGGAGACTATGTTGAAAAATAAAAACGATTTATTCAAAAAAATGAAGTAGTTTTTATTTTTACACGGACTTATCAAACAATCCTCGTAATACAATCTCTTGAGAAATGTATATTTATCAAAGAAAATCATTTTTATATAGGGTCATCCAAATCTAGGCGTCACATTTGGATGACCTTAATATATATATAAAAAAAATGTTAGAGTAACATAACCATTGAAATTGTTAAATGAAAGAAGAGTTATAAATAAATAATAATTAAAAGAATATGAAATGAAATAATTTATTATTTAAGTAAGTATATAATTACAACATACATACACACACACACACACACATATATATATATATATATATATATATATATATATATATATATATATAATTGTTTTGTAATGCTGAAGAACTTCAAAAGTTATGACTGTTCAATGCCACTGAACATCATTACAATCACGATTAATAATAAATCAAAATTTATTAAACGACTCACAATACAACATCTACAATCTCAAAAAAGTCACAATGAGGAGTGGAAAAAAAAACAACACGAAATAGTAAATTGTTTCCAGCCAAGTTTCGTGAACGTACTAAATACTTCGACATCATGCTTTATTTTCGAACGAACCGGCTGCCGCCTTTCTTTCTTTTGCAACTCAAGCGGTGCTTCAAAAAAAAAGAAAAAACTCCGTGTGTCTCTAATGTAAAGAGAATTATTTACGACTTGAAAATAAATTTTATAACGGCCACGCTACGTGACACTAGAACACATTAATTATCTCGTGATGTTAATTTGGCCGAGGATGTCATATTCATTTTCGCCTCGTATCTTGTTTGTTTCTTAAAGCAAACACTTTTCCATTTTCTTTCATTTCTAGGCTTTGATCGTTTTATTAAAAAATCTTTACTGTTCGTTCATTGTTTCTCTTTTTTGTATATTTATTTCCATTCATATTTATAAGTTCAAATTACAGTTATGAGAAGGGTTGATTCGTAATAAATTTAAATCAATATTACAAACAAGATACAGAGGATATTTTAAAACACTCTTTGTGAAAATTAGAAAACTAATTACCATATAATGAAGACAAATATATGAAAGTTTTAAACTGAATGACACAAGAAGAATACATTTTTATCTTTTAGGAAGTATGGTTATATTCAATAATATTCGGACATTCACCTATAGTAAAGAATGAGGTAGTAATAAAATTAAATCGTATTATATTAGATTACATGTAAAAAATACAATATATGCAAATCAATTTATTTTTAATATTCAGCCATATGGTTTGATATTATAGTTTATTACAAAATGGTTATAATTGAAATAAAATTTTCAAGCATTTTAATTATTTTATTTCAAAATATATTAACAAGATACACTAAATAACCATTTGGGTAAAATTTACATTCTTTTATAAATTTTAATTTGAATTATAAATATATTTTTAGTCAAAGAAAATATATTCCAAATTAATAACTAGAAGTAGCAGATGAAACAATTTAGTATTAGATTCTTAAAAGAATCTATTTCTATTTATACAAAAAAATAAACCTTTGTATGTTCAATGAAATAAAAATAAATTAGTGTCAATACAAAAAAAATCTTATATTATAAAATAGAATATTCCTCTACGTTTAAGAAAAATTTTTTTGATCATTCCATCCTACTTGTTTTTACTTATGACAATGAAACATAGATCTTAAATAATTCAAATAATAGAATAAATGTAAATATAATAATAATGAAGATAATAGAATAATTTAACAGTTTCAGAGAGTTTTACTAAAAATTATATGAAAATTACTTGCACATTTGGAAAAAATATATAACTTCTATTGAAATAAACTTCATTGTAAAAAAAGGAAGAGGATGTATTAAAACGATCGTCATATTAAAAGAACTTAGAGTTATTAGTAAAAACAATAGTTGTAATTTTCCTAAACGAACAATCAAAGTTCATAAATGTCTTCTAATCAAACAAATTCGACATCAACAAACGGTACTTTATAACAATCTACGTCTATTTTCTTTAATTCATTGCCCCTTTTACGAAATGATATGATAAATTATGACTATTTACGATTGTTGACCATGCATTTAAGTTCAGATTATTATGGAAATGACGCCAACGCGTATGGATAATATAAGAATTATATGTGCATGTGTATAATAACATCAATCCATCTTAAATCTATAACAATGGCGGGCGAATTGAAATTGTTTATGTGTGGGTAGCGTGCGCGCTTGATTCGGTATCACGGCGAGTTTGAAATTGAAGATAACATGCACTGCTTTTTTAGAATGAGGTCGTGTAAATATGAGAGAAATGTTTGTCGATTTTCCTCGAACTGAAACGTTTTACTTAGAGAAAACGAGACAGTGAAATTTCCATACATAAAATTATCCACACGTTTGTAAAAGAGAAACAAATAAATAAATGGATGTGATTATTTATATCTTAGTATGTACAGATCTCTTGAGAATAACAATTAAAATGTTTGTAGTACTAAATGTAAGTTATGACTTTAAAGAAGATAAATTCGTTAAGATGTTACAGTGAAAAATATAATAATAAAAATGTAGTAATGAGTATTCATCCAGTTTAAATGTAGATATAAAATAATTCATTTTAAATGACAGATACAAGTTATAAAGCATTTTTAAAACATTTTATTTAGATTTCTTTCTTGAAAATTAAACTAGTTAATTAAACTATATTATTTACTTTTCAGAGATTTATTAAGTTTATTTTAAAAATATTTACTTAGAATTCTTGTATGAGCATTTTTCTTAAAAATATATATATAATAAAATCTTATATATTTTTTTAAAAAAAGCTAAAACATAAAATTAAACAAAAACAAGATATAAATACATATTTATTTAAAAAAGTAATTTGGAAATTAATTAATATTTTTTTATCTTTACCAACGACTACAAAAAAATGTCATTTGCATAGTCAATTTTTAATAACAGCAAAATGAAGGTGACAAGGGTAACAAACAATGATATAATGTCATTTCTACTTCGCACTACCTTTATCACAATATGTACATTTTCACACTAAAGTTGGACACAAGTTAATAAAAATATTGTAATGATAAAATTTTAACTAATAATTAATATATTACTTTATTTTCAAACAGATTAATTTCAATCATAAATATAAAATTAGTCATTAATCATTGTTTGTTTTAAGTAAATAGAAAAAATAGAAAATAACCTGTCATCAATTTGTCCTTTGATCATAAATACATTCTAAACCTCAAACTAATATTATACTCACTTCAACCATAGACCTCTTATAGTATTCTTAGACTCTTTTCATAGATCATTGATTTATTATTGGTTAATAATGTTCAGAACTCCTTACTCAAGATTTTTTTAAAAAAAACTTGTAAAAAATCAAAAGAGAAAATAGTTACTCAAAATGTTTCTAACTAACGATTAAAGATTAACTTTATTCAAACTAAAAAATTATTTTAGATGAATTGTTAATCATAAAGATTTGTGATTAAAACTAAACTTTAATCATTAGTTCTTCTGAATGATTATGAATTAGTTATGTTTTTTTGATTGAATTTTGCCCAACTCTGATCAATGCTCTAATCTATTTATAAAAATGTATGATGTGTTTTTCTACGTCATAATTTTTGCTAATCGTAGACCTAAAATTAGGTCATCGAGCTCTGACAATGCTGTGACATGTCTATCGAAACATACTTCACAGTGAATAAAATAAATACTAAATGATTATTGAATTTTTTTGTAAAATATTGTGTTGGTGAGATGAGTGATTTATTTGTATTCAATCAAACAAAAAGAAACCCGCATTTTATAAAACTGTTCCCTCGAATCTTTTGATTCAATTAAAAAAAAAATCATTGAATGTATATACATTGTCGACTCATCCGCAAATAAACAATTCTGAAATTTAATGAACATATTAATGTCGTTAATGTAAGAATTCATCGCCGATATTGAACACAACGTGAATAGTGGACTTTCGTACAAAGAATTGTGTTTTGCGTGTCCCATTTCTAAGATAAACGTGTCAATACATTGACGATGGTAACGTTTACATTCGACAATGAATTTTCTTTGAACGTAAGACGTCGGAAACGTGATCGTTAAAACGATTTTCAATAGAACGTCGTCGAGACAATGAGCCGGCACAATGCGTCGAGATGCGTCGCCGACTAATAAACTGCCAACTGTCAAATAATGAACCCATATCATAACAAAATGAAACGGCTTTTTGTTACGAAAACAAAGGATGGTACGTTTCGATCTTAATAAAAGGCTCATGCTGCGTGACGTGGGCGACACGTGACTCACGACCAGTTGTCACGTGCGCTGACACAAACAAGGAATACCTTATTGATCCTCCTTCCGATACATTTAACTATATATGGCCGCGTACCTGTACCTGTCTGTTAGACGTTGGATAAATACTTCTTTTTTCAAATAAACATGTCAACGCGACGAGCTACAACATCAAAAACTGAATTCGTGGAAGTAAATCGTACGCGATGTTCAATCTCACTCGAATTAGTTCATAATAAACCTGCACGTCAGATGCACATTGTGTAGATTTCATTCGATTACCCATTTATGTAGGACGGATCGAATTAAATAAATAGATGACTATTAATCATTCGAAAATAACGACAACGACAACAAAGAGTACCAATGTTCGTTCGTTTTGCAACACTAAATCATTGGACGTAATTATAAATTACAAAGAAACGAGTTTCGAGAAAACTTTCCAAACTTTTAACAGATCGACTTTGAGTCTGTCCGTGTTTGTAATTCTTGAAATTGTTCGGGTACATCAAAGACGTATCTAGTAAGAATAAAATAAATACAATTCTAAACAGAAGTTTCACTAAAAAAAATCTGATCGAAACGAATCTCGCACTGTTCGGTTCAGTACAAATGGAATTTATTTATTACATTTTTTAACTATTTCAATCATACTTATTTCATCTCAAATATCAACAGACAAATGTTAAAAATAGACGAAATAAAATCAACTTTCCTAAAAATATTTTTAAACTAATGAAGAATATTTTAAGTGGACAGTTTTTTAAAAAACAATTATTTCACAACATATATATGACTTATGTTAATTAACAACAATCAAGTAATAAAATTATATAAAAACGTCACTTAAACGTTTCTAAAATAAAATTTATCGATTATAAAATTTAACAGCAGCACAGTAAAAATATATGTTTATATTTGTACAAAGAAAAAAACATTAAAAATAATTCTTGTGATTTAATCAGTGACTACTAACTTATTAAAAAAAATTGATAACAACGTGCATACATTAAAAACATAAGTTAATAAATTTAAAAATCTTAATTTCACTGATATACAATTCATTGGATTTTTATTAAGTTTATACATACAATACATTTTTTTATTACTGCATCCTCTCTATATTTACGAATGATAATGAAATATTAACCTTGAATGCTAAAATAATTCAGCAACTTCAAACAATATAGAGAATTATTAAAAAATTAATATTAAAAATTAACGTAGAGATGTAAAAAAAACTCTGCCTTAAATTGTCTCAGAATAATGGTGAGAAAAAAAGGGGATGAAGTAAAAAATCTTGTTCAAAAACCTGAACTCAATTGACACCAGTTGTTGGTATCAAATGAGGGTCTTTATCTAGGATTACAGGTGAAAACTATTCAACGATCTCGAGGACAGATGAAGATATAAAATCCCAGTGATTGAAGGAGCGGATTAACCAATTAGAAAGGGTAGATTAAACTGCAGTCTTATCAATCAATCTCAAAAAAAATCTCAGTGAAAATTTTTTTGAACATTATGACTAAACAGTATCAAAAATATTAATATAAATATTGATACTGGAATATCATTAAAGGTCTATATCTGAAAACGCCGAGAAAAAATTAGAGAATTTGAAAATAAACGAAAATTATGAACATTAACAAGAGTGGAAAATTTAATAATAAAAATATTCCAGTTGTAAAAACTAGTAATAGATAATATAAATTATAATATATCGAAAGAACTCAATTTCCACATTCTAAAAAAATGATAAATCAGTAAAATTATGTATTATTCAATGAATGTTATAGAAAAAACTGTACATAAATAAAAAAAGAGCATGGCAATTCCAATTTACGCCGATACCAATATAACGATACAAAATTAAAAAGTGTTATCTAAGAAATATTATGCACGGAAAAAATAAATAACTGGACAAGTACGACGTTACTACAAATACATTTTAACATTTTTGCTTTCATCTGAACATAAAAAAACAGCATTCTTTTGATTTATGTCCACGCACAATGTTTCAAAGTTGGCTCACGCTGTTGGAAATCCGGCTGCAATTTCCGGTGTCGACTACAATGTCTCGCCACCCGGAGACTCCGGAACACGGGGTTATGTGTACTTATCCGGAGGGCAAATCTCCATTACAGATATATCCAGTTTACTATACAACCGCATATCTCTTAAGCCAGCCATGCGAAACCTTATTATATCTACAGTACAAGAATTGCGTTTACATCAATATTTTTTTCTGATCGCAATATATCAGAATATAAATATATATACAATAGGATATGTACACGTTTCTCTATAAATATTTATTGAATTGTATTTATTTTTTTAGAAAAAAAAGTTAATTCGTATCTGTGATAATCTTTGTAACAAAATAAACTAAGTATATTCTAGAATATTTTTTATATCACAAATAATAAGTGGTTTCAAAATTCTATGAAAATATATAGAAATTTCATAAAAATTAACTTGAAGCTCGTCGTATGAAGGAATTATATTGTGTGTGTGTGTGTGTATGTGTGTATATATATATATATATATATATATATATATAATATATACGAGGTCAGACAATTAAGTAATGCGACCGATTTTTTTTCTCGGCCTGTGGTAACACTGCGAACCTGTAACTCCGCCACCGTAATAGCAGATCCCTACTCTCTCGATTGAGACCTTGACCACCCTCGTACGATCATTTCTTCGCCAGCTATTTAGTGTTTTGTAACAACGCGCGAGTAGTGCATGTCACGAAAATGGAACAGAGAACATCGCTCAAGATTGTCTCGAGCAGGTTGAAAGTGATCCTACTCTTCTCGATCGAGTTATTACTGGTGATGAAAGTTGGTTCTTTCAATATGACCCCGAAACTAAACGACAAAGCCAACAGTGGCTGTCCCCTGGAGCACCAAGGCCAAAGAAGGCGAGAATGAGCAAGTCCAAAGTAAAAATCATGTTGATTTGCTTCTTAGACAGCAAAGGAGTGGTTCACAAAGAGTTCGTACCACCTGGACAAACCGTAAATCAAGTATTCTACCGCAATGTGCTCGAAAAATTACGAAAAAGGGTGCTCAGAGTGCGTCCAGAGATCGCGAAGACTTGGGTTCTGCATCACGACAATGCTCCCTGTCACAGTGCGTTCAGTGTCTCTCAGTTTTTGGCGTCTAAAGGCATCGAAACGTTACCACAACCGCCCTATTCACCGGACATGTCACCCTGCGACTTTTTCCTATTCCCCCATATGAAAAAATTCGTCAAAGGTCGACATTTTGACTCCGTTGAAGATATCCAAGAATCTGTGACGAGGGTACTCGGAGAGGTCCCACAAGAAGTGTTCCAGAATTGTTACGAAAACTGGAAAACTCGCTGGAATAAGTGTATAGATGCGGGAGGGGACTACTTTGAAGGGGATCGCAGCGATGTACCTTAATTTTTAAATATACTCGATTTTTGAATTTTGTCGCATTACTTAATTGTCTGACCTCGTATATATATATATATATATATATATATATATATATATATATATATATATATATATATAGGTTATCCCTAGAGACTGAAGGATAGTAAAGAATAATAAAAAAAATACTAATTAAAATGTATGTCTAAACACTTGTTTTATTTAGACCATCCTCTCTCTCTCTCTCTCTCTCTCTCTCTCTATATATATATATATATATATATATATATATATATATATAGGTATTTTTTTAAGCGTGATAGAACTTTAAATTGAATCCCCTATCAAAAGTTCTACCTAACCTAAAAATTATTAGAATTGTTAGAATTATTAAAATTGTTAATTCTATAAAAAAATAAGTATTGTTAGGTCATTTTGAAGTGATCGAGATGCAAATGAGAAAGAGAAATTACTTGTACGTTCCTGACAATTATTATAAGTTTAAAAAAGTAATCGTACACTTTATATTTTTTGAAAAAAAGAAACACTGATATGGATATACAATTTAAATAAAATAAAAATCTATTTAACACGTTCGCGGACATGAATGCTATAGCATTCAAATTTTAAAGTCAATTATTCATTTACTTTTATATAACCTTAATTATTTAATTATAATTTTAATTTTTTAATTAATTTGATATAAGTATTAAAATGTAATATTCTGACTACTCTTACAAAATGTGTCTGATCAAATTTCGGATACCACAATTAATTTAAAAAAAATCGCCTGTCTATTTTTGCAGCTCACTGAAATTTTTACTACTGTCCGCGAACGTGTTAAATAAAATTAATAGAAAAATATTTCTTTCTTTTAAAATGAATGAATAAAAATTGTTTAAATAAAAAAATATCCACTTATTTTATTTTGTACTACACAAGTATTTTAAAAATGTAATATGTTTGAACATTTTTTTTTTATTCACTGTATATATATTAATATATGTGTGTGTGTATGTATGTATGTGTGATTTCTTAGTTTTCTATTAAACGATACATCTTAACCAAGAAACCAATCTTAAAAGGAACTCGTCAACACGTCACCGTTCTTGAAAGCATTCAACTTGTACGGAGTTAGTAGTAAGGAGTCTTTTGTACTTGTTTGTCAGTTTCACTCTCCACTGTCGTATATTTTTCGTCATGTACGTCACAAATTTGGCTGTGTATATATATATATATATATATATATATATATATATATATATATATATATATACAGACACGCCGTCTCGTTATAAATCATTAATCTTCAAAGGAGGAACATTTTCAAAAGGACACAACACAATATAACCGGGATTGAAACTTTCCCTAAACACACCGCTTAACGTAATGACCACTAGACTTGGGATAACGACCAACGGGATTATGTGTTCGTTGTTCTCATTCCAATGCTTCGTTTGTACAGAAACAGCACTATTTGATTGATTGTTTACTTACATCTGTGTAATTGTCTTCGAGAAATGACCTTTTAGCTAAATTCATTTACTTTAAGTATAGTATAGTGTATGTATGTATGTATGTATAAATATATATATATATATATATATATATATATAAAATTTATTGCTAATAATATTTTTAAAAATCAAGATAAAAAAAATCTTTTATCAGAATATGAATAATCTTAAATATATTTTACAGTAAAAAATATTTTAGTATATTATTATCATTCGTTTTTTATCTATTAAGGAATTTAATGATGTACAAAGTGTAGAGATATTTTTTGGAGACTATATATATATATTAGAGAACTGGTAAACAGATCCATTTGTTATCTGTGTGTTTATTTAATTCAGTATTAGATTCTGAGCAAAATTGGAACATAAAAACTATTAGGTACTAAACGACAAACACCAGTTAATCGCTAACCTCATTTCAAGAAAAAACATGTTGGTTGTGTAAATAAGTACTATTAAAAAAAATACAAATTAAAATAAACGTTTACAACTGTTTTAAATATTATTCAGATACAACAAATCTTAATCCTTTTTACATGATTTACGCTATACAGGTGACAGTGATTAAGTGGAACATTTAACCAAAAAACTAAAATAGATATAATCTTCGTAACGTTTACCATATTTTTTTCGTTCAGACAGTAAAAATCTAGATTTATTATAAAAATAAAATCATTCATTAATATTCATAAACATTTATGTGCATTTCGGACTGAAACGTTATGTTGTTATTAAATTTAATTTCGAAAAAAATTTGTCAACATATGATTTATTATGTTTTTATAGTATGGCACACGATAAAAATAATATAAATGCTTTTTAATGATCCGAAAATATAATCTCGGGTTCCGACGCTTATGATAATTGTACACGTTTTATCCGGACATTTATTTTAAATTCACATAGATTTTATTAATACATTATGTTGGATGTCTCTAACAGAAATAAATGCACGGTTTATAAACGGGATGAAAATGTCATAAATGACAAAAATATGTACATATTCACACACACAGAGATATAAATATATTATATATGTATTTATATAAATAAATATTCATATACATATGCATGATTAAATATTTGCATTCAGATTTATTTTATCTGGATTTAAATTAAAAAATTAAATTAAAATAAAAAATATTTATTTTCAATCAAATAAACATGAATAACAAAAAAAATGGATAAACTATTCAGAATAATTAAATGAAAAGAGAAATAGGATATACAAACTTGTAACTAATTAAAGAAAAACTAACATATGGAAAAGAAAATTGTTTAAAGTTTTATATATTTTGTATAAATCGTTTTGTATAATTCAAAATTTATGCTGAATGCAAATTCGAAATAATATTGAAATATTAATTATTTATTAATATTCGTACGTCAAAGTTTAATTTATTGTTACTCGTATACACAGTAAACCGGAAAAAGAATTTATTATATTTTAAAACGTAATAAATCTTAATAACAACAATATATTATGAGATATTTATATGCTGTTATATATATATATATATATATATATATATATATACAAAAATACCTCGTTTAGCGTTACCTCGATTAACGCTAATTCGATATAACACGGTTTCCTCGAAGCCTAAAAAAAGCTCAAAATTTACGCTGATTCAAATTATCGCGGCATTTCATTGATTCGTAACGTGACGAGCGATTGTCTCGGCCCAGAAATTGAGCTAACATGTAAGTTACAAAAGGCCCTATTACTGATGAATAATGATCTAAGCCATTCCACCAACATGTCAGACTTAAACACTTGCATTCCGGTTGAAGTAGTTTTCCAACCACCCAATGATTATTTTAATTCAGCCGATGGATCAGGGAGTCATTAAATTTTGAGACATATTATCTTCGTCGCACATTTCAACAACTTCAAGAACTGACAGAACAAGGAATTTATGTAGAACTTGAAAATAGTGATTCTGAAAACGAAGAACTCAAAGATTTTCCTACAGATTTCCCTAGTAAAAGTTTGGTAACGATAACAGAAATCGTTGATCAAATTGTAGCAAATGATCCAGATTTTGAAAGAAGTGCAAAAGCAAGACGAGGCGTTTTGAATGCGATCTCCTACTAACAACATTTGCTTAACGAGAGAAAGATAAAGTGACAAATGCCACTAGACGAGTTCACCGCAAAAAATCAAGAATTTCATAAGAGCCAGAACCTTCATCACAAAAATGAACTTTATATTTCTGTGTGCATATGTTTATGTGTTATTAAACATACATTATTATGCAAATTAATATAAAAATAACTTAAAATAAAAGTAAAATTTGTTTATTTTTGGTCGCATGTTCCCCTTTCCCTATTTACTTTGTGTTAAAATGACCTCGTTTAACGCTGTTTCATTTAGCGCTTTGTCGTCAGTAACGCATCCTAAGTGCTAAACGAGGTATGATTGTGTATATATATATATATATATATATATATATATATATATATACATACATGTGTGTGTATATAAATTTGTTTAAAGACATTTACTTAAAAACAATTCGTAAATTTCAACCCGTAATGAATTTATTTACAAAGCCTGTCAAATTGTACAGAACATTTGTATAAAAGAAACCGTCAATATAACAAACGGTATTTAAATAAGCCCACCACTCGTCAGGAATACGTTGTAAACAAAACTTCTTTGAAAGTTTTAATTGCTTGCAAATTGAATCTGAACACAAATTAACACCAATTAAGTGTGTTTTGTTCAAATGCTATCTTCACGGTATTAATATGTAATTAAAATTCTCGCGAAATTTATGGCCGTTGTTTCGGTATTCAAACTTGCGAAAATGTTGATTGCAAGCCAATGCGTTCAATTAAGCGTATTTATCAATCTAATTCGGATTTTGTTCGGAAGATGCTTCGTACAATGTAACTTCGCTCTTGTGTTGTGTCGTGTATTCCGCATGAACGAGCTTGGAAATTATCACAACGGAGAATGGATGGATTAGTGATTGATTGGACGAATTCACTATGGAGTTTCTGCACAAACATTTTGTATAGACCTAATTCCATTATATATATATATATATATATATATATATATATATATATATATATATAAAATGTATGAATACAACATTTTTCATCTTGATACATTGTATCATCATACATTAAAAGATTCCAACATTCTCCAGGTCTTATCCAAACTGAATATGTAGGAATTTTAAGTGATTTATTTTCGAAACATATCTGATAAATTTACAGATATATATAAATAATATTTTACATAGAAAATATATCTAATTACATTTTAACTCTATATTCACTAATTACATATTTGAAATTTTAATAAAAAAAAATTATAAATTATTAATAAAAATAAAATACATTTCATTAAATCTAAATATTTCAGTATTTTCAAATTACTCGTTTTTCAGTGAATGTATTTAAAAATTAAATAGAGGTAAAATTTACCTTAGGTAAGATTGTTTCAAAATTCAAACCCCTATCATTTTTTTAAAAAATATAACATTGAAAAAGTATTATTTTTAAAGTTGATTTTGATATTACAATTATTTTAATGACAATATTTTATAAAAATGTTCAGTAATAATTTATTGTTCTCTTTTTCCATTAAAACCCATCGATGATCTATCCATCACCAGCAAAATTTTGAATAGAAATCTACATACTTTATAAAATATAGTATATAAAATATAGTTTTTTTTTTACAAATAAATATTTTATATTTTTTTTATAATGGACATGTTTGTAAATTTCATTTTTTCAGTATATACAATATATTTATAAAGTATATGTGTATAGTTTAAAACGATGTTTTTAAATTTCTATTCACTATTTTTTTTTGTCCAAAAATGATTTTGCAAATGCAACGATAAAATATCTACCTAAGATTTAACATAATTATTGAAATTAATAGTTTTTTATTTCATAACTATGATCCATTATTGTGATTAATCTTTATCTGATAACACTTTATAGCCACTTTTAATTTGTAATATTTTATATTATTGTACAAACATTTTCGACGATAGCTGAAATGATATTTAAAATATTTACACCCGTCCCTCAATTTACGCGGAGTATCCGTTCCACGTGGATTTGTTTTACGCGAATGAAAATCGCGTAAATTGAGTCTGTCAGTACAATAGAAAAAATATTGGAAATAAAAGCTAGTAAAGTTGTAGAAACATATTTATTTCACATAGCTTAACAAAAAAATAATGACGTTTTAGAAAACAAAAGTAGATAAATTTTATTCGGTGTCACTATCGCTACTGTAATTCAAAACAATCAACATTTTATATATTTATATCGTGCTTTTATACGTTCAAGTAAGAATTTGCATCACTCTGATATATAATAAATTCTATGAAAAAATATATAAAATAAAATCTATAAAAAAGTCCCGCGTAAATAAAGATATAATTTCCCGCGCAAAAAAAAACTCGCGTAAAAAAAGTCCAGTGTAAATTGAGGGACGAGTGTATATTGTATATCCTACTATAAGACTCTATAGAAATATTTATTGTAATTCTTTTTAACAAAAATATATTAAATGAAAATAATTTCAAAATTATACAAAACGATACAAATTCCCAATAATCCAATAATTAATTTTTCACTTATTAATTAAAATTACTTTTAAAATAGAGTAAATAAACTTTATATAAGTTTTCAAAATGAGAGAATTTAAAAGAATTAAAAAAATACAAACAGTACTAAAGTTCTTAGTGAAAAGTTTTTAATTATGAACGAATAAAAGTTCATTTTTATTCTATATTTATCTCAATATGTAATTTGTTAAAGTATTGGAAATATTTAACGTACAAATTTTAAAATAGGTAAAAAATATTAATCGAAAGTGTATGTTTAATATACGTTGGATGATAATCATTTATATTTATAAAAAAATAATTTATTGTAAAATATAACATTTCATGTTATTATTAAAAATGTTTTTTCCGATCTCCTCGATATTTGTTATAAGACAACCGTGCATGTATAGATCATAAAAAGTAAATAACGTACAAATAACATAATTGTTCTGATTGCTAAATTGAATTGAATGTATACAACGCTCGTTTTAAGTATATAAATTTACATTAAACTATTGAAGCATAACATATAACGATTGGAAAACACATAAAAGATACAATCACGCGATTCGAAATCATATCGTGTTTTCTAACGCAAACAATCGAAATAAAACCAATTACTAACACCAACTACACCATCTCAACAGTAATTTATCTTCTAAATAAACCCGTAACTATCTGGTTGCACAACAAGCGAACTATTATATAACGACCGAGATGAGCTGCACAACGTTCTACAGTATCTTGTTTTAGCATCTTACACCCGACAGCACTGTACTAATTTCCATTATCATTTATCTGTGAAGGTCTTTGAACGGGAAGAGACAAGAATGAAAGAGAAGAAAAAAATAACTGAAAATACAATCTACACGTAACAGTACTCTAGTGTAGAGAATCTGTTTTTCTTCTCATGGTACATCAACCGTATTTCGAATGTATTATTCGATGTGTACATTCGTTGAAAGCAACATTTTATACCCTCATCCCCTTATTCGACAAGCAAGTAAAACTTCATTATTGCGTCTGAGTGCCTTGATAAAAAGGATATAAGTTATATACATTCGCATTTAACGATCAAATATATCTTTGTTTATTATGTTTATGTTTTATAAAACTGTAATGAATTTGATTTGAAGACGAAACACTAAATGCTCGTCGTGAGTTTAGTCATTGTTCCAGGTTTTTGGTGGATAGGAAAAAAATTTACATTATAGTGGATTTGAACGGAGAAACGGCGACACATTGAGTTTATATTCGGTTCGTTAACTACGAGAACAATATTTAATTTTAATTAAAAATGTCGTACGCTTGTGAAAATTATGCGACGAGTTTTCATATAGACTTTTTTTTATTTTAAGACGAACAGGCGAAGAAGTTTTGTATGAGATTTTTTTTTTTGATAAATTTAAAAATTGTTTTTCTTTAATCTCGTAAAGATTTATGCCAGTTTCATTTTCTCGAATTGAGAAAATTATGAAAATAAATATTGTATTGTAGATTTGTAAATGGACAAAATCAACATTTTTATTATAAATTTTTGTCGACTGAAAAATTGTAAATTATTTTTGTATTATGAAATTTAAGAATTAGATTTAAAGAATTTTTTATCAGTATTATTTTAAGTATTAATATACATTTACAAATGCAATTGTTTGATATATTTTTTTATAAATAACTATTATAATTATTTTATAAACTTTTTCACAATGATATGCTTTCCAAATATTAAATTTCAAATTTTTTTTAATATTATATATATATATATACAAAGTTTATGTGTGTATGT
Organism: Neoneuromus ignobilis; assembly: GCA_029203775.1. Classification (NCBI taxonomy): domain Eukaryota; kingdom Metazoa; phylum Arthropoda; class Insecta; order Megaloptera; family Corydalidae; genus Neoneuromus; species Neoneuromus ignobilis. Next base: position 14,118,629 of record CP092096.1, on the reverse strand, counting down.
ACAATTTAAAATCCATGTTTTTAAATCTCTATTCATTATATACATTTTTTTTCTTGCTCAAATTTTTTTAATAAATACAAAGATAAAATGTCTACTTGAAATTTAAAATAATTATTAAAATTAATAGAGTTTATTTCATAACTATAATTCATTATTGTGATTTGATAAGATTTTATAGCCATTCTTTATTTGTAATATTTTCTACAAATATTTTCGACTATAGCTGAAATAATAATTAAAATCATTTATATATCCTATTATAAGATTATATAAAAATATTCATTGTATTTTTTACAGCAGAAGTACACTAAATGAAATAAAATTATAAAAATAATTTAAATTCCCAATAATCCAATAATTAATTTTCCACTTATTAATTAAACATACTTATAAAATAGATTAAATAAACTTTATATAATTTTTCAAAATAAATAAGTAGTTTTGCAATATTAGCAATTTAAGAGAATTAAAAGAACATAAACAGATCTAAAAATTTTAGTGAAAAGTTAGACAAGTATGAATAAATAAAAGATCATTTTTATTCTATATTCAATATGTAAGTTGTTAAAGTATTTGAAATATCTATGAGGCATAAATTTCAGGATACGTGAAAAACATTAATTGAAAGTGCACGTTTAATATACGTCGTATGATAATCATTTATATATATATATATATATATATATATATATATATATATATATATTCGTATATAGAAGTACCATTCCATGGTACATCTCAAAGACCTATCGACCTTCTCGCGTCTAATTAAATCGAAGCATCGCTGCCTGATGGAGCATGTAATAATGGCGCATTAAATCTCATTAAAGTTGAAAGGATCGACAAGCAACTACATACATAACAAGACGACGACAACGACGACGTGTTTGTGTGTATGGAATCTCTCTGTGCAACGTCTTTTTAGTAAAACGACAACGATTTCCTGATACGTACGTACATACTATTCTATTTACTTCGAGATCGTTTCGGTACGCATAGGCAAATTTGCTAGAAAATGACACGGGGCTTAAATTCGATTTATAGTAAAAAATTATTAGAAAAGGTAAGAAAATTGTTATTAATATATATATATATATATATATATATATATATTAACAATAAAAAAATCTAAAATAAATTATTGATTGAAATTAAAATAAAATAAATTCTAAAATAATAAAATATTTTTGTAATTTAACTATGGGCGTTAATGGGCTAATAACTACAATTTATACAATTCCGGTAGATTGAGTAGTAGAAAATATTATGTTTTATGAATAAACAAGTAAATACAAATCCATTTGATTTCTCAATAATGTTATTTATTAATAATAAATCGGAATCTATTGCCAATCTGGCAATAAATATAAAATTATTGGTCATAATGCAACGTCGTTAATGCAATACAAGAGAATTCAATTAAATATATTGATTAAATAGATTAAAATATTATTTTGTTACATTCTTGGATGGAATATAATTTTATTATTCGTAATGGATTTATGTATCAACATAAAATTTAAAAATAGATAAAATATATTTACAAAAATAGCCATAGTTTATATATATATATATATATATATATATATATATATATATATATATATATATATATATATATATAACAAGTATTAAATATTTACTGAAAAATAGAAATGTATCAAAAATAAAATTTTAAATTAATTTTTAATGATATGAACTAAATAATATTTTTATCTGTTACAAGTTGTAAAAAAAATATTGTAAAATAGACTAATAAATATTGTAAAAATATTGTAAATCTTCATCAGCAGTCTTTTTCTACCTATTTCTATTCAATTCTGGATGAAAGCCTGTCTGAAAACTGTCCATTTTCTGTAATTTTCCATTATACATTGAAATATAATGTATATATGTATGTATGTGTGTGTACATACATACGATTAAAACTTCAAACATATATTATTAGTATTGATTATGAATATTATTTGCATCCAGAAGAATAAAAAGACAATAATAAAATATAACATTCTAGTATTTATATAAATAATTAGAGAATTAAAAATTTGTAAATATTTATATAATTTAAAAAGATATATATTTTTATAATTTTTGTAAATATTTTTCAATTATTTTTACATAACTGTTAAAATATTTTTCATGAAAATTATTTATCACTTTCTAAAAATATTCAAATCCAGGAAGAAATTGTAACCTAAAGTGATTTATTAAAAAGATGACAGTATTCAGTTTGCCCCTTTCTAGTAACTCATTAATTATTATTGAAGAATTTTCGTTTACATTTTTAAGAAAAGCTACTATATAAATAACAGACATTTTTTAATGAAATTCTATCTATTTTTTATTTTCGACATGAACTGTTTTAAATATGAAAATATTTCAAATATGTATATTTTGAAATAAAGATTTTACAATAAATTATTATTATTAAAGAAAAATATGATTTAAAGTAAATCGAAAATTTATCTCAGTCAAAAAAGATTTTTCAATTTAATCCGAATATAAGATTTTCATACTAGAATTTCTTAACATGTAATTAAATTTTATTATATTCATATTTTATACCTATTTCTCTATCTATCTATCTATCTATATATGTGAGTGTATGTGTGGATGGGTGATTGTGTATATGTGTAATTGTTACATGTATCAAAATATTTTTTTAAAAAAAGAAAACAAGCCAGAAATATAGATTTCTTGTTTAATTATTAGTATTTAACACTTCTTACATTAATTATTTATAAAATAATTATATATATATATATATATATATATATATATATACGTGTGTGTGTGTGTGTGTGTGTGTTTAATATCATACAAGAAATATTTTAAAATGTCTAATAATAGACATCATAGTGAACGAAACTTTAAATATAATTATATACGAGAGTATTATAAACTGTAGCTACCTAACTTGATAGCTTCAACCATACAAAGCACTATGATATTGAATATTAACTTACTATACCTTTAAGTGTACAGATAATTGAATCAATTTGCTATACATTAGAGAACTACGACCTATGACACTGAGGTTGTATAATAGACAGTTCATTTTATATCAAAGAACTAAGAACACAAGCATAAAGAGTATGTACATACATTTATACATACACACATATATACATACACATATATGAACTCTACTGTTCATCGTTTAAAACTTTCAGAATTAAAAACCTAAAACAAATTTAACCAAACCCCAATTACAGATCAGTATTAGCAAAAAAAGGTACAGTTTGAGTTTCAGCAAACTTTTAAATCGATACATTTCATGCAACTGCTGAAAAAATTTGAAAATTTATCTCGGTGCATGTTTTTTCCCCATCTGTAGATTTTTTCTATACAGTTTCCGTTTCCGTCTATACCCGCATGCATGTGCACCTCCTCGCTTGTGCTTTTTCTATCAGAAAAAAGTTGATGTTCGCGTCCCCGACATGAGTTTTTAAAAGCTTCTCTATGTCAATATCAGTACTTTAAATGTGTTCAGCTAGGATACAACATCGACATAGATTAAGCGAGTTAGTTTGTTTTTTTTAGTGAATATATAAAATTCTGTTCATTTACAAATTGATTAAAATTGTAAATTGAGTTACGGTGTAACAAAATAACATTTTTTTAATGGATTATTCGAATACTGATCTTTTTGCTTTTATACACAGCTTTGTCGATACAAATATCAAAGGGCATAAAATAGTATTTTTAAAATGTGTGATTCGCATAGTAATTATTCACATTCATTCGATTTTTTTGATATACGAGGTGTGATCAAAAAGTAAGGTGAATTTTGAAATTTAGCGGGCTACATCCGTTCGATCTTCGATTTTTTTATTTGGTTATGTTGGTACACTCGTCTCGAATATATATTCCAAATTTCAGCTATGTAGCATGTTTAGTTTGTTGGTGAGAGGCATAAAAGTTAGAAGTGTTTTGCAGGCTCCACGATTTTCCGCTGTCGAAAATCATGGATCAAAGAGTTTGCATTAAATTTTGTGTGAAAAATGGAATCAAGTGCTCCAAAACACTTGAAATGTTGAAAGTGGCATACGATAAGTCTACTTTAAGCCAAAAAAATGTTTACAAGTGGTATAAACGAAACATGGGTATACGGTTATGACGTCGAAACTAAGACTCAATCGTCCCAGTGGAGGTATTCCGGATCACCAAGACCAAAAAAAGCACGCCAAGTTCGATCAAATGTGAAGGTTTTGCTTACAGTTTTCTTTGATTGCAGGGGCGTGGTGCATCATGAGTTCTTGCCACAGGGTAGAACAGTAAATAAGGAATATTACCTGCAAGTTATGCGCAATTTGCGCGAAGCAATCCGCCAGAAACGTCCGAATTTGTAGAACAAAAATTGGCTTTTGCACCATGATAACGCCCCTGCTCACACATTGTTGCTTGTGCGCGAATTTTTAGCTAAAACCAACACACTAATGATGCCGCAGACACCGTATTCCCCAAACCTGGTCCCTTGTGACTTCTTCTTGTTCCAGAAACTGAAGAGGCCCATGAAAGGACGGCGTTTTACAACGATTGAGGAAATAAAGACGGCATCGAAAGAGGAGCTGAACAAGATCACAAAAAATGATTTTTTGAAATGCTTTGAGAATTGGAAAAAGCGTTGGCACAAGTGCATTATATCCGAAGGGGATTACTTTGAAGGGGACAAAATAAAAATTGATGAATAAATAAATATTCTTTGAAAAAAATAAAAATTCACCTTATTTTTTGATCACACCTCGTATGTATATATTCAAAACATAAATAAAAACCATTGGTACAAACATATTTTTAAATATACTGATTTTTTAATATAATATCACATAATTGCACACACAAATACAAATGAAAGATTAAGTGAGTACTTTAATATGTAATCAATATTGTTATAAACTTCCAGCAAATACATACATATAGTTTTATCGAATTCATTTGAACAATTAAATATTGAAAATTTAATCAAGACCAAAAGAGTAAAAAAAAATAATAAAATTGTTTCAACAATCCATCATACCGTAACGATAAAATAATCACGTCTAGAAAAGATGAAATACCTAGCTATGAAAAAATTTACGTTCGTACGAATTTATCGTCCAATATCTCAAACTCCTGGCGCTCGTTCCAATTCCCTTAAGGATTCCGTGTAATATTTTATATTCCGTTTAGAGTAACAGCAGAATATGTAGTCACATATTGGGAGAGCACGATGATGCAGTGGCGAAGGAATACACAGACGAAAGTCTATATGGATTGGTTAGTATGCTTTTTCTGAATATCAAAAGATGATGTATGACTCTATTGAGGACGATCACCTTATGTGATCACGAAAAATTTGTGTTGTAATCATACGGTATGCAGGTCTTTTTCTGTACGTAACGGAACGTTTATTGTGATAAATATGAATAAAGGTATTATTAAATTCGAGTCTTTCATGTTAATGGTTTGTTGTAAACATGCAGTTGGATCAAACTCAAATATTTAAACGCGAATGATTTTAACACTCATTAAAGCACACAAACACACTCACACATAGATATATAATATAGTGAAACTTTTTTAATTATTTTCAAGTTAACACGTTCAACATGGAATTAAAACTGAAAGCGGTAATTGAAAATTAAAATTTATACAGTATTTTCAAAATAAAGACGTGATATATATTGTAATGAAAAAAGAATAATATTTTACAAGATAAAATTCATAAATTATTAACTGAACATTTTTAATATTTTATATAGAGAGGGTGGGGGATTTTACAGACTATTATGAATAAATGAGAAATATGTATAAACTTGAAACAGTACAAAGTATAATAGATAATATTTTAAAAATAGAATATGTTGAAATAAGCTACGACTTAAAATATAAGTTAAAAAAATATACAACAGAACAGCAAATGAAAAATTCTACGAATTATTAAAACAAATTACAATATACACATTTTACTAAAATTTTCCACATATTTCAGTATATAAAAAAATCATATTTTTATTTTAATAATAATTTCAAAGACTCTATTTTACTATGTTAACTGATTTAATTAAATTATTTAACTGATATAAAAATGAAAATTTATAAAAATGTACAAATCTCGATTCAAAAATTAAATAATATTAAATTTAGTTCATTAATAAGTCTTATTGAAAAGATTTGTTTCTTTTAAAAAATATTAATAATCTTAAATAATAATAAAAATAATTCTTTTTAAAAACTAATACTAATGTCTTTCTCTTCAATTCAACACCAAGCATATATTTTTTTTTTGATAATTCTATTCCATATATCCATAGATCTATTCTAAAACTTTTTTTATTTCTAGATTTCTATTCAATAATATCTCTAGTTTATAAAAAAAGAACAAATAAGATGCATTAAACAATAACTTTTTAAACATAGAGGTATATATATATATATATATATATATATATATATATATATATATATATATATAGGGGGAAAGAGAGAAAGAGAGAGCAAGAGAAAAAATTTATCCGATGAATAAAAAAAATATTGATGTGATTCCAGAGATATGAAAAGAGTCAAGAATATACTTATATATAAATAGAACAGTCTTATGAAAATTTTCAGAGAGATATGGAAAAGAAAAAATCACAAAATTTCTCAAAGAGATATAGAAGTGAGACATTTTGTAAAATACTTATATACAGTAATGGATAAAAATAAACTAATGATGATGATATTTATATGTATTTATAAACATTAGAAACCAACTAACTATTACTATTAGATTTTTTAAAAAAATAACATACATAAAATGTCATTAATTCAGCATGTATTTTGATACGAATAAATATTTTTTATATGAAAAAAATCTATGTAAAATATTAACCACTAACAGTCAAAAGGCCACACATGGTGACACATCACAATTTTGCTATAAAAAAAGAAAGGAAAAATTGTCACATAAATAAATCACTTCTGTAAATACTGTTTCTGTATTTATTATCACGAATATTTTTTTCTAAATTTAGATATTATCCGTTCGTCCTCTATATATTATAAAAAAAATGTCAACCCGTAAAATAATTAAGAATGTTCAAATATTAAAATTATTTTGTAAATAAAACTTGCTAAAAAAATTTCTGATTATATTACATTAACAATTTCAGTGAATAGATATGTGTATTACATATATATATATATATATATATATATATATATATATATATATATAAGTGTGTGTGTGTATACTATAGATTATATTAAACGTATAAAATATGAAATTCTCCGACTTCCGAATGTGTAACTGTCTACCGACCAGATATGTATAATGTATAAACTCCAGAGTTAATATGATGAAATATAAAAATATTACAGAGGGAGGAAGAGTGCATCGAGCGAAAGGTTTCATTAAGGATGAAAGGGTTATACGTATACCGGCCCCTCATATATCTCATACAGTTTTCATAAAGTAACATAACACCTCCCTAAGCGAGTTTCTATGTTCAGTAATTTGATATGGCTGAATCACGCTTCTAATGCGTTATAATATAAATCCTATGAGGCATCCACTCTTCACGACTACTTGTGTGTGTGTACATGTGTGTGTGTGTACTATTTTTTTTATTTTTTTGCTTGGATTATGGACTTGATTTTTATAGCTTAGATTTATCGTTCGTAGTGGATACAATGACGATGGAGCTTGGATATAAGGATAAAAGTTACTTACAAATAAGAGATTTAAAATTATACTAGATAGCTTAAAGGTGTATTGAGATTAATTTTTTATTTACGAAAAATGACAATAGAGATTCCTTTTTATTTTATCTGTACTTCATAACCTATTTTTATAAGACATACTTTTAAAAAAAAAATCTATGAGTATTTTGCTCATCAATAAGGTGATATAAACCGATATGAATTGTTGAGATTTAAAAATCATGAAAAAGTATACAAAAATGTATATAATTTACAGTTTGGAAATATATTAAAAAATTAAATAGCATAAAGACTAAAAAAAAATGTAATTTACATAAGAAAAAGTAGTGATAATATCAATTATTCATATGTTAAAAAATCTAATGAAGCTCAAGTATGAAAATGTTATTTGAAAAAAATCGTATACACAATATCTGATTTCTACCAACACTGCCAGTTGATGACATGGCGAACGAAAAGAAAAATAAATCGACGTAACGACATGTGACCTTGATGTGAACCTACACGTCCTCGGTTGACGTGCCGAACAATGAGTGATTGTGCTCGCGATTCATCAGACCTCATTGACGACGGCCTGCCCGAGTGCTTTTCCTCGCACGCTTTTTGCTTTGTTTTGCAAGACATTCTTTTTTTCAGACAGAATCTCGTCAATCATGAGCGCAGTACGAAGACGAACAATGTTTCTTTCAAACGTTTACAATAGTTTGTGTACTGTAATGTATTCATTCAAGAAATTTCAACAAAAGTCAACTAATGTACATGATTTTTTTCGAAAAAAAAAACATTGAGCAAACTAACATGCTGATAAATTTAAATAAAATTATAATATATACTGATTTTAATTTAAAATTTGAATTTGTCTAAGAAAGTGTTTACATACCAAAATCGGTTTGAAGGTGAAAAAATGGCTGATAGAAATTTACATTTACAGATAGTTGTGAGATATAGATAGTGGGAGTGAAGGAAAAGAGAAGAATTGAAGCTTTAAAAATCTGGTACTATCTGGTTGAGAATTATCTGGACGGATGTAAAAACAAAGTGATATTCGTCAAAATGGAGAATCCAAAGATGATACCATATACAACAAGAAAAAAACAGTTAATTGGACATACTTTATTGAAATACTATTATCTAAGGTAGTGGTGCCAAACCTATGACCCGAGGGTCAGACTTTAACCCGCGAAGGCTTTTTAAATGACCCACGCGTTGGTTTTATAAACTTATTTTTTATATAATAAAAGAGAGAACAAACAATCGAAAATATTAAAAAATTAAAGTATAAATATTTTCAAGTTTTTCTGTTAACAAATTTTCGGTGTTTCTAAATTATTGGTACCCTTTTTACCCCCTCCCCACCCCTTCCAAGTGACACCACTCACTTAGTAACCCACGGGCTAGTATTAAAAAAATAATGAACAAAATTTGACCCACTTCTCAAAAAGATTCGTGATATAGAGCATCATTAAAAAAAACAGGCAAGGAAAATTAAGCCTGAAATACATTATACTGTGACTACTATATGTATAAAGATTTGAAAAAAGGAAAGAAAACAAAAATGGAAAGCTGATGTAAAAAAATCTGAGTTGAAAATCAAAGAAGAAGAATTTATATTTGCATTTAATATAAACTTTTCACTATTTTCCAATTCCATTTAACGCACACCTGTATATTATATATACAGGTGACCTTAATGTGATTAAAGGATAGTAAATGATAGTAAACAAGTAAATGTATGTGTAGTGTAAGTCTCATTTGGGTCACTCTATAAAATGCATCCTACCTCGAAACTTCAGTCAATCAAAAAAAAAATAATTTTATATTTTCATCCTATATTTTTGTATTTATAAAATCTTTTGAATTTACTTTTTCAAAACTACAATTTTAATTCTCTAATTTGTTTATTTATAAACTAATCATCTTTTAACAATATAATTTATAAAAATATTATTTATTATTCACTTCTTACAATTTATACGAATTTCAATATCCATGTAATTATTTTCAGTACAAAATTTCAAAAATTATAATATAGCTGTTATATAAATGAGTTTAAATAGTGAAAAAAATATCAATAATTGATTTTACTGAATGAGTTGATAATTTTTTCTAAAGAAGATTATTAATTGATAGAAAGAAGTGCTAATAGTGGTTTATAAGACATTTAACTAAATGAAAAAATCTATTTTTAAATCCATACCACAAACCTATATTCCAAGTCTAAATAAGCTCAAGTGGACAAACATAAACAGTACCTCCACCACTGGTATCACATGTTTGTTCTCATTCGTCAAGTATTGAGTTACAGGTGGCCTGTGCACACTTCTTGACCTTTCAGTATTGTATGACCTTTTTTTCATTTCACGTGTAACAACAGCACGCTAGGTATTTAATAGCTTTCTTTATAGCCTCGTGAATATCTGATCAGACGAAACTTAATTGAAACACTCGTGAACTAAATTTATGAGATCATGGAACGAATATGTAAAGATAATTTGGATTTTTTATCGTAGGTTATTGTTTTATCTGACCAAGACTTATTTCCAGATATTTTCGAAATGAATTGTCAGTTGAAAATATTTTTATATTTATTTTAATTATATTAACAAGATATTTTTTGATACATGAAATGAATTTGTAATAAAAAATAGATTTATAAAAATTAATTCTCTTTTAATCAATTCAAATAATTATTAAAATATTTCAATTGCTAGTAAAAAAATCATGATTTGAAAATGTACATTCCATTTACATTTTAATAATTTAGAATTGAAAAGAGGTATATTTACCAGCAAACAATCTATTTACAAACGTATAAAATGCAATCGAATGCATTTAATTTACACATCGAGTTCAGTACACGAACAATATTGTATCAACCACGCCCCAAACACTGAATATATCGAATCCCGGCTGCGTCTGTTTCAATTTATCTCACAACAGGAGATTTGAGCAGCCCTTTAGTTACACGTTGAATGTTTTAATTAATTCAAATTAATTGAAATTAAACACGAAACGAACTTTTTTCTCCTTTGTTATGTCCAAAGTTGTGTTTAAAGTTCACCTTCGGTCTCAAACAAAATAAACTTGCCCGGAGCGATTTCAAGACGTTAACCGATTATAAATTTCGACAAAGTTTAACGAATCGATGACGGTGAAAAAAAATTTAACAGAAATAAACACATAGTTGATGAAAACTCGCAATTCAATTATACGCCCGATGAGTTTTTAACTTTTTTTTTTGATTCAAGAACACTATCGTGAACAAATTATATTTAGAGTTTTATAAGAAACTAAGTGAAAATCTCTGTATTTAGATTTTTTTCTATGATTTTCTTTATAAAGAAAATCGTACGTTTTTAAAATCTATTTTTTTTATTTGTTTTATTACTTATAGATTTAAATTTTTCTTCAAACTTATCACAATTCAAGTTAAAATTATTATTAAAGCCATATTTACAATTTTACTTTATATTCAGGTAATAATTATGAGTTTTTCCTTATTTTATTTTTTTTTAAATTTTTAATTACAATTTCAATTTGTAGTTTTGATATTTTATTTCTTATTGTTTCAACAAATCTAATATTACTTATTGAATAAAATAAATTTTGATCAAAATTCAAATAAAAAATAGCAAAAGTTTTCTATTTCAAATGATATAAACTAATATAATATTAATTTAATTAACAGTTCTAATTATTTCAATTTTTAATGTGTATTCATTTTTGTAGAATTTAAATGTTTTACTGACTGACTGATAAATCTACTTAAATCCACTCTTATATAGGGTGATCCAATGAAATTAAAGAATTTAGACATATCTTTATTTGCTTACTATCATTTATTATTTTTTCTATCATTCAACCTCATTTAAAATACTCTATACAAAATCATATTTTAAAATAATATAATAGACATATAGATTTTTTTAATTTTCACATTCAGTAGTTTATAATTAATTATTTTGCATTTAATATCTCAAGTAAATATTAATTTATTTAGTTTATATTTAAATTAAAAAAATAAATCAACTAAATTCATCTCATTTAATTATTTAATCAATATATATATATATATATATATATATATATATATATATATATATATATATAATCTGATATGAATATAAATTCATATGTTGAATCGTACTTATCTACTTTTACTAATTTGCATTTTTTTATACTAACCTTCGCACCCAAACTAAACAAACACGATTCAAAAGACACTTTCAATGTTTATTTTGTTACATTGATCTGATCTTACCACACAAGTGGTAAAACGGATATATCATATCAAGTTTTCGAACAAAAATAGTTTAATTCTTATTGGATAAACTTACTACACGCGTCGTATGTAATCGTACTTATCTGAAGCAAGATTATGCTTTTAACTGTTCGAATCAAAATATGTGTACATGGCAGATAGACAGACAGTGAAGTTGGAAACGACTTATAAGTTTATATAGTAATAATCATAAATATTTAATATGGTTATAAACGAATGGTTAAATATGTTCATTATAAATATATGATTTAATTAGTAACGTAAAATTTCAATAAACAATTCCTTATGTTTATGTTTACTGATTTATTAAATAGTTTGATATGAAATAATTTGTATTTAATTCATTTATTAAAAAAATAATTTTGTTGATTGATTTAAAAAAATAATTTCTATTTAAATATTTTTTATAAATATATATAAGAAGCTCGTTTGATAAGTATGGTAAATTTATTTATTGTTTAATTTAATTAAATTTTCAATTTAGTTTTTCTTACTTTTTTACCATACTTATCAAACGACCCTCGTACATATATAGAATTAAAAATTAAATAACCTATAAATTGTTTGAAAATTATATCTAATATCAATTTAATGTTTCTAAAAAAATTATTAAAAAAAAAACTATTTTTATTTATCAATTAAATTGGTATATATTTGAATTTGCCTGTTAAAAAAATCTACCAGATCAACCCTCTTTCTGTTTTATTAACAACTACCCTAAAATGATAGCTTTCAGGTATTGAAATGTCAATTTACAAATATACAAACTGTAAACACGACTACTGAACAACAAAACTTAAAATATAAATTTAGTTATGAATCACAAAATGGTTCAAGTCGAGTGACTGAATTACTTTCACGGAATTAAATCATTATTATTATTATTATAACGAGGATGACGTACTACCTATAAATATAACAATTTTGACCTCAATCCTTCCAATCGACGAATTTGTTTTTCATCCACTTGACTGTAACAACAAATCGGGTTGTTCCATTCCTACCTACCACACATCCAAAATATATACTGTACGTATACTTTACATATAATAAACGTGATAATTATTTCGAAACGTGCACCCATGTCATGTCAAACCTTAAATGGTAACACACAAAATTTATACACGAGTTCCGTTTCATTAAGTTTATCTCGCACCTAGCTTATTCATCAAGTTGCAATCGTCGACGTTTGCCGCAACGCAACTCACACGACGAAATGTCAATATGTATGAAATGGCGTTAGTAATGAACAAGATGGTCTCCAGTTCCGGAGCTTATCTAATAATTATTCATATGTGGATTCTATTGACAGTGGTTGACACTAATGACTGACTATGGACACGTGGTGGGTTGATTTGTGCGGCACGTTTCGTTTCCTTTGACTTACACGAAACGATTAAAAACATTCTTCACACGTTGATTAACGCCGATGATGATTTATCATCGACGACATTACTTAACACGCTTGTAATCCATAATTGAAAGATTTATTATTTTTAAATATAGACTTTTTAATATAATACTTTCTCTACGAATAATTTTCGTCGGATGGTTTTAATTAAAAACTAATTTAGGTACATATTTTTTTAATGAAATGTCTTTTTTATCTTTTTAGATACTTTGAAGATTTCTTAGTACGGTTTTAGTCAATGAGTACGTCTTTATTTGGTAACTTGTTTTATTTTTTGATAATTAACAAATATAATAAATTTGTAATAGATTTTAAAATTTTCAGATTATACATGTTATTTTCAAATCATTTAATATGGATATTTTTTTCCAGATGATTTTAAATAAATTATTGCAATTATAGTGAGAAAATTACTAATTAACCACATATACATATATAGGTAAATCATTTTTGTATTAAAATTAACGATATTTTTTAACTTTTCATTGTAATTATCTGTCATATTCCAAAAAAATAAATGTTTAAATGAAAAAAAAATTAACTCACCGACCATTACTGGAATAATCAAAATGTGTAACACGTGAAAATAGTTTGGTACTCACCTGAAACAAATAGAAAAAACAAACTAATAAAAAAATCTGATCTAAAAAAATACATAACATAATTTTTTATAACAAAGCACATGATACGTCTAGATATATAGACACAATTCGAAGCTTTTTTTTATCTCGTGCGCATATAAAGATTAAGATCGCGCATAATGCTACATCGTTCGCTACAGAACTTTCACCATTGTGCCATTGCAGCTTACCGATATAAATTTCATCTTTAATGTCAATGTGATGCATCGCTACATGTTTTCAACTCGTGAAGAACGGGAACTCTATGGTTATAGTTATGGTATCTCGACAAAAGTTTGTTGACGCGTTGGAATAAAAAAAAAAAAAAAACAGTACAATGACCGATTCAGTCGTAGATTTTTTTTTCGTTTCGTCGCTTTATGCACAGTGCATTGTACGATTCGGATGTGTACGCATTTTTTTCTCGAATTTTCAACGGAACTTTTATATAATACGATAAGCTTTTATTATATGTCTTCAAATAAACTAATAAATTTCATTCTTACACTGCATGATTTTATTCACTAGAATGGATTTGTAAACACTACTATTAATGCAAATTTCAAATAAAATAATAAATATTCTGACTAGTAAACATTATGCATAGACACGAAAGATAAATTTCGTTATTTTTTTAGAATAAAAGAATTGAAAAGAGTTTTTATGAACTTATATGAAATATTATTAATTTGCATATATAACAGAATAAATAAAAGCGATGAAATGGGCATCAGCAGGACATATAGTAAGAAGAAAAACAAAAATCATTATAGAATGACGACCAATAGACAAAAAAAAATAAAAAATAAAAGAAGAGACATTATCAAACATGAAGGGATGAAATCTTAGAAAAATATTTAAGAAAAAGAAGTAACATTTTATAAAGCTTTCACTCAGCAATGGTTAATATAAGAAAGTCCAAATGAGAATGAAGGGTTAAGATATAAATTTACTTGGTTATTATCATTTATTATTCATTACTATTCTTCAAGTCTCATTCGATTTACCATATATAAACTTTTATAATGATTATATATATATATATATATATATATATATATATATATATATATATATATATTAGCATGTGTGTGTATGTAAACAATATTCAAACATATATTGAAAATATTCAAACATATATTGAAAATATTCTTAAATATTTCATCAAGATAAAAAAATAATTATTTATTAATAAATAATTACCTATTAAATAATTGTTTAAAATAATAGCAGTTTTTAAAAAAATATCTACTTATTATTTATAGAAAATAAATTTAATAATAAACAATTTATTAAATAGAAAATATTAAAGAATTATACATAATATTTTTTATAACAGAAAATTTATTTTTAAATAAAACATTCAAATAAATCGAGTATTAAAAATAATTAACATCAATTAAGCTTTTATGTACTTAATACTTAAAGCATGTTCTGTATCTAATTTTAATAATCTCTATGTACATTTCAGATTATGAAGATTTCATCATAAGTACATATATTAAATATTTAAACATGAATTTGTTGACACAATCTTTGTCTTTCGTAATAATTTTTTGTCGTTATTTATAATATTCTGGAATTTGCTCTTTAATTAATTATAAATTAATATAAGAATATAAAAATGTCATTGAAATTCTATACAATTATAACAAATATCTTTAAATTTTTCAAACATCAATTTTATTTTTTTTACGAATTCTATTTAATTAATCAAATCGTTTGATGGTGTTACTTTTGTACGTCATACAAATCTCGTGATATTAAAAAACAGTTGTTAAAATAATTAACTATAATACTAAACCAATCTTTGTACAATGACATAAAGTAGAATAAAGAAGAAAATTATAAAATAAACAAAATGACAAGAATTAATTTCAGTTGAAATATAAAAATGTATCGATTCAAGAAATTTAAATAATATAATTTTCTTGGAAATAAAAAACGAAACTATATTAAAGTAGAAAACTACATTGAAAGTTACGAAATGCATTAGCATGGTTTTCAATCAAACTTTTTAAATTAGTTTTTTAGTGTTTTCAGTTAGAACTTTCGAATATACTTTATAAAATATAGTAAAAATAAACAAACAAATATTTTCATACATATATATATATATATATATATATATATATATATATATATATATATATATATTTGATTGAAAAATCAGACATATAAAAGGGTTTAAGATTTATAGACAGATGACAAATTTAAAGAGAAACGCATTGAATTTTTGAAATTGAAAAGTTTTTGAAAATGTCTTTATATTAAAATAGATAAAAATATTCCTGCTGCTACTGATATATATATATATATATATATATATATATATATATATATATAGGGTGTTTTTTAAACATGATAAAACTTTAAATTGAATTCCAATTGAAAGTTCTATCTAACCTAAAAACACTCTTTATCACACCTTTATATAGTCATACATACGAGGGTCGTTTGATAAGTATGGTAAATTTATTTATTGTTTAATTTAATTAAATTTTTCAATTTAGTTTTTCTTACTTTTTTACCATACTTATCAAACGACCCTCGTACACATGTATATATAAAAAGTGTTTTGAGGTTAGATAGAATTTTAGACAGGGATTCAATTTAAAATTCCATCACGCTTAAAAAATCCCCTATATAAATGAAATATATTGCATGTTAAAAATATAGATGATAAATTCTACTTCATATATACTTCCTTGTTGTGCTAACTCAAAAATATATTTACCAAAACCATTACAGTAAAATTATGTAGTGGATACATACGAAACGAAATTTGAAATATAATTTTAAAGAGAATACTACTTCATAAACAACGAAATATTATTGAACAACACACAACGATCATAAACATGTTCGTCAAGGATATATAATATATATTCACGAAATAATGCGAACCCAAACGCATATATACACAGACAAAGTCGTCTGTGGTCGGTGTTAATGTTCACACAGACGCACATCGACCATAAACCACAATCAGAAATATATTTATAGGACAGTCGAAGTCTGCTACAGCGATCGGTAACGAACACGGTCTACTCCAGTGAAATGCACGACGACAACAACACGGTGGGTGTTGGACAAACACCTACAAGCAACTTGTAGACAGCGCCGAGAGTGCTGCAAGTAGCTGCTATGTTTTAAAATTACTTCAGAGATGCTTGTCTTAATGATGGCTACTTTTATCTGGTTGTACGTTTCTTTTTTTTAAAAGAACGTTTAAGTGTTATTGATTATAGATGCAGTTACAGTGAAGGTTGCACTAAATCATTTTGAATTGAATTGATTTAAATACAGTAAGATAATTAAATATGAAACTGAAATTATATCAATTTTAAACTATTTTTATATACATTAAAAAACACTCTTTATCATACCTTTATATATACATACACATACATGTACAGTGGCTCAAAATGAAACTCGGACACATACATACTTTAATACAAAATATAGTAAATTATGCTCCATTTTACAGAAAAAAAATATTTTTTTAATGAACTGTTTCTAAGTGTTATTGAAATAATGTGGAAACTTTATTAAAAAAATTGACACAAAATTAATAAAAAAATATAAATAAAAAATATAAATGAAATCCTTGATAAAAATATTTTTTTACTGTTAATGGTTCAAGAGTGTATTGTTTTCGTTATACAAATAATAAAATTTCTTTAAAAAATTATTTAAAATTAATAAAATGGGCAAGTAACGTGCTTAAACCTCTTTGGAGATTAGGCAACAAATAATTAGGCATTTTTAAGGGAGAAAATCAGTTCGTGATGTTGCAAAAATAGTAAATCGAAGTCATTCTACTGTGCACGATGTTATAAAGTGCTTTACAATAAATAATTCTTTACAAAATAAACCTAAAACTAGTACTAATAAAATATTTACTGCATATGAAGAGAGGTGGATTTTACGCCAAGTCAAAAAAATCCAAAATTAAGCGCACTAAAATAAACATCATTGGTAAAACAACATTTAAAAAAGATGCTAACCCACAAAAAAAATATACTACGAAAATGCGGATATCGTGGTAGAATAAAGCATGGGGAAAATCATTGATATCTAAAAAAAATCAAGACAAAAAAAGAGACTTTGCAAAAGCGGACCAAAGTAAAGATATTTCGTTTTGGAAGTGTTTTATTTATGAACAGATCAAAATTTAATGTATTCAGATCCAATGGTCAAACATACGTGTGAAAGAAGATGAACAAAGAGTACAAAGGAAAGAATCTGTGTTTTACTGTAAAGCATGATGACGGCTCGGTCATTGTGTGGGGCTGTATATCCGCAACAGGACCTGTAAATCTCCATATCATTAACGAAATTATGAACCAAAATAAATATTTGGAGATTCTAAAACAAACTTTTAAATAATTACAACAAAATTGGTAATTTATGGTCATTATCACTTCTATCAAGATAACGACACCAAACACAAAGCTTTGAATGTCTGTTTATAGATATTGTACAGTTGTCCACATGTGATGGAAACACCACTAAAGTCACCGTACTTGAATGTCATAGAGCATTTATGGGCTCACTTAGAAGAAAAATTGAAAAATCATCATATTTGTAATAAAAAGGACTTAGAAAAAGCTTTACTAGAAGAATGGAGCAAAATTCCACCAAATTACTGTCAAAAATTAGTTTAGTCACTACCCAATAGGTTAGCAACAGTGCTAAACATTGAAGGTCAACAAACAAATACTAATTTATATTATATAATCATTATTTAATTAGATAAATGCTAAAAAATACAAGTGTCCGAGTTTCGCTTTGAAGTTAATTCGGATGACAATTTTCATTTATATTTTTTTTATTAATTTTGTGTCAATTGTTTTAAGTTTCCACATCATTCGAATAACACTTAGAAACAGTTCATTAAAAAAATATTTTTTTCTGTAAAATGGAGCATTATTTACTATATTTTGTATTTAAGCATGGATGTGTCCGAGTTTCACTTTAAGCCACTGTATATATTTTTTAGGTTAGATAGAACTTTCGGTATAAATTCAATTTAAAGTTCTATCACGCTTAAAAAACATCCTATGAATCAATTATTAACAGTAAAAAATATTTTTTGAACAAAATTGTATACAAAATCTTTTCTATATATAATATAGAGTGTATAATCTTATAACAAATTAATTCTCTCTATATATATTATTGAGGGATAATTCATCGATGTTTATCGTTACACTGATTTTCTCGATCGTCGATTCGTGTCAAGGAGATAATTATTAAAATTGTCAGCTTGATTCAAACGTTCAGTCACGCTATGGACTTTTAAATCAATTAAGTTAAACGTTATGAACAAGTCTGTCTATGTAAAATGATACTCTAACGTTTCCTGTTCTGACAATCTTGATGTTTATTCTTGACATTTCAGATTGAAAATGAATGTTTGACAATTTGTGTCATAAGGTGAAATAGAATGGTATTTTCGTAACTGTCCAACAAGTTGTTTTGTTAGAAAAATTCGTATGAAAATCAATGATCAGACACTATTTTTATTCACGTTGTAAAATCTATCAAGAAAAATAATAATCAGTAGATTCGGTTATTACTTCTTTTAGATTTAAATACATGTATTAATTCTTGTCTGTTTGATATAATTATTCTTATTATTTTTATCATTGAAAATGTTATACAGTTTTTTTCTCTAAAGTCAATTATGGATTTAAATCCATTTTAAAATTGATTTTGATAACAAACTTGTTTATTATATTTCTCTATATATATTGTTTCATTAAAATGAACTTGAACTTATTTATAGAAAAGGAACAAGATTTGGAATTTAATTTTATACGGTATAAATTAAAGATTTGATTTGGTATTATATATATGCAGAGTAAATAGATGGTAGTATATAAATCAACGAATGACATTAATTAAACATTTTTTTGCCTTTATGTGACATAAATGTATTCCGAAATTTTGCATAATAATCATCGCGGTTACTGTTTTAATTATTCACGAGTCAAACACAAAAAAAAAGATCACCAACAACAGGAAGTTCGGACAAGAGCATTTATGTAAATTCCAGTCAACGATCCGATAGAAAACAAGTCGAATTTATTTTAAAAGACGACATTCGAATTCGATACGTTCATGACACAAAAAAAAATAATTAATTCACGATTAAATGTCTACCTGAAAACCAATCTAATTAAAACAAATTAAATAATACCGCGTAGACGGCACGCAGATCGTTTGATATTTACATCAATTAACGGATAATATAATCTATGACGCTTTTATGCAAATCAGCAATGATGGTAATAGCATTATGATTAAAAAATAATTAGCTATGGAAAATGAACCTCTCGTCATAAATTTCACGTTTCACTATACGAATGGGCGTACTTTTGCAATATAACTCACAAAACGTGTGATTTGTGATTTTCATTTCAATTAATTTAATTATATAGTGACAGACATTTGGATATTTCATACATACATATATTACACGGACGACGGTGATCAACGTCATAAATATTTCACATTAAAATAAATATGACGCAATTACGCACTTTTTAAAACTCGATATATATGTGTGTATGTGTAGTTGTATTAGTTGATTAGTTTCAACAATTGATAGTTATTAAATTAAATCAAGTATTTAAATATAAATTCTAATAACATAAAATAAATTGCTCATAAAATCAAAAGAACAAACAAACAAATTGAAAATATTTCAGTAGTACAACTATCAATCGAACTCAAACACATTTCAAACAGTTTATGTCTTATACATCCGGAACAATTCGTACAAATAAGTGAAAATAATATAAAACATGTATTTTATGTTCAATAAATGTTCATCGACACCGGCAATTACTAAATAAGCAAGAATAATGGTTGTTAAAAGACCACCGTCAGTGTTTATACGTTTACGTACTTAATGATTTTAAATAAGTACCTTTATAAAACCATAAACAGTCATGATTACGGTTATTTGTTTCAACGAATAATTCCTAGTAGACGTCTTGTACAAATTTACTATATTTCAATATGTATTAATAATTAAATCTTCTCGATCGGAAATAAAATTATATTTATCGTACATGTTTGTGAATATGAAATTTAAATTATGTTCATGAGTTACTGATTTTTTTTTTTTTTTTGAGATCACGCACGTATAATTTTCTTATCGGATAATATAATTTAATTTAATATCATGCAAGATCTTTTATAACTTTATACCAATGCAAATATTTAATTGCTTTAATTGAGGAATAAAGAAAATTGTTTATTATTAAAGAAAAATATACAGACATTATATCTGTTTATTTCTTTCGAGAAAGAATTTACATGACAGTTATTAATATTTAGAAAAATATTATAAACTTTATTAATAATTATAATTTATTCTACGTTCAAGAAAAACTTTAAATTGCTATAAATGGTTTGTTCTTTTATCAAACTTAAGAACTGATCTAAGAAATTCAAATTGAAATTAATTTTCTATCCATGATATTACTATGAAAACTAATCATTTATCTTGCAATATTTCATTATTTACTGACTCATTCAGTATATCTAAATTTTTATTAAAGTTATATTGAATTATTTTATGTATAAATTTTTACAATAACTTTTATTTGTATACCTTGTATTTATAGTTTCAACCTCATAAATCATCTTCGAGTAAATTAGAATACTGGTATGAATTTAAAACTCAAATTCTAAATTGAAACCAGTATGAATTTACTCGAGAATAAAATCAGTCATAATACAATATACACAAATAAGTGATTCTAAAAACATTTAAAAAAGTTTATTACAACTAAAATTGAAATTTTACATAAAAATTAATTTTTTAGTAAGTAGAATAAAACAATAAACTGATAATTGGTTAACTTTTAATGTTTTAAAAAATTTAATTGGTTTTTAGATTTTCACTTGATCTCAATTTAATTAAAAAGATTGTAAAACAAACACATTTAAGATAATTTTAATAGTTGTACACAAACGAACCATTCAAGTCCATCCTATAAGATTTCTTACAATCGTTTAATAATGCCTGTATAATTCACTTTGTTTACTTTCATTCTCAGTTACATAGAAATGAATGCAATTGACGGAATCGATGTAAATTCAGTACACATAAAATAAATCGGCTATTATAAGATTATTAGTCACGTGTTATAAACAATTAATTAATTACTCTTGACTGTATGTATGTAATAAAATTAAAAAGCAGAGACGTGTTAAATATAGTTGATTGAAATAAATGTATTCGTATTTAATAAAAGATCTAAATTTACAAATTTCAGATATTAATCATATTAATTATTATTTCAGCCTGTACATTTTTTAAACAAATTTAAGGATTCAATCTCAGAATATGCCTCATTTAATCCAAATCTAACTTCACTGATATTTCAAGTTTGAATCTTCCTTTAAATCAAGAAAAATTTCCAAAAATCTATAGGATTTTTTTATAAAGAGAAATTGACTTACTCACCTCTCACAAGCAATCATCATACAATACCATGAATGTTATTTGGTAATTTCACAAATTTATATGAAAAAGTATTTCAATTGTAATAACAATTAAAAATCTTTAAAACAACTTCAAAAATATTTACAAATATGAAAAAATAATTATTTTATTCGATAAATATTTTGCAATAAAATCTCTAAATTGAATATTTTATATATTATAATAAAAATTATTAAAGAAATAAGAATTATTATATAGAATCAAAAGAATAAAACTGAAATAAAAATTCAAGAATGGCATCCGAGTCAGATTTTTTTATAACAACTAAAAAAAGATAGATATTATATTGGATTATAAATACATTTCAAATAAATGATTCATTTTAATTATCAATAATTTAAAAACGACTGCTTGCTTTAACTACAAATTAAAAGGTGAAGAGGTCGATGTGGTTTTTATAAAATAATTCCTGTTCAACTTATTATTTCATGTTTTGTTAATCATGAAGGCGGAGCACGTTTCTACCTGCACCAGAGCTGTGTAGCCGCAAAGTCACAATATTTTTTTCAGAACAATAGCTATATCCCACCTACAATGGCGCCGATGTCGCTAAACAAATATATATCTACATGTGATTAAAACGAGAACGTCTTTTCCGTCCGACTTGGTGAACGTAAACCGCAAACCTTGTACATATAAATAAAGTTGTAGCAAATACAGTTTATAAATAAATTCGGGTTAAACAACAAATATAAATATATAATACGATATGTACCTGCCAGGGAGATATATTATGTTTATGTAGATTCATTGTTATTTTTTTTTTCATATTCGCCTCGAGTAAAATCGTATTTTTGTTGGCAGAAATCTCTGGTACTGTCAGTAGCAATTCTCCGACCGCGTTCATTACAACAATTTTTTTGACACAAATATAATATATATTTTTTAATTCCGGTTGATTTATACATCCCAACTGTTTTATTAGATAGATCATATCGCAACGTTGTAATTATTCTTTTTTAATGAACATCGTTAAAATCACGAGTTAAATAATTTATACGTTGAAATTATTTTTTCGCAGTTCATTTTACAAGCGTATCTTTACAAGACAGTATCAAGTTTTAAATTGTGTGTACATAATTCGTCGCAACAAACGGTCATTGTTCATTATTTTCGAAAATAAAACGGCACGTACACGTTTATGATTAACAATTATGATATGTATACACATGTGCATTACAATATATGATTATTATCTGGAACAGTGTTGTTTTTCGGTCGCACATTTAAATGCAAACGCACGTCAGGTCATTAGGACTAGGTAAACTATATAATTGTATGTAATAATTATGTGAAGTGTAATAATCTGTTATTATGTAAAAACATATGTAATAAATATTTGAAACACTGGACAAAATGAAATTATGGTTTTCATTACAAAAGGTTTTTTATTCATTAAATGTTCATATCAGTTAATAAATATAATATTATTAATAGCTATTTATTTTTTTGATATCAACACAAATGCTATTCAATTACGAGTTTGTAAATTTAATACTTGTGGGAATTATTAAAACATTATAACACATTATTGAAACTGTTCCTATACTTTATTTCATAGGCATATTAAAAACTTATACTTTATTTCATAGGTATATTAAATACATTTTTTTGAGTTACAGAAATATAAATGAAAATTGAAAAAATAAATCGAACTATTGCAAGAAATCAATTAAAAACCAATTTTAAAAAAAAACAATAGTACAGGTTAATTTCGTTTTATTCCACAAGTAATTAAAAACTTTACCAGAATTCTATAATTTGTCTCTATTTTCATTTTGAATATCTAACTATATTTTCAAGATCAATAAATCAATACTATACGAAAAAATATTTTAACTATATTTATGGTATGATATATTTTGAAACATTCTCAAACATGCAATCCAGGTTTATCTCACATATTTCTTTAATTCTACTCTGAGTTTAATAATTGAAACATACAGCAGCCTAATTTATATTTTTTCCCTCACATTGATATATTTATATATAAATTTCTATCTAACCAGATACAAACACCCATCTACTCCTTTCATTCGTGTATCTATTTTATCAAAAAAAATTAAAATATTTTTTGATTCCTTAATTTAAACAATTTTTTACAACTAGATAAATTTACTACTTATTTAATATATATATTTAATTTATATATATTTTTTAAACTAAATTTATTACAAAAACTTTAAATCTATCAAAAAAAAATAATTCTCAACTATTTTAATTATTTACACAAAAAAAAATATGGATGTGTACTAACTAACCAAATCGATAACTCATACGTATTTATCACAATTTATTTTTACAAGAGGTGTATTTTTATTCTAGATGATAATTTTTTCTACATGCAGTTTTTTCAGATTTATAAAATATCATAAACACTTCTACCATAGATAAGATTTTATTTTCTTATCTATATTTTTTATAAATCACAGGTTCATTATTCGATTTTTTAAATCATATGTTGTATTTTTATATTTTAATATCTTTTTAATTTCAATATTCATGTTAAAAATTAAAAAAAAAAACTATCCTGAATTGATTTACACTAAAACCAATTGAGTAGAAAATGGCACTAAATTCAGTCAATATAAGATAACAAAAGATTAAGATCAGAAAATGTAAAAAATACAAAATAAATTAGAAATAGAAATGATCTAAAATATAAAATTGTTAGAAATAAAAATAGAACTGATTTTTTTAATTATGAAAATAATTCTAATATTAAATAATAAAACAGATAATTAAAAAAATGATATGATAATGTCAATAAATCTGGATATAAAAATATTATAAGAGGAAGAAGAATGGTTCAGTAAATAGTTAAATATTTATAAAATGTTATTTAGTAAAAAAAAATAGAAAACAGGAATAATGTAAAAGAATGATTTGGGTTTAGATAAAATATTGTTGGCTAGAGTACTCGTACATAAGACTTTAAAAAAAAAATGTTAATTATATATATGATTCAGTAAAAGATATATTTAAATATATTTTTATATAGATAGATAATTTATTGAATCATGACAGATGATTTGTTAAATAAACGTTTTCAGCAAAACAAATTCCCTACATAATTGAATAAATTGAACAAGAATGAAAATAAACGACCCACTACAATTCAACACAACACCCACTAAGAGCCCGAGTTTACCTATCAACATATTGATGACTATATAGAGACGATGGTTTCACACTGTTCCGGAGCCATAATACTATTTAATATAGGGACGTATCGAATTGAATCAGATATAAAAAAAGTAACTAAAATAAAATAAAACAACTGTTATTATTATTAATACCGACCAATCTCATCTACCATCGAATGTATCGACGATACGCAATTAGCCTCGTTTCTGTTTCGTCAATATGACGATAGGTCGGAGTGTGGGCGGATCGTGCAGAAGCGTATAATTTGCAGACTTGTACGGATTTGCGATGTTAAAATATGCTAGTAGTGTAGGAAGTACATACAAAAAAAAGAAACGTTCGTGAAGATTATTTGGAAACATCCTCCCCTTATGTACAAAAACGTCGAACTGATAGTATGATAAAAAAATTGATGTTTTGTTATACTTTCTATTTATGAACTGCACGCTTTCTTTATAAACATTCTGTTTTTATCATTTTTAGATAACAAAAAGTTTATGAAATTAAATCGATAATTCAGTTTTTGAAAATTGAATTAAACACACACACACACACACACATATATATATATATATATATATATATATATAATCAACCTCTTTCTATCCACTGCTGGATGAAAACCTCTCTTAAAACTTATATGCATATATACATTTATATATACATAAACATGTAGTACTAGAAAACCCATAAACGAAGAACATTCCTGCATCGGATATATTTTTTTTATTTCATACCCCAATTCAATTGATCTATTCGTTACAACCCTTCTTCAAGAACATCATTTCCATAAATTTATTGATTTTATTGGTTCTGTAGGACGACGCGTGAAAGAAATATGATAATGCAATAAAATTTTATATATCAGGATATATTTTTATATACCCATACATATTCAATGTTTATATTTATTTATTAAATTATGTATTCAATTTGTATATATTACTCAGAGTACTTTTAATAATATATATTTGTCTAATATACGACAAAACTTTATTTAAAAAAATCAATAGATTGTATATGATATTTTTGATATTTAAAAAAATATTTTAAACAAATCTAAATATAATTTATTTCATAAATACAATACATTATTTTGTTAATCAAAAAACTATTTTTTACAATTAGTTACAGTCATGTGATTAATGAACTTTTCTATAAAAATCACTCTTCTACAAAAGATTTTTTTAATAAAAATATTCAATAATTATTCATTATATAATTTTGTATAAAATAAATTTTAATATCCATGTATTATTTACAAAGAATTCCTACTCTGACAATCAAAATGACTACTTTTGTATTTTCTACAAAAATAACTACTACTACTAATTAATTACTATATTTCTATTATTTTTTTAAAGAAAAAAATATTGTTCTATATATCACTATTTTATAAAACTAATGTTGATTTTTTAAAAATAAAAAAACATGAACAATTAATAATTACTGAAAACTTCTATAAAATATTGTAGTATAAAACATGAATTTACTTTCTGAGCAATAAATTAGTCACACAATTATAAGTCAATACAGCTAAGTCTTTTTTCATATCATCAACCACCAAAAAGATACGAATTACTGAAATTTATATTTTTTAGCAAATTTAAAATTGAATGTAACTGGGTGTTTATATATAAGCAAATAAATATTCTTTATCTTTTTTAATAAGTAAATGTATTTAATAAATAAATATTGTTGTCCGAATATTGATAAATAAATATATTACAACCTTGAATTAAATTTAGACCTTATTTAAAAAAAATTAAAAATAAATATGTTGTAAATACATATATTCATGTAATAATAAATTAGAATTTTACAACAGCTAGCAAAATCTGTATTTTTAATAAATTTACTGCGAGTTTTCAGTAGGTGTAAGTAACATCAAAACACGAACCGCAAACAACATAAGATAAATTGTTAAACACATCTCGACAACAAGCACAGATTTCTTTAATAAAAATATCTATGATTAAATGAACAAATAGGTATTTCATACGATACGAAACCTGTACTCTACTCTATTATAATTCATCAGTATCGCATTATTAAAAATCTTTGAACTCGCCAAGAATAATCAACTAAATGAATCACATGCACAAAGTTCATAATTCACAGTAAGGCATTAACGATAATGTCATAAATATACCGATGTCTTGCACGTGTGTGGGATTCCGCAACAAGATGCGTATTTGAACACACGTATAGATAGATACGTAGTTACCTTAAGAGTAGAATCCAGAGAGCAGATGTTGGCTGCGGTTAGAACCGCAAGCCAAATGTCATATCTGTATACCTCAAAATAACAATAATAATTTATTATGTTAGGACAGACACAGATGCTCGTTGTATTAAGGCTACGATTTCTTTTTTTTTATTTTATTTTGGTCAGCCGTAATGAACACTTTCATGCTATGATTATCGTTTGATAATTTCTTAAATTGATTTAACATGTATAATTATTTATAACATATGTCTTGTACATTCGTTTATTACACACACATCCGTGAATATTATCAATACTAAAAGGAAATTCACCAGTTAAAACCAGCTATTAATATATAAATAAATAACAGTGTAAATCCGGGAGAAATGACCATTATTTTTTTTGGATATATTTTATTAAATTCAGCAATAAATAACTTCTTATTCAATTTCTTTTTAAAGTTTTCATAACACTTTAGAGAAGTTTAAAATGGAAACATTTTGATATTATTTTTTCTCAAGGAGAATTTCCCCCTGACTTATTTTCAAAATATGATTAAGAAATCACAAAAACTCGATGAAAGTTTTATGAAAAATATAACGAATGATTTTTTTTAATACAACAAAAAATTAAACAATTTCTTTTCTGTATATCCCTATGGATTATATTATATCTGTTATTTTGGTACTACATAGAAACGTGTCTGCTTTTCATTCAGGACCGAATGTGTGTAAGTTTCAAAGCAAGACTTTGAAACAAAGATTTAAGAGATTAAATCCGCGAATTTCCGGAACTTGCTCCGTACATTATGAACGTTTGCTCGTGTATGCATTGCAATATTGAACGTGTGATTATACAATTAACAAACGAGCAAAGTTCTAAAAGCGCCATAACGTTAAGCTACACGGTTTCGAACATCTGAACATTGAAGGAAAAATGTACGTACGTACAAGAAACATCTTAACATTTTGATAAAATGTACATCGTACGAATAAAAGAACAAACTGAAATCGCACACAACAAATTTATATTTATATTAGATCAGTGTGATAAGTCCGTGAGCACTTCTGACAGAAACGCATGTATTAAGTGATGAAAGAGGATCATGAAATGCATATAATAACACGGTATTAGATTAGATAATCGCTACGCATAATATTAAGCCCTGCAATTGAAAGCGACGTCACGTATACGCATTAAGCTGCGTATAAAACATATTTAAATCGTATTCCAAGCATTCATGTTTATCATTCTAGAACGAGATATAAAGACTGATTAATTTATGTCTTCCGTTCGGACGTTAATAATACTGTGTAACGCGAAAAGAAAATACTTTTAATGTACAATATGAAAAGTGAACGTCATTTCCGTGTTTGTTATTCTTTGTTGAGAAGATTGTTGAAAAACAGTAAGGGTCCGTACAGAGAATTCGGTTTCATTTCACTGTACAGGAAGAGATGTTATGTTGACTGATGTCTCTAATCTCAGATAAATAAAATTAGAGTTAGTAACGGAACATAACGGTACATAGATATACAAAAATATTTATGTGGATACAAACACACATATATGAATATATATTCACTTGAATACCAAGCAATTTGTCACTAGTTTAAAAAATTCATCAAAATAAAAATTGAATAAAATTTCTTTCATTAATATAAAATAAGTTAATAGAAAA
The DNA here is from genome assembly GCA_029203775.1 of Neoneuromus ignobilis. Classification (NCBI taxonomy): domain Eukaryota; kingdom Metazoa; phylum Arthropoda; class Insecta; order Megaloptera; family Corydalidae; genus Neoneuromus; species Neoneuromus ignobilis. The sequence goes on along the minus strand of CP092096.1, from coordinate 14,089,066 downwards.
TAATGATTTATTTTCATTGCAAAAGTTTCTCTCTCTATTCTCGATTTTTAAAAATTAAAACAAATTTAAATAATTGATTATAATTATTTATTATATAGGGTGATCTAAATAGAATTGAAGGATTTAAATATATATTTACTTATTTATTATCATTTACTATTTTTTACTATCTTTCTGTCTTTAAATTCAAATAAATAAAAAAATAGATATATATTATATATATATGCATGTATATATTATATATATATGCATGTATATATGCATGTATATGAATTATATTTCGATTGAGTTCGAGATTTAAGCCTGTATTTTTTTATAAAAATATACAACACTATTTTCTCAGACTGAACAAATGTAAATAAGTTCTCAATATTGTATCCAACATTGTAAATAACAAATATTTCGCTTCGAAAAATTGTATACAACTTTTATATTTTTATTGTCAATACAAGTTACATTTCTTGAATATTTTTATCGTGATGTAAGTATAAAGAACACGATGTGTTGATAAATTTCAATTCATGTTGACGTTTGATAAATAGGATATATATATATATATATATATATATATATATATATATATATATATATATATATATAGATGTAAAGTATATTCCATTATTATTTTGTTTTTCTTTTGCAAACTTCGAGAAAAGAGACCATGTTTGTATTGTGAATTATTCTAAAAATATTCTAAACCATTTGAATCGAAATTGATGTTTGCGAACCTGAAGAGAAAATATGAGAAGAGATTTGTATTTTTATTCACACGTCGAAGCAACGTACAGTTAAATATAGCAGAAATTGTTCCTAATGTGATTATTAATATCGTTGTGGGTTTTGAATCTTTTGATTGATTGCATAAAATTCGTTCCATATATTTTTTCAAAACATTTATATATACAAAGCACATACATACTAACTTAAAAATACAAATTTGAATAAAAAAATCGAGATTATAAATGTATAAGATTTTATATAAAGAAATATAGATAAAATTACAAATACAAGAGCGGATTCTCATTCTAACTAAATAGTTTATTAACTGTAATAAAAACATATATGTATTAGAATGTGTAATGATAACAAACGTCGTCAAAATGGTTTAATTGACATTAATTAAAGCCACAACGTAACCATTAAAGCGTAAACAACAGTACACTGAAGTTATACAGCTTATAACGCTTGCTCGGGTACAACGGCTTTGGTTAAATGTCAGTATGCAGAAAAGACCTATTAGACCGAGAACACAAATCGTGCAATATCGGAGAAACACAACAAGTAAACTAATCTGACAGTTGGTGCAATCTTATATGATAAGACAGGAACGTATTTATGTAACGCAATATCGGCCATAATTTCATTAATTATTTTCAAAAAAAATGTTTAAAATTGAAGCAAGGAATTTGTTTATCGATGAATTGTAAATCATGGAATTATATATGAAAACTGTAATTCTGAAACGAAAAAAAATACCTAGCTTAAGATATTAATTAATTATTTTGGAATGTTGAAGAGATGAAAATAGATGTAAAATTTTAAAAATAAAAAAGCAAATAAGTTAATCAATTATTAGAAATGAAATAATAGAAAATAAATAGTTGTATGTTGAAAAAAATAAAACAATTTATCATATATATTCTTATTAAGTCGTATAATTCAATCTTTGGAACAAATTCAAGCATTAATGGATTTAAATCAGTTGAAAAATATATATGTATAATATAGTATCACCATTATGAATATTTTTATCAGTCCATTTTTAAATTTTAAACAGTTAAATAAAAAATTCAAATTCTTGTATTTGTTTTAGATTCCTTTAAACATAAAACGTTTATTCTTGAATTTTCAAACTCACTTATTTTATTACAAGAATATGAAAGATTTTTAAAAGTTTCAAACAATTATTCTTTGAATAAAGTACAACATACAATCATAATTCATACACTTGTAATTCCTCATAAAAAATATATTCCATATGATAATAAATTAAATAACGATTTGATTTACAATTCACATTTGAACAATCTCTGTTATTAAATTGAATGAATATAATACCGCCCTGTATGCATAGAAAACAATACATATACCGTTCATAACACATCATAAAGACCTGGTTGGACCAACCTCTAGACGCCTCGGAGTCGTTCGAGTGTATGACGAAGTTGTGTTGTCGGTTAAATACTGACATTTGACGTCGTTACGAAGAGACATGAAGTAAACGAGTGAGCAAGCATACAGTTTCGCAATAAGCAAAGACATTGAGACTTTAGATACTACAGAAATTGTAAAGGTAATGCCCTCTTATGTGTTTATGAGTGTATATATGTACATCACGTGTGAAAGTATATATATATATATATATATATATATATATATATCTCTATATATATATTATATATATATACATAATGCTTCTCACAACATCCAGTCAACGTATATGTCAAAAACGTTGAGGGTTGAACTGAAGTTACCGCAACACATATCCATCTTTCGTTCAGACATACGACAAAACCATATGCGGTGTGGTTACATGGAAATCATTCGCAGACTTGTATACTTCTATATTTATAGATTGCTACGTGAATGGAAATATTTTATGTATATTATCTTCGTTTATTCCATTTTTTTAAATAATTATTCTCTATAATCATTTTTTCTAATACCAAAGATTTTTTTACAAAATAATTATTTCATCAAAACCATAAAATTTCATTTAAATATTCAATAATTATTATTGATGATTTGTTGTTTCTTAAACACATTTCAAAAAGATGTTATCTTCAAAACACAGATATATAAAATATGTGTAAATTAAATTAACTATAATATAGGTTTTCCAATAAGAATGTCAGAACTTTGAAAGCTGGTGGCAGCCATGTTTGAATTTTTATTTCAAGCTCATTTTGACGTTTCAACTTAGTCAAGTTTGACAAATTATCATGGAACGTTTTATATTTCAATAACGATTAAAAATTGTAAAAATTTTAATAGACTTATTGAAACAGAAGTTTAATGAGTCTATTATTTCACAAAATGGATCCATCAATTGGCCACCAAGATCATGTAATTTAACTCCATTGGATTATTTTTTGTGAGATTATGTGAAATCATTAGTTTATACTGATAAAACACAAACAAAACTATAAAAATTATGTCAATTGAAGTCATGGTGGTCATATGAGTGAAATTGTGTTCCATCATTAATACCATAAAATATGCTTAAAAATAAAAAAGTAATTAATTAAATACTTTTTATTTTATTTCCATTTAAACTTCTGAAGTGTTTATTGGAAAACCCTATACAAACTATATTTTAAATGAATAACCACCAGACCAATCTTTACATTCACAATTTTAATACCCCATCTTTGATACTATTTCTTTTTTGATCTCTTTTTAGTTCTTAGTCGCTATTTTATAATGATTTTTGTCCATTTATTGTTTTTTTCCTTGCTATCGATTTTATTTCTTCTATAGAGTGGCCTTAATGAGAATGAGGGATAATAAAGAAATGTAAATGATAATAAGGCAAGTAAATCATTTAACAATTTTTTAAAAATCAGAAACAGAATAGTACCAATTAAATTATACAAAGGAACAATTTTACTGTCATACAAAATGTAAATTAATCAAAGAGTGGAAAATAATTTCGATTAAAAATTACTTGATTCTTCAAAAGTTTAAGGGTTGAATCATAGATAAATATTCAATAAGTAAAAAACCTTATTTCACTAGAAATTCAAACATGAAATCGAATAATAATTCTATTTCTGATTTTAATTATCAATCTAGTTTCGAATAGAATTCTTTGAAAAGATATAAGATTTTCTTACGACGTCGTGCATATAGTTTTGACTAAAAGAAAAATTCTTTTCGAGTTTCCTTCAGCTCGTCATCACTTATGAATGAATGAATGAATGACGAACAAAAATAAAAGATTTTATCGTGCATACATATGATCCGTCATACGCTACCAAACAAACTCGACACAATCGTACTACAAAAATATTATAAATGATTCGTTTCTTTTGTTGAAGAAGTCTACAAATCATTTATATAACAATATTACATTTATTTCAGAGCTTTATAATCATTCTAATTTTTTCTTTTCGTTCTTTTTTCGAAATTATATCTCGATTTAATTCAACAATTCTTACAAAACAGTCGTAGGTTTTTTTTAAAAAAAAATAAATTCATACATATTTTTTGTAAATGTATTTCTTAATTTAATAACTGAAAAAAGAAAAATGTTTGATGTATTTTTTCAAAATATATAAAATTCAATAACACTCTTGAAATAGTTCTATTTGATTAAGATAATATTTATATATTTTTAAATAGATTTGGAAGTATTGATGATTTTTATTGATACAAATAAATAAATGTAAATACGAATTAATGTCATAAATAAATCGAATAAAGTAAATACACAATTTTATCTTATTTGAACATTTATATAATTCAAGTAAACTAGAAAATACTGTTTGATTTTCGAACGTGTACTTTCAAATACATATTTATGCTGAGCACATAATACCAAATCGTATAAACGAGTAATACACACACACATATATGTACAACAATTACAAGAGGCACAATTTGACAAATTGTTGAAAACTTCGTATTTCTCTAATTACAATGAAATTACAGCTGAAACTGAATTTTCTTTCGTTTGAACCGAAACGACGGTGTATTGTGAAAGCAAAACGAATACAGCATTTCCATTTCTATGTTTTACTTATCAAAGTTCCATAATGTTTGAGTCGAGTCGAGTGAAGAACAATCAAAGCTCTGTAAACAGAGCAAATCGTCTAGAGTCGTTCCGTCCTGCCAGTCTGTCTAGTGTTGTCGTTTGATTTCGCGTCTGAATGCACTCTCGTGAATGCATAGCGCCGTTTATATTTTCTACCGTATATTTTCTCTAATATTTTCAACTTTTTTTATTGTATTTAACAATGAGCGTCTGTTATTTTACAATAAAATAACACGAATGTACATATGACGTTTAAACTTTATACTAATTTAATTGTATTTGGCAACAGACGAAATATACATACAAAAGTCATACACACACACATATGGATATATATATATATATATATATATATCAACTACAAAATTATTAAAAATATTTTTTTTAATATTTAATAAATTTCATTCAGCAAGTATTAAATATCAGATAAATTAAAACAATGTGAAAATAAAAAAATAATAAAACAAATTTAAAAAATAAACCAAGTTAGGTGTACATTTTTTTCTATCATAAATTTTTTTGAACTATTTGAGGACAATTATTTATTTATAAAAAATTAAAATTGAGTACACTGAATCCAAAAATGAACCAAAAACTTTTAACAACCTATCAAAGCATGGAAAAAATGTTAAGAATTTCTAAGGGTGACTGGAAAATCTATAAATTGATACCAGAACAGACAAGAGTAATTGATATAGGATGACCAAAATGCGATTGAGGGATTTAGACATACATTTACTTGTTTACATTTCTTTATTATCCCTCATTCTGATTAAGATTACTCTATAGAAGAAATAAAATCGATAACAAGAAAAAAAACAATAAATGGACAAAAATCATTACAAAATAGCGACTAAGAACTAAAAAGAGATCAAAAAAGAAATAGTATCAAAGATGAGGTATTAAAATGATGAAGTATTGTGAATGTGAAGATTGTATGAAATTAAACGTGGACTGGCAACAATGGAAGAATCTTGAAAAAACATCTAAGAACAGCTAGTCATATTCTAAAAAAAAATTTTCCAGAAATGGACTGATATCCAGCAGTGTATGACAATAAGTATACAAAAATATACATTATTTGATTTTTGATTTTTAAGAAATTATATACCATACGTCATTCTTTAAAAATCAAATAATGATTCTTTTTATTACACAAATAAAAATTCATAAATACATTCTAGTGTTTTAATAAATGATTTATTCGAATAAAAATATGTCTAATGTATGATGATTGTATTCAATTTTATTCTATATATTATTTTTTATAAGCAGAATGATTTTTCTTAAATTTTTTTATTTGGAAAACATGTTCAAGTATCCGAAATCGAATTTGTCAAGAACACTAAAATAACAGAAAAAGCTAATCTTATTTATAACAAAGTATATAAATATATATAATAAGAATAAAGAATTGTATCGAGCAAAGAGCACGTACTTTTGATTTACGGTTCAGAGCGTATCTGAAATCGTTACCGATTAACTTTTATTTTAATAATAAAAAAACGAGCTGAAAAAACAGCATCGTTTAAAACGCTTTCCTCAATCGTACACATACTGAAAACATTGCGGCGAACACGTTCGCCGTCGACGCAAGGCGTTACTGAAAGGGGTTTCTTGTTTCTGAACGCCGTTCGCTGTTTTATCTCGGCGGATCGGATTACGAGACCGAGACTAGAAACGGTAGAAATGTTATTTTCCGCGAGATTATGAACGAAATCATTGCGTTCGCCGTCGCTTGTTTGCTATATAAAAGGGGCGGTGATAAGAATTTACTGTTCCGGATTAAAATAGAAATATTGCAGAGTCGACAGTACGTTGTGTACTAAATACGATGACAAAATAAAGGGGTACGGGTATTTATATATTTATGAAGTATTGTTAAGCGACGGTTTTCTTACCGTATATATAAATACGAGAAAGTTAACTCGAACGAAAGCAGATGTCTTAAGAGAATTAACTCTCACCTTTGAACGTAAAGGTCTTGCATGAACATTTTATTTAATTACTTTATGATTTTAGCATTCGTACAAACAATACTGAACACTTTAATGTTATTCATACTTTTATACTCAATCTAATTTAATCTAATTTATTTTTAATGACTCAGACAGTATTACCACTAATTAATTACAAAATACTAAAGAAAAACATTCATTCAGTAGAGAATAATTTTATTCAACAGTCTTATATCATCTTTATATAGGTGATTTAATGACACAAATTTATAATTAACAACCAATTATTATTAAATATATTTAAAGTTATAATACGATTAATTTAGAAAAGTAAATGAAGATATAAATATACTTTGAAAAATAAAATTATAATACTGCATATTAAAGAAACATCATTTAAATTTAACTCTTTGAAGTAAATGACAAACTCAGGTACTTTTAAAAAACATATTAATATTTTATCTTACATAGTAATGAATAAAATTAATTACCTCATTCCATAAGATTTGAAAAAGGACGAGTATTATTTAAAAGAAAAATATCTTATTAATGATTTATTTATACAAAAATAATTCTAATTAAGTACTGTGTTTTTGCAAAAAAAAAAAACTATTATTCATAGATTACAAAGTTTTATTAAAACCTTGACTATTTTTTATCGGTTATTCTTTGTTAGTTATTTTTATTTCGATATCAATTCCAGTCCATAGAGAAATAAAATAATCTAAAAATTGAAAACTTCTTTCACATGTACAATAATAGTACCAGTATTAGTACTGGTATAATAATAGTACCAGTATTAGAATGGATAATGACTATAAAATATTTTAACAAAATTTTAAGAGGTTAAGGTAATGATTTCTTATTGGAATAAATAAAGTACTCGAAGTTAAACTATATTATATATAATAAAAAATGTAATTTTATAACAAAAAATACTTAATATCTCTTCTACTATTTAAAAAATAAATCTATCAAACTATCTATAAAAGAGTCAATAAAATAATTTAAAATAATTATAAGGAACAAATGCATTAGATACATTTTTAACAGAAATATTATAAATTATTAAATTATGAATCGTCGAATAAATATATATGTATTTAAAGATAAAAATAAACATTTAGTGAAATCTTAAATAGAGATAAAAAATATATAAATGTAATATTCATGTTTTGCAAACAAACATTGCTTTATTTAATGTTTGATATTTATACAAAACTAATTAATCATGAAATATATATTTTTTAATTTTGTCATACTAAACTACTAACCAATTAAATATTGACAATAAATAAAACATTTTAGATTATTTTTTAACTTTGTTAGATATTAGATTTATCAAATTTCACAAAAACGATACAACTAAGAATTACTTGATTTCTAAGAAAAAATATTCTGTAATTTTATTAAAACATACAAGTAAAGATATCAATTTATTTAAATAAAATAAACTACATTTATATATGCGTATGTATGTATATACATATAAACAGTGAGTCAAAATGAAACTCATACAGAGTTATGTTTTCAATAATTTTACATATATATTTCAATATAATAACAATTTTCTTTATTTCTCTTGGTTAAGTTCTTTATTAAAGTTATTTTTATTATATTTGAAAATTTCAATCGTAAATTAATACTTTTACTCTAGAAAAAGTAACCATTTCTGAAAAATGAACAAAAAATACATCAAAATGAAATTCATACAACTAACTAATCTCTTTTGAAAACTGCTGTATTAAGAAAATATACTCTTCAAATATGTGTTTGGCCACTTCGGTTACAAAAAAAACCTGTTGTTAAGTCATTTGTAGTCATTTTGTAAAAAATATAAGTTGGATTTTCACTTTGAGTAGACAAAGGGAATAATCATCGACGAAAGAGCGAATGCTAATGATTTTTCATTACAAAAATGGAAAAACTCTACGGGAAATTAGGAAAATAGTTAATAGAAGCCACGTTACAGTGCAATCTGTAATAAAAAGATTTAAAAACAGTCAAAGTGTTGACAATAAAGTCAAAAAGAGTCTCCGCAAGATTTTTAATGACAATAACGAGCGTTAGATTCTACAAAAAATTAAAGAAAATTCGAAAATTAGCGCACTCAAATTGACTTTAGAAGTTAAAAAGTATTTAAATAAAAAATCAAGCCCCCAAACAATTCGCAATATACTAAATAAAAATGGGTTTCATGCTCATATTACTAGGAAGAAACCTTTCATAAATCTAGCTAATCGCAACAAAAGGTTAATCTTCGTTCAGAAACATGTTAATAAGAGTTTTAATTATTGGAAAAATGTTTTATTTACGGACGAAAGCAAATATAATTTATTTGGATCCAATGGGAGAATTAATGTATGGCAGAAACCAAATACAGAAATGTCTTTAAAACACTTACGTCCTACAATCAAACATGGGAGCGGTCATGTTATAGTATGGGGGTGTATGTCTGCGATAGGGGTTGGAAATTTAATTTTATAGATGGCATTATGAATCAAAATGTTTATATTGATCTATTAAGAAAAAAATTAAAAGCCAAACTTCACAAACTTGGAATTTTACAAACATTTAATTTTTATCAGGACAACTACCCCAAGCACAAAGCTTATAAAACACGTAGTTGGTTGTTATATAACTGCCCCAAAGTACTGGAAACACCATCATAATCACCTGATATAAATGTGATTGAAAATCTATTAAATCACTTAGAAGTTGCCATTAGAACACACATTATTAGTAATAAAAATGATTTAAAAAAGGAATGTTAAAAGAATGGAAAAAATGATCTAGCTTATTGTGAAAAATTAGTTGAATCCATCCTGAATCGTTTAGAGGCTATAAAAATTAATAAAGGCTACTCTACTAAGTACTAAAATAATTCAATCCATTGTCAATTTTAATTTAATAAATAATTTGTTAGTTGTATGAGTTTCATTTTGATGTGTTTTTGAATGATTTTTCAGAATTCGTACTTTTTTTGGTCTTTCGGTATTATTTTATGATTTATTTATATTTATATGATAAAAATATCCTTAATAAACAATTTAAGTTAAATTAAAATGGATTTTTTTTATTTAAAAATTTATATACAAAAATTTATTGAACATAATACTGTATGAGTTTCATTTTGACTCACTGTATATATATATATATATATATATATATATATATATATATATATATATATATATATATATATATATATAAAATGAATTAACAAAGAATATAAATATATTCAATGATTAGACTATTTCATAAAACATAATTAAATCGTTAAATATATCTCTTGCTCAATCACCACTGACTGTAAAATCTTACATTTCAATATCAAATGTAAATATGTTGTCTATCAAACAATAATTGTATACTCTGTGCATACAAAAGCCATTCGGTAATACGATGATTAATTAAAATCAAGTCAAATACAAGACCGAGATCATTTGAGAAGTCAACTTAACGTAGCTAATTATCAAGTAAATAATAAATACGACATGAGATCAATCGTCGTTTTCATTTCAAGTTTTCATGTATACGAAACCACTGACACTAAACATCGAAGGTGTTTGTAGTATTTGCTACGACTCTTGTTTCTAACAATCTCTTGCGCAAATTCACGCTTCACGGCATGTTTTGCTAATAAGCGAAACTCAAAAAACATGTATACACATACACGACAGATCACAGAGAAAATGAGAAAAGCAGAGTGTTCCTGGAAAAGGCATAGGCAGGGTCGAATGATATGATCTTATTTAACCTCTAGAGAATTTATATATGTATTAACTTTTACATATACATATAAATGAATGAATATATATACTAATTTAAATAAATACACACATACACATTCTACATAAATATTCATTTGTATATGTATGTGGTGTACATTTATTTATGTGGCTGTTGTACTGACAAGAACGTTTTTCTAAATTTCATCCGATATCAACATTTTACATAATTAAACATTAAAAATTAAATAAAGTACTCTCGACTGTCGTGAACTTTATATATTGAAACGACGACCGTCACAGGTCGTCTTACACAAGCATTCAATTTATATCCAAAGATTAAATCTAAACAGTACACGGTTGTATGTGAGGACATCGGCACCGCTGTCATTATTTACATCGCCTAATTATTTCTGAAAGGACGCTCGTTCGTTTACCGACACGGTAACCGCCACGTAATGATTTCTGTCAAACACCGGACATTTAATTACGAGACCTGGCGAACGACGAACGGTTGTGGCACTGTTGATATGGACGAGAGACGTGAAGAGATCACAGGTACGCTGTACGCTTTGACGCGCACGTGTCCATGTGTGTGTATGTGTGATTGTGTTTGCATGTGCGATTTGCTTAAATAGGCCTGATTATTATTTTAACATAGGGGAAAAGAGATTGTACATATTTTAACGATTTGTTACATCGAGATAATTCGCCCTAAATTCAGATATTATTTCCATTTTATGTATTAACATGTTTCATTAAATAGTCGAATATCAAAAATTATATTTCAAATATCTTTCATAAACAACAATATATATATATATATATATATATATATATATATATATATATATATATATATATAGATTTTCCAATAAAAATGTTAGAACTTTAACAGGTGATAGCAGCCATGTTTGATTTTTTTAAAACTCATTTTGACATTCCAACTCAGTATAGTTTAGCAAATTATCATGGAACGTTGAACACTTCAAAGTTTAGAAATTATAAAAACTTCAATAGACTTATTGAAACGAAAGTTTTATGAATCCATTATTTCACGAAATGGACCTATCAATTGGTCATCAAGATCATGTGATCTAACTCAATTGGATTATTTTCTGTGGGTTTATATGAAATCATTGATTTATGTTGATGAACCATAAAGAAGCATTAAAAATAAACATCAAACGTGTAAAATTCATGAAATTGGACCATAATTATGTGAAAGGGTGACCAGCAATTGTACTGAGTGAAATTGTGTTCCATTATTAATGCCATAGAATATGATTTAAAATAAAAAGATAAATAACTAATTAATTAAATATATTTTGTTTTAATTCCATTTAAATTTCAGAAACTCTATTGGAAAACTCTATATATGGTACAGAAAAAAGAAAAAGGCAACGAAATAGAAAGTTTTTTTCATCAAATACACACACATCAAAGGTCTATAAAAATTTTATATAAACATTGAAATACAGTAATACCTTGCATAGTACGGTTTCGATTAGTACGATTTCACTATAGTCCGATTTGAAATTTCCCAAAAAAAATTTTTTTACTTGAAAAAATCCTACTAAAAAGTTTTTCTTGAAAAAAATTCCAAAAAATTAATATATAAAATTATTTTTATACGCAAATTTTCAAGTTTTCCCCTTTATTATGAAAACATAATAAAAAAGAAAACCGAAATCGTATATGCACAACGCATGCACAGTTCTAATTTTGTGGTATTTTTTCTTTTTCTATTAGTTTTCGATTTGCAACTCTAGAATGAAGTCGATTTTTTGATAATTAAATTTTAATAACCCATTTGAAAATGAATTTAAAATATATTTAAAATGAATGTATAAACCCCTGATTTTATTTTGTTGATACATACAAACATTTCAATATATTACCCTCGTTTTATTTACTGAAAAACAGGAAAAAAATTGTTTGGAACTAATTAACGTTTTTTGTATTTAGTTAATGTTTCGATTAGTCCGGCAAATCAGTGAAACCGATTAGCCGCACTATGCGAGGTATTCCTGTAATTTCAAATTGAAAATGAGTGTACAAAATAAAATACAATTTGTTGAAAATGTATGAAACGAGGACAATATTTAATCTTTTTTTATTAGTACTAGTTATTTAAATAATTACAAATTGTGGCAAAAATGGCCTGGAGATTATTCTATATATTTACAAAGAAATAATAGATCAGCGATTAATATTAAAATGGTTAACAGACAATACGTCCATTAAGTGTGTCCATTTATCTAACAATCTGACTAAAATCGAACCCATAATTTCTAATCGAACATCCGTTCTCTCACCAATAATTAAAAATCAATAAACACAGTCGTAAACAATTTCACCTCGAGCGAACACATCTCGAATTTGTGGCCGATGGTATATTTCAAGTCGACGAATTTTTATTACGCCACAAGACATGAATTTCATTAATGGAACTACATGTTAAAAATCATTTTACAAATTTGTAATAAAATAAATTATATAGTTGACTGTTTCCTGAGGTGAAAGCATGTCTCATAAAGTATTTATTACCGATGCGGCAAATTTTCGTTGAAAGATTGTACAACATATAAACAGACTCATGAATATTAAACAAAGAATTTTAATAACCGACTAATTTTTTTACGTTCCGTCAATACAGATAGTTTGTTTACTTTTCTGTTACACCTGTTAATGATAGATTTTGTTTGAAGAATTTTTTTTAAGTGCTAGATAAATATGTTTGTCACATTGTACACATATATTAGTTTATAATATTTAAATATTTTTTATGGGACACATAACAGAATCATTAGTAGCTCTTTTATTCTATTTACCGTGTATAATTACAGTCTAATGTATGTTTGTTTTCATCATAGTTTCTTTTTATAAAAACAGTAAAAAATTATAATAAAATTGTATTTTAATAGAAGAGTTACTTGAATTTTTTATGGAGAAGAAAAAATATTTTTCAAAAATAATATCACACGTCCATCTACAAATTTATTAACACGAGTACAAAAAAGAGATATAATATTATCGATTTCGTGCAAAAATATACACGCTAGGCATTTCTTGCGTTCATCCCGAAGTCTTACAAATCCATAAAAAAAACCTGTATATTAGTAATTATGAAGTATTATAACTGTGGGTCCCTCGTTAATCTAGCACACGACGTGTCGAGCAAAACCACCATGAAGTGACGAGAAGGCACTTCTAATTACATTTGACCGAGCCACGCATCAAATTAAGCTTATAATTAGGTGTCATACGCGACATAATAATGTAATGGGTGGGGTTCTTGTTGTGTTCTTGCTGTAGTGTCTTTGACTGCTCCCTTTTGAACGTGCATCGTTGTTAACACAAGCCCATTCGTATTTCAGACGAACGTACATTTACGTTACGCTTATAATTATCTTATTAAATGTAATTTTTTATCTAATAATTTAATAAATTCGTTTAATTTGCATTTTATACATTTTAATATTATGTGAAACGCGTTCGTTTCGTCATGTGAAGTCTTTTAGAACTTGATGAAGAACTTCTTATAAATGATAATTAACTAGTATAAAATATTCATGTAAACGTTTAAGATATAGTTTTTTTTCACCATTCAAAACATGTGTCTGATAAAAAATTACAAATGAGATTCAGTTTCCTAATAAAAAAAACTGTACTTAACTCACATTAAATAAATAAGATTTTTAAACTACACTATTTTAATATATTAGAATTAAAATAAATACTTTTTAACATTATAAAAGAAAAAACAACAACTATGAATTTCGTAACATAAATGATTTATAAAATACTGAAAAAAATGTTTTTTTCCAAAAAAAAAAAAACTGTATAACATACATTCTTATACATTTGATAATTAATTATCTACAAATTTATTATTTTATTCCTGCGTGTTTGAAGATAATAAACTAATCACATTTCTGATAAATTTATGTATAAACGATGAAGAGATAATAATTGTATTTAACGAACGAAACGTATTTAAGAAAAAGAATATTTTCGATATAAGTAATGTCTCTTATTATGAAATGCGTGGAAATGAATACGAAACCAACAGCTGTTGAGACTAATTTACCGTGTAACTCGCATGTATAAAGACCATAAAAGTGTTGGAAAAATATTTAAATTTAATGGTATTACAGAAAATACAGACATGTTTGTGTTTAATTATTGTATTTTGGACGTAATTGATATTATTTTTAAAGACAGTAATTACTTTTTAGTCTATTTTATAAGCTGTTATTACTTTTTATTTATCTATATAATACACACATACCTGTATATAACAAATATATTTAGAAAAATATTATTTTATATATTACTAATAATGAAAAACATACAAAATACTTGCAAGAAAGTAAAGTTATTATTTTTTTAAAAAATTGAAAATATTAAACAGTTATTATTTTAAATTTTACAATCAGAATAAATTTTTGAAAAAAAAAATGGTTAAAAAAATATAAAGTCGTGCTATTTCATTGAGACACATCCTGTTATTATCTCTAATATCTTTATCCATTTACACTTGATTTCTACGACTATAATTCAATAAAAAAGGCACAAAATTAATAAAAAAAATCGTACGACGTACCCGCTCTACATTAACCATTAAACAATGTTATAATGAAGAGTTTTGAGATCACTGATTATAGCCCATTCAGTATAAATCGCTCGAAGGCATAGATGTAGGTAGATATCAATTTACAATAATTTATTATTTTATAATAAGGCGAACACATCAGGAAGGATATATAAATGTACATTAAAAAAAATACACGGTACCTACTACGTTCATCACATTCTGAAAACCAAAAATACCTGTTTAAGTATTAATAAGAAATAAAAATATATATCTATACGTACGATGCGACGTGTTATTAATAATTTTATGGTAATTATACACTTTGATATATATCTTAGTCATGTTGTGATAAACTATGTGTCAGAGTAAAATCGTAGGAAATGTAAAGAAAGATGGACTGTTATGAGTTTTTTTTTGAATGTGATAGAATGTATGTACATATATATTCTTTTATTAATGTGAATATATCGATTTAATCATTTAACACACATATGAATACATACATTCACATACACACTATTTATATAATCATATCTGGTTATTTGAATAAAATATTTTGTTTACTTATTTTTATAAACAAATAAGATATAACCCTGATAAATTTCAAGGTCTGAAATATACACTTGTTATTTATTTATTTTAATCATTTTAATTCAAATATTATTGATATATTGCATATTGAAAAATAATTACATGTATTAATTAACAAATCAGTTGTCTTTTTAATGAACCAAACAATTATAGATTTAAATATAAAATAAATGTGTTACAAAATCCAATTAAATTAATTATTAATATAAAATATCTAATATTCAGACAAAATATAATAATTTAATTTGTCGTATTTTATTATTTACTATTTTATATTTGAATATGAGAATCGAACGTAACATTTTTCACACCAACACAAGAAAAAGTATTTCGTAAATATAATATAAAGCTTATTATGAAAGAGATTTTTTTACAAAAGAGACGAGAAATTAAAAATTATTCGAATATATATATGTGTATAGAATACGGTAATAAAAATTCACGAGGCTGTCACAAATACGTATCACAAAAGTGTTAACAAATAAGATATTAACGCCAAATCAAATAACGATTTCGCAGATCAAATTAACAGCTTTACAATGGCGACACTAATATAAATTCAATATCAAATTTAACGCGCGCATGTTCAAAACGAAGCGTCGTACACAATGAATGGATTATTTTTAATCTCATTTAACATTCATTGGATTTATTCCTTAAAAGCAAATAATGGATGAAGAACGTTTCTACTTCGACCCTTTCGTCGACATACAGTTTGACATTGAACATAAAGCTGAAACAATCGTTTCATGTAACAATAAATACGAACGGGGTTACCGTTTAAAATATTATTCGTACGAGTAGAGAATGGATTACATGTATTGGCCAGATTTGCATCAACGCCCTTAAATATAATAGAAATTTCATATAAACTACATTGATATACAATAGATTTAAGTATCGATGTGAGGGAAAAAAAGTCAATTCTATGATTTTTTTAATATTGTCATCTCTCTCTCTCTCTCTCTCTCTCTCTATATATATATATATATATATATATTCATGTTTAAGAGATTTGTAAAAAAATAAGATAAATATTTAGAGGACCATTGTATAAGATATGGAAAATTATATAAAATGATAATGACTAATGGCTATAAATTAAATTGAAAATCATTTAGAAGGATTATAAAGAACAAAATACTATTGAGTCTGAAACAAAAAGAATATACTATTTGCTTGTACTTAATAATCAAAAATTAAGATATTGAATGCAAAAATGAAACAAATATTTGTGGAAATACAAATAAGCATGAAAAGAATAAAAGTAGAAAAATTTTAAAAAGAAAAACAAGAATAGTCAGTAAAATGGATATGGACAGGGTATATAGCAAGAAGAGAAGATAATAGGTTGACAAAGATCATTATAGAATAGAGACTAGAAGAATAAAATGAATTTTTTAAAAAAAAACTCATCAATGATTGAAAGTAAAAGTAAGAGTGGGAAAAGATAGTAAGAAAACAGAACAACAATATGTCTTGAAGACGTTTAGGAAAACTAGTAACATTTGAGGATGTTTTTGTCCAGCAATGGACTGATATATGCTTTAATGAAGATGGTAAAAAGAAGAAAAATAGAAGAAGTTAAAAACTGTGTATAAAACAACTCATTGAGATGAAAAAAGAACAGTACTCATTGAGAACAGAAGAATACAAATTGGATGATGTCAATTTGAACGAAATGCTTGAATAATGAATTCAAATATTCCTTTACAAAGAAAATAGTCAATTAATACATCCTATCTGTTCTCATTTATGGTAATGAAACATAGGCCGCCTTCATTTCCAGAATAATTCAACGATTATAAACAACATATAGAAACATGAAAAGATGCATATTAATAATAATACGAATAGATAAGAAGAGAAACATGTGAAATCAAAATAATTTTACTTATACAAGAGGGGAAAAACTGAAAGAAAATGGGTTGGTTACATAGGAAAATATAGGAAGGATTGATTGAAAATCCATAATTTCTCTTCTCCATCGATGTTTCTCTTGTTCATAGAGATATTAAAAGACCCAAATAGTATGTATAGATAAGAAAGAAACATGAGGAAAATTTTATTAGTGTGAAATAGAAGAACAAGTATTGAAACACTGGAAATGAACAATCTTGCAACAGGATTTAAAACAGCAGTGGAGAGAAAGAGATTGATGATGATGTGTGTATATTCATTAAATAATTATTTATATGTATTTGTTATTATTAATAATTTTATTCAAAATATTAAAAAACTGTTCATAAACTTGATAATTATGCATTATATCCTGAATAATTAATACCATGTATTAATAACATTAAAAACATATTTCTTAATATAAGATGACTTTCACTTTAAACACTTAATTTTTGTATAATAAAACAAACACTCGAACTTTACATATAATCATGTTGAAAATATATTAATTAATAATCAAAATTAAACGTCGTATATCCTTTTACTTAGAAACAAAGAAAATTAATTGGATATTAATTAAAAGTTAGTCAGAACGTCGTATCCATGAGAGTTTTGTCGAACAGAGAAGAACGTATGCAAAACTTCAGGGATCGATTTCAAAAGGACGGGAAATTATGGTCGTCCTCACTTATTTATGAGCTGTTCAGTACCAAACGTATAATTACATAGCATCGTCTAATTAGCAATGGATAGTATGACACAGGAACGTTCGTTACGACGATCGATTCTTTGCTTATGAATAGGATATAAATTATTTACGTACGTTTTAATGACGATATTGTCGGGTTTTTTCCCAAAGACTAAATGTCTATATATCATATATTCGTTATAAATAAAAATTGAAAATTACACACTTGGTCGTTTGAAATATTAATTATTTTCTACGAAAAAGCTCAGATAATAATATATTAATAAAAGAAAATAATTACAAATCAAACATTATTTCTGTTCTAAAAAAAAAAACGAGACGAAAAACTGTATAATTATTAACTAATAATCAAACAATGTAAATAAATATCAATTAAAACAAATTAACATAAATAAACACTGTAATAAAATGTAAAATGTGTAGGATGTTGATTTTTTCAAAAATTACTCAATAAATATCAATCGCACCTTAAAATCATACAACGCAATTAATGAATCTTTAAAATGTTCATTAAAAATTTAAATGTTTATACAGCATTCATTATTTAATTGGAATCGAATAAAATATTTCTTCTATACAAATTAATTATTTTTTTTTGTTATAAAAATTATTAATTTATTAAATTGATTATCGATTTTGTATTATTAGAAATTTTATTTGGTTAACAAAAATATTATTATTTCCAATTATCTCATTATAAAAACTTATCAAATTATTATTTTATACATACACACATATTTCACTGATACATGGGAATTAATTCAAAATTAAATTCATAAGATTTCATAATCATTCCAAATGTATATAAACAAATCAAAACTCGACATTTTAATTAAAACGACATGCACAGAAAGCTAATTAAAATCCATGGACAAATGGAAAAAAGTTAGGTGAAAATATGTTAAACGTCAATATCATAATTACGTGTTGTATACAAGCATTCGGCAACAAATAACGTACTGAGTTCACGTATCGATCAAGAAAATTAATTAGCGAATTTAATACATTGCGTATGAATGAACGTTTGATGTTATCTCTGTGACTGATAATATGAAGTCCATGAAAAACAAACGATCCGTATTGCAGTTCATGCATAAACACTAAACGCCTCCGAAAATAACTGGAGCTAATTCGGAAATATGTCTTTGAAGTTTATGCCTTCGAAGTATGTATTGTCGTCGTACTATTTTACAATTTCAACATCTAAATACACACACACTTTTATATATAATAGTGTTAATCTATTATTCATTTCCTATATCTACTAGACTGAACTGAATTACAACATTGATTCTTTGAACATTTACCGGAAGTCGGTTCATCAAAAAGTGTTTTAAAAATACGATATAAAATACTTTATTTATTTAAAAACTGTTATTAAGTCAGATATCTGCTAATAATTTATAAACTATTGGTCTAAAATTTTATAATCCTATAAAATTTATTTGATCGTTTTTTAAATATTCATTGAAATATAAAACGAGTATTTATTCGTTTAAATATATATGAATAATTAATTTATGAGGTAAAATAAAAAAAATCTATATGTATGTGTGTGTATATATAAATATATATATATATGTGTGTGTGTGTATGTGCGTGTGTATTTATAAAAATATTACGAAAACTCATTAAGACAAATTTTATAAATATTATAAGAATAAACCTTGCACATAAACATTTGCTATTGTATTGTAAGCTCATTGAAAACCAAAGCATTTAAATGTAAAAGAATAAACCTATTAATAGACTCATAAAAATGTACATTAAAAATATAAGCTAATAAACATTTATTACATTAATTTTCATATACTAATAGAATTATGTATTATTAGTACAACTAATAATGTATAATATTTACAAAAAAGATCTAAAATGTAAATTAAAAAACATTTATTATATTATTCATTCATGAATGTCTCTCTCTCTCGCACACACACACACACACACACACACACACACACACACACACATATATATATATATATATATATATATATATATATATATACAGGATGTCTCATCAGAAGCACACATTCATCATTGCTTAAAAAAAATTCAATTTAAAAATTAAGCTGTGCGCTCCTGATGGACCACCTATATATATTAAACTATGAAGAAAAAAAGAATAACTGATATAATAGAACAATGGGCAGGTCACATAATAAGAAGAGAATACAATAGATAAACAAAAATAAATATGAAATGGAGAATAAGAACAAAAAGAAACCTTATCAAAGATAGAAAGATGAATTTAAAATATAGTAGAGATAAAAGTTAATATAATAATGTGTGTGTCTATGAATTAATCAGTTGCCCTGGCAATTAATTAACATGCACGCGTGGCAAATCCGTCCAAAGCAATTCGCAGCGAATTGGTATTTGAAATCATTTTTTTATAAAGTTTTAGACACACACACACACATTAACACGTTATAGTAAAACTCTTAAATTGATTAACAAATTTATTAATAATTTTTGAAAAGGAGTATTTCTTGGGTTTTTGTACGCTTGTTATTTTACCGAATAAAATAGAAGTATTAAAAAATTCCATATCCATTAGATAAAAAAATATTTTTCTGTAACTTTTTGCAAATTTTCTCATTAAAGAAAAAGATGATAAATAGCTATCTTGCAGGTCTACTCTACCCATACCATCATTGTAATCTAAAACTATATTAGGTTTTGTAATGTTTCCATTTTGGTCTGTATAATTTCTACATTTTTCTTTTTTGTTACAATCATTTCTGCTTTGGAATGTTTTGAAGAAAATAAATATATGTCTTTTTTGTCCTTCCATTTTACAGCTAAGATACCATTGTAAAATCTTAAAAGAACTTAAAATGTTTTTAATTTTGTCGCTGCAAGATCTTTTAGCATATTCTTTCTATTACATCTGACTGTTCCGATAGAATTAATTTTTTGCAAATATAATTTGCGATACAGTTTTGGTGACAAATACCAGTTATTTAAAAAGAGAGTGTGTACAAAATCAACTAAAAGTCTACATAAATCCAGTACAACATTTTCTGATGCGCTATTATCAGAATAAAATAGTTCTTGGATAAAATATTTTTTTATAATAATAAAAAAATATATTATGTTTTGTAGTTACTTGATTATCATTCAATGAAAATATGTAAAATTAATGAAGTTCTACAAAAAAGCACTTGTATGCCTTCAAAACACAAGTGTGACACTTGCTAACTGAACTCCGATGTTATTTTAACTTAGTAAAAATCACACGACGTGCTATGTACGTCTTATCGACATTTAGTACAGATAGCAATTGACGTACATAGCACGTCATTCCAGCGCAACTGGTTAAACATTTATTCCATGAGTTTTTTTTAAGAAAAATCATATCTATATTCTAATCTAACAAAATACAAAACTGATTTGTGACTGGTGATTCCTGTCATTTATTTCCTTGTATAAAAATATACAGCAGTTTTTATAGAAATTACTGTTTTTAAAATATTATATTTTCCATCTTTAATATTCTTCAGTATATTTACCGTTCTAGATATAATTATAACAACCAGTTATTTCATACATAAACAGTAAAACAAAAATAGAATAAATGTATCTAATATAAATTACATTACAAATAAAACTTGAGTAGATATTGACTGAGTTCAGGACAAAATCGTTCTATTTACATGCACTTAGTATATACGAAGCTGAACCCGGCAGTTCGTGGCGTTAATTGAACACAAAACGGAAACAGCAGATAGGTAGATATAGTATACACACGCTTCTACTCTTATCGGAAATGTTAAGTGCATTCCGGCAACTGTTTTGAATCAAAATTTCGAATGAAAACGTTTCTATAGCAATTTCTCGTTATATTTCATTCTTATCAATTTGATAGGTTTACAAATTACTGTCGGACTTCAAGTATTTGTAGCCGGTATGCGATTATTGCAGATGTGTGGTGTTAAAAATACTTTTATTACTTTATATATATGCAATAAAAGTTTGAAAACTTTTAATAGGAAATATTTAAGTTAATTGAAAATTTTAGAATTTTTATGCAGTTTCAATTCAATTAAACAGAAGTATTTTAATATTTTTTTTAATAGAAATTTACATCTAAGAAGTTTTATTCTTGTGTTTGATGTCATTTAAATAACATGTTATTAAAGAACAATGTTATGAAAAAAGAATAAAAGAATGTACTTTAAATAATTCACTAAAAATCAGTTTCAGTAATTAAGAATTGCATGCCTTAAAACGTTCATTCATTTCCAAGAATGAAATCGGATTTTTTTTAGCTTACTCGAAGAATTATTGTAAGAATGCCAAGAATCTGTCAAGCTGTCATAAAAAGCAAAAAGATTCTGATGAAACTGAAATATAATTATTTCATTATGATTTTGTCACTTTATTTTTAGAAATGTCTATCCAGTTATTTCAGATACGAAAAAAATTACAAAATAAAATAAAAACCCTCAACAGGTTTTCTCTACAAAAAATACAAATATATGTACTTATTTTCAGTGTATTTCTTTTTTATTTCGAATACATGATTCCTGATCACTCGATAATTATCTCATATTGTTCATTCGTTGGAAAAGTTATTTCACTCATTAAATATGTATAAATGTTATTCGTTTTATATTAAGATTGTTGTACAATACGTTTATGCATGACAAGTGATTTACTAACAAGGCACATAAGGATGTCAACAAAGAATGCACGTGCAGGTCAAATAACGTCGAGAGTCAAAAGAACAATAAATATACTGTAACTAGTTCTGACACGATTGAACTTGAACATCTTTAACCTTTTATATATACATAAATATATATATATAAAGGAAAGATTTGAGAAAGTATGACAATAGAAATCAATATAAACAAATAGATGTTTAAAAAATAATATATTAATTTAACCAGGCAGCTAAATCATTTTATCAAAAAAATATTAATTTAAAATAATTGAGAAATTTTATAAAAAAATATTTAATAATCGTTAATTGTTCATTCTTCTCGCTTAAAAAGGGACTACTAAAACGAAACTAAAATTATTGAAATTTTGTAACATTAAAAAATTAGTACTGTTTTTTTTTTAAAAATAAAACTAAATTTCATATTTTGTATAAAAACTACCTTACTTTAATAAACAGAAATTTTTATTTTAAAAATAGAAATATTTATTTAATTATTTCAAAAGAACAACTGATGAATTGTAATTCAAATTAAACTATTTTTTAGGTTATACAGATATACTGTTATTTGATTTTTTGAAAAGAAATAAATATCAATATTAATTTTTATTTGTAAATGACATTCGAAACTTTTAAAAAGATTTATATCGTCAATTTTTAATAAAATATCAAATATATAAATTAAAATACTTAAAAAAATCCAAGGTTAAATTTTAATTCAAACTGATTTTATTTCATGAAATGATTGAATCTCAAACGACATACTAAACATTAATTTCCAAATTACAGACAATCTAAATTACATTTTTTTATTTCAAATATCAAATTATTCCTAATTCCAAACTATAAACTTTTATAAAAAATTTAGACAATTAAATAGATTGTATTATAATGATTCTCTGAATTCTAAAATCACATACATGTATGACGAAACAGAACTAAGTATATTAAATTAAAATGATTATAGTTGTCATAAAACAGTATACGAGATAAGAGTTCAAAAAGTGTTCATTTTAACTAGAAGTTGTCGTGTGTATTTATTATTTTAGTATCGTAGTCATTCTTACAACAGTTTAGTTAAACACTTTCACAATCGTAAATAGAAATAAAAGTAATATTCACTAATATTCTACAAAACAAGTTGTAAGAACTTGTTCGTTTATTATATTAATTTTGTTCGAATTGTTTAACATGTAATTTAATAGTTGAGACATTCTTAACTATAAATTAAATTTGTTTATTAATAAATATTTAAATTTTTCTTACCAACAACCCAAAATAATTATACAGCAACTTACCTATAACAAAGAGAAAAATTACATTAATTAAATAAATATTTTTATATAACATTAATATATATTTTCATACATATAGATATGTGTATGTATGTAAATTTTTGCACATCTTTAATATCATCAAATATAAATTTTATTCATATTCATTTTCAATTCCATTATATTTCTTATATAATTAAATTTTTCATACATGTTTAAAGTTTTCCCCCATTATTATTTATCGATTCATTATTATTCTTAAACCGTATACAATTTTCCAGATACTTTTTTTATACGAACAAATTGAAATTCAACTTTCTATATCACGCATGAGTAGTTAGTTGAATTGTTATCAAAGTTGATTCCCCTTTAAACAGTTTAAAATAAATTATTAACGCCACTGAATCTCAGCTGAACTGTATTTATTTTCAAAGCAGAATATTCTGTTAATGAAACGAATCTGTATTTTGTATTTATATTTGTCGTTTTTAATTTTAATATTCGAATTTATTCATCCGATTTTATATAAAAAAGAATTACTATTGTTATTGATATTTAGAGATATATTTTTAAAATGATTTTATTATATGATATATATATATATATATATATATTAAAAAATCTAATAGTGAAATGATATAAAATACAATCAACTTTCTTATTAACAGCTACGAACAATTTCTAGTACCAAATAAATAGAAACTATCGCCGAATCCCATTACTTTTCGCTACTCGTCCGAAAAATGTTCTCGTCAGAGTACCAATAATTGTTTCCATGACATTGAACAGGAAACGGTACGAACTGAACAACCACTACGTTAGTTTCGTGACATAGCTATTTTTTCTCTCGGTCGAATGTCGTCAGTTAATTATATTTTGTCACCACAAGTCGTACTGTCCCCAGACTGCCACATTCTGACATTGATGTTAATTACTTTTCAAAATATTTCCAATAGTCTACAAACTGTCTACAACATGACACTCTTTAGCGTGGATCTGTTTTCGTCGAGTTTCTTTACACACATAGTTCGGTTCGTTTCTATTAACACAACATACGTACGTATGTGCACACGAAAACATTTATTCGAATACATTTATAGAGTTAATTCGAACGTAAGGAGCTATTTTAAATTATGTACACTTTGGATTTCGGTTTGGAAATGTCGAAAGATGTTCACGGTCTTTTATATGGGCGGAAAGTAAACAGCATGGTTTCAAAAATGAACACAGTGTATTTCTTTCTTGTAAATTGACTAAGTAATCAGTACTCAACTACTTGAAAATAACATATTGTAAATTTTAAAAAAGTCTAATTCACACTTTTTCTAATTTGAAAAAAGAATTACATAATTTATTAAATCAAAATCACATATACATATGTACAATAAATAATAAATGAAATTATGGACTAGTGGAGTAATTTATTATAAATTCACAAATTTCAAAAGCAAAAAATTAAACCTGTATTCAAAAAACTACATTAAATTAACTCTTATCGATCGTATGTCACCTCCGACGTGACATTATAATTTTGCTCTATCAGTCGTATGTCACGTGCGAGGTGACAAGACTAAGTAACAACGTCCTCATTACTAAATGTACACACTATATGTTTTTACAGTTTAATTCTTACTCGATAGCAGACATCACGTTCTGTCATATTTCAGCAATTATTTTATTTATATTATAATATTTTATTCCTCCAAAAATGACTAAAGAAAACTATAGCAATATGGAAAGTAACAGTGATAATTGTAGTGAAATATGTGAAAATTTTGAATATTCGGCAAGTGATTTTAATTTTTGTGATGAAGCTGCATATCTTGCAACCTCATTCCCAAGGAAAGCATAATGACTGCATTGTATGATCCAATTGGAAATTACGTGGAGGAAGAAAGACGACTATATACTTCTGCGAAACTTGTAACAGAAAACCATTCCTTCATGTAGTTAAATATTTCAAAAAATACCACACATTGAAAAATTATAAATAACATTTAAGCTTGAAGATTCACGTTTAATAAAATGTAAACATTTAAAGTGTAAATATAAATATTTTTATGCACAAAACTATCTTTTTATATCAAAGAACCTTAGTTACTCTTCTCTTACAATAAGCACTCAAATATATCTTCGACCTAGCGGAAAGTTAAGTACAAAATGCTAACGTCCGATAAGGGTTAAATTATGGACTAGTAGAGTAATTTATTATAAATTCAGAAATTTCAAAAGCAAAAAATTAAACCTGTATTCAAAAAACTACATTATATTAAATTACAGAGTGACCTATGTGAGACTGAAGAATAGTGAATAATAGTAAGGAAGTAAATGTATTCCTAAACCCTTCAATTTAAGCCACCCTATATTTTATTAGATATATTTTTTAATATTTTAATAACATAGATTTATATAAACTGACTATTTATATTATAAAATATAGTTGAATTTTCCTAAATCAAGTCAGTAACATACAACGATATTTATTTGAGTAATAAAATCTTATATAGTTTTTTTTAAAAAAATATTACAAGTATTTATTTTTGATACAAGTAATTGCCGAGAGTTAAAAATAAGTAATTTTATTTCAAGTACCATTTCTATTTAAATATTTATATATGTATGTATAAATATATATAAAAAAGTTGTAAAAAAAAATCTATTAAAATATTAAATAACTGTAATTGAAATGCAGATAAAAGTAAAAACTTTAAAACATAGTACATAATATTGATTATATTATGCATATCATTTGTAATAAACTATTGTTATACATTTAAATAATAGTTGATTTTATTGTTAAACATATTATTTTATGATTTATGATTGTTGTAAATGTACATATATAAATATATAGGTATTCTAAAGTGTTATTTCTATACATAAATTATATTTAAGCATAAAAGTACGATGGAATTTCATAAACAGATTTCATTCTTCGTACAAGTGTAAATTTTATATATTTATATTATTTATTCAAACACTAATGTATGTCCATATGAAATAGAAATAAATCGTCGTATTAAAAAAAAGTAAGTGAATCAAAAAAAAACTATACAATAAGTTGAATAGTCATTAATTTAATTTATATTAATTCTAAGAAATCGTTTTATACCCACAACTACATTCACCAGTTTTAATTCAAACGTATCGATTCGTTTCTATTAATATATATAAATATATCTTTTTATAATTCGAACAGAATGTTTTTGTCTTACTTGTCGAGTGTCAGTTTCCTGTTTTCAAGTCTATTATTATCAAATTAGATTTTTTTCGTTAAAAAAACGTATCTGCAAGGCAAGATTGTTCAAGGCAATGATTATGTCGTAATATTCCGAAAATTCGCATAACTATTAATTTAAATTCTTTTTTTAGTACCGATGACGGAATGATAAATAAAAATATGAGAACGATAATTGCTAATATGGATTTTTAATAAATATAAACAGAATTTTCAAACAATTATTTAAAAATGTTAACACATAAATGGTGTTATAATGCAAATGTTAGTCTCTTAATTATAAAATGTGATTAATACTAAATATTAGAGTCTACCGAAAAGTTCTGTTCGTTTTTTAAATAAAAAATATAAGAAAATTTTATACTGTTTATTAATATTTAATTAACAATGTAATTTTCATTAATATTAACAACTTTTGTTATCTTGATAAAAGTTTTTTTTGACTCGTTCTTGAAAGTTAAAAACGCATCCAATACCCATATTCATTATATTTTTTTCATTGAAAAAAATTGTAAAGGCGAAAATAAATTCTAATAGGAAGATTCTATCTTTGAAAAATATGCTGTGTGACTTAGAAACTCTCAACTAAGTTTTATATCTTCCATTAAAATACTTTTCTGCGTTCTTGTA
Organism: Neoneuromus ignobilis; assembly: GCA_029203775.1. Classification (NCBI taxonomy): domain Eukaryota; kingdom Metazoa; phylum Arthropoda; class Insecta; order Megaloptera; family Corydalidae; genus Neoneuromus; species Neoneuromus ignobilis. The sequence continues at coordinate 14,061,005 of CP092096.1, read as the reverse complement.
ATAATTGTGTGTTAAGTGGACAGAACTTTTCGGTAGATCTAATATTATATGAAGATGAAATAATTATTATCTTGATATTAAAGAAAACATAATAAATATATGATAGAAAATGTTAATAGTTATCTCCCCTAATGCGTAAAGTAATTAATTGTTTTTTTATAATGAAGTATAATTTATTAAAAATTCAATTTCTTATATCAAATAACTTAATTATTTTAAATGAGTAAACATCACACACTGAATTTATATATAGAAATATATTGATATAGAGAATGATAAAACATTCTTAGAAGTAATTATTAATTTAAATCTGGTAGAATTTTTTAGAGCAAAAATGTTTAATAAATAAAAGTTTTTTTTTACTAAATAAAGTAGAATTTTTGTACAATTAATGTTTTAAAAACAGACAGAAATACATTAATTGTTTTATCTAAACAAATCTGGTATAATATCTAAAAATCAATAAGTACATTGGCCTATAACAAGATAAGAATTCAAACACTGATTACAAAAATACAATCAGCTTTATGTATTATACATAAAGATTTATTTACAAAAAACGATAATAAACAAACTGATCGGTTTTTGTATAACGAACCGAATACAATATCAAATATTGCAGAGAAAATGGCTACTAGCGACTGAGATAAAATAAAAATACAATTTCAGCAATAAAATCGAATAAAACAAAGAAAAATATCGGTGTGTTATGAACATCGGAGACGGATAATTGCGCACAGATGTTGACTGGCAAAGTTAACGAGGGTTTAATGAGGTGTACACAGTCGGTTCAAAGTAGCGCCATGGATAAAACGGAGGAGACAAGGTGTAGAATGTCATAAATACTGTAACGAGCATCGATTTCACCGTCGTTACAATATTAACCGTGTCTCGGATACTTGAATGACGTAGAATTGTGAAATTAATTGAGTTTGCTGGTTGCAAAATAACATTTTCAATATCGAATGCATGCAGTGAGCTCGTTATATTTTATTGTCGAGTACATAAAACACGCATCGATGAAAATAATAAATAATGTGCACGATATTTAATATTAGAGTCGTTTTAAATGACGAATAATTGAAAATCAAAATAACTCAGGAACTGAACGACAAAGCATTGTTCCGTACTTGTTATTAAATTACGTTATTCTTTGTGTAACTCTTTCATACATTTTATGATAAAAACTTGGCAAACGTTTCAATTTTAAAATGAATTTTATCAAAGAATAGTACGAGTGATTTGGAAATTAAACACGAATACAGTTTCAATTAAGAAAATGTAAATTTGCTAAGCCAAAATATCCAAACACACGAATGAGTTTTTTAAAAATATTTTTTATTTTGAGAAAAATATAAGGTAAGAATATATATTATCACTTATCATTTTCAATACATATATAAATAACTGTAAAATTTATGAGAAATAAAATTGAAGAAAGAGTTAAAATACAAAGCGTAAGGTGGACAGATTTAACAAGCTGAGATGAATTTGAAAAAGAATAGAAGAAATAAACGAAGTAAATCGAGAAAATATTCTTATGATGAATTACATCAAGAAAAATGTATAATCAATTTGTAGATTAGAGAAAATCGAATTACAACGAGTAGAAATAGAAGAAGTAAAAAAGTAAATGTATTTAGTTAAATTCAATTTATAGATGGAATATAGAAAAGAATAAAAATTGTTTGATGTCAATTCGGAAAAAAATATTATTTCTTTAAAATCGATTATTAATTAATGTTTAAAGAAAACAATTTTCAATAAAACAGTTTTCAAAAATGTTTAAATGAGTAGAAATAGAAATAAAAAAGTAGCTGTATCTAATAAAACTCAATTTATAGGTGAAATAAACAAATAGAAATGAAACTGTATAAATTTGGAATTAAATCTTATTTTTTAATTAATGTTTGAAAAAAACAGTTTTTGATCAACGATCAAACATAATTTAAAATAAATTTCAGAATTATTTTTTTAATGAAAATTAATGACAATTTTAAATGTCAAAGCAAGGACGTTTTCTACAGTTCAGTAATTATAAATATTTGACTTTTGAATTTGTATTAGTAATTATTATAAGGAGTTATGTACTTTATAAATAATTGTTGATTTAATGTACAAAAAGTTAATTAATAATATATATGAGATATTTATTTAAATATGAATTAAAAAATATATGTATGTGTATGTACTTAAAAACATATCGTACAATTTCCAAACCAAATACAAGTTCTAAGAAGGTCAAATTGTTAATTTTCAATCACCATACAATAAAAAATAATTAATTAATATAACAAGGAAAATATATAAAAAAATCTAAACAACATATAAATATCTACGTCTCGTGATCTGCATATAATTTAATTGTTTCTTGATGAATTAATTACAACATGCTACAAGCAGTCATATATTTCATCAATCATTAATACCAATCAATTAATTAACTACGTACGATAACGTAATATTCTATTATAAGACTATACTACACAATAAACAAATCTCACGACAATCTATACAAGAATATAGTCATATGTATCCATCGAATTTTTGTCGGATATTTTTTTCTCTTTAGTATGTCATACGTGAGAATTTCTGTTCGAATGTTCATAATAAGGTTGAGAATTTATACGTATATTTTATCTCACACATATTCAAATACGAGAAGTAAAATGTTAATCAGTATTATAAATAAAGTATATTAACTCACTTAAATCTTTAATTATTAACATAAACAATGAAATAAACATGTAGAGACTTTTTTTGTAAGGACTATAAAATAAATATTTAAAGTGGTAGTTAAACCTACGCACTCGCTTATACATATTTTCAGGTACGTGTGTATATATATATATATATATATATATATATATATATATATATATATATATATATACATATGTACACCTCAAACACGTGTACGCAATTACATAAAATATGGTATGAGAGTAAATGGTCCATCTACTGGACAAAGCCATGAATGTGTCATGAGGGTTGTCTCATTAGCGTACCCTGGCTTCTACTTAAACGATTATCATATGATGCACGCCCGCAACATGTAACATGAGACATGTTCAACCACTCTTTTATTTTACATACATATATACACAGTTCTCATGAGTACTTTTCTATACAAGTTGATATAATAGTTTGTTCAATGTTAGAATTCACCTCGCAGATATACACATGAAACTTTAAAAATACAATTGTATAAAAATAAACTAATTTCTTAATTACTCAGGAAAATATTGAAATTTATTACAAAATATTTTTTTTTATATTTAAGATTTTCCTATTAAAATTTGTAACAATTTACAAAATAAAATAAATTACAAAAAAGAGTAATTGTAATTTTTTGTATATTTTAAATAATAGAATATTTAATAAAAAAATATGATATGAATATTATTTAATGAATATAATGATCTTGTCGAAAAACAGTGTAATCTCTTAAACAAATTTTGTATCTCCATCTTAGTTGGTAATTAATGAGCGTTGAGTAAAAAAAAAAAAAACGTAACAAAATGAATTTTCTTGCATATCATACAAAAATCCCATACTGACAATAACAAGTATAGAAAAAAATTGTATGAAAGTCGTTAAGCAACAACATCGACATCATCTCTAATAACATCTTATGATCAGATTGCTATCACGCACCCACCGACGACGACAAACAACAGCAACAAAAAAAGGCATAATAGTTATTATCTTTACAAGAACATCGTGGTTTAACAACGACGCAGTAAATCCATTAATTACTTTACCCCGTTACTTGATCAGTGCCTGGCGAGTAAACGAGCCGTAGCTTTTATATTCTTCTTAGTCGTCTCCATTCTAAATCCTCCATCTCTTCTACAACACGCAATCGAGATATATCCTCGTGCACCCGGTCACCCGTTCTTATACACTGCCTATTTAATCTCATTCTCAGCCTCCCATTGTGACCGAAATCCGTTTACAGATCTGTTGTCGGATCCTGTATGTTCAGCATTAAATTTTTTTTGTATCGATGACTATTTGTTCTCGTGTAACAACTTGTACCACTTTGTTTGCACTGAATCGGAAAGAATTTCTTATCGAAAACGAAACGTATTAATTACAAATGTTTAAAAAGATTCTTGCTGTTTTTAGCCAATATATTATCAGTAATATATATATATATATATATATATATATATATATATATATATATATATAATTTTCTGAACAATTTAATATTACAAATATAATGTATTATATAATACAAAATTCCAACCTGTTCCATAACTACGAAATGATTATGAATAATAGCCAGTTATATATTTAGATATCGTTCTAATCTATGCTGGAACAGTGTATCTCTAGCTCTACGTCGTGATCGTATAGTGTGAGTATGAGTATTAAAGGGGCTAAAAGGGCGCTTGTAGTGTAGTATCGGCTGACAGCGTTATCTACGCCGCTGTCAAGCTATCACGAACAGCAATTAGTCTCGCGGCGCGCCACACTGACGTGAAGCGGTGGCACAGTCTCGCACAAATGCTCTATCTATGTGTACATGACACCTCGGGGTGGTGCATTGGTGACATCGTCGCACCAAACATTCTGCAATTCCTACAAAAGCGATTTTCATTTACAGCTATTTCAATTAAAATGGTTAAAAAGATCGTTCAACGTGCAGTAAAGAGCTTTATTCAAGTTTTAGTTAGATTATTAATAGAGCTATTTTAAACTATCACAGTTAGATATAAAAATACTGAATTAAAAACCATCGATCGAAATAAATAGGACTAACTAGGTTCTATTAATAAAAATTCTCGAATTGAACTTCTTCAAGGATAAAATAGATACGAGAAGATTTGTAAAAAAAATCACAAGTGTTTCAAAAGATTAAGAAGAAAAATCGAATGGAGGGAGAGAAAAAAATCTTTCCTATTTATCAGATTTCATAAATGTGTTCTCGTTTCAAACGTTTAATATTATTCCTATCAATTTTTCAGACAAAGAAGAATACTTTTATTTGAGTTAATATCTCTTTGATTTATTTTCAAAACTTGAACATACTGCTATTGTTGATTGTCCAATAATATTTTTCTTACACTTTTATCTCTATATTTTTTCTGATATATGGATTTGAAAAAAATGTTCTTCAATAAAGATTATTTTTTAAAAAAAATATATAAACATTTTTATACAAACGTTGATGTTAGTTAAAAATGTACAAAAATAAAGATTAAATTGAAACATACCATAATTGAATATCGATCCACCTAAAAATTCATATACATTGGATAGATGTTAAAATGTATCCATCGTTACATATAGACGAAAGTTGAAAGAGCTTTAGTATTTTCAGATTTTGCATCAGTCACGACACGTCAAGAAACTTTCAAGTTGATAAATAACGTACATATATACAATATATGGATTAAAAACTTATGTATGTACTTTATTTATTGGTACTTTACATGTTGAGTTTAGATGACAGCATATACAAGTATCTGTTCAAAAACATCACCGAACTTGAAAGTTCAACTTTTCACTTTAAGCTCAAATCAAACTGAACAGTTGTGTTTCAAACGACTTTAATATACATTCTATATAAATAAATAATTACCCTTCGATCTATCTCGAAATGGAAATAATTAACATCGAGTAAACGATTTTATAATTAAAATTTTCAATTTTATTTTAAATCTACTTATATATATTTGTATTTATTTTTTCATTATTTTCCTTCTTTTCTTTTTATTTTTTCATTAAAAAATATATTTTGAAATATAAATTGAATTTCAATCATCAATATTTTCATTATAAGTAAATGTCAGAGGAATGAGTATTTAAAAATTAATTGAAAATGAAACTCGAATAAATATATTGAATAATATTACATTTTTATTTATAAAATGAATGTTTCGATTGAAAAAAATGTCAATATTGCTGTTCTGATTATAAATTAAGTTTATTCATCAAAATGAAGAATTTATTAATATTAATATTTTCTTTTAACAAATTTTTAACTGTACAAGAATTTAATTCATTTTTGTGTTGAAAATATTCGGAATAATATGTAGATAGATAAATAAATAAAATAAAATTATTAAACTTAAAAAATGTTCTTTTCTCCAATTTTAAAACTTGTAATAAAATTTAAAAGTAATTATAAGAAAAATTCAAGAAATTCAAACTTATTAATCAATATGAAATTCAGAAATGATTCAGAAACAAAATTACATTTTTTAAAACTGATTTGATTCTATTGTATAATAATTCATATTTAAAAATGAATTATTTAAAGCATCATACATTTTATTGAAATATTCAATAATAATGTATTGTTTATTTATTATATATTATTCAAGCTCTGACTTCAAACAGATGTCATTATCATCATTTGTTATCGTTAAAAAAAGGACTTGTATGTATAAAATACGATTATTGTTTACACTTTTTCACCAAAAAAGTACTTTGTCCGTACAAACGTTGAGGTCATGTACATAAAATAAACATAATAATGACATAATTATATAAATTACCTTAAAAAAGGGAAACGAGTATTCGTAAAAACTACAAAAGTAAATTAACCTTGTCAAGTACGGAAATGACAAATAATACAAAATGAGTTGTATCTACATTTATATATATATATATATATATATATATATATATATATATATATATATATATATATATATATATATATATATATATATATATATAAATTTTATACAAACACTACTAAGTAAATAAATTCGTTCATCACAAACTTTGTTTTTAAAAGATTTTTTACTAAATTAATGCAATTTAATAATATAACCAATTTTGAACACATACATACATGTGTATATGTATGTATAGAGTGGTCCAAATGAAACTGAAGAATAGAAAAAAATAGTAAGAAAGTAAATGTATATCTAATCACTTCAGTTTCATTTGGACTACTCTCTCTCTCTCTCTCTCTCTCTCTCTCTCTATATATATATATATATATATATATATATATATATATATATATATATAAAGAATAAGATCATCTAAATTAAAAAAATAACAGGCATGTATAACAAAATTAATCAAGAAAAAATACAATAATTAAATATAAAAATTCATGTCCAAAAATGACCTAAAATATGGAAGAATACTAAAAAAAAATGATGATCAGAACCAAAATCTAAAACTAGCTTAAAAAAAATTAAAGTGAATTTTTAACTAATTGAAACATTTTAAATTCAGACCTATTTTTCAATTATCCTGGAAAATATATTTATGTAATTTGTAGATTTCGAAAAGATTGTTGTTATAAAATTAGTTAATTTGTTAAATTGTGTTTTTATATCTGTGTGATGTGTATATACACATATGTATATATAAATATAAATAATTTATCTAAAATAATTTCAAGTAAAACATACCCAATCTTCCCAATAAAACCAACTATTACAAAAGGTCACCAACTACATCAAGTCACGACCCTCGTACAACTCATACCCGACACAAGATTGATTAGTTCGTGTAGGAAGACCAGACCATTGTTTTGTATCAAGATTAGAATCCATAAGCGAAAACTGATTAATTAAAAATGAATTTATTGTACTATTATCTGTACTTAATTTATCAGACCACGGCAATAATATTACTCGATCCGTATAATAACCTGTTTATCATAGAAATCATTAATTATGGAACCAAAGTGCGCCCTATCATCACGTACTTAATTATACAGTGTGCGCAGTTTAACACAGCTCAATTAAGATTTCTTATTCTTTTTTCCTCTATATTATTTCGTTAATGATCTCGTACTGTTATTTTAATTATAACGTTTGTACTAATCTTGTTAAATGTAAGAGCTTTCTGTAACAGCCGCAATAAACAATCCTATTATTACAACGTATTTATTTCTTTGTTATCGTTTCGGTTAAATGTAAGATTGTGTTCAGTTGTATGGCCTGTTTATTTTTTATATTTAGATATTTTATGGACGTTTGACCAAAACGCAAGAATAGATTGGAAAATTACTCAATATTTATTCTGAACAAACATTAATGAAGAAATTTTAACCATACAATCTCCACCTCACAATACTTATAAATCACTGAACAATATAGTTTCAAAAAAAAAATTAAATGTTACTGTGTGGCATATAAAATACACACTCATTATCATAACACCTACTAAAAATGTCATGAAATAAATATCGTAATAAAATAAACTAACAAACACTTTCAATTAGTTTTTTTCCCTTATAAATAAATCACAATGAATCTTACTGTTCCATTAATATCCACATAAACGAATGTAAATACAAACACATGTGATAGTACATAAAATAAACAGATTCGAAGAAAACGAGCAACATAAATAAGATTTTAGTTAAATGGCTAATAATAACAATTCATGAATGTTATTTCCGTTGGGGGTTTAATTTCAAAACGTACACTAAATTAAGGTGTACCAATTTGCATAAGTTTAAATATCGCGTAATCCTAATATAAGTACATCAGATTACCGATGATTACAGATGCGAGAATACATATTAGAACCGCAAAATAGACACGTTGCGCCCACACTGTGCACGTTTGTGAACGTTTTACAATTGCACGCGATTGTAAACAACATTTCGCATGCAGTGCCGTGTTTACATTGCACCGGCACCAATTAGATCAAGAGGAAAATTTAATTAAAGCACGCAGGGCATTCGATATGACCGTTACGCTACGTCGATCACAAATACTGGGATTAATGCGAATGGACAGGACATACAAAACACACACACACACACATACACGAAATGGACCCGTATATATTTTACTTATTGATGTGGCTCCAGTATGGTATGCGTTGGCGCCAGTGTACTGTAGTTAAAATAATCAAGATGTTAATACCCTCTGGAGATTACAAATATCGATATATATATATATAACCATAATTATAATAACAAATTATATTTTCACCAATTAAATCATTAAAAATATATAAAAGAAAATACACAAAAAAATCCAATCGCTTAAATTTCCATATTAACAAAACAACTACTAATACCCTTTATATAAAAATAAATCGTCCATAAATCAAATTGAAGCAAAAAAAGTAAAATTGAAAAATGTACAACTCTCATGAAAGATTTTTTTTAAAAAAAAATACAATAGAACTAAATTTATGTATAAAAAGTACGAAGAATGATAAATGAATAATGGGAACTGGAGACTCTAATAGTATAATGATTTGGAGAAGAGCAAGGATCTGTGTTAAACGTCTGTAACGGAAATATTTACGGATAACAGTGACTAATGACGTACTAGATGAAAATCAACGTTTAACAACCCATAACATAGAAACTACTACTCAAAGGTTTGTAAAATAGCTTTCGGATCAACGAACGCCTCATTTCACTGTCGACGTCTTGGTATTTAGAAATTAGCAATGTACATCAATTATATACCGTTTTAAATTTATTATATTTTATTAAAAAAGATCGACGTTTGTGATTATGCTGTATTAAAAAAATATGTGAAATTTATTACTGTTTAGAAAAAGAACTATTTTTTAAAAAATTAATCAATTGTTGTTTAATAACAAGTTCATATACTTTTATATTTCAATTTCTAAAAATAAATTAAACTAAATATCTTCGAAAATAAATTTACAAATATATGAAAAATCAAATATTTATAAAGAATTCATAAAATCAATGTCAATATTAAAACAGTATACAAAATTAAACTTTAAAAAAATATTAAATATTATTAATATTTTTTCAAATATATTTATGAAGTATGAAAAATTATTTCGTACTATATTCATATTCTGTTTAAATAAAATATCATGAATAAATATCAATATTTATTTAGTACTGGAACTAATTTTTTTACCCAAATGAATCATATTTCAACAAAAAAAAATTAAAAAACAGTAAATGATTATTGAACGTTTATGTATATTTTTAAGTTATGTCAGTTCAAAAAATAATAAATATATTTTGTAAAAAATATAAAAAAATATTTACAGAGACATGAATTCTATGAAAGTTTATATAAAGATATTTTACAAATATAATATATATATAAATTGTAGAAATATCATCTTTTATAGTAAGATAATATTTATATAATTCATTTTTTAAATGATAAATTTATGAATTTTTAAACACACACATATATGCATACATAAATAGATGCACATATATATATATATATATATATATATATATATATATATATATATATATATATATAAATAATTTTTTTAATTCTAACAGAAATTGCAAAGTAAATAAAAAATATTCTATTAATTTAATATATATATATATATATTAAATTACAAATAATTATTCCAAGAAAAAGATAAAAGTAAAATATATAAAATTTATGTACATACATACATACAACACAAACATGTACACACGCATAAAAGGGGGAAAAATTGTGAGTGTATATAAATTCTTTATAAAATTAGAAACCAATTTAATAATAATTCTTTCTACTATTATATTTTATTTGCAAAATTATTGACATTTATTTAGAAATAAAATTGTTAATAATTTTTTTTTAAAAAAATAAAACATTATATTTATCATACAAATAAAATTTATTTATTTATTGAATTTAATATGCTGCATTTGATTAATGTTTATAATAAAATCATGTGTTTGAAAACCTATAATTTCATATTATATATATATATATATATATATATATATATATATATATATATATATATATATATACATATACATACATGTACCTGTACATATAATTATTCGATCCAATTATATCGTATCGTTGTACAATACAAATCAGAATAAAACCAAATGTGCACGTTTCATTATTAAATATATTTGTTTTCAATTGAAATACCGGTACATAAGTTATCACATCGTTTAATTTGTAAATCGTAACCACGGAGAATATACCGAACCAGTGACCCGCATAATAAAATATTACATATTTTTACGTTATTTTGTTCACCGAACAGTGAAAATTGTATGTTTGTAATACGCACATATCTATCTGCAACAAACACGCTCTGATGATAACTAAAGTGGAATTAATTAAATTTAGCCATCCATGTGAAATTATTTTCGTCTAACGAGACAGTGTACAGGTCACTGAAAACGGTCTCAACATATTTATATGTACAAGTTTCGCGAAAAAGTATCCTTATGTTTATTCTGATCAATGTCTCATACATTCATGTTTATAATACATAATACATGGGTATTACATATACATATATATATATATATATATATATATATATATATATATATATATATATATATATATATATATATAATTCCAACACAGAATCAAATTAATGATAAATATTTATAACAAAAAACATCAACATGTGTTTCCGTATGTAAATGAAATACCAAACATATATTTAAATTAAACGATACTGAATTTTTTAATCAAATAATAATATACAATACATGTAATTATCTGATTAGAACTATATAATTATTTTTTTTCGAAATTATAAACTGAATTTTTTCACTAATAAAACATTTAGACGAAATATTCTGAAGGACATAATTTGGAGGTTTAATGTCTGATTTTACGTTTGATGTTACGTTTATCGTTTATTATCCTTAGAATTTTTAATTTCAGCATTACAATTGGCTATGTGATTGTTAAAAATGCAATGCAGATTGTTATTCTTAATTTTAGTTTTTGTCAAACAGGTAATACAAATGAATATCATGGAAAATAAAATGTGTAATTTTAAAAAGAATAAAATAAGTATATCAGAGCGAAAAATAATTATAAAATTATGGAAAGAAGAAAATAGCTACCGAAATATTAAAACAATTTTAGGAAAACAGCATTCATCAATTTATAGAGTGAAAAAATATTAAAATAACCGATATTATAACATCAAAGCTCCGTTGTGGCCCCCGTTCAAAATTATCTGAAAGGGAAAAACGTTATAACATAAATACAGTTAAAACTAATTCACGATTATCCACTTTTGTAATTGCTGAAAGTGTCCATGTACAATTTGATAAAAAAAATTTGATGATACGATAAGGAAAACTTTAATAATTGCTGGGTTCCTTAGTTGGATTGCAAGACAGAAACCGTTCATTTCAAGAGTGAACAGAATTAAGTAAAATGAGCATGTAAATATGTGGAAGAACTTTTGGAAAAATATAATCGAGAGTAAATTTTATATATTTGCCATAAAAGGACGAAAGTTCATTTGGCGAAAATCTAATATAGTCTTAGATAAGAAAAATCTATTTCTCACCATGAAACATGGTGGTGGTTGGATGATGTTATGGGTGTGTATGTTAAGTAGCGACGTTGATAATATCAAATTTATAATCAATAATAAATAAATTCGACTATCTCGATATTTTAAAACGAAATTTCAAAGAAAATGTGTGAAAAATCGGATTAAACTGTAAATTTTATTTCCAACAAGACAATTATCACAAACATACGACCAAAATTGTCAAGCTTTGGGTACTCTATAATATTCCAAAGCACCTGTATATGCTCCCACAATCTCCTGACTTAAATTTCATTGAATATTTATGGAATTTGTTTTAGCACAAAAATTCGGAAATTTAGAAGAAATGTCAAAAACTACCATCATCTAAAAATGGGCCAAAATTAGTTCTGAATAAACTGAAAGATTAATGCAATTTATGAAAAAAAGATTGGAAGAAGTTTTAAAATGGAAAGGTTACCCAATATCATACTGAAAATAACATTTTAAGTCTTTTTTTAAATTTTAATTAGGTGTGCACAGACTTTTCGTCGCGTAATTTTTTAAAATTTCGTTTGTTTTGTTGTTTTTCTTTACTTTATTGATATTTAAAAAGTGTTTTGTTGATGTGTTTTAATTTTTAAGACTTTGTAGAAAAAATAAAAAATAGTTACTTTGTTTCAACAATAGTGTTTTTATGTTATAGGCGATATTAATATTAATATATATATATATATATATATATATATATGTATATGTTTATAATTTTGTTAAAAAATAAAAACTAAAATCAAAGTTAAGTACTTTTCATCTGAATCAAAAATAATTAAAGTATATAAAAGAAAAAAAATTATTAAAAAGAAAACTAAATATGTGTAATTTTAACCCTTAAGGGTCAAAAGGTTACACGTATTAGCCCATCACACGTTTGGTATAAAAAATAAAAGCATATGTAATTTTAAAAGCATATAGCAACTGTCATACTTATGCTATAAAAAACGAAAGACAATACATTTAATCATATTACGTCATTATTGCATTATCCACTGATCAAAAATATCAATATTATAAAAAAAGAGTAGACCGTTTAGATTGAGTGTTAGTTTTGATTTCATGAACAGATAACAAAATTCAAAAGACAGTTGTATCCAGTTTAAAATTAATAATAACAATTAATTAAATTTATGTATTGTAAATATATTTATCCTGTGTAAATACAGAATTCAAGGAATCTAGTAAAAAACAATTTTATTATTTTTTAAGATATTGGAATCATTCTTATAAAAGAAAAATACTTAACAAAAAATGAAAAAGTATTTATAAAGAAATTAACTCGATGAAAATTTATAGAAAAACATTTTATAATAAAAGAAATTATTTCCACAACTCATTCTCTAAGAACGAATAAAAAATATTTATACTTGTGATTGAGTATTTAGTCCTCTATGGAAAATGATTAACTACATTCATTTTAAAATTTATTATATCAGATTTTTGCAAGGTAAAAACCTCATTGAAAATTACCATTCACAAATTTGGTCATACCATGGTGGCCAAATAAATTGGTGAGAATTTTTAATTAAATGTTTACTCTCTCAAGCAAGTTTTCTCACATGACAGACGATGATACTAGGCAGTTTTTTTTTAACCCAGAACACCCGACGTGGGATATTTTTGTACCTCATGATTTTATTAATTATATTAGTTTAAAATATGCTATTTTAAAAAAAATCCTCATACAAAAATACTCCACGTCGGATCTTGTAAACACCGGGCATCGAAGGTTAAAAAACTATATTAAGTATTAAAAAATAAAATGTAATTTTAAATATGTTTTTATCACGACTGTTATTTATAGTTTTTAAAATACTTTTATTCATTATGACACAAGAGAAATTTTATTTTTCTATTTAAATTTATCAACCTTTTTGCTATTAAATTTGATGTTAGTACATACTAATTATGTTAGTTACATAAAAATAAAATAAGATAAACTATTTTTATTTTTTAAAAGAATATAAATAAATTCTGTTCTAAAACATGTTTTCAAAATACACACACACACAGATATATATATATATATATATATATATATATATATATATATATATATATATATATATATATATATATATATATCTGTGTGTGTATGTGTTTATATAATGTAAATTTATGTATTAATTTTAGATTCATATCTTATAAATAAATTAATATATGAAAAAAATCATATATATTTTTCGCAAAGTACACGTCGCATTTCTTGTTTAACGACTCATAATTTTCGTTAATAGGATAAAACGACATGTAAAATATACAATATATCTCACCCACATGAATATACATTATTACGCGGTATGAATTTCACACACATGTTTTTTTCTGTTCGAGAGAACATTAAACAAGTCTTATTTTTTTTTTATTTCAAATAAAATATAATAAAACTATATTTTGACAGACAGGAGTGCTGATCGCATTATGTACGGTTACTATAAATTTGTATTTTCTAAATAGGGGACATTCGACTAGTACATTCTGACAAATTCTCTTTTATACCAACGAATAAACATTTCGATTGCGTACATTCGTGTATACATACCCACGCTGTGACAGACATGTTCGACAGATACTCAGGTGACAAAAATCAACATTTGTAATTTCGAATAGACAAGTATCGAACATGTATGCTCTCAGAAAATCTGGGAGTGGATTTGTATGCCATTTATATCCATACACACTATATATATATATATATATATATATATATATATATCACAACTCATAAATATTGGGCCAAAAAAATAAAATCCAGGCCCCTAATTAGGTAACACAACTCTTCTTTTAAAAAAATATTTTTTTGTGAAACTATGAGAACTTATTTTTTATTTTTTAGATGAAGAAGTAATTTTTGCTTAATAAATCTCAGATAAAAAAAGTAATATGAATTACAATCGTTAGATTTTCCTATTTACATTTTTTACTATTTTCATTTGTATCCTTCGAGAATAGCACAACTAATTATTAAATAAAAATTAATTCCACTTTAGTTGTAGTGCTTTGATCAAATGAAATATCATTTAAAATGTTTTCTGCCTTTTTGCTTTTTATCAAGAAAACAAAATGTTAAAGAAAATTTTAAGCTGCTTTATAATCCTTCAATCTATAACAAGGAATATTAAACAGAGGAAAAATATTTTTTTTAAAAATTAAAATAAGGGAAATCTGGTACAGTTGTCAATAAACATCATTTATAACAGTCTAAAATAACCATTTCAATTAATAATTAATAAATTTTATAGTTATAAGTAAACATAAGAGGAAATTAACTACATCTGAAATCACTCAGGAGATCAAATGCTGCAATAAATATCCTCTATCAATTTCTACAAATAAATGTAGATTGGTTGATAGAAATATAATTTACAAAGAAATTATTATTTCAACTAATGAATAAAAATTTGACTAACTTGAGTTAAAGACCATCCGATTTTGAAAAAAGAAGCATGGAAAAATGTTTTTTAAGTAGATGAAGAAAGGATGTTAGAAGTTAAACATACAGGAGAAAATTGTATTATTTGGGATGATTTAGAAACGATTAACCTGAAGATATCATTAGAATTCAGGGAATAATGACAGTAAACACATTAAAATTAAAAAATAAATAAATTTGGAAATATGTTTTTGAGCAGATGGAGAAAATATGTTAGAAATTAAATATCAAAAAGGAAATATTGTGATTTGGAGATGTTTTAAAAACGATCAACCTGAATATCTTATTAAAATCCAGGAAATTGTCACAATTTGAACTAAAACACTATTTTTTGAGGTCATTGAACAATCTAGAATGGATTTATGTTTTAAAAAATAACTCATTGAAATTATATAGATTAAAAGTATGAGAAAATAAAAATCAATTTAGAAATGCTTAATTTTTAAAGTGCACTAAATCTATTGCACATGCTAAAATGTATGTTTTAAATATTTGATAAGAAATGTTTCATGATTATCAATTAATAAACAATTGACCTAAATAATTTTATTGATTAATAATTATACAAATTACTCGAATAAATAATTTATATCATATTACAAACGATCTAAAAACGTTTATCGTACATCCAATATAGATAAGTTTACACATATTTATTTTTAATATTAATTGTACTAAATACGTTATTTATTTGATTGATAAGAATTAAAAAGTTATAATTCGTTTCAAAATTAATTCTTTTTGAAATTAGAACATATATCGAACTTATAATCCTACACAAGCCTAATATCATTACTGTTATTCATTTTCAACTCTACCATTAACTGTTTTAATCCAAGAGAAGCAACTATTAAGATAATTTAAGGAGTCCAGACAAGACAATGCATGTTTGAAATAACACAAAAAACAGAAAAAACGATTAGGGCATAATATTTAAACTAGAAAAAATAAAATTAGATTTTTGTTAACAGTTTTTCACTGTTTTCAATTTTCAAACATAGACAATGAATTCTAAAAATCGCTCATTTTTTTATAAAAAAAACTGTAGTCATTTAGATTAATTTTACTCGAATCATGTTAGTGAAGTGTATATCAAGTCAAATAGACTTTTCCAGTTTCTAAAAATGAATTTTTCATTTAATATACTGTCGTTAGGAATTTTAATATAAAATCCGACGTTTTATATACGACGGCCTAATAAATGAAAAAAAAAACCTCATGAAATGAGTGAACGCATCTGTTAGCGAGACTTAAAGAGGTTAACAGCGGGCACACTTCCAACTATGCTCCTCAAGCATGGAATGTTGGTAATGTCGTCGGTTCGTCTGCTCAGCTCCGATGCCTGTTTCACCTGATGCACGGCAAGTTTTTATATTGACATTCGCTGTTTGTATTTACAGTGTAGTTTGTTTGACCGGCAAATATTAATAGCGCGATTATGCTTGTGTACATAATGTCATCGAGCAACGTTATTTGATTTTTTCATCTCACTCTCATCCGACAACGAACAAAAAAAAAAATAATACGAGAAGATATCAAAATGAAATGTTTATCAAACATAAACTTTCGTAATACAATAAATATAAACGTACTCCACTGTATATTTTCTCTTGGAAGATATAAATGTTACGCATTTTCGAATCGCCGAATGTAAATTCGACTTAAGGAATTAATTTTAATAAATTTCCGGTTTTTTTCTACTCGTGAACAAACGTTACTTGTTTGAAATTTACATTTTTTTGTATATGCTCAAATTTAAATTTCGATTATACTCGAATGGAAATTATCTTTAAATTTTGGTAGTGAGGGGGAGGTAGAGAGCTTACTACTAACATTTTTTTCGTTCATTTTATTCTTAATGAGCCATTTTCTTTGTTGCTGCTTTTTATTCAATTATTTCTTTTATGAACAACATTCTGCTTAAATGAGATATTAAAAGTGTTTTAAAAATTCCACGATATTAATTTATTAACCGTACAATATATTGTATAATTTTTGAAATCTTATTATAAACTTAAACAACTTCAATATATTACTCATGATCTTTTTTATATACACTCTTTTTACTTTATTTAAAAATATTGGATTTTCAAATTGCTTTCAGAGTAACAAACAAGAATATTAAAACTCAATCCAATCAATATGGATATTTACAAGAATCATAGTAAGATTTTTTTAGGAATAATTCTTATAAACAGAATATTATACCGAATGCAATTAGTATTAGAGTAATAGGACAATATTTACAAAATATTTTCTTAGTGGATTTTATAATCTTCATCACCATGCCAATTTTTCTATACGTAATTAAAAAATCTTTGCTAAAATCACGTTTTAGCTGTCTAAATTTTTAATAAAGTCACAGTCTAATTCTAAAATATTTTTTTTAATTATCTTAATTTCACACCTAATTGAAAAATTAGAAAATATAAAAACAACACACACACACACATACAGAAATTAGCAATAACCTTTCTCTATTCATTTCTAGATGAAAATCTCTACTAAATATGTATTTGTGAATTTTAAACAAATTTTTTAATAATAATTTCATATACTAAATTAAATTTGATATTTTTACTGTTTGATTAAAATTGATAATTTTAGAAAACCTAAACAAAGTTATAAATAAAAATCTATTACTAAAAGTAATTATTCCTTGACACAGTTTAAATTTGGAATAAAATATTGTAATTAAATTTATTTAATTAAATGTAAATAAAAAAAATATTTTAAAAAGAGTGTATCTTACAATAAATGTATTAATATGTTTTAATTTAAACACCTTATTGGTTTTATTTTGGAAAAAGATAATATTTTAATTTACTGAATCAACAGTTGTAACATAAATTTACATAAAAATAAATATGAATTTTAAATTACAATAAAATACAAATGAATTTATTTTGTGTATATATAAAGGACCTGTTCTGATCAGATACGATATCTGTACATGGATTTAAAAAGACAGATTATAAATCAAAATTCATCTTATCATGCAAATTGCAGTAATAAAAAGAATACCGTTGTATATAAATCGAAAGCACGAAAAATATTATGCATAATAATACAGATAATGCAACATAACAAATCGAGAATGTACTAATTACTTTTCTGTTAAAACGAACATCGACGGAATTATAAAAAAATAAAAATATGTTCGAAACGCGAAATCGGTTCAGGTATATAAACACACATTACAGGTGTATAAACGTATCAATATAAAAATAAAATAACTCGGCATACATGGCAAATCCTGCACATAACGTGAAACCTGTTACTTTATCACTGTCCATAGAATTCAATCCAGTTTGGACTCCAGCGTCGAAATGATAAGCATCTAAATGGAGTGTTATTGTGTAGGCTGCACGCCAATAAGACACTTCGATTGTATTACTGACATCGGAACAAAAAAAAATATGTGCATTATTTACATTTCATTTACGGTCGAATGTTGATTACGATAAATACGTCTCTTCGATGTTTGCGTGCCGATGTGTGTGTGTCGGTTTCATAAATTATGCCCGAATTGCAAAGACTTGCTTTTCGGTAAACGCTCCAATGCTTTATTACAACTTTGACATTAATCTGATTAGATAAATTATTTATTACGTTTCATGTTGAACAGATCATTTGCTTTTATTATATTTGTATGTTATTCGGGAAAAAGAAAAATGTTGATAAAATACTGACACTACATTTCTGTATACACGAGTGAATTTTTCTACAGCAATGCAGGCATTCGATTTATCATTCGAATAAAATACATTTCCTATGAAATGGAATTATAAAGTAGCAATATACAAACATAAAAAATAAATATAATGGAAAAACGTTCGGTACGAATGACACAAACGTGGATTAAGACTACAAACGATATTTGACATACTTCAATATTTTTTTATTTAAATAATCGTAATCTTAATTAGAATCAAAGACTAGTATTTATTATTCCAATGATTATAAATCTATGTACAAGAAGAAAATAAAAATCAATACTTGATTAAAAAACATTTTGAATTACAATAAAAATCTAAATATTTTAATTATAATTAATTATGAGATCAAATAATTATTACAGGATTACAAACACCCTATATATCTTTCACATTTCATAAAATATAGTTTTTAAAGATATGACATTTTTTAAGCTTTAAATCAAAAATTTAATATTTGTTAGAAATTTTATTTTATATAAAATGAGATAATTTTTATTTTGTATATTTTTTTAAATTACATATTTTTAAAAAAATAATTTTATCTACAAAATCATAGATATATATACGAGGGTCGTTTGATAAGTATGGTAAATTTATTTATTGTTTAATTTAATTAATTTTTTCAATTGAGTTATTCTTACTTTTTACCATACTTATCAAACGACCCTCGTATATACATTTGATTGAAAATCTAAATACGCACATAAAAAGGCCTATAGATAGATAGAACAGGGAGATAAGAAAATTCGTCGAAATGGACTGGAAGATGAAGGTATTGAATAGAGGTCAAAGTGGAAAATTTTAGAAGTCTTAATTCAGCAGTGGATTGAGAGGAGCTAATTATATATATAATTTTAAATGAATAAATTAGAAAAAAAATAATTATGGGCTTTATAACAAGAATGAAAAACTTAAAATGGAAATGGGTTGATCATATAGCAAGAAAAGAAAATCACCAATGGACTAGAGAAAGTATTGATTGAGAATTCAGATATATAAAAAGGTCCAGGAAGATATTCATGGACATAAACTTAAAAAAAAATTGTACAGGAGAAAAGTACTAACTCAATCGAAGTTAAAAGTTCTGAGAAAAGTCTTCATCCAGCAATGAATAAAATAATATAATGACACTCTACAAAAAAAAATAAAAACTGAATATAACTTACAACATTTGTACATTTAATAAATTTGACGAAAAATTATTTACTAATTAAAATATCACTCGTATCATTTGTGACACAAATATAAACGATATCATATTTGTTTATCTATTCACAAACAGACAAACATTTCTTTAATGTTATTTTTTATACAACGAATGATACAATTAAATAATAATGTATATAGACATATTAACGATATTAAAACAAATTTAATTGCTGAGGTGAAACGTATTTATTTGTACATTAATTAAACTTCGTATAATTATACTTCAAAATTATTTATGAATATTTTAAACGTTAAATATAGAACCGACTTTGAACTCTGAATAATGAATATGAAAAATTAAATTACACATTAAGTAGTCACAGTTTGAATAGAATATATAGGACATACATACATATACAGGTTTTGTATATGTATATATTTATATTTAGATTATCCATTTTCATGAACACACTTCACTAGTTATTATAACAAATGTTCAAGTTGCATGTAAATGGTTTTGCATGCACTTATGAATTCATGCACGTAAACTGAGCAAAATAGTTTCCAGTGGCAATTTCAACATATTAATTTCATTAAGAGGAGTAGAATACTTAGTGGTCTTTTTTTATAACATTCAATTAAACTCTTTCAGTTAATAATCAAACACTTTATCGTCTTTGTAATTTCATTATTTCTCAATATAATAATGAACAAGTCATATAATTTATATATTATTTTTTAAATATTCATCAAGTCTAACTGTACGTTATTAAAAATTAATATTGATTGGCAATTCATATTATTTTTTAATTATATATGATTTTTAATATAAATACAATATGTGTGTTATCAACAATAAAGTAAACAAAAAATGATTTCTTTTACTTAATATGGTTTTCATTTTTAATCAAATTACAAATATACAAATACTACCAACATAGTACCTGATCTACGATTCTGAATTTATTAATTCTATGAAACTGTAAAAAAAATAAATAAGAATGATAAACGATTATTGGAATTTTTTAAATGAAATTTATATTATCAAACAATAAATATTTTTTTTATTAAATATATAAAACCTTAAACTGTTATTATTAGTTGACAGATATAATATATTGCCCATTTCTAATTATAATAAATATTAATTTTTAAGATATTTATTTCTAGACTAATTAAAATGATATGTTCATTAAAAAAAACCCCATAATTTTATAAACCATTTGACTTATGCATTTTTATAAATATTATTTAATCCAAATTTTAGTTATTAAATATCATTGCAATTTAAAACAGAAATATGTTGTAGATCTATCTAAAATTCTATTTATTATTTATCTATATATTTTATCACGAACATCTTTTTTCTCAAATAAAATAACTTTTGATCATTCGTATTATTCAATAAATGTGTTGTTCATAAATAATGAAAGCCATGTAAAAGAATATGCATTTTCATCTCTACTTCGACATACATACATACATATTTACAGACAGATAATATTTCATACATTCAGTTCGTATTACATGCGAACGATCCGTATGCTACCGATATGGAACCGTTCACGAAATTCATCATAAACTTTATGACATAACATTAAGACAGGTTATTTTTTACGATTCCCGCGTTCCATTTCGTGGGTGTAAAGGTAAACACGTCACGCTGTGCATGGTCTGCTTGACGCTGTCATTCAAATTGTAGCATTTGCGTCGGCTACATTGTTTTAATTTGCGAAAGCAATTAATTTCTCGAACGTCGTTTATAATTTTCTGTCGTTCCCGTTTTATGTTTATTCATGACTTAATGGGCTCCTTTCACATTATGTGAACTGATGATTACTGTTTTCGTGTTTTTTTATTTTTCATTTGTATATTACGTGCCGCAATCGGCATATAATTCGATGTAATTGTTATTGTTTATCAATTTAAGGAGTTTTGTTTTATGGTTATTTTATTAACATGTTTTTTAATCTAGATTTTTTTTATTTATGTATCATTATATTGATTTTGTTTATGTACGAATACATGTAACTTCAACATATAAAAACTTAATTTTAAAATTCAAATTATTTTCATATTTAGAAATAAATATAAAATGATACATGTTAAAAATATTACAGAAAAATATTATACAATAATTACAGAAAATAATAATAAATTCACATTTAGTTTATTAATAAGGCTAATTAAAATTTTCATAAGTAAATTATCATTCATATCATGACCATACTACCATCATCTTTCCAATATCTGATTTCAAAAGTAACATTTCATATGAATATAGACTTTCATAATTATTTCCTCATAAACTTTACACATTTTTTTAATTCAAATAAATCATTCCCACAAACATCACAATTTTTTATAAAAATATTCAATAATAATTTACTGTTCATTTTATTATTCTTTACCATCATCAATCTCATCTGGACCTAACGAAATGTATACTATTCTACTATGTAACTAATTCCACTGTCTTTAAATTTATTCAAGAATACAAAATGTTTAAATTATATTTCAAGAAATTTATTTCTCTACACCAAGTACTTCAGTTTTTTATCTACTTTTAACTGAATGTTATTTTATTACTTCTTCTAAATATTTTACATGTTTTCCAATCGTGTTTAAGAATTCCAATATATATTTACTGTAAAAAATCTACTACTGTAAATAAAGTAACTTATTGGAAAAATGAGATTATTTTTTCGTTACAAAATAATTTATATGTTTTGTACTCTCAACGAAAATTGATTAAATGTACGTTAGGTTCATAAAAAATCATTTTATGTACTGAAAAAAAAATGTTTGAATGCAACTAGAACCGGCCTGATGTCGAAAGCGTGTTGTAGGCCATGGCCTTGTTGGTCCAAGCGGTAAAACTGAGAAATTTGAAATGTTTATTATCATTCGTGTAATAATTTATGCTAAAAAGTTAACACAACAAATACTAATATATAGTTTAGAATGAAATTTATGAAACCGAACCGCGTTTCTCCTATTGCCCATACATTAGTTATTAAAATGATATATAGATTTGTAAATTGTAAAACAGTTCGAAGAAATAAATCACCAGTCGCGATATATTTAACAATGTTAAACGTTTGACAATATTGTAATTATATGATAGTATATTGTGTATTAGATACTGAATGAAATTATGTTAATTCGATTTACACGTACATTTACAAATGTATGTTTGGAAAAAATTTAAATCGAATTATCAAAAACATTCTTCATCGCCCACGTACAACCACTATTTCCATATTCATCGAACGACACTTCTATCATTCGAAAATAAACAATATTACATTAGAATCGTTTCTTATTAAATTCAAATAACCGCGTCGAAACCTCACGAAACTACACTTTATTTCATTTGAATATTTTATTTAGTATCAACGTTTTACGAACATGCCACGTACTTGCTAATTACGATTCATTACCACTTTAAGAGTCGTAATAAAAGTTATATGCCACATAAGAATTGTGATACGCTTATTTTTCTACTGCAACATAATGATAATGCTTATTAAAAGTTATTGTACGAACGTTGTAGTGAAAACGACGTGTAATCTTTAATAAATTATGATTTGCATACCGAAAGTACTGTAAATTGCAATCCGATTTGGTCACATGTTTCTATTGTCAATTAGTTGTAGTTGTTATGCTTAATGTATATAAAAAATTATAAAAAATTATGCACAATGAACGTCGACAAAAATTGAAAATGTACAATAACGTTCCAGACTTGTTAATATCAATATTTGTCTTTTATAGCTTTTTAAGTAACACATAATTGAAATTATTTACAGTCACAAGATTTTACAAAGGAAATTATCAATATGTATATAAATAATTCTTTAGAATTCTAGACTTGATGAAAAGAAAATCTTGATTTGAATTTTCCCTCTCACTTCCAAGTAAATATAAAAATAAAATATGTGAAAAAAATCTGAAGTATGTTTTGAAGTAATCTGAAGAATGTTCTTATTGCTAGATAAAAATTAATTGAAAAACTATTAATCAAATATTTTTTATGCGAAGAAAAAAATACTGACTTAGATACAAACATATTCAAATACTAAATTACATGAAAAAAATATTCAAAGGGCCATAATACACAGAATAGAAATCATGATGAAGAGTTGGGATGGGATCTTTGGAGATTAAAAAATCCTTATAGATGAAAATATGAACAAGAATCAATTTTCGAATTTAAAAACTCGATTTAGGAAACGACTATTTCTTCTACTAAAGACACATAACCTATATCATAAAACTTTTAACTGTTTTTTTTTAAAAAAAAAAACACACATTAACTGTTAAAAAATCATTCCAATCTCCAGATCTGAAATTTGTTGAATATCTATAAAATTTATCATATATATTTTTAATACAGGATTAAATAAAAATCGAGGTAAAACTGAAGACTATTTCACGAAGAATAGTAAATAGTTATTCGGAAATAATAAATTAATTTACTCTGTACAAAATTTACACAATGATTAATTATTAAATAAACAAAAAAATCAATTTATGTACTGAAATATATATTTTTTTTAATATTTATTGAATTTTTGGTTTATATGATAATTCTTTAATGAAAAAACTTTTGTCTTATATATTATAAATAGAATATAGGACATTAATTCATATTTTTATCTTGTGTTTTACGATAAACATAAGTTTTTATATTAAGTAAAAAAATAAATTTTAAATCAGATTTTTTTGATTTTTATACACATTTTCTAAACAGCTTCTGTACAATAGATATTTTTATCCATTAATATATACAAGAGATATACATAAATAAATTATAATTTTTATTCATAAATGCAAAAAAACTTTTCAATTACGAACTCGCCTCTTTAAATAATTTAAATAAATATTCTGAAACAAATTGATTATTTAAGATTACAGCCTATCCTTGATTTTCCAACATAGTGCTATAGCTATTACGCCTACATTTATTTCGTACGTATAAATACCTATTTACACGTATACGTTTGTATAAGATCATTTATGAAATTCAAGTACTTTCACAAACTTACAATCGAATGGTTGGTTCTTGAAAGTATTATTGTTTCGTTGAATAAATTTAATTGCAACATAAATAAAGATTCAATCCGGTCATTAATTTATTACTTTTTCAATTATTCATAACTATATATGTATATAAACATACACTGGAGACAATTATATTTTTGGACATTTTGAATTATATATATAAATTAAACATTTGTAATTTTTAAATTAATTATAAATTAAATTTAAATTAAATCAAGATCAAAAACGAAAGTTCACATAATTCCTTTCACAAAATCCAAACCGTATCGTTATTTTATTAACGACCTTTTATAACATCTTCCACTTGATACAAAATAAAAATAAATGGATCATCAAAGGAACACAATTATCATAAATAAATTAAAATAAACTTAGCAATCGGTATAAAAGTGTATTTATATTAGACTCGATTCACACATTCATTGAGGAAATGAAATTACGTTTGATGTAATAATTAACGAAAGGTCAACACACGCTCGTCAATTATGATACCTTCAATAAAATCTAAAATTATCGAATTATATTGACGTGCAGCCAACAAAATCTACACTTTAAGTCAAATAAGATGAGTAAGAAAGAAAAAGTCATTTCTCAAATATGTCTAGAATATAAATAAAGACTGCAGGTCACGGTAAGTCGGATAGTGACGTTATTTTATTTTTTAATTTCACATAAATCATTATAATATACTAGAGGAAGATATATGCCATTCCTGATATAGTGCTTCAGACGATAAAATATGAAACCGACATTACGACGAACATATTTTATGTGATGTATTGAATGACATATTTTTTTAGTAAAAAAAACGGACCACTCCTAAATTTACTATTGCGGCTATAGAATAAGTTATAATAAATTGATAGGCGACTGAATACTTTTTAATGGAATTTTATTTTACTTTGAAGTTAATTAATGTCACGTTCATAGATGCTACAATCATTATTTATGTTAATTGCTTGTTTCGCAATATGGTATTTCATGTAGGCTGAACGTTAAAAAAAAGGTTTTTTCTCTAGTGTGACAAGGTCTATTGATATTGAAAGACGATAATCATATCTGTGACGCAGTAGAACACATTAACATTTGCTAATTATTCGGAAAAGAACTCTGATGGGTCGTACCTCAGAATGGTAATTTATGGTAATATGAGCTTAACTATAGATAGGTTAAAAAGGTTCCGAACGAAAAACGAATACAGAAATTAAAAACAGTTTAATGAGTTGCTGAAAATTATATTACAATCGAACAAGGACAAGTATTAGATCTATTGAAAAATACTATCCATTTAACACACAATTATTTCAAGAACGCAGAAAAATATTTTAATAGGAAATATATAACTCATTCTTTTTACCTTTATATTTTATCATTCGTGCCCTTCACCATACACTGAACCAAATGTTTATCATCAATATTTATTAAGGAATAGTGAAGAAAAGATTTTATCGACAAGATTTATTTACAATATTGAATACATTACGAATATCAACAAGGAAGAATGCTGCAGAAGCATGTAGAGATTTGTTAAAAGTTTTTGAAGCAAACGCGGTATCTGAAAAATGGTTCAAAAAATTTAAGAATGGAGACTTTAATTTCAAAAATGAGCAATGTTCTGGAAGACCTATAATCGATGATGATAT
Organism: Neoneuromus ignobilis; assembly: GCA_029203775.1. NCBI lineage: Eukaryota > Metazoa > Arthropoda > Insecta > Megaloptera > Corydalidae > Neoneuromus > Neoneuromus ignobilis. Next base: position 14,033,751 of record CP092096.1, on the reverse strand, counting down.
TTTTCACATTGTTTTGAAAAATGGATTATGTATGAAAATATGGTGAAGAAAATAGTATGCTACAAAGCTGGACAATTCATACCATCAACATCTAAACTGAATTTAAAGGGGTATTCTAGTCTAGAATTTCGAAAAAATCGATTTTTTGCATATTTTCAAAGCTTAGTCCTTTAAGAATATGTCATTAAGAAGATTTTTTGAAATTCGAATTATTTTCGGAGTTATAGCTATTTTTGTGACGCGCCAACCAATCCGGTCTGGCCGGAACGAATCAACTTTAAACGCGTTTTTCTCGAAACTACTTTTTTCGACACGGTTGACATGATATCTCAAGTTCTAATGGACCGATTTACTTGAAATTTGGTACAGAGCTTCTCAATATAACAATGATTGCTCCCGCCTAGGATTTTTTGAAAATTTCGTTTTTTTACTATTTTTAAAAAATTCCGAAAGTTGAAAAAATAAGGCAAAAAATGACTGTTTTTTCACACTGCCGCCATTTTGCAAATTTTTTTTTAAATTTTTCTAGGCGGAAATACTCCTACAACCTTCTTTTTCAATAATTTCAAATTTTTTTTTGTTTCAAATGACCGGAAGGGTTGGAACCACGTCAACCAGGAGACACCTTTTTTCCGAATCCCCACTTTGTCAGCCTGTAACTTTTTCAATTTTCAATTTTATGTTTTTAATAATACTCTTTTATACTCTTAAAATGTCAATAAATAACTGATAAAAAAATGGATAGTAAAAATATTTGCTGTTTTTTTTATAGCACCCGAAAAAACACCTAAAATACGTGCGTCTAGACTAGAATACCCCCTTAAGTGTGAAAAAGGAAATGTTTATATGGTGGGATATGAAAAGACCAATTTATTATGAACTTCTAAAACTATAAGAAACGATTAATTCTGAAAAATATTGTCAACAATTTGATAATTTGAACAATGAACTTAAAAGAAACAAACTGACCTTATTATATTAGGAAACAAGTTCACATGTTTCTTTATCAACCCAAAAAATAATGGAATTTGGTTGAGAGTTTCTAAGTCGTCCAGCATATTCTTCAGAGATAGCATCTTTCTACTAGAATTTATTTTTGGCTTTACAATTTTTTTTCAATGGAAAAAATATAATGAAGATGAGTACTGGACGCGTTTTTTTCTCCCAAAGATGAGTTTAAAAAAAACTTTTATCAAGATGAAAAAAATTGTTAATATTAATGAAAATTACATTTTTAATTAAACAGTATAAAAATTCATTATTTTCTTTTACTTAAAAAACAAACAGAATATATATGTACACCCGTTCCTCAATTTACGCGGAATATCCGTTCCACGTGGGTTTGTTTTACGCGAATGAAAATCGCGTAAATTGAGTCTGTCAGTGCAATAGAAAAAATATTGGAAATAAAAGCTAGTAAAGTTGTAGAAACACATATTTATTTCACATAGCTCAACAAAAAAATAATGACGTTTTAGAATACAAAAGTAGATAAATTCTATTCGGTGTCGCTATCGCTACTGTAATTCAAAACAATCAACCTTTTATATATTTATATCGTGCTTTTACACATTCAAGTAAGAATTTGTGTCACTCTGATATAAAATAAATTTCATGAAAAATTAAATAAAATGAAATCTATCTGACCGAGTATAAAAAGTTCCGCGTAAATCAATACCGCGTAAAAAAAGTCCCGCGTAAATTGAGGGACGAGTGTATATACAAGTGAACTAATCATAACAAGCTATATTATTTTAAGTTAATATCACTACAATAAAATACGTTTATATTTATATTACCATGCAAATAAAAAAGCATATAATGAGTAGTATTGAAACGATTTCAAAGAAAACATAAACAAACAATATATTCAATAAGTCGACGTGTTGAAAAGTCAACTTCCTCTCCATTGTTGATTTTTTTTTAATTCTTGAACATAAGTTGTTCCCAATCATAAACTCTCGGTTGGTATATTTCACTGAACACGGGAGCCTTAAAAAAACCGGACTTGAACCATATCGCATAGTCTCGAACGACAGTTTTATGGGCAGAGCGCATTTACTTTTTTGTCCGTATTGTACTTTTTACACTCCTCGGGCATTTACTTCGTGACCGGTACCTGGTAAACCGTGTATTGTTTCGTTATTTATCCTACGTGAATCCATCAACGGTAGTTATACTTTTGTGCAGTATAGAAAATATGCACATGATTTTAAATAGAATCATATATAGGCTACATAAAAAAAAACGTGTGAAATTGAACGGCTGTAATATGTTGCATGTTCAGTAGTTATGTTTGATTTATTTTTTAATTTCATTATAGGTATATTTTAAACATCATTTTTGTAATATAAAATATGTACTTTAATTTTTTCCAGTTAATTTAGCATGAAAGAAATTCTTCATTCTTTTATTAGCATGTTTTATTTATTAACACTGAATATTGATTTTTTAATAATTATTACATTTTTTAAAAAAGACTTCGAACAGAACATAAATATGAGCTACACAAAATTATTTGTAGGTATTTTTTTTTTAAAAAAATAAAATGTTCTGATTCAAAATAATAAATCATTTTAATTACTATTTGAATATATATATATATATATATATATATATATATATATATATAACTGTAAAAATTTTACTAAATATGATTACGATTATTAATATGAAAAAGACTGAAAAATTAGACGTACCCCTGACCTGTCTGTAATAAATGACCGTATTAACCGGTGCACAACATACGTAGTCGTACAACACCAACAAAAAAACTAACATATAAATAAATAACAAAATACACGAAACACGAATCCATTTTCGTACGTGTGTGTGTGTGTTTGTATTGTACGAGAGACAAGAATACAACTCGCATCCATCTCGACAACAAAACACACACCTGTTGAATTATTAACAGCGGCCTTTGCGATGGTATAAAAATACCGGCATAAAGAAACGCCTCGACATTTGTCATAGTAAAAAAGCAACTATCTTCAATAAGAATGTGCGCTAACTGTAATATGTTTTATGCGGCTTAGGTCGACTAAATTCGATCATTACCCACGATACACAAACAGTACGTGATATAAATATAGAATATCGTTAAAAAGACTTATTCCGAAAATATATTTACGGATAGATGGGTTGCGCTCAGCACGTGCCAAATGTTCTGTTTAATGATAATACAATTTAATGGCAATAGATCATATCTGTTCATATTTTCTTTTAATATGTGTATATTTTTAATTTGTGTAAAAAAACATATTGTGATACTATTATATATATATATATATATATATATATAATATATACACGAGGATCGTTTGATAAGTTCGTGTAAATTCCGAAAGATGGCACCACTGGTGCATATCGAGGTTATTTTTAATTAGTAGCACCTCTTGGAAGAACACACATCAAGTTTCAGCCATATCGGTCTATTCCTTTGTGTTTGACAATCGTTGGAATCAAGGAAATCGAGTGATTGTCAAATAATGGACGAAAAAGAATTTCGCGTGTTGATTAAACACTACTTCATTAAAGGCAAAACGCCTCAGGAGACTAAACAGAAGCTTGATAAACATTATGGTGACTCTGCACCTTCGATTAGTGCGGTTTATAAGTGGTTTCAAAATTTTCGGAGTGGCCATATGAGCACAAGAGACGCTGAACGTTCTGGACGCCCTGTTGAGATCACCACTCCAGAAATCATTGATAAAATCTATGATATGGTGATGGATGACAGAAGAGTGAAAGTGCGTGAGATTACTAGTGCTGTAGGCATCTCGTGTGAACGGGTACATAATATTTTGCACCAACATTTGGACATGAAAAAGCTATCCGCCAGGTGGGTGCTGTGCGATCGACCAAAAACGAGGTCGTGTGAAGTGTTGCAAGAACGGTTTGCAGCTGTTTCAGCGAAATCCGCAGGACTTTAAGCGTCGTTTCATCACTGTAGATGAAACATGGATACATCACTACACTCCTGAGACCAAAGAGCAGTCTAAACAATGGGTTATCAAGGGGGAATCTGCTCCGAAAAAGACGAAGACAATTCGTTCGGCCGGGAAGGTTATGGCGACTGTCTTTTGGGATTCGCAAGGAATAATCTTTATCGACTATTTGGAAAAGGGTAAAACCATTACAGGTGCATATTATTCATTGTTATTGGATCGTTTGAAAACCGAGTTGCAAGAAAAACGTCCTCGATTAGCCCACAAAAAAGTCCTCTTTCATCACGACAACGCACCAGCTCACACCTCAGCAGTTGTGGCCGCAAAACTAATGGAAATAGGGTTCCAAATCGTTTCACATCCCCCCTATTCTCCAGACTTGGCTCCATCGGACTATTATTTGTTCCCTAATATGAAGAAATGGCTCGCGGGAAAAAGATTTTATTCGAACGAGGAGGTGATTGCAGGAACGAATGACTATTTTACAGACTTGGACAAATCCTATTATTCGGAAGGGATCAACAAACTAGAGCAGCGTTGGATGAAGTGTATAAGCCTAAAAGGAGACTATGTTGAAAAATAAAAACGATTTATTCAAAAAAATGAAGCAGTTTTTATTTTTACACGAACTTATCAAACAGCCTCGTATATATATATATATTTAAATATATATATATTAGTGCCTCAATATAAAAGTTAAAAACCAAAAAAAAAAATCAAAAAGCATCTAATAAGAAAAAAACTGTAGTTATATTTCCAGAACACATACATTCCTTTACATCCGATTATCAGAAACGAACATAACTCGAATTGATTTAAAATAACTTTATATATCTGATTCAACGTTTTCGTTTATCAAAATGGAGATAAATGACGAAGAATAACATTTCCGAATATTCTTCAGAAACGATCTGAATATCAAACAGACACGGGGGCGTCGCAAACTAGAGATGTGAGTTTTATAGATCGTGTGAAACTTGCTATTTATTGACAAACAAAGACGTGATATGGTTTCATGTTTACAAATACGAGTTAGTGAAGACATTGTCGTGTTTGAACATTGAGAATTTGTCAAACGTGAATCATATATTGAGTACGAAATCTAGATAATAAAATCTATATATATATATATATATATATATATATATATATATATATATATATATATATGTTTGAGATATCTATTGTATACTTATTTTGAAACCTTATAAAAACACTATTAAAATATAACGAAAATATAAACGACTCACACAAATCGAGTTATCAGAAATGATTTAATACTAGTAAATACAAACTTGAAATGAAAATAAATAATTTATTTAAATCTTTCTAATTTACTCTAACTATTTTAAATTTTAATATGATAAATATAATAATGAAATTATTTTTCATTTTAACTGTTGTTACTACTCGAAATTTTCCACATTGATTACTACCCGGTGTACACGTATACCCCATTACAAAATGTCATTATCACGGCCCTAAATTTGTATATCTGGCGGCATCTATTATATAAATATGGTGGATTTGTGATGCGGAAAACTTCTATCCTTTCACTGGTCAAATTTATATTGAACAATCAGTTCGAGTAAAGAAAAAAAAATAAGAGAGCGAGTTGTAAAAGAGTTGGTGGCTCCGTTCAAAGGATCAGGCCGAAATATTACCATTGATAATTTTTTTACAACTCTCCCATTAGCACGACATTTATTATCATGAAAGTTGACAGTCATTGGGACATTGAAACGTAATAAAAAATATATTTCTGCAGAAGTGACGCAGACAAAATCTCGAAGAATAAATTCTTCATTATTTGGCTATAACGACAACGTGACAATATGTTCACATGTGCCAAAAAAAAATAAAACCGTCATAATTTTGTCATCGATGCATCACGACGACGCAATGACTGGACCCAAAAATAAACTAGACATAATCCATTTTTATAACAAAACAAAATCTGGTATAGATATTATGGACAAATTAGTAGGACGCTATAATATAAGAAGGTATACAAACAGATGGCCACTTGTATTGTTCTTTAATATCGTTGATATTGCAGCTCTTGAAGCATATATTATTTATTTCGAAAATAACTGTATGCTCAAGAAAAAGACAAATCAATACCGAGTATTTTTGAGACAATTAAGACAAGAGCTTTGTCTTCCAATCATTCAAAACCGTTCTCTCAATATACAAATTACAAAAAACTTGTCTACAAAATTAGCGATCGAGAGCATGATAATGAAGTCAATCTCCTGCATACAAACTGCATCTACTTCTGTATCGATTGCTTCTACATCTATTACTATTCCAGCTCAACGTGATATACGTAGTTATAAAATCGTCGTTGGTTCTTGCTGCATTTGTCATGCAGCACCGCATAAACGGAGAAGAAAGAATCGCAAATCATGTGTACAATGCCAGAAACCTATTTGTGATGAACATTCTTTGACGTATTCAATGTGTAAAAATTGTACATCACCTTTCGGAAAAATGACATTTTTCGGCTTATTTTTTTTAAGATACAATGAAGTCTTATAATTAAAACGTAGTATTTACTTATTTTTTTTATTTATTTATTTCTGCCTTTTACAAAATACCTATGTAGTAATTAGAGAGGTATATCAGTTAAATGTCATTTGAATTAATATTTTTCTAATAAAAAGAAATTATAAATATCTAAATCTTTTCGAAATTTTTCAAATAATGGGGATCTGCCTGGGCAAAATGATCCTTCCTATGACTTCAACGCAAAGGCAAAAATGGGTACATGTGTACCCGGGTAGTAACATAACGGTTAATAAAAAATATTTATGTAATAATTGATAAATACGTTTTTTATCAGAGAATGACTGATTGAATGAGAGAATGGAGATAAACAAAAAAAATAATTTATTTAAAATGTCCTAATTCACCCTATACTAAATTTTAATATAACAAGTATAATATTTTTTTAATAGAATAATTGGTAAATATATTTTTTTATCAGAGAATGTCTGAATGAAATTAGAGAATGAAGATATTGTTAAGGAATACTAATTAATCTAATTTTGTAAATACAACAAAAATAATTTAATCTAAAAATCAATTCACTCGATATGTTTGAATTGCAATGAAAGGAAAACCTATTAAAAACTATTGTATAACCGAAACAGTTACCAAAGTGTATTCTTAATAATAAACCAACCAATTTGTTAAATTGAAACGAAACCGAACCCGTACTACGAAGAAAGAATAATCAAATCACTTACATTCTTTCAGCATCCTTCGGAAGAGTCCTCGGCACTTGGGTCAATCCACGATGAGAACAATCAACGGTGTATCCTGAACAGGAACAAGCCCACGGGCATTTCGATTGCTGAATACCTTCGCCGACGATTCCCAGTCCGCCCATAACTGCGACCTCATTTCCTGGTGGCGCTGGTTCGGTAACGATTTGTCCCGTCAGAGCGCATATAACCCCCATAAAGAGGGACAATGTCCACCGATTCATTGTAGTAGTTCGACAAATGTATCGATTCGAAATTAATCTTGTTGACAGCGACGCCCCATCGCAAGAAGAGAATAGCATTTAAAATTGAAGTATGTAGTCTGATGTCTTCGTTACTCGGGTGGTCGATAGCACAGAACCACCTTTTCACTTAAGAAGTTTTCAACTGCTGTGTTTTTAAACGTTTAGATTGTATCTGAGTATGTTTTAGAACAACACACTTTAAATAGTTTTCTTTTTGTGTGTCGTTTAACGTCACTTCTGATTATTTGTTGAAAGAATATACAGTTTTGTTTCTTTTTTCAACTATAAGATGATGTCTAGTTTTGTATTTGCCTCAAGAGTCACTTTTGTTATAGTATGACACTTAACATTTACGTTAATAAATTATATATATATATTTTTTAAATACGACTTTCTTCTTAATTCAACTAATAGTGATGGAGATTTGTACATCTGTAACAAAAATACATTCGTAAATCAAACATGTTATGAAAATCATCTAGAAATTACAAACAGTCATTACATAAATTAGAAATGCACTTTTAAATTACTTCAAAACTCACACAATAAAAATATGAGACATAAACAATTACAATTGTTTGTTTTCTTTTTTCTAAAAAAAAACTTTGAATTGCTATCGACAATAAATTAATTGTTATAGCTATGAATGGAATTGACGTATTGAATGAACGCAAATAGCCTCGAACAATAACATCGTTCGACAACATATCAAAACATACGACGAAAGAAGTATTTCATTCACGCTATATAGAGAACGCATAAAATCAATGGCATGCTGAAAACAACCACACAAACCTGAACAGGTTAACCGCTATTAATATTTCAGAAAGTGTAATAAAGTCCTGAGCAAGAATGAAACTCGTCGGAGACGAACCACGCCTCGTACAACTTGAACAAATCGTCAGTGAGGTCGAATTGTGTACAGATTTATAAATTAAAATTATTAAAACGTATATACAGATAGTTTAATATCTCGAAAATAGAACAAGACCAAATAAATTTCATTCGAAAACCGCTAAACGACGTAACATTTTTTTGCGGACCGGTAAATAAAAAAATTAAAGAAAAGATTTTGCGAAATAAATTTTATAATAATAAATAAACTTTTACACTGTATAAGAACAATCTGCAATAAATAAATATCCATTTTTTACAATAACAAAAGTAAGTAGGTTTATAATTTGAAGCGTTCGAGATAAAATATTAATAAGTCACATTCGTGTTAAAATTTAATTTCAATTAAATTTTGAATTTTTAAAACATGTAATATAATATATTTAATAAATCATATTTAATGAATACCACTTGTTGTCGTTAAATATATTTAATTGGTAAAGATGTCAAGTTCGTCTAATAAAAACTTACATAAATAAAAGAAACAAGTAAAAAAATTAAGTAAATAAATATTTGATAATAACTGTACGAAAAGAGAAAATATAGCCTGGTTAATATTTCAATGCACAGTTGAAATAGCCGTAAATTGTATTAATTATATTTAAATAAATAAACTCATTTGTATATTTAGATTTGTTGATATTTTGTAAAAAAAATATATATTTATTAAATCATAAACGATAATATATGAAATTTGTTAATGTTCGAAATTTGATATCTGTATTCAGTCGGTGTTTTTTCAAAGATTCGAATTTGTAATAATCGATAAATTTACTAAAAATATCTGAAAATTTACATTTGTACAATTTTTTGTTACGTGATTCTGAATTCTGGCAAAATTCAGATAATTAATTCGTTAAAAATGATGACATACGAAATTTGATCTGTACAAATAAATAATTTTTATTAAAAATACTAAGAATTACTAATTATATATATATATATATATATATATATATATATATATATATATATATATATATATATTCAATTAGAGAACTTTTTTACAATATATCAATAATAATATTTTTATCAAAACAAGAAATATAATAGTTTTAATAAATAATAATTAATAGATACCACATTTAGTTATTAAAAAAGATGCTAAATCCAATCTCTACTTTTTTATAGTTAATAAAAATGAAATTTATTATTAAATATAACAAATATTAATAACACACACACACATATATATATATATATATATAAAAGGTATCCTGCCTAAGGGAGTAAACTCTGAATAAAAAATTCTCATCAATCCATCTGACCAGTATAATGAATATGACTAAGTATCAATGAATGGTAATATTCAATAAGACTTGTATCCAGCAATGGACTGATATAAAATGATATGATAATATGATTAAGAAACTCAAATGAACGCATAAAAAAATAGACAAAACAAGTAAAAAAACCACAGCTAAAAATGTACAATTAATTTAAGAATTTACAAAACAGAAAATTAAAAAGTAAATAAATATAAGTTAAAAACTATGCATCTGATGTCATTTTATAAGATATGTTAAGAAGTCAAATATGATTCTATATTTGAAAAAAATAATTTTTAATAAATGTACTTATTGAAGTGAAATATGTGTTTAAATGCTAGAATAATTCAGTGAATTTAGGCAACATAGAGAAGTATGGAATAACATGTAGAGATGAAAAGAGAAATAAGTGGATTGGAAAGTAGATAAAATTATGGACATTATAACAAGAGGAGAAATGAAAGGTAATCGATGATTCTCAGAATTCAGAAATAAAAAATATCCAAAAAGAAAAATATATGGAGAGATTAAATGCAAAAAACAAGTGTTTTAATTTATTTTATTATTTTTTACTCCAAAACTATGATTATAATTAATGATTATAATCGTTATATAACAACAACAATACATTTTATATATTTAAGTAATCATTCCAGATCTTTTAAAATGTTCACATTTGTGTACCTAAATTTATACCACCAGCAAAAAAAAAAAATCATTCTGCTGAAATATTAACTCTCCCGGTGAAAATTAATTAATAACGTTGTAACAAAATACTCGATACAAATCATTTGAGTATAAACAGTATAATATTACAACACGTAAGTGGTTCTAAACGAGTATTAGCAACTGAAATCAATAATGGAACAGGAGTGTGTGTGTGTTTCATATAACAATAAAATGCAGTCATGTGCGTTAATAACAGTTTGATATAAAGTAATTGATAAAACGGTTCGAGTATTTCTCGTTTGAGCACTCAGGTACGAGACAGCATGGCGCGAATTGACCTTGTTGGGGAGTGGTCGCGCGTTCGCGCTCATCTTCACAATGCAACTTTCGTACGTGCGTGTTATGTGAAAATGACCTGAACATAATACATGATGCAGTAATTTATTTATGCATATGAACATGTATACCTCTAGGGTATCATCAGACGTACTTACAGGTGCACGTAAATTTTAGTATTTTGTTTGCAAAATGTTTGTATTAAATAATAGTACAAGCATCACATGTTCATGAACAATATATGAATAGGGAATATAAGTAGAAAATAATAAAATGTAAATTGTGATCCAGTATATGACAATTGGATCCAATATATGATAATGTAATAATAGTTTTATGAGTATTAAATGTCATTAATATTCGATTTAACTATTAATAATAGCCCACAATTGTAATTACAAACACCATCGAGTAATAAAATTTACGATATTATTTTAAATACACAATCACGTTAAGTGTCAAACAAATAAATCATTTTATAGTATCGACTTGAACAAATTCTTAATATACATTCGATTAATACAACAGAAAAGCATGCTAGTACAAGTTCGATTACTGTAATTCTTAGAGAAAAAAAAGCACACGAGACATTGAATGAACTTTGAATAGATTTAACTACTTACGTGTCAAATCTCGCACGAAAATATTTAAAATGAAACATGCTTTCAATACATTTTTATCAAAAAATAGCAGGAATAAATTTGTAACATTTTGACTCTTACAAATTATTATTTTATTTCGGATATTTTTTATAACCAGAAAAAAATTAAGCTAGAATTGATTTATTGTTATTTAAAACTCTATACACTAATGTGTTCTCCGAAAAAAATCCATTAACTTAATGTAATAATCTAAAGAAATATATATTTAAGTAAATTTGACATTAGAAAGTATTTTATTTACAAATATCATACTTATATAACGATATTCATGAATATGTAAATAAAAATTCAATAAATAAACACGAATTACTATTTTACAACTATTAAATTATGTCATTAGAAAACATTTATTTTTATTTTGTTTTATGAACAAATTAACATTTTTTAAAACCGGTGCAATGTCAAATAAATAATATAACTCTACGTGCAAACTCAACGATTATTTATCGTAAAATCAACTTAAATAAAATTACGACAATTTAAAAAACACATTTATTCATAACTGAATATTATTTCAAGCATAATTTTAAATTATAAATCGTTGAAACTTCTTCATAATATTTTTTTTATTAATATTTAGTAGTTGAAATGCTATGTGTATATATGTAAGTATATAATAAATTTCATTTATTTAAAGATTCCAATTCCGTTAAAAATTAAAATTGTGTTTTTTCATTCTTTTCAATCCTATATACATATATATTCAATTCAAATGTTGTTGATTATTAATAAAACAAAAATAAAGAGTCAATCAACAATCAGAGATGGATTGAAAAAATATAAAAACACAAAATAGTATATATGTAAGTAGATTTAAACCATAAGTTTACAAATATACAATAAATATTTATTGTAAACAACAAAATAAACAATAAGTGATTACTGATCACTATAACAAATTGTGATGTTGGCGGTAATAATTCATTTGTGTTCAAGTATAGCATCATCCAAATGTGACGCCTAGATTTGTGTTTTATTAAAAAGAAACATGTGTATAGTTTTTTTTTTTTTTAATAAAACACAAATCTAGGCGTCACATTTGGATGATCCTATATATTCCATTCTTCTTTCGAACTACTACTACTAATGACACATAAACCAATCTTTTATATTTAAATCCCTAAAATTATTTTGTTTATTTTTACTAGTTTTAGGAAAAAAACTAAGACTGGCATGACGAATCGTATATAAAAAATGTTAAATACAATGAATAAACTCGATGAATAAAAATGTACAATTTCGAATTATTAATAATAGACACAGAACGAAGAACGACTCTAAGAGCTTAAACATAATAGAATTTTTTAATATATCAAACGAGATTAGATGACTAGAAAAGAACCATTATATATATTCTTTAAATTCTACAAGATTTTAATGACTGCACAAACATTTAAAATGTTAACAAAGCATATAAATTTAAATAATTTATCTATACAAAGTGTATTATTCTGAAAATATTTCATACACATATATACATATTTTATATATACATATATATATATTATATATATATATATATATATATATATATATATATATACACATGTATATGTATATAGGAACATATATCACACACCGCAGTAATATGAATAGTTTTTTTCGCCGTACACATAAAAATATTACATACAATTATTCATGTTATGTACACGTACGATAGCTTCGCTAGATTCTGCCAACTTTCGAGACGGAAAATTGATGCATCTATTTTGTGAACACCTGCGCTCGCAAATAAGACATACAACTAAGAGCTGGAAGGCATTTTTATTCACGCGTGCTGCGATATTGATCTATAAATGCCGATGCATATACAAGTTTATATACATGCTCGAATGTACAAGTGTTTAGTATTAATTCTGATATTACACACACACACACACACACACACACACACACACACACACATAAATATGTATAGAAGAGATAATTACATTTGTAATTGAGAAAAAAAACTAGATATTTAACATATTTCTTTTTTTACGAACAATAAACGAGTTATGTGTGTATCATGAATTTCAATTGATGAAGAAAAATTTAAATTCAATCAATTCTTGGAGAATATTAAAAATAAAAGTGGTTGTGATATATAGGAATAAAAATCATTCCGGATACAATCGTATGTATAAACGTTTCAACATTAGACAAGCAATATTTTTATTTTGTTAATAAATCAATGAAGAAATTTTTTTAGGGAAAATCAAGTTTGCTAAATGATATGTGAAATTCATAAAAGATGTTATTGTTGTCGAGTGAAAACTCCCGAAATAGGTAACAAAATAATGTTTTGACTGATCCAAGTTGTAATTATTCAAACAGTAAATAGTTTTTAACAAAAAAATAAACTAATAATATTCTATAACCAATTGAAATTAAAAACATACACATGTATAATGAGAGTAGAAAAAATCGATCAATCATTGAAATAATTAAGTATCATGAATTCACAATTCTATGATAAGACAAAAACTGTATTAATCAAAAAAAAATATACGCACACATAATAATGATGAACAACAGCAACACCGAAATTGAAAAATTCGTTTATTCCTTACCGATTTGATATATTGCTACAATCTATTTCCGAAACTGTTGATAATATTTCACTGTCGTTCGTAAATTATTGAAATAGATATTCGAGTCAAAATAACATTAAATTATCTGTCGGTAAATTGATACTACACATAAATTATAATAGATACAAAACGTTCGATTTAATGAATATTTAAATATTTACGTGTAAAACTTTTCAACGATGATGTTTTTTGTACCGAAAATGAATATTTGATTTCGTGATGGTACATACTGTACACTGTGATACTTTCTAAACGTGTAATAAAAAGTTGTGTGTGTGTTTTTTTAAATATATATATTTAAAAATAAAAGAGTAGAATTTTTTATGATAAGTACATATTTTTATTTATGTATTTATAGTTCAGATATCAATTAATAAATCAATATTTTATCATTATTTGTGAATAAATATTTTCTAATAACACTTGATTTTTCTTAAAGAAAACACAATTTATGTAATATATAAAAATAGAACAGTTTGAATATTAAATGTGTTTTATTAAAATAGAACTAGATATTTATAAAGAAACTTCAAAAGAAATAAAAATTACAAATCAAAAAAAAACGCAAGTCTGTTTCGATCATTTCAAAATAATTAGACATGTTAATAAAACACGTTTTATTTGCCTTGTCTGTAACCAGGAACTAACAAGTAGCATAAAACGAGCAATAAAACATCCATCTATACATAAAACACACAAAAGGAGTTCAGAGAACAAAGTCAAAAGAAGGAGGGAAAAAAACGAACAGTGAATATAATTTGATGTGAAAGGAGTAGACATGTCGAAAAATGTGACGCCGGTATAATAATGGAACAAACATTCTCGAAATGAAGCCAATTTACATATAAAGAATTTCAACAGACACAAAAAAATATTCAGATATCCGTCGTCTCGAAAGCCATCAGCATAACCATAGAAGGTATATCCTTCAAGACTTCTTTGCTATATACATACACCGAGGAAGGAATGTCTGATCAAATAGATGAAAACGCACAGGCTGTATATTGGAGAAGAGATGAAGACAGATCTTTCAATAGGAAACAGCAGTTCGAACTGTTTGATGTTTTTCAATTACTTGTTGAACTTCATGTCTTATCAATAGATATATAATTACAAACATAACCGTACTCTATTCATTTATCATTTATTTAAAAACACCATATATATATATATATATATATATATATTAAAAAAAAAATACATGTTTTCATAGTAATAACAATGGGATATATTTTCATAGAAGTATAAAATCAACATTCTCTTCGGTGAATGTACCATCATATCTGACAAGTCGATGAAAACTAATTTAAAGCTATAACAGACAAATCCCTAGGGTAGACACTTCCTGTTCGAGAACTGTTTGCTATGCATCATCATCACACAATTGTTGTAAGTGTATTGTGCAAGCTAGACATACAATAAGTAATATTGAAGGTCTAATAACGATACAATAGATGCAAGACTATCGATTAACCCATATACATATAAATATATATATCTATATATAACATTTTTCAAATATACCACTGATATAGTTAATAATTATTATTAATTAATATTTGTTTTAAATTACACAAATGTTGATTTTGAACTATAGTTAATACATTTTTTCCAAAATAAATCATTTCAATATTACAAGATTTTTTAAAACAAATAAAATTTTCAAAATTGTATTAATATGTATTTAATGAAAATTCTATTTTAATAATTTATAAATTTAAACTGATCTGATCTGATATGTATGTATGTTAATAACAGAAGAATCCCCTAAATCTAAAAATTTACTGTTATTCTTTCAATCACCTTACCTAATTATATACATATCAACTAAAAAATTGGGCCTACATCATGTATCTACATAAAAAAATGTAAACTAGTTTATACGCCATTGTTTTATAGAAACAAATTTCTACTGTATATTTTAAACAACCACCGTGAGAAATTCCAAGAAGTTAATCATTCTAAATACTCATATTCAAAAGGATTATCTTTTCAATATTTTCCAATATGCACAAAATAGAATTCTTGATAATATTTAAAATATTTTTTTAAAGAAATAACCCAAATATGTTTACTTATTTCTAAGATAACGAAATGTTATAGCCTTTTTGAATTACAAAAAAGTAAGGATTTTAATCGTATTTTTTAAAAATTAATTTATTTCATACATCATCGAGTAGATGAGAAAGAACTACCTCGTAGATAAAGTTGTCATAAAAACCACATTTTAAAATGTCTATAATATTTCTACTGATTAGCATTTTTCAATCATTACTTGAATCATTAAAAATAACATAAAAGACGTATTTAAAATTTTAAACTTACAAATCGTTGTTTTTAAAAGAAAAATAGATGAGAAAAAGTTTATTTCACATTAATAATAAATTATTTCAAGTTTTAAACCGTATCTATTTTTTGATACATAATGAATAATGAACAAAATTTACAAAACGAGTTGAAAAAAATGTATTAAAGAACGACTTGAAATGATTGACGATTTAAACAAACAGTGTGATTCTCTGTGATTGAAAAGACGATTCGAATGATTCAATGATGATTGTTTTCTTAGATCTGTTAACGAAAAACGTGAATGTAAAACGAAAGCTACTGTTACTGTATAAGTTAATAGTACTGGTTCTTCAATACTTTTTCTTAAAATGAATAAATTTACTTTTTCCATTTTATTATAATTAGATTGAATTCTATCATAAAACAGATTGATTTATTCGACTCGAATGATCAAACTAATTAACAGGGCGTGTGTATGTATATGTATGAAAAGATTTACTGAAGTTACTAATTTATTACTAATGTTCATTATCGTAATTTCTGTAATGTGGAATTATTTTATAAAAAATGATTCAATATACAATATTAACAATTTTAGATTTTTAATTTTTATTTATCCTTCTTATTTAGTGATTCATTTTGCAAAACTAGTTATTTTTTAATTTGGTATTTCGTGTTATTAATTAATTTCACCCAATTATTAAAAATGTTTTTATATCACGATGTTGAGTTGAATAGATCATTTATATTGTAGTAAACATTAATTAAGCAAACGAAAAAATGCTCAGAAATGATGCACAATATTATAGAAGAAAGAACTAGATTTATTTCATAAGTTTTCTTTCTAAAATCAACAACCAGTTCAATTTAGGAGTGTAGGAAAATTATAAAATTGGAATTTCAAAACAATAACCAAAAAATTAAGGATTTATGTGTTCAAATACATGTAAATGTAATCAAAAAATCAACAAACACAAAGAAATATTAAATTAGAACGTTTACAGAATATTGAATTACAGTACTAATTAAATAATTATATTATAACAGAAATGTAAATAAAATTGAAATAACAATTATTTCCCAAAATAGTGATTAGTGTAAAGCCAAATCCTTCCTCAAACATTTACATGAAACAGAATACCTCTTCAAATAAAAAACGATAAGAACTAACTTGAAAAAATATTTAGAACACTTCCCTCACAATACAATAAAAATAATTCCAGAAAACTTGATTAAATATTAATAAATACTTTATATTATATAATTATCAAAAAAAACTTATATCTATAAATTACAAATGATAAAGATTTTTTAAACACAGTATATATTTATCTGTTGAAGAATATGATTATAATTTCTTATAACCTTCAAAGTAAAAACAATTATCTGGCAATTATTTTTAAATTGAATATATTTCAAAAGGTTTTAAATTGTATAACTTTTTTATTTTAACAAAAAAATATTCGTTTTAATATTTATTAATAATTTTATTACTATTTTTTTATTCCAAAATAATATTGTATATTTTTCAAAATATAAATCGAGTTATTGGTATATTTCACTGATATATTTTTAATAAAAAAAATAATCGTACAAAACTGAACAATTATGATGAATAATTGAACAGAACTTATTTCCATAATCTACCTTTTTAATTTAAACAGAACATAAATTACAAAAAACTCGAATAAGATTATTCGTCCAACGTACAAAGAACACATTGTTCAAAGACGTTCGTTACACTCACCTTAAAACAAAGAACAATATTACAATCTTATCGCACATTTCCATACGCACGAAAAATCAAAATAATCCTCTATCTAAGAAACGACTAGAACATTATTTGAACACGGTATTCGAACCAGTCACCCGGCTTCAATATAAGAAGAAGAAAGGATATGGCCGTGGGCTATGACAAACATCGACGTCTTTAATAATAGACCCTCACCAAATCGAGTCTCTTGCATCGCATGTTTACCCAACGGTGTATATTGCCGCAAGCTTTCCTCAGGACAGATAGATATAGATAGATATGTATGTATACGTAAATTAATTCTAGATCGACATGTTTGAAGGACTCTCGCAGATAACTTGTACCGTAATAATATGGCTAGTTTACATCATATCTTCTATAAGGATAATGTAGAATGTTTGCTCATCGTACGAATTTCGACGAGGTTGAGATATTGCACAGATTTGTATATAGTGATTAGGATGTTACAAAAAGATGTTTCTTCTCTCTCTCTCTCTCTTTCTCTCTCTATATATATATATATATATATATATATATATATATATATATATATATATATATATATTACAAAATTATATTTATCTATATATACAATAAAAAAAATAAATATAAATTTATTGTTTTATACTTTATTTTTCTCTTTGCTAATATTAACATCTATTATTTACATTTCAAAAAAAAGATGAATATTAAATTTTACAATATTGAATTGATTAAATTGTAATTATATGTTGTTTTTAAAAACATTTTAGATGTTGTTTTAGTTTGTTAAAAAAAAATAGAGAAAACTCCAGTTCCAAATCAATAATGTTAAATTCAATTTTATTAAAATTGGTATAGGTTAATGAGAGTAATATAACAATAATCTTTTTCTTGCTTTAAATACTAATATTTTTAAAGTTCATTTTTCTTTTATAAATATATATATATATATATATATATATATATATATATATATATAGGTTGGCAAGTATCTCCCTTCCGCCTTCTGGTCTTTTGAATTTCGCAGCTATGTACATATATATATATATATATATATATATATATATATATATATATATATATATATACACTGACGTGCAAAAGTATTCATCCTATGGATAACAAGCAATTTATTGATATAATTCAATAAGTCGTTAAATAAAAAAATATATATTTAATTGAAAATAAATATAATGAGTATTATATAATAAATAAATATTATGTTTATTATCAATTAAATAATTATTTTTCTTTAATTTAACGACTTTATTGAATTATATCAATAAATAGCTTATGTTATCCATATGGCGAATATTTTTGCACGTCAGTATATATATATATATATATATATATATATATATATATATATATATATATATATATATATATAAATGTGTGTATGGACAACAAATAAATAACAAACATTTCAAATCCATCACCGACTACACATTTGTAAACAAGGATGGGCATTTTTTCCACATACATTGACCGGCCAATATACGTTTTTCTCAAATATAATTCCCAACAAGATGTAGCGGCAAATGCATGACAAATATTTGAACAAGCGAAATCCTTACAGAACGAAGCGTAGTATCAATGGGCTGCATGTCAAACACAAAATGATTCAATATGTTCGTCGTCAATCCAACCACTGTCAAAAATACGCCCTACACGTTTATACAGAAGACCCGATCTGATATAAACACTTTGAGGATTAGGTGTATGTAAAGATATATATATATATCTATATACATATATAAATATATATATATATATATATATATATATATATATATATATATATAGTAAAATTAATGTATGAATTTACAACCAAATTGAAAATTGAGTGCTTTACATTTATATAAATCAATAATTTATGAAATATACGAATTTCTCTCTGTGTGTTTCTGTATATATCTATATGTATATGTCATCATCATTATTATTATCAACACCCTCTTTCTACCCACTGTTCAATGAAAGCCTTTTCCAAAACTTTCCACTATATATAGGGTAACCTAAATGAGACTGAAGGGTTTAAATATACATTTACTTGTTTAATATCGTATACTATCCTCCAGTCTCACTTGAACCACCCTATACATATATAAAGGTCGGGAAGAAGTTCATATACGTGAGAAAATTTATTGGAATAGACTGGAAAAGAAAAAACTGGCGGACTGAAACCTAGGGCCTCAAAATCAAAGAGCTTCCGGTCAAAGAATATAATATTTTTGATACTGTCATAGATTTTTCTTATACATGTAGTGTCAAGGAACCTCACAAGTGGAATAATTTAGAGTCTCTCTTCATCAAAATCTGGCTTTGCATAGGACGATCCAAATGAAACTAAAAGGTTTGAACATGCATTACTTGCTTACTATCATTTATTATTCTTTACTGCCCTTCAAATTCATTTGGATCATCATATATAAATCAAAACAGAGATGAATCCATACATACAATCAATTGTATATATCAATATTCTTGATACTTTAAACATCCCCACAACAAATTTAATAGATTATTTTTATTTCGAATATAAAATTAATATAATTACAATATACACTTTGTATATTTATATAACAATAAAAAAGCAATGTATATATGAAATTCAAATAACAATGAATAATAATGAAATTCAAATAACAATATATTTTTCAAAACACACTTTATACTAAAATATTAGAAACTAAATTATTTTCCCATTGTATATATAGTTAAATATTTACAGTTATTTCCATACTACAAAATAATGTTTATGAAATATACTGAATATATAAAAAAGTACATAAATAAACAATACATTACAAAAAATAATTCTATTCATTGGCTTCGAGCTTTATATTTATTTATACTTTCATCACAATCGATCAAATTTGATGTTTTTAATTATACATGAACAGAATTAAATTTTTTATTTAATAATTTTCACTCGTATCTAAAAACATGTGAATATAGAATTTTAATTAATTCTGAGATAAAATAACCTTTTTATTATGAATGTAATATGTATTTTTAATTCAAATTAAAAATTAATATACCATTATGTTTTTATCGTTAATAATAAAAAGAATATTCGAATGGAAATTCAATCCGTTATTTCATACAAATGACTATTTAAAGATCGTCTATGGTTGGATTTCAATCATAATTAATTTTAAATCATTAAGCAAAACAAAATGTTGGTCTGAGTTCATCAACACATTGAAATGACATATCAATAAGCGATATCTTATTTGATTTGAAGAAAACATTTTTAAAATATACAAGTAATGTAATCATAATGAAATGTACAATGAAAAAGCAATGAAAGAAAATAAGTTATTAGTTTTTATAACTATTTTTATTCAAATAAATATTTTATATAAATATAAATAAAACTTATCAAAACCGATAACTGTTTACATAAAAAAATATATCAATGTTTATATATGAATTAAATGGTTCAATATAAGTGTCGACAATTTATTTCTGATAGATATTCTTTTTATTTTCTTCAAAATACTCAAGGAAATAAAACTATCTCCTATTGCAAAATAATAAAATGTTATCTTTATTAATAAATAAAAAAATATTATCTATTGTTCAGAATGTACACAAATGACATGACTAGAAATGAAATAAATTGTACATTGAATTATAAACAAACGCATATATATATTATTTCAATTTTCATACACAGAAATACACAACCTTTGTAAATTTTATATATTTTAATTATGATAAATGTTTATTAATTTTTATATCATGAATAAGTTCTTATTTCATTTAATGAAATATATTTCTGAAACTTTTTACCAAAACAAATATATATTTTTAATCATAAATGTAAAAAAATTATTTTCAAAATCATAACAGAAAAAATACATACGAATATATCTTAGAAATTGAGAATTGATTCATTTAAATTCATTGTACGTTTCAATAATTAGGACTTAGATTCAAACTTTTATAATAGTCGGAGGCACAACATTAACTATTTATTTAATAGTAAATTTGTGTAAATTCCTTAAAATATTTTTTGTGTAGGACAAGTATGTATGGTTATTTCAACTGTGACGATTTTATCAATAATATAATGTGAAATAATTTAATTCATATATTTCTATTACAAATTTCTAATATTTCATACCTTAAAATATGTTAAGCAAAGTGTTATTATATACTTGAACGATTTTAAATAATTCATTAATATTCATACAAATTAATTACTAAATATTTAGTTCTAATTACAAAATTATTGAAATAAAAAAAATGTTAGAATTTTGATTTAAACTTGTAACGTACAATCATAATATATATAAATATATAAAAAATATTTGATAATAGAAATATAAACTGAATAAATATATTTGTATTTAAAAAATCTGCATATTTTTATATTCTGTATTTCAAATACGTGTCAAATAAATTACAATTATATACTCGAACGATTTTCAATAACTTATAATCTTAATTATTATTCATAGGCATTAAAAAAAAAACTATTCTTGGGTCAATAAAAAACACGATGTTTATTTTTTCTCTAGTGGCAAAAAATGTGGGCAAAAAATTGTACTGGCTTACCTATGTATCGTTAGATGCCATATCTTATACAAATATCTACTGTATATCTAAACTTAATAATATTTAAAACACACAGAAAAAACATACACAAACACTAATTGACACCTATGATCATATATAGTCTACCACTTATTTAACTATTTAATTGTACAAATAATATCCTACACAATGTGAGTCACATGTACTTAATACAAATATTTGTAAACACAGAAAGGAATCACTACTTCCGAGTACAAAACTTCGATTGAAAATCAAAAATCTTATAATAAATAAATGTTTATTTAACGAATCGATCGATCGTTAATTGGCGATTGAGAATTAATTACCAAACACCTGAATCGTCAGTTCGAAAACGAAACAAATGTATTTATATAAGTTGTATTATTTTACGAATACGTCAAATAGAACGCACGCAAATTTATAACAGGAGAGACCAAGCTTCCCCAACAGCGTACCGAACTCGACTGACTGGCGAAGCAAAGAAGATTACATGGTTGTAACCGGTTCCCTTGCGCTCTGTTTAGACTCCCTATTCTTATAGACATGTGCAGATACATTGATGTTTTTATCGCATTCTAGCAAAGGTGCTCAACACCTATGATAGAATGAAAACGATAGACAAACAATACATATTCAATCTGTGCGAAATATTAACGAGGGTAGAACATCAAATTACATAATAATCGAAATTATGTAACACAATCGATGCGATGGTCGAGATTTGCAAAATTAATAAATAACACATTTTTATATACACTTAACTATAAACTGCACTTTTATCCTTAACAATTGCAATTTACATTTAAATTATAGACAGTTTGACAAAAAATGTAGAGTATATATTTTTAAAAATAATAAAATAAATCAAACAATACATACACACACACACACATAAACATATATACATTTGCATGATTATTATCATTTTTCATTCTTTACATCCATCAGTCTTATTTGTGCCACCCTAAATAAATAAATATATATATATATATATATATATATATATATATATATATATATATATATATATAATATAACAAAAATGCTATAAGAGTAATAATAAACATAGTATAATAAACAGTTCTAATTGGATAAAAATTAATTTAAAACTGTAAAATCAAAACTTTTTCACCCCTGTTCTATAATTTAATATTAAAAAATGTTTTTTTCATTTATACGATTTATAATATTTCCTACTTGAATACTACTCTATAAACTATCAATGTCTATAAAAATCTAGATATAAATTTATAAATTATTTGGTAATGAAATTTTCATTAACAATAATTCAAATTGGAAAAACTCCAATTTTAATAATAGATCAATTGTCAACAGTCAGCGTATAAATAGTTTTAGTCCCGATTTTACAATACCTGTTTAGATCTTTATTCAAACAGTTATTTGTCTTTAAATACACATTTACTATTTATTTTAATAATAATTAAATCTTTTGCAAAAAGTCCTCAAACAAAAGTATACTTTACAATTCTATTTGACAATAAAGCTTTGTCAATCATATTATTATTATAAAGTACACTTCAAATAAGTATAGATTTTTATACAATCTTCCAAAAAAAAATATATTGCTATTTCAAAATTATAATAAAATCATTTATATGCAAATAATTTTATATTATTTTCAATCTTAATGCCTTTGGTATCTTCCATCCCATTTTCTAACTTTTATTTTCAAAATATTTACTTAGATTTAAATAATAATTAAAGGATGATAATAAACATTCATACCATACATATATGTGTATACACAAGTAAAATTTTAAATACAAAAACCGACACGAAATAAAAATACCACCAATATCTTCTATATGTATCTATATTGAATAATAAAACTATATTTTAAATGATGTAATTGTAGTTTATTTTTAAATGTCTCAACTATATTTTTCTTACTAAGATTGATAATTTGATGTTATAAATAAAAATATCTTTTTGCCAATAGCGGTTTAATTTTACTTTTTAATTTATACCAAATTATTTATCAGTCTATATAGAATTGTAATTTTAATTAAAAAATAGTTTTAAATAATAATTAAAATAAATTACCAAAGATTGTAGATATATATTTATATATATATATATATATATATATATATATATATATATATATATATATATATATATATATATATATATATATATATATATATATATATATATATATATATATATATGTTTATATAAAAAAGAAAAGACCACATAAGAACTGACAATTCAAAAAAAATAATCAAAATGAGACCCATAGTTAGACAATACAGCTATGAGAAAATTTGTCGATATGAAATGAAACAGAGAAATAGTGAAATGGAAAATTTGAAAACTTTTATGTAGACAAAGACTTGTGATAACGATGATCAATTATATATATAAAAATATATACATATATATATATATATATATATATATATATATATATATATATATATATATATATATATATATATATGAACATTAAAACCATTAAAATAAACATGGGTTGATCATTAACAAGAAAAGAATACCACTGATGTACAAGAGAAATTATAAATTAAGAACCGAGAGATATAACAAGATTCAAGTAAAAATTAACGGATTGATAAGACAGAGATATGAGAAAATTCATGGACTAAAATGAAAAAGAAAGACTTTGGATCATTCGTAGTAGAAAATTTGGGGGAGGCCACAGTCATTTAGCAGTCGATAAAAAAAGTTGATGACGATAATGATGATGACTATACGTATACATACACACATACATATATATATATATATATATATATATATATATATATATATATATATATATATATATATATATATATATATATATATATATATATATATATATATATATATATATATATATATATATATATATATATATATATATATATATATATATATATACATATATGTGTGTGTGTATCAATATCATCAGTAACCACTTAATTCACTACTAAATGAAGGTTCTTCTAAAATATTCATTTACAATAATTTAAAGACTTCCTTTTACATTTTACCATTTTATACTGACAATTTTTCCATAAGAAAATTTGATAGACAAATTCCTATGTATATATTGTCTATCCTATTGATACGTATCAATATTATACATATACATATGTGTGTATATATATATATATATATATATATATATATATATTGTGTGACATGTACAAAAAATGTGTGTATGTATGTACAAATATAAATTATTCACGTACCTGATTTTGTGACAAGGTCACAAGAATTAAATATTTGCTCACTTTAATTAACATCGAAAAAACCACACTACTGCATATCACTCAAACTCAATAAAGACTGCACTGCTATACAGTATACAGGACATACAGTTACATAACACTGTAATGTAAGTAACGTATCTCGAAACAACGCAGTTTGTTATGCAACGATTACAGAAACAGCCATCTCATTTCAAATTTGTATTTATTTAATTTCATTTGATACGTACATATATATATATATAAATTCTTTTAGAATTTGTTGAAAAATAACACATGAAATATTTTTGTACTTAATTATCTATGATTTTAGATAATTTTATATTTAAGAATATATGAAAAAATAAGTAGGAAATAATATTTATGATGAAATTTAACATCTTTCAATAAACATCAACAAGGTTTAGTACAATATATATATTGCACATTCCATATCTCCTTGTACGAATGAATGCTAATGGAGTTTCTATTTTTAATACTTATAGATTGAAAATTGCTTCTGTACTCTGTTAAAATTCTTGATTTATTATATACAATGTATATACAAATGATTTATTATACTTTAGGATTGCATTGCGATATAATAAGAAAAATACGTTTGTTCCACAACTTGATTGTATCAGGGAATTTGTTAGTGTTATTTCTTGTATAATGTGCGTGTTGTAACACTGTAAAATATTGTAATTTATGAATCAAATCTTGTATAAAAATAATCATATTTTATGACTTGAAAATATTTTCCAAATATTAAATTACATTATAATGTAATAAATGCTGAAATTCAAATGAAATTTAAACAATAAGAAATACCTGGCCGTGTTTTTGATAGAGTATCATAAATGAAATTTATTACAATTCATTATTTAATTAAAGCAATAAATAAATTATGATTCGATTGTATTTTAAACGACATATAAAATGAATATATTTTTTAAAAAAATCATTTCGAAACAAAGAACCTATCAATTGTATTATTACAAATTATTTATGCTTAAATGAAAATAAAAAATATTGTATTCTTATAATTAATGTATGTGTGTGTAAACAACCCATTTCAATTTCAAACTCATTTTTGCTATAACATCCGTAATATTTGTTTTTCTTCTAATCTACACAATCCTTTATCTTTTTCTATCAATTAATAAAATAATAATGTTAATATCCTAACATACATCTCTCTTTTTACTTTTTTATATTACCCGAAGCTGTTAGATTATTCTAACATTCAGGATTTATATTTTACTACCACAGGTGAAGTACAAATGGGATACATCGATCAAAAAGATTTATTTGTAAACATTAACTGCAAAAACGAAAATTAAATCATTTTTGCTTTTGTATATATTTCTGAAACTTGCTTAAATATATTTGCAGATAAAAAAAAAGAAATATAAAAGAATTCTTCCGAAGATATAACACTTTTCTATGCCTACGCACCACACGTCCGTATTTGAAGAAATAAAAAAATGAAGTTATTTTAAGGTCACACAAAGTGAACACAAATCAAATTCGGTCGAAATACTTTGACCTCAGACAAAATAACGAACCTAATAAAAGTCGACATTCAAACTGTACGTGAGAAAATAATCCGTCTATTCAAGAATCGAACACACATTCACAATCATATTATTGCATATCGCATTGAATTCGTTAGAATGAGCCAGTCGTATTGCAGAGAACAGCGCACGAGTGCAGCATGGCAAGCATCTGTAAAATGTACGGATCGTGATATCACAATACGATGGCTGGACATGAAGCCGTGACCATGCAGACAACAACCGGATTATAATCGTACAGCTACCGGTTGTCAAACACCTGGATAACGGGGGGAGCTACTGCCAGGATTAGGACTATGAATTATACATATAACACACACACATTTACATATGCATACATACATATATATAAATATATACACACAAAATTATTTCTATTACCTTATGAATTTTACTAAGTATGAAAAATAGATTTCATTTTCTAATTTCACGTACAATAAATTAAAAAAATTAAGAACAAATCAAAATGAAAATCATAAATATAAAATTACTTTCTTTTAACTATAGACTATTAAACTATACATTTATCTTAAATCATTTACAACTCTCTATATATATTTTAAATATAAAATGTGTATTTAATATTAAAAAAAATATGACAACTCATAAAAAATCACAATTATTATTTTTTGTATCACATGAAATGTTTATCACACATTTTTATTATAATTAAAGGAAAAAATACAATATGACTTACTTGATTTACATCGTCTTTTTCTTTTTTAATTTTCGTCGTCGTACCTCGACATGAAGAGATTACTGTATCATTTTTTAAATCAGTTCTTAAGAATTATTTAAATTCAATATACTTGTATATTATCTACTTGAAAAGAATATAACAAATTTTAAGTTACTACAAACAAAAATAATGTATACATATTAATTTAACTTTAAAAAATCCATACAGTACAATTGTAAATTATTTCAATAGTTCAAAAATTAATACCAAGAAATGATTTATTATTTTATCATATATATCGAAATTTTAATTGTCTCCAAAAGAATATTTAACTCTATTCAAAATTAATATGTTTTATATGTAAATTCAACAGAATAACATCATATAGTACAGAAGGATAAAAATAGGACATAACAATTGGAATATAATGAAAATATTTTATAATTGTAATTTAATTCCTTCTTTTATAATACATACATTAATTATATTACATGTATTATAAAAATAATATGATAAATGAGTAAGTATTATACACAATATATATATATATATATATATATATATATAAATGTGTATGTAAATTTTAAGAAATCTAGTGTTAACAATAAAAGTATAATATATCTTATAAAATGTCATATACACACATACATTTACATCCACACATACAAATAAATTCACACTTTAAAAATAACATAAATGAGAAATAAAATATCTGGAAAAAACCTACTGATTATTGACTTTGAAATAATATCGTTCCACTTATAATATTTACATGAAAAATTAATATTCAACCAAGATAATACTAGTTTTTAGTTAACTGTTTTATTATCATCACGAATTAATAATATTTACGAAATATGTTTAATGTTTTATTTTACAATATTACAAAGTTTTATTGTAAATTATACACATGTTATACAGAACTGCTGTTTGATACAAAAGAAATAAATAAAAATAACGGTTATTAACAATGAATATAATGAACGTTTTTAAGAATAAAATTAATAAATAATTATTATGAAATTAAGTTACAAAGCATTTACACTTAGTAAAATTTAAATCATTTACTGATTCAATTATTTCATAAACAACATGCCATTTCTATTATTTATTACGTTTATACTGTATTGAAATAAAGAATTATAATTATGAAGTTTTGCTACATAAAAAAGTCAGTCATTTTAAAATATATTAAATAGAAAAAAACAAATTTTTAACTGATATTAAACGTAATTTACGAATGAATATTAATATTGCATTCAATTAATAAGTTAAAATACTTGTACTGAATTATTAAATAAAGAGATTATTATTTATTTTATGACCTAGTTATTTTTTTAAAAAAGCAATGAAAATAAACAATTTCAATCAAACAAGTAGTTTTTTAATTTATTGTATAAACAAATAGAAATATCACACTTATAACTATTAAATTCAAATAGTTCTTATACAAATATACATACCTTATATGATAATTTATTAAAGGAAGACTAATTTTTTGATATTGTTTGTATATAAAAAGTAGTTTTATTCAGATGTAATATTTAATAATTTTTACTTGTATTTTTATCTGATAAATAGATTAAAACCAATTTTGAATTAAAAAGTTCAAAGGTTTATAATATCATTTAAAGAATTGTAATTTTTAAACCCCTGTCTGAATGTTAACAACTAAAAATAAATTATTCAAAATACCAATGAAAGACATTGGTGTTATCACATTTTGATATCTTTCTTAAAAAAAGGAATCACCTACTCCTTTTCTATAACTTGTTTATATATTTTAGCTGTATAACATATTTAATGTATTTTAATTGACTAAGTAGTGTTAAACACGCATTTTAAAAAAAAAATAGTAAATACTGAATGTGTAACTAAGATATGGAATCAAAAATAATACACATATACTGTAAACATATAAATTCATTATATATATATATATATATATATATATATATATATATATATATATATATAAAATCTAATTTTTAGAACACATTTTTTCATCAATAATGAATTTTAAAACACAAAACAAATGTTAAATCAATTAAAAATAAATATACCAAAATGAAATGTCAATAAATTTAAAATAAAAATACTCTTAACAAGGTCTTATTCTCTTGTAATAAAGTTTTTTTTTAGCACATTCAATGCATAAATCTAATGACTGACTCTTTTTATACAATGTTTATAATAAAAACATAGAACACGCAAGATTTAAAAATATATAATCAACTATTTTCTGCTAACAGCAGAAAATAATTTGATTCAAGTCAATCAATTAATAAAGTTTTGTATTAAATTCTATAAAAGAAAAAAGTAAACAGCATGTGTTTTCTATAAGAAGAAAACAATATAATTCTATTAGATATTCCATACCAATAAGATTAATGATTTGGAAATACAAATGGAGAAACAAGACTCAATATATGTACTCTACATATAGCTTAATAAAAATCGACAACAAAAATTAAATCCATTTATTTCTCTTCTCCAATATTAAGAAAGAAATAATCAAATAAACACATTATGTTTAATATTACTGGTTTTCATTTATATTTCCGTCAATGAAGCGCTATATAAAATAAAAGTGTTAAAAGTGTCACTAAATCTACATACTTACAAATGAAAATCACTGCAATAGCACCGAACCCACTTTAATTAAGCCTCTGTGCGACAGGCACTCTCTTCCTACGCCTTCGATTTTGTTGTTGCTGCATCCAGTGTTCGTAATATCGTTCGGCTTTTAACCACTCCTGATACTTGTACCACCATTCTTCCCACTTAATATAGTCATCGAGCGTTAAGTCGCGTAAATAACCACGTTCTTTATAATATTGATAACGGACGCGGACATCGTCCCACGACGCAAGACCTGACGGACCTGTCACCATCAATTCATCTGGATAGTGTCCTGCAGGAGCTGGTGAATGACTACATTGGAAGTAAAAAAAATATTAATGTACACATATACAAATTTAAACAATCTTACTGCTTTTATAATCTCAAAAGTTTCAGTACATATATAGAAACCTAGAATTTCATTTTCATGAACCTAGAAATTCACTTTTGAAATTTAATCAATACATTTTACCATATTCTACACACCTGTATCTTGGAGGAGGACTTCCATATAAGAAATCATCATCTTCTATCATTACTTTCAAGTCGCCTCCACTAGAATTCTTTGTAATACGCATATTTTCAATATCTCTACGATCCACGCTCCACTGAGCCATTTTACCAAAACGTTCAGAAAGTGTAAGACGGGTAGCAGACACGACCGGTGGACAATCAGAGCCTGAATCTGAATCAGATCCTGAAGATTCTGCAGGAACGGGAGATCGACGAGATTTTTTCTTCCGTTCACTTTTAATACGTGTATTTAAGACCTTTAAGAAGTATATAAAATATTATAAAAATCAATATGTATATTAAATAATCTTCTTTAAAATAAATTGCGTTCATTTTTTATTCAAATTAAAATACCTTTTCTTGTTTGCGTTCTTTTCGCCTAGTTACTTTTTCGACTGGTTTAGAAGTACTAGCTGGCAGTGGTGCTGGCATTGTACGAGGTCTTGGCGCCGGCGATGGCGACAAATCAATTACTTCTCCGTTACGACCCCGGGGTCGCGCGGGAGGTGGAAGTGCCTTACGCGGCGGTGGCACTGTGATCGGCTGTTTTTGTTTAATCGACGAAGAAGCACGACGGTTCGCGTGATCTGGTGACGGCGGTGGTGGTGAAACCGGGCCACGGGGCCTCGGTCGCGACGGTATTGGTTTCGCGGATGATGGGGGCGGCGCGACGGGACGTGTTTTAGTAGGACGCGAACGCGGTACCGAAAATGAACGCGAGCTGAAAAAATATTAATCATGAATGAAAAAAAAATCATTTCGTTAAATAATACAGACTCTGACAATTCAACAAGATGTTAATATGAATTCCATGAACTGATTCATTAGTTCCATTTAAATATTATCTTACCGTGAACGTGCTTGCTTATTTCCTCTATTTTTTGGAGAACAAACAGAACAAGAATCATCTGAACAGCTGCTCAAAGAACTTGCAGAAGGGGATCTCGCCATCTGATTTATTAAAAAAATTATATCCAATTTGTAGAATTTTTCGACAACGAAACAATGATTAATGTTTAATTTACAAAAAATAAATGAAAAAAGTAGACAACACAGATGATAAAAGAAAAAAAAATCATAAAGTACAAACCAATATTTAAATATATGTTCGTTGTTACAAAATTGATAAAATAAACACAAATCAGATCTCCATATAGAGGATAAAAAAATATTATTCAAATCAAATAACTGAATGAATAGAAAGATATTTAATTTATTAAATATAAAACGTTAAATTATTAAACGAGTCAATTTACACATTGGTTACAGAGTTCAGATTTATTTTAAGATAAATATTTAAACGGTTTTAAAAAGAATTGTATAAAAACTAAAGACTTTTCAAAATGTGAATGTCTATATAACATGATTAATGATTTTGACCGGAAACTCAAAAAAACATTAGTAAGAATCAAGATAGAGCCAATAAGTTACTCAATCTATTAACAATTTACCTTTACCTTTACTGGTCGACCTGGTGGTGATCGTGGACGTGGAGCTGGACGAGTTTGACGCGCGGGTGATGGGGGTGAACGCCTACCCCTAGAACGTGACCGTGATCGCGATCTACGGCTAGCACGACGCGACGGCGACGGTGATGAAGAACCACCGATATAAAGTGCTTTATAGCCACTATGCCGCCAACTTTGCACAATAAAGTTTTTAAAAATGGAAGAACCCACTTAAATTTGTTGTTGTAAATAAATTTCGTTTCTCGCATACAACACAGAACACGTTTTTAAACTTTACGTATCCGATCTTTTATTTCCGACGAATTCCTATACTTTTTTAACTGAGAACGAAATACTCTTTTGTG
This sequence comes from Neoneuromus ignobilis, assembly GCA_029203775.1. Classification (NCBI taxonomy): domain Eukaryota; kingdom Metazoa; phylum Arthropoda; class Insecta; order Megaloptera; family Corydalidae; genus Neoneuromus; species Neoneuromus ignobilis. The sequence goes on along the minus strand of CP092096.1, from coordinate 14,000,873 downwards.
CGGAAAAGTAAATGTATCTCAGCGAATAAACAAATTATTAAGTGCTTTTGTGGAAAAATCAGTTGAATCGGAATTAAATAAGTTATAAAATCAAATACTATACTAATCATTCGCACACACGCTACAAGATCTTATAAAAGAATTTAATAATCTCTTATTGTCAACTTTATTCTATCCGTATTCTTCAATGGCCATGCTATTATCTTCAGATCGATGGATTATAAAATCTTCGAAATTATAAGACCTCATAATACAGTTCTTCAATGATGATAGCATGGTCATCGAAATACACCTCAACGAATAAAATGAATAACGTGGAATTATTTAACATTTTTATAAAATTTCATGATGTTGAGATGAGCGATTCATTTGCGTTAAAATAAACTTGCCACCTTATCAAAACAAACAAAGTATTGAAATATTATTTAATTCGCAATAACGTTAATAATAAAATATAAAAAATTGCTAACATCACAATTTCAATTACAGGAATTGTAATTTCATTATTTATATTAAGAATTTAATATATTTTGAACTAATTTATTAGTCTGATAGAAATAATATGTTATATTAATACAGTGCAATATGTTAAAAATGTAAGTCATTTAAAATGTTGTTACAATAATTCGATGTTGTTGCAAAAAAAGTAATAAATATTTTTATTTATATTCCCTTGGCATTTTGTTCAAAAAATCTAATCAATAATGCCAATTGGGAGAGATCGATCGATAAAGAGCCTAATAAAAATTTCAAACTTCTCTTTATAGGGGAAAATTTCTGCACGGTATTAACACACTTCAATAATTTGTTTCGACTGATATTAATAAAATCACGAGAAGATTCAATTTTGAAAAAAAAAAACTAAATTATAATACGTCCTGCCAACTTACCAATCGACACTATTTCAGTTAAAGCACAGGGTTTACACGAAATTCAATTAAATTCGAAAATAAAATCGGTCAGATGTTGTAATTGAAACACTTATTTATTGACAGGAACGTCAACATAAATAATTCCGACACATACCGATTAGGATCTTTTTCTTCAACTTCAATTAATTTCTTATCCCAGTATCCATTTGAGTTCGGTGAAGCTCTTGCTCTCTTCATCATGGTATCAATTTCTCTTCTACGTCCTGCTGGTTCACTTGGATCTATTTTTCATAGGATGTATGCAAAGAAAACACATTTTCGGTTACTAATTGTTCACGTCTTTGTAGTTTCGCACACATAATAAAATAACCCGTTACATAATTGAAATGAGTCGAGTTTAATCGAACAGGGAAATGATAATTGATTACATTTTGAAGAAAAAGCAATTGTAAAAAAAAATCAAACAGATGTATATCTATTATTCACTTGAATTCCTAAGAAGGACGTTGATGGTAAACAATGGCCGTTTTTGTCAAACACAGATAACATTCAAGGGATTAAAAATTACCTGTTACTAAATGTAAATAAATTTTAGATTTTCAAATAGAATAACGATTAAGAAATACCGTTAGGGTTGTTAAATAATGGCAATATTCGTATTAATGAAAGGAACGAGGATTCTATTTATTATACTTAATTTACTCAATATGAAAAAGAAAAACTATAATTAATAAAAATAACTATGCTAATTGATTTATACAATGTTGTGATATGATTTACTACTATTATTTTATGAAATTCTGGTCTTTTCATACGAAACTTTATATATGAAAGTAATTTAATTTCCTACTTCTGATCTTCCACCACGATCTATTAAACAGAGATATATATGTCAATTATGATATTTTTAATAAGGCAAGAAATGAAGACAACAACTTGTATCAAAGATAATAATCTTTTTTTGTTAGGGCATTTTTTATAGTACAATTATTTTATTAATAAAAATACTTATACAATAATTAAACGTTATAATGAAAATGTATGCAAAATTGACTTTTACTCCCAATTTAGTATCTATCTAGTCGAGATACGACATACTAGGCATTGATATCTTCTCCTTAGATAATCGCAGGGGGCTCTTCATTAATGATTCCCGGTAAAATGGCACGATTGATAAGACTCATTTCATCGTGTAACGGATTCACTATGATGATAAACACTGAATCGTGGACCGACCTGTAATACGCGAATGTGTCGGATTGCGATCCATACGGAGGCGGCTTGACGCGGCCGCTGCCGCCCGCGAGCTCGACGACTGGACGCCATCTCTACGTCTCTCGATACTACGACGTCGCGACGACATCCTGTAACGATTTAACCGTCACCGTTACGAAATAAATAAACCGGCGATTACGGATATGTGGTCACGAGATTCATCAATTGAAACGAACGCGTCGCATATCTGTATACGTCGTGTACAACAATACATCATTTTCATGACCTCACCTTTTGTGGTGAATAAATTGTCACGGTCCGGATGAAATTGTACGCCGATCCCGACGGAAACAGGGCGTACACGGAACGAACGGGTTACGCACCGAACGCGCGACCGACAGTAATGAACGGCGAAAAAGTCGAACGCGTTGTCAGCGCTGGAAGTTATATTACACGCTATTACACGACAATGTTTCACAGAACAGGCGGATACGACAAAATTTAAGGCATATAAATATACACAAAATGTGTTTAGGTTAATTCGATTGAAAACATTACATTATTGATTCATATTGATTTTTTGGTTCTAGCACTCCAAGCTATGCGCGTACGCTTGATAAAACAACAACACAACAAAAAAAAAACAGTTACTTGTAAACGATTAAGGCATTTTTAATAATATGTCGTACAGTTTAATTTAAAATTAAATTTTCTAGTGGCCCATAGTGAGCATTATTAAAATACGATTTCCTGTATTGTTGAATTTCATATTTTTATTATTATTTTATCAACTCATTAACAATGAAGAAGTGTTAATCAAACATACTCATTATTCAGAATAAAAATCAACAATTTATTTGCATATAATTACATTTAACACTAGATATAAGGAGCAAGTCAATTTGACTCATTTAAGATGTTGCTATACATATATAGAAAACTTAAATATTATTTTTTAAAAACATATGTTAGTTTTTAATTACATAATGACATATGGGCAAATATGTAATATATTTTTTTGCATATGTGTCATTATGTAATTAAAAACCAACATATGTTTTTAAAAAATAATATTTAAGTTTTCTATATATATATAGCAACAAAATCTTAAATGAGTCAAATTGACTCGCTCCGTAAATCTAGTATTAATCAACATGGCCGTAAAACATTTTCAACATCATATCTTGGATTTAATTCACATTCGCTTTAATTGTTAGTAATACCACAAAATATGATTGTTATCCATTCTTAAGTACTATATCAAAATCAAATTTACATCTATATATACATTTATAATTAAACATTTTTAAATCTTTCTTTACAAGACACATTATTTACTCAAATAGCAAAAGGATTATTTCCTTGATACAAAATATTCATCAGTAGGAATATGCTATTATTAATCTTTTCTTTAAAAAATGTATTTTCTTGATATAAAAATATAAGGAAGTGTAAGAATTCTTTCAGAATTTTAAATATTTTTATACGTTATTTAAATTCTGTTATTTACTTCATTTTCGTAAATATATTCTTTAAAAACATATTACGTTGTTTTATATGTCAATTTATTAAAATATATGTTAATACTTAAAACTTATTAGAGAATTATCTATATTTTATTAATATGTCATACACAAAAGTACTTGTAATTTTATACGACAAATAAGTCTTACTTTAATTACTATCTAGTATCATCTGATAAAATGAAAACTGCATGAACCAATAAATCATTTTGAATATATTCATAATAATAATAAAAAATCAAATTGTAATAATATTTATATGCCTTTTATCTCCCACATATTATAAAGGATTATTCGAATAAAAAAAAATGTTAATTTTTGTTATAATGTAGAGAAAGGAAATATTTTCGAACATTCATTTCGTTGAATATACAGAAAATTTGACGGTAAAGTTCACCGAATCCATTCACATATAGCAAGAAAGTCAATTATACATAAATATTTTTTCAATGCATAAAACACTCCCGTTATTGAAATTCCATACACCGCGCGAGGAATTTCAATTCATATAATCACAAAAAAATTGCACAACACCGAAAGCACACAATTCAACGTATCAGTAATTTATCTTCAGTTAATTTGATCTGAATGTCCCATCAGCAAATTTGAAATAGAATTGATAAATATAGAAACACTCCAAACAACACATGCAAAGTTTTAAAATAAACATAAAATAAGATTTGACACAAATTCATCTGCCCATTGAACACACATCTCGAAAGGTTTCATCGGCACAAAATATTAGATACAAAAGAAACTACAAAAATCAGCAAAATACCGATAGCGAAAAACTTAAAAAATGAATAATCACCGATATTATTGTCAATCACCCACACAGTTTGTTTGCTTAAATAAAATAAATTAAATTATATGGATATTACAAAATATGAGAAAGTTCACATTTACGATCAATACACTTGTGTACGCGGTCAACTTCATTAGGAATGATTCTATACAAGGGAACAAATTGTCTATTTCTACACAAATTTTGGAAACTTACGCTATTCGCATATATCGTATTACAAAAATAATTCCTTTGAAATATGGATACAAGTATTTTATAATCGAAACAACACTATTTGCTACAATTGCAAACAAAAATAAATAGACACACTCAACAAGCACACATCAACAGAACGACGATCATAGTTAATTATTTTTCTGTAGATATAAAAACATAATAGCTTCGACTGTACATGAATCCAATATTGAAATGGTAGACAGAATGTACATTCAATCGTTGAACTGGTAACCAGCCAACAGTATGATTTACGAACGAGCAAGACGAAGACATCGGGTTTGGAGGTACGCTAAAGTCAACATTTTAGCTCTCAATAAACCATTGAATATATTTTATTTTTATTGACTCAATCTGCAAATATATCATAATAATATTCCTATACATACATTTTTTCATAGAAAATACAATAGTAATTCACATAAACATACCTTTAGAAGAAACATATGCATACACTTATATTAAAACGTGTAAACATAAAACATCATCAGTATATTTTTGACATTCGATAAAAAATATATATTATTATATTATTCAAAAATACACTTACCTATTACAAGTTCCAACATTTTGATACATAAAGCAATAATATGAAATTACATTCCTTTTCTGATAATTGAATAATAATAAATATTACCATTTGTAATTTTATATGCTAATATAATCACACATTCAAATAAATTAAATAAATATGTTCTTATTTAAAAAAATCGTGAAGTATTAAATTGCAATTCATAAAGGAGGCAGAAAAATATTTTATTAGCAATTATATATAAAAATAATAATAAAATCGCATTAAAATAAGATAAAGTAAAACATATATTTAACATATTTTCACAAAATTACAAAAAATATTAATACATGAAACAATAAAGTACAATATTCTCATTTAATACATTTAACATACAATAATTACACAATTAGAAATACTTACACATTTTCTGTTACTTAAAAGACATATATAAATATTTAGTATTAAGACAACTTTGACTAGAATGTTAACACATACTTCTAAACAAATACTGATTAATTACTATAATAAGAAACATATATCACTTTTAATAATCGCAAAAAATAAAGTATTAAATAGAAATTCCTGATTTCATAATATTAATACCAAAAATATTAATCAAGCTTGTTTATTTTATTATTCATATATATATATATATATATATATATATATATATATATAAAAATTGAATCCATTAGTTCGAAATTCTTACAATTTACTCGTAGTTAAAAATAGTCTTATAAAATTAGTGATAGTACTACAATAGTAGAAATATTTAGAAAACATCTACACTGATATAAATTGTATAAAAATTTCAATAACAATTTCCAAAAAAATACTTTTAGTTTGAAGAGAGTTTGCAAACGTTATTATATTAAATGGAGGAATATTTTTAATTTATATAAAAAATAAAAAGAACAAAAATCACACTATTCATGGAAAGATATCGTTTAAGATAATAAATAGTGAAAATAACTCTTACAAAAATATTAACTCTTTTTCATAAATTACTTCTAATATTTTTTTAACAAAAATATATCAGTTAATTTTACATTACATAAAATTGATTAATCATTTTATTCAATTCATATTTTTATACTAAAAAATCACCTATATTTTAAATACATATATGAATGTTTACCCTCACATATTACTAAAGTATTATCCCTATTTCATTTTTGATAACTTATTAATTATATTAATGAAAAATTGTATTATTTCCATTATGTAACCACATATTTGGCTTTTAGCGATGTTATTATTTAATAAATTAAAAATTTCTCAAAAAAGAAGGTTAATCTCTTCATCCTTGTGTGATAATAATTTATCCCGTTAAATTGTTACATTACATGTACAAGAATATTAAAAGAAATGTTAAGATATAAAAAGACATGATCCTTCAAAGAAAAAATATTACGAAAAAAGTTGATCTTGGGTTTTCGAATGACTAGACAATACCTTATTTATAATTATAATGTTATTAAAGGAAAAATGCATGTAAACATTTTTTTTTTGGTAATAAAATGCAGTTATTAATAATTTGGTCTTTAAAATTAGTATTTAAAGCTTAAGAGAAATTCTATGGAATGACCCACGTATAAAAGTAGGCAAAAACACGAATTTCATTAAATAATATTATAAAATAGATAGTTTAAAAAGAATTAAAGGAATTGTTAGAAGAATACTGGAATTTTATAAAATACTTTCGTATGTAAATATCATACAAAATAGAAAACAGATAAAATCGATCTTATAAATTAGTAGCTCTAATCAATTATTAGTATAAAATAATACATAATCAAATCAGTAAAAATATAATATTTCATTATATTTTTACTTTCAAATGATTTATAATCACAATACCACAAATTTCCATTGTTATAATATAATAGTGAAATATTCTGGGTCAAATGGCATTATGTGTGACTCATTTTTATTAATTATAAAAATATTTTGAATAATTATCAATTGTGTATAATATATAGAGTGGTTCAAATGAGACTAAAGGGATTAGATATGCTTTTACTTTTCTTCAGTTTCATTTGGGTCACCTATATTAGTACCTATTGCTTTAACAAGACTATTACAACTCAAATTACAGCCATACATATCTTATTATTATAAAAATCAATTTCATTGTAACTATGAAGAACCATGTACAAAAATCATATGTTATCAATCTATTTTGATCTGTTCAATTTATTTACCAAGAGCAATAGGCACAATAAAAAGATATAACGTTAATAAAATAAGGTTTTCATATTTTGAAAAAAACACATAATACCAAATATAAATTCAGAGGCAATGAGAATTAATTCTAAACTGCAGAGAATTTGTTCCAAACGTAGAATATACATTTGCCATGTCAACATGTATATTACCCCCAATGTCGAAGGAATCATAAGTATAAATGATATAATAAATGGAATAGCTACAAAAATAAACGAACGTTGATTCAAAAACGAACCAAAAATTGTATTAAAACTAAATACCTCTTTCAGACAGGTTTCCTTTTCGACCTAAATATATTCTAGACGATTCAATGCAACATAGAAAGAAAAATAAAAACAATTCCAAAAATATTGTATTTGTGCTTGGATATGGATATATGCTGAACTTAATCGCCAGCACTCCCAGTTCACACACAGAAAACATGCCAAAGTAAAATGAATTTAAATATAGTAGCACTTGATAATATAAACTTGTGTTTACAGACACTTCTCTCTCGAAATTCATAATAAAAAATAACGTATATTTTCTAAAAATTATCTAAGCAAATGCTATATTAATATCACAAATTGTAGTCCAGTAGACAGGATCGTACTGTCTACATATATCAACAATAGCATCTGTATACACAATTACTACATACCATAGACTTTTAGTACCGTTCGTTAAACATACTAAAATGTTAGTTGTTTCTCTAACAGACTTACAGAATTTTAACATTTATGAAATTACAACATATATAAATACAAAATACATTAAGATAAAACAATTTCTCGTCAAAGATGTAATATCGATTCTGTGGATACATACGCACACATGCATACACACATATATACATCGAAATAAATAGTTATTTTAATACAAAAATACATTTCAATATTAACCTCTACATGAGAGAATGACAATTTCAAAAATTAACATATGATTTAATTTAATAACTTACATTATATTACTTATTTTAATTAAAAAGAAAACAGTGAATTTTGTATCGTACGTTGAAATCAGTCCTATTTATTTTTTTTGAACTTTCGTCAATACAACATTCCCGCACACCTGTTCACCACATATTAAATAATTCTTGCATAAGTTCAGGTATGAATTTCTTCAAGTTGGTATTAATTGACGTTAGTTACGTGAAACGTCATTTTTAGTGATTTGTCGCAGTTATTTCTGCAAAATATGTGATTTACCCGACAACGTTTATTTTTAGAATTTAACTTATGGAAATGAAGTACGGATTGAAGTATGTACAAATATAAAAAAGTGCCCAAGTAAATGCAGACTTTTTAATTTTTTCTCTAGATTCGAATAGATTTACTTACTATTTTATCCTGTATCTAGGTTGAGAAACAATAATGAAAGGTTACAGAATCATCTTCAAGATAAGTGCAGCGACGGAAGCGACACCGACAATGAAGTTCTTTTACAAGCCAAGAAAGAAACACCTACGATGGATATTGAAATAGAAGTCGGAGATACGTTGCAGGCGATCGCGATTCGTTACCATTGCACGGTATTGGTACTTATGATTTATGCTCCGGTACGTTTATCGTACACGTATTACTTCTTTGTAGATAGCGGAATTGAAAAGGATAAACAACATATTGAGGGAAAACGAAATATACGCACGAAGAACCGTTAAAGTCCCGATTAGACCGCATTCTCTTCTCACGGAAAAAATCGTCGGCATACACGTAAGCGGTAGTAATTCGCCGATAAAAATGAATCAGGTGACCCAATTGGTCGATATTAATACTGAACTGTTGGAAGAAAAATTGAAAAGTACATCTACCGATGCCAGTATTAATCGAAACTGCGACAATAAATCAAGTGACCTTCACGTGCTCAAAGAATTGATTTTTAATAGTGTCACGAGTAATGCACACAGAGCTGAAACCGATGTTGCCAATGCTGAAGATGATGATTCAAACTCGCTTTTAAATGAAAAAACAACTCTTTTACCTGCAAAAGTTGTAAGTGAAATAAAAAGTAATGATTTGTCATTTAGAGGTGATGATTGTGGGTTGTCTTGGTTAGTGTTGGTCATATTTATTTTAGTTCTAGGCTTTGCTTGTCCATTAATATATATTTTATATATTGCCGAACATCCCGAAAAGTATCATCATCATTAATGTAAAATTCTTACTTTAAAATACGTTTGCAAATGAAAATTTTTGATTGCTTACGTGGAAAAAATATATTTTTTCACTGTATAAAACATAATTATATATTTTTTTCTATAGTCATATATTGTAATTACAGGTAAGAATTGAAACGGTGCCTTTATTTTATTTTTGTTTTATTGCTGTAAATAAAATAACTGTTATTAATAAAATATTAAGTATTATTGTATTTTTTAAACACGAATATTAGTCTTATGTTGAAATGAATCTTGTTACTAAATTGTTATCGAATACTAGGCAGTTCGTTTTAAATGCTGCTATTTAATGACATCTACATATTGAAGAATAGCTTTTTACGTACAGATATTTTTTAAAAATGAACATTTTTGTTCACTTTGATTTATTACGTGAAAATAATAAGTGCAAATCACTGGATTTATTATTTCATAATTAGATGTATTATAATATTAAATAGAATTTCAAGAAAAGGACTTGTAAGGGTTGACAATTGTTATGAAAATCTCTTATAATGAATGATAGTTTTATACATGTAATACTATTTTTGTAAATTAATTTTATTTCGAATTATTTATATTGTTTGTCATTTTCATATTAAACTATAAAAGGATACTTTCTTCGCATAATGTTTGTTTTTATTTTTAATGTTGAATGTGTAAATATTAGTAGTGGTCTTCCTACTTTGATATGTAATTTTTTATTCAAAACTTGGCTATAAGAGAACTACTTACCTTTATATATCTGTGATAAATAGTTATTGTAACCCTGCTAAATGTAAAAACAATGTATGTTCATTAAGCAAATAAAAAGTTTTTCTTAAATGTATTTCCTTTGTTTTTATTTTGTATACATTACATAGTCATAGATAAAAATATTCAAAACAGAATTCTAAACTTAAACTATAAAAATATCTTCTTTTTTTGAATAGGACAAACTACTGTAGAACAAAAAATATGATATAGTATTATTTTTTGTACTCATTTTGCAAATGTTCCACAGGTGAACTATTCAGTAGCATTATTATCTGATTAAATTTTTAAAATTAACCATGCAAATGGTAGTGCCATTTTAAGATATGAATCGTATGTAGTCGTTGTTATCAAAAATGAAACTTTTTTTAAAGGATACATGATTCTTAAAGAATTTTATAATGCCCGGAATGTAAAAAAAATTCTTAGAAAATGCATGAAAATTAAAAAAAAATATGTACATGACGATAATAATGAAATTTAACAAAACAATATGATGCATTCATTAATACAGATATTACTAAATACTAAGTATAAACATAAACCTGAATTAAACTACAGCTGACAGTTAATGAATAACCATAGATAGATCCATGAAAAATACATGTACTTTCGTTTTACCATCAGTCGTAGTTATACAAATCCTTAACATTAATTATATTTAGACAACTATAATGATACGAAGACGTATTATTATATGTATTTCTTTGTTTATAAAAGTATATTTAATAGTTGTTACGCCCATTATTTTCATGGACACTGAAACAAATAAAATTCAACATTGTAAAATCCAGCAGCAAGAACAAACTAATAATAAATATTTATACAATAACAATAAAATAACTTCTAAAAAAGAAATCTGTTGAATTAATTGATCCGCTTTTGATAAAACCTAGAAAATATTGAATATAGATGTATTAGACTTATGTATATATACAAAAAAAAAAAAAAAAAATGGATATATTATTAAGATGAGAGATATTAAGCAATGATGGTATTCAAAGCAGAGGAAAGTCAACCTTGTGGGATGATTAGTGATTCCTTGTTTCTTAAATGCAGAACAACAAAATCACTAGTCTTCCACACAATGAAGACGACATGTTAGTAGACAACAGTTGAAATCCAAACACCAAGCATATGTTAACAAGTATTAATTAATCTTGATGTAAATTCAGCACAAACCTAGGATTGTTATGAATGGAAGATGCATTATTTCTGGAAGCGTATATTACTTTGTTATAAATATACATTAGTTTAATGTAAACATGTGGAAAAAACCATTCATTTTTATTTATATACTACACATATATAATTATTATAATTTAAATTAATAACAATAAATACAAACAAAAGTTGGAAATAAACTAATTAAACACACAATTGTAAATAGCTCTTTAAAGAATATATAAATTTAATAACAAACATGAAATAATTTCAAAGCAATTTTTTATACAAAAAAACACACACACAAAGCATTAAATGAACATAAAAAAGAATGAATTATATGTAAAAGTTGACAAATTGTTATTTGGTTACAAACCTTTGTTGCAGCAAATATTGAGCCAGCTGAATTTGGCTTGGTGCACCAGTGATAGTAATAATACGATCATTAGAACCTGGCAACGGCTCATCAATAGTTATACCGGCTCCTGAATCAGAACGGATTTTACGTATGCGGCCGCCACCTTTGCCGATTATAGCTCCAGCCAACTAAAAAAATTTCATAAATGCAAACCACGTATTGTCTTTTAAATTTGTTTACAATTTCATATTTAAGAATCTGAAATAAACACTTACATCTTTTGGAATTGTAACTTGTGAAGAAGTCTTTCCTGGAGGACCACCACCCATATTTCCACCTCCCATGTTTCCTCCACCCATTGGACCTAGTCCGCCGCCCATCGGACCACCTCCCATAGGACCACCACCCATCGGTCCACCTCCCATCGGACCACCGCCACCGCCCATCGGTCCAGGACCTCCACCCATATGCCCGCCCATCGGCCCTGGCCCTATGTTACCGGGCATCATGTTCGGAGGAGGTTGATTCATCGGACCGCCGTTCATCGGGCCTCCCCAATTATCGTTCCGATTGAATCCTCCACTATTACCACGTGGCGGTCCACCGAATCCTCCGCGTGGAGGAGGTCCGCCCATATTTCTGAAATTAGAACTTCAATAAATATAATGTGTTATATCCAATTTTCAAATGTAATCCAAACATATACATACAATGTACATAATATGCAAAATGAAATTCAAATATGTTAACATAAGATCTTTACCCCATCGGTGGTCCACCTCGTGGTCCTCTGTTATTTCCAAACCTTCCACCTCCTGGTCCACGATCACCTCTACCTCCACGTGGTCCGGGACCTCGGCGGTCATTTCCAGGACTACCATAGCCACCGTATTCTTCTGCATAGTACTCATCATAATTGTGTGGATCATAGGGATTCACAGGTCCCTTTATTGGATTCTATAAAGATAACAATTACTTAATAAATATATATTGTAATTTACGAATTTTTTTTATAAAAATGATACACACACACAATCATAAATAAAATGTAACAAATTGATGAAAGATACATATAACATATAATTATGCAACTCACTTTAATTTGTTTATTTATATAGCACTTTTGCTTGGCTGAGAATAATGAAATACATATACCTCAGTTCAAATTAAGTGCGCAATTTTTGTTTATTCACAGATATTTAAATTTGATTTGTTAAAATGTGGAAAATAAATACAAAATACGTCAAAAAATTTACTAAACTTATAATCAATTATTTTTCGCAAAAATCCTATATAATTATTTTCAAATATATTTAAAAACATTTCCTAATTTCATCTATTTTGAAAACTATTAATTTAAATTATGTTTAGTAATTTTACACTTAAAATTATAAATCAATCAAATCAATTTTTTTTAAATCCATTACTTACTGTTTTAATGAGCGTGACGATTTCGCGAATCGAATCTATGCATTTTGATGGTTGTCCTGCAATTAGAATAATTCTATCTGTACTCTGTGGAGCACAATTGGAAAATATCTTGATCCGTGCACCAGTTTTCTGTAATTAAAAAAAATAAATAATTAATTTACCACAATCGCAAAATTAATATACGCGTACGCGCATACACGAGATCTAAAACATTTAAAAGAATTATTGCCGTTTTTCGCTTTCAAAAACGAATAATTATAATATTAAAAGGTATTAATACAGTTTATAGACTTTTTGGCACATACATAGAAGCTTTTTTAAAAAGTTAATTCATCTATTCGTACATTCGTTAAAATTCTAAAATTATTAAAATATTTATTTTTAAAAACTTAAGTAGACTACCCGAAAAATACAATATTAAAGTATTTTGTATGTAAACTAATTTCGGGATAAATATATATATACATATACACAATATTCTTTAAAATAAATATTTTCAAACGCATACATTGTTTACTCGTGATTTTTTAAACATCTAATGCAGATTCCTTAAATACTATTTTTTCTATTCCCTAAATTGTTTAAAACATACTAAATTCATAAAATATGCATTGATTATTTACGATTTTCCAATTATAAATAATTTCTGTAAAACCTTTTTTTACATATTGTTAATATAAAACTTACTGAACTTTTTAATGATTTTTTTGAAATATTAAATATTTTTATAAATATGTATTTGTTAATATACATCTAGAATATACATTTTATATTCGATAAGAATTGTTTGAAAAATTTCTTTCAAGAAATGAAAGCATAAAAGTATTTCAATGTGTGAATTAAATACACGTAAGTAAGACTACAAGGTATATTAATTATAGACAATGTATTAAAATAAATTAAAATGAATAATACTGCTTCTATATCGAACAGCTTTTATGCTAAAACTGTCTGATATTTTTTAATATATTTTTAAATGTGATCGAAATTTCAACAGCCATTTAGAATATGTAAATTGTTTCTTTTGTATTATAGAGAAATAAATTAGTTTCAAATGAAGAACTGTAGTTTTTTTAACGAAAATTCATTTTATATACTCGTATAAATATATATATATATATATATATATATATATATATATATATATATATGTATATATATATATATAGAGAGAGAGAGAGAGAGAGAGAGAGAAATGGACACACACAAAACACAATATGCATATTTTAATAATTTCAAAAAATGAAAAAAAGCACACATTAAGTTATAATCAAGAACAATGTGAGATTCATAATACAATCCTCTAATGATATAATGAAATGACTATTGAAATATGCATCAGTAAATAAAATCAGTTGAGTAATTATTGGACAAGTAAAAAAATCTCTTGAGGTGTTTAGATATAGTAATAATATACAATGATTTAAGATTCTCTATATTTTTTATCAATAAAATACTTTTTACTACCTAAATAGATCATCTTAAATTCAGTAATTTATTTTTATAAACTAAAGAAACAATACGCTGATGTTTATATTTATAAATACAATTAACACACGTTCAAATTATTTCATATTAATATAATTTAATCCATTATTTCTATTTAAATCTAGTTATTTTACAAGTACATCATATTCATATTTTTAAGACAAATAATCCATATATGACTTATTTGAAAAATGTGATATTTTTTATATTCGTTTGCATGAAATCGATATTTTATTAATTTTAACGTTTGTAAGCAAAGTGATAGCATTTAATAAATTTCTAATTAATAAAAAAGTATTAAATTTACTTTTATAGATACAAAGAAATCAGAAACTTGTATGTATAATCAAGAATTATTTCCAATATCTGTAAAACTATTTAATATTATTATAAAAATATTTCTTTAAACAAAGTAACTATCTATTGTCTTAAAATGTTTTTTTTTTAAAAAAATAAATAAATATTAATATAAATGGTACGTGTGCATAAAAACGTTTTAAAAAAACTAACAATGTAACAATCTGTAAATGTAAAATTATTTAATAATTATTATAAATGTTTATTAAAATAAAATTACTTTTGATTAAAAAAATAGAATATTAATTTACGTTATGAAACTTCTTAAAACCTTTCGTATTCATACCAATACGATTATATTTTATTGTTATTAGGTTTATTTTTATAAAATGAATGTTTATACCTTGGAGGTACATTTTGTAAAAATAAACTTAACAAGCTTTTAGGAAACTTCATAACGTAAATTAATATTCTATTTAATTCAACAAAGATAATTAATGAAAATAATGAAATTCAGTTAATAATATTTTCTTTCTTACTTCATCGAGAAAACTGAATGAATTTTCAAACAGAATTCTTAAGTTATAATAACAATAATATTTTTACTAATTAAAATATTGAAATGCTATAAGCTGTTATAATTTATAAATAAATAATATATACAAGTTATAATGGTAGCGAAAAATATAAGCTGTTACAAACAATACGATTCATTAGGTTAACGACATATCATACAATCGATAGAACGTGTGTGTGCGTACATGTAAGATTATATATATTGTATATATAAAGGTAAAAAAATAAAGAAACTTCAATTATTTATTACAAGGTGAAAATTTGGCAGAAATTAACAGATTGTTTTTAACAAAGGTGCATTATTTTCATTAAGAAATCAGTTAGAAATATCAATTGTTAAATAAGGAAAAAGAATTTTATTTTTTGAAATAAATAAAACTACAAATAAAGAACAAAGTGAACTACTCACTGCTAACAGTGTTATGTATTAAAGAGAATTTCATTCTAGTCAACACACGGGTTCTTTTTTTTTATACTGATATAAATTTCAAAGACGTGCACATATTTATTTATAAATTTATTATATTAACTGCAATATTAGATGCTAATTAAAAAAAAAACAACGATCAACACTATTCCACAAACGAACGAACGAACGACACACTGTGTGCATGAAGAATATTTTCCGACGACTGAAAATATTCGAGTTGTATTTTCCGATCACACACAATTCATATCAGAAACGGATTTGGACACATCACACATGTTTATGACAGTTGTATAATACAAGAAGTGTAGTAGTGTTCCACACAGGAGTCGACTGGACGTGAACAACGTGCTTCAGACAGTAAAGTACTTTAAACAGAAACGCCAAAAGCACGAAATGTTGGAGAATCAAAGGCGTAGGACATGTAATATGCCAGCAACACGTTCGAAATGTCGAAGACAACAGAACCAATGTACAATTGTAGACAGGTGTTATGTTCAGTAACGGTTACATTGACTGGTTAACCTACCACCACGAAGCAACATCATAGAACGTTGCACGTTAACTGACTAACTGAGTGAGTAAGCGAACGCGCCATCCAACAGCCTACCAGTCGCTGGTTCACTCGACGTCCGCGTATTGATTGCGTGCCGTCGGTTGGGAACTATAGCAGGGGAGAAAGGGGAAGAATACGACTGGAGTGAGGTGTTGTGAGCAACACCGAATCGACGGCGCCTCTATTCTGCAGTGGCGGACGCAAGAATATGGTATAGGTGTGTGTGTGTGTATGTACATTTAACCATAAACACACATACACATTTATGACCCCACTGCACTATTTTGCATCAATATACATTGTGTACATACGAGTAGAGGGACTCGAGGAACTTGTAGGACGGACCTCCATGGCATGTGAACATAATTCTGATAATTTGCCACTGCGGTTACAACTTTTTACAAATGACTCATTATACTCCAACACCGCAAGATTTCATTAAAGGGTTCAATAATTCCAACTGTTCACCTTTTATTCATTTAAATACTGCAATACGACAATGACATCGCTCTTGAAACATAAGGAGATAAAATCTTCCTTACCACCACCCTGTACATATATCAATGTATGATTTTTATTCAGTACACTTTTTAAGTTATAAATATCATATCACGTTATAAAAAGGTCACTGT
Source organism: Neoneuromus ignobilis (assembly GCA_029203775.1). Taxonomy (NCBI): domain Eukaryota; kingdom Metazoa; phylum Arthropoda; class Insecta; order Megaloptera; family Corydalidae; genus Neoneuromus; species Neoneuromus ignobilis. Next base: position 13,983,686 of record CP092096.1, on the reverse strand, counting down.
ACTCTAAGAATGACGACATTGATTGATGCCATCATTGATGAATGATGGCATCTTAATGCACAAGAAAAGAATATAAATTGAAAACAATCAATTATTGAATACTAATGAAATTTTGTAATAGTAACACAAATAAACACTTACTATACTCAGTAACTGACAGAAACGACTCACTGGTTTTTAAAAAAACTAAGTGTTTAATAATTCTATATTGTTCACTTTATTTGCTGATATGCATTTCGAAACACGTGTTATTTTTGTCAGAAAATTGCATTATAAAACCTTAAATTTTATAATGCAACATTCTGATAATCGTTGAATGTTTATAAAATACTGTGATGGATTTATTCCAATACAGTCTGAATTATATTTATTCCAATATTCACTTATGAATTATATAAATGTAAAAAATACTTTTATACTCGTCGTTTTAAAGTAGTTTAAAATAATGAATTAATATTCATGTCAAGGTTTGTATTCGCACTAACTATAATTTCATAATAAAAAAATTATAGATACTGTTGATACAAAACCAGTATTAAATTTTATTCAAACATTGTAACAGGGATAATAAAATACAAATTAAAAGTTGTTTTATGATTTCAATACAAATAAATTACTAATAAAATGTTAAATAATCAATGTTCACTTTATTCACTGATATGAATAATCAGTGGTCATTGGCATCGAAAGAGAGGTACATTAGTGAAAATAAATTTTATAATATATTTCTCAGACTATCTGAATATGGGAACAATTATAAAAAAAAATCATGAAAAGAGAAATATTATTTGGCTGAATGTGTAATCTTAATTAGAGGGAGTTCAATTAAATGATAATACAATAACTGTTAATATCTCTTTACAAATTACAATTAATCAATCAGTGTTGAATAAAAACATAAAAAAATCAATTAGTTGCGACACGTCGGTAAGACGAAAACAATTATCAATTACAATCAGTGCTCGTCCCGCCACTGGCACTGGGTCGACCGTGTGTATTGAAAAAGCACAGCTTCGAGTTCAACGAAACAACAGAAAACCGCATTTGCTACTTGCATAGAGCTTTGTGGCTTTTCTGTTGTTTTTACATAGTGTTAGATTGATTTGATTGACGGAATTGTTAGGATTATTGCAGCAATGTGTGTTTAAACGTCGTCTCGAGTAGAACGAATTTCGTCATGCATGAATTAAGTTATTTCCGAATAGCTGAAATTAATGATTTGCATGTTCAATTAAATCATTAATTACACTCTCTATTGATTCGGTACAGTTTTTGTACGAGATCTCACGAAACAAGGAAATTCTGTCTGTTTAATTTTAATGAATGTCGTGTTCAATACGAAACGTAATAATGGAACGATTTTAATGGACTCGAAGAATAAACAGAAGTATACAAAAGATAGTTGTGTATGGTGTAAATTTGGATTGTTATAATATTGTTTTATAAAACTTACAATTTTCTCATATACTCTTCGAATGATCATAAATAATATTTGTATACAATTATTTTTTTTCTTTAAAAACATTCCAAATAAATATTTCCAAATATAAAAAGAATAAATATAATTTACATACGTCTACAAATACTCATATATAAATATTACTAATATTCAAACATTGCATAAAATGAACATTTCTAAATTAATCAATAAAAAAGTTGTATGTTAACGTTTGAAAGACAACAACATCGCTATATAAATGCTTATAAGCAACAAAAGGTGAAAACAATAATCAATTATTAAATACTTGAAAAAAATCGCACGGTGCTGAGATTGATTTTATGAGAAAAAATCGTTAATTCATAAAAAAATATTTCTATTAAATATTATATATGTTTATCTACAAATATATTCTACGATTATTCTCTACAATAAATGAATTCATATCGAGTGTATTTTTCTACGAAAGATAAATTGTCCTACTAAACATTTTTTTAAAAAAAATTAAACTTTGCTCACTTGCTATAATTAATTTCAACTTTAAATACACATATTTGTGGAAATTATGTTTTAAAACAATTCCAAATTCATATTGACGTAATTAAATCATTCATCTCAACAGCACAAGATTATAAATGTTCAATAATCACTTATTATTCCCTTTATACACTAATGTGCATTTAGCTTAATAAATATCGTCGTCAAAGCTCTGTATTATAAAATGTAGTCTAAAAAATGATGCATCATGAAATTATTTAGTGTTGAGTAAATGAAATCATGCGTGTGTGTTATTAAAGAAATTAAGTACAGTCTTTAAATACAATCTAATGCAACAAGAATGAAAATAAAAAAACGAACAATTTTAAAATGAATTAATATAATAAAAATATTTTATATTGTTACACGCCATATTGAAAATCTGTATATATATTTTCTCTATAATATTTTAAACGTTTTTCAAAAAAAATGACAGAAAAAATAGTACATAAATTCATATTTTAATAAACGCCTGTATTACATTTTTCTAATCCTTATAGATATATTTTTTTGGATTTAATTTAGAAATTGCACAAAATACAAACACTAATAGGAATAACACGAAAAGCAGAGTTCGAAAATAAGTGAAATATTTCTAAAAACATAATAAATAGTTGGATAACATAAATGTTAGTGTAATGATAAAAAGCATTTTGCAAGTCATAGGAATTTATACAAAAAAAAAACAGATTTGTGGATAGATATGAATTGATTTCTATACAAAAGCGTGTGTATGAATTAATTATTACATACATACACATTTATTCTTAATAAATGTATAAAATGTGATTTTAAAAAATATATATTTCAAAAGATATTAACGATAAATTAAATTTTTTTCTAAATTTGGTTACCGAATGAAAAAAATAAAATTCCTAGTATACAATTGTACTTTGTAAAATCATTTTGATTACTTGCTACACATCCAATTGTTATTAATCATTCAACACACTTACAAAATCAATCGATACCATAAAATGTTATTTATCTGAACGTCCATCATCACTCGACAATGGAAAAAACTAAATTTTCAACACATTGACACGATATTAAACTGTGGACGAGGTGAAATATCGTCGCTTTGTATAAAGTTTTGAAATCTGATTGACGGATAACAGATCCTCTTTTAGAGTAATGGCTATGCGTATGCTTTCTCGAAAATTGAACTGCGGATTAAACGTCGAGTTCAAAGAGGAATATACGCATACGATTTATTCAGTGTTAAATTTAGTGTGTTCAGTTAGAGGCTTCACTAACGTGGCACAGAATAATAATCAGTATAATTGCCATCAACACTGCATCAAATATTTATATATGCAATTAACAAGTAAATATAAATCAAAACGGTTTATAAATTTATTTAGGTTGGTGAATTTGGGAATGCTTATTGTGAATTGATAGTTAAACGAATACACATGTACAATTGCAAATATAAAAATATTCTGGAATAATATAATAAAAAAATATATATTAAATACTCGATAAAGATATTGATTATAGATAAGAGATATGTTATCAGGATTTCAAACTAGTTTAATATTATTAATCTACATATTTATTAATTAGATTTATATTCATACAACTTTGAATGAAAATCGATATTTTTAAGGTGAAAAATATTTACTATATGAAACGCTTTATTTTATTTATCTTTTTAACTTGTTTAACCAAAAAGTCTCGTGCAATATATTTTCTAAATACTTACAGTAAATATAAAGCCGGATGATTTATCTTCAAGAAAATAAATAAATATATAAAAATCAGTAAATTTGTAAATAAAGAAATGCAAGTAAAAATTGATGTAAATCACTTTACGAACTTGGAAAGACCAACAAAGTTCGGCATGTAATACGATAGCTAATATTTTATAAAAGTAATTTAATGAACGTTCAGAACTATGTTCAAAATATCTTAGTTAAAATTTCATTATGCAGAAAGTTTACACATTAATCATTAAAAGTATAACGACAAATATAAAGTTATTTAATAATTACTAATGTAGCACGACTGGATTTATTTTACAAACGAAAATCGAAATATATAATTAAAACAATTTTTTTGGGGTCGAGTGATGTTCAGTTTGATATAATTTTCAGTTTTGTTACGTCTATGTACAAACAAAATCTAATAGAGTTGACTTTTTTTATATTTATAATACATAATAAACAAGTCCAATAAGTTTTGAAAGCGCTGTCTACTGTGTTGACGTCAACAGTCCATCCTGTTCATAGCACGCGTGTATTGGATCCTCTGGAGAGCTTATTTTGTTCAAAGCTGCGATAAGTCACGAAGCTTTTTCATTATTAAGCTTCGCTCACTGCTAGATTCAGGTGCGCCGCACAAGTTTAACAAGCTTCTTGTTATTGTTCAAAGCATCGGCTTTTCCGATAATTTATAGATACATACATACATCTACGAAACTGCGACGAATAAAAACAAATAGATGAATATAAAAGCGCATCTAGATGTTTTTAGACGTGCAAATATGTACATCATTTATTGGATGATTGACTTTTATAGAATTCAATTATATACATAAACAATAAGTACACTAGTCAAAAAAATGACATGAATATTAAAATAATGTTTTAAAAATATTTGTCTAATACATTTTAAGAATATTTAAAGTGTTTTTTTTAATACATATATATATATATATATATATATATATATATATATATATATATATATATATATATATATATATATATATATATATACACGTGTATCAATTTTAAGCAAAGACCTAGTGTAACAGAAAAACTAAATACATCATTGAATCAAATATGATTTATACAAAATCAGTTTGTACAAAACTAAAGAGCGTTTACAAAATGAAAATCGGCAAAGTCGTGTCATTTCTGTACATCATTTGAAATTTACATGTAACATTTAAAACTTACTTGTAATTAAATGTTATTAAAAATATACGCGTAGATCCCGATGTGATATTTCGTTCAGTTAATAAACACACTTTGTGATATTATTACGTACACAAATGTTCATATAACAAAGTCGTGAACTATGCGTCAAAGTAAAATCATTATCAAAGTATCTCGTGTACTCTACATACATACACACACCATCAGTTTCCAATAACATTAGATTGTCGCTTTCACCCTATCGTTTTACTAATGAGCTTGTTTTGGTTAAAATAACAGTTTATATTTAACACAAGAACATTTAATTTATTACTGATAATGTACTAAAAAGAATCCTGACGTATTTTTCTCGTGGACATTTTCATAAATTATCATAAATTATAAATATATATTTATATATTTTTTCATAAATTATATATATTTATATTAAAATACATACGGTTTTAAAATATGACAAAAATTATATCATCTGTCTAAATTATTACAAAATTTAATACCAACTATAGCATTACCTGATGAATATTCAAGAAAACGATTTTTATTAACCAAATAATACGCAACAAATTAGTACTTTTTTATATGATGTATGTGAATATCAGATTTCTGTTTTAATTACTTTATACGATTTCGAAGATGATATGAATACAAACAGAATGTATAAATACGTTAAGATACTTAAATGTGAAATTTCAAAATAAATAAAAATGTGTATAATTTAAAATTTAAGATTTTTTTTTAAAAAAAACTGACCACAAATTAAACAAATAACAAACGTAACTATTTTATATTACAATGCTTTTTTATGATTAATTTTAAAAATTATTGGTGACTATTTGTTGTTTTGGAACTGTGGCTAATTCGCTTTCACTCAAATGAACTATCACCCCAACACCAAGCGATATTAAACGATTTTTCAATATCGTGTGATGTTGGGGTGATAGTTCATATTATTGGTATTTTTATACTTCATATACCGTGAATGCACCCTACCTGTTCTCATCTATGGCAGTAAAATATGGAAAGATGTATATTGGGAATCATGCGAAAAAATAAAATGAGAAATGAATGAATCAGAAAGAAAATAAAAATTACAGATGTTTCAATTTTGCAATAAAAGTGAAAAATCTGAAATGGAATTGGACCAGTCATACAGCAAAAAGAGGAGTTTATCGATGAACAAGGAAAGTTAATGACTGAGAACTTAGGTCCAGGAAGAGACCAATGAATAGATGGAATAGAGCATAGAATTGGTCAAAGTGGACAATTTTGGGAAAGGCATTTATCTAACAGTGGATTGAGAGAGGATGATATATATATAAAATGGAGCTATGGCCAATCTTAAATATTCTTAAAAAAATGTGGAAGGACGAAAAATGAGGATCCACTCATTAGTATCTTAAATAAATTTAATAGAAGATTAAAATCATATTTTTAGAATACAGAACCAAAATATTGTATTGGAACATATAGTACAAGAGAGTTAGTAAGAAAAAGTTACTTTCTATTTTCAGTTGAACTATTTTAAAGAATCAATTTATGCTATAAAATAAAGAGAATTTAATTGTGCAAAGAAACAGTTAAATTGGATCTTTATGAGGCGACGAATTAAAATAGGATTTTTTTATCAATCGAAAGGTGTTTATCAATCGACTATTCTGGTCTATAAATAATACCATATTTATTTATTAAGCTACTATTAATTAAACATGATAATGATGTAGGTCGATGGTACTTTAATGATAATAACACAAATAAAGAATTTTCTGAAGAGTTTCAATCACATATATGTGAATTTAAGGATGCTGATGGAGTTTATAATTCAGACTTAAATAAATTTTTAGACTATGATAGGAACAAATAGACAATTACCTCTAAAAATATGTATAATTTTTTTAACAGAATAAATTTTTAAACGTATTTTTCAAAAGAAAATTTAGTCATCTTAACCACTGCATTAGTCACCAAGTGAATGATCGTGGAGATAAGTAGATGGAAAAAATAAATCCAGACAGAACAGATTATTAATAAAATTAACGTATGGAATATATTTTTTAAATATTAAGATATTCTTGTGTGTAAAAATGTTAAAAACGAGATATTCTTGTTCGTCAAACATTGAAATTGAAAACTGAACTTATTTCCAAAACATCCTTTTTGTTCATCTATACACATACATACCAATTGACTTCGTAGCATAACATATAGCAAATATATAAAAGGTATTAAACAGCAACACAAGCTGCCTACCGCCGTGGGTGAGAAAATGTTTGTTGCGTTGATTTTCTCGATGAAGGGGAAAATTTTAAACCATGTCTTTTGCAACACCTGACCCGAGAAACCTTTATGTATATTTGTGCGTACAAGCGTTCCTTTTAAAAGCGTTACAATAAGCACCAACGGCGACAGCTACACAGAAAGGATTGTGTACTCTCTTCAGCTATTCATATGGCATAATGACTTGTGAAATTGCGTTATCAACATTTATAATGCGGTTGGTTGTAATTAAGTTTACGAAATAAAGTCTCTTTTGAATTTTTTAACCGTTATTTCATTTGATTAATTATTTGTTCAGAGATTGAGATACACTTATAAATTAATTCGTTCGTAGTTTCCGACGTTTATACGAAATGAAATCGACAAAAAGACAATTGTGTTTATATAAAAATATATTTTATAACGTATAGCTTTTATATAAATAAATTAAAACTAACATTTGTATACGCAACTTGTAAACATTTTCTTTATATAAAAAATATCCACGTAGTAAAAAACGCGACATTGACAATCGTTCAAATTATATTTCTTCATAGAAAATTCACTAGGACTTTTCTTTACGTATTCATACACATACTTATTTATTTATAACGTAATAATAGAAAAAGTGTATTCTGTTATAACCCACTGTACAATTTATGACAAAAAGACTTTTGACATAGTATTTTAGTGTTTTTTACTATTTCTTCAGAGTTTAGATTGCGTGTTTTATATGCGTGTAATATTCCTATTCTTCATTTTTAAAGAAATACGTCTCATGTATAATAGAATCAATTTTTATTCAATTACTGGTTTGAAGAGAAACATTGTCTATCACAAAAAATATCGGATTTAATAGAAACTGAATACTGATCTGAAGATTTTATTTTATTACATACACAATTTGTATTTTTTTCATTATAGTTGAATATATGTTTTAAAATATCAAACAAATTTACGTACGTGTGTAACTATAGACGATGTATAAAAATAAAATTTAAAAAATGTAACACAGTATAAATATTAATTAAAATAAATTAAAACTTGTACAGAAAAAGAACCTTATAATTACTACAAAAATTTAAATATCGCACGTTTAACTTCAATATTTTATCACTCACGAAACGCATTTAATGTTTTATTTTTTCCCTTCAAATTTTATTTCAATGAAAATCTTAAGGAATAGAATGAAATAAAAACAGCAATTAAATTTGCTTGTACATTACTTTTACTTGTATAAAAAATTAAAACTTTCCACTTCAATTAAATCTGTACAACTAAGATCACTGAAAAATTATAAAATTCAACTATTATACATTATATCCTTTGTATATAAAAATTAAATAAAGGATGCACTTGTTAATAATTAATAAATACTAGATAAGTTATTTCTATATTATTTCTGGTAAAAATGTGCCCCTTTTATAGTAAATTTAAATTTCATACTTACAGTATGAATTTGTTATAAATTGTTAATATTAAAAAATAAATATAGACAGATAAATTTATTAAAATTATTATAATAATAAAATGTTTTTATAAACGAATCAATTTTCAAAATCATACGATTTTATACAAGTATCCAATAATCACATATTATCTACATTTTTCAACCGATGCTATTATCTTTGAAATGCCACAATACAGAGCTTTGAAAACGATTAGGCAATTGAAACTATGTACTTTCTTTCGTTTTACATTACATAAAAATATTTTCAGGAATCGAACTATGCACAACTCAAAACAGTTAAAAATAACATAACCTTTCTATACCCACTTATAAAGCAATGAATACTATCACGATATTTTTCATAAAATTTACCAATTATATTTTTAATATTACTAAAATTTAGTTTTAAAAATTAATCCTAATTTCATACACAGATCCTAATCAAATCGGATGTTGCGAGTTAAATAAACGATCAATAACAAATCAAAACTAAATTGAAAGATTACACGAATTATTATAATATCACTGTAAGTTTTTTTTTTCACGTCGACTTTGAGAAGATACGTGCTGGCACTTATTTTCTACTGCGGTTTTCTTATTTTGGTAGACATGATTCATATAACTGGCAGTACAAGGTACGAAAGGCGTCGAAATTTCCAGGAAAAGCGATATATAGTTGACATCCTTATATGTTGCCTGACTATGTTCTATTCATACAATCAGCTTATCGAGTTCAAAGACATGATATATATATATATATATATATATATATATATATATATATATATATATATATAGATAGATAGATAGATATATAGATAGATAGATAGACAGATAGATAGATATTTAATACTTGTCAATAATACTATTTATACAAATAGAACACAATTCTAGTAAGATCTACTTTATGTACTTTTAAGAGAATAGTAAAGTATGCATCAAAATAATGTTAATAAGAAAAACACTTATGAAACATACACGTAAAATGACACGTACGCACGCACGTGTGTGTATGTATCATCATCAGCCTCTTTTTATTCATTGCCGGATGAAAGCTTCTTCTAAAACTTATATATATATATATATATATATATATATATATATATATATATATATATATATATATAAAATTTATGTGTTTTAGTATGAAAACATTCCATTCAAAAATAATATTGACATTAAATTTCACAATGGAAAACAAATTGAAATAAATACAAGTAGTAAAAAATCGAATCGCCAAAATATTTTCTCAGTAAACTTACAGTAGCCGAGTTATGTATGATTTCAGTGTATTGAAATAAATTGAAAAACATTTCACTATGAACTGGGACAAAATGGCGATAGTAAATTTATTTTAAAATGTTTCACATCTAATAACGTAGACATATGAAACCTTTGAAAATGTAAAGTTAAATAATTGACAAAATCGACAATTATACACTGTAAATAATAATAATTTATATATATAATAAAAAACATACCTAATTAACAACACAAACGTAGACTAACAATTATTTAAATTTCAAAATGAACGACCCAAATATATACTGTATTATTTAAAAGAGCATAACTGTTTTGAATAAAAACAATTCTATAATTATTCAACAATTATAATTCGTACTCTTTTTACAACTACTAAAATTAATACTCTGTTTATAATATTTAATAATGTTTAATGAATAACGAAATCATAAAAAAGATATTTTCAATAAAGTCGAAATATGAACAACAGAAAATATTTTAATTGAAATTTGAATGTTTTATTCAACTTCTATATAAATCTCTTTATATGACTTGAATATTCCAAGAAAAATAAAAATAAAGACTAACAAAACAATAAATAAAAGATTTAAAAAGGAATCCTAGTAAGACAATAAAAATAATATTGTTTAAATTTATGTAAAAAAATAACAGACATTTTATAAGTTCAGTTTTTCAAGTGTAAAGGAAATAATGAAGATATTGTATTTCTATCAAAATACAGTTAACATTAAATTAATTTAAGGTGTGTGTAAGTATACATGTGTTTGTGTAAAACTTGAAAAATATTCAATACATCCATTTTTTGATATATAAAAATACGTAATTAATCAAAAATTTCATAACAAACAAACTGTATATTCATCGAAATATTTTTTAATCATTTATTACTATATTTACGGGTACTATCGACATTTAAAAAAAAATCATTAACACTAGAACTTTACTGTTACTTTCATTCCTTAAGAAATGTAAAAACTTGATAAAGAATTTGAAAAATTAAACTATACACCTGAGTTAACATAAAAACATATAAAAAAGATGAAGAAAAATTGTTGAAATATAAATCAAAAATATAATTAGAAAAAAAAGTACTTACGTCTCGTAGTTCTTTAATCTTATATCCACTTTTTCCAATGACGCATCCAGCTTGACTCTGGTGGATCATCATCCGTAAATCAAGTTTATTTCCATTGACCCGTGCGCCATTCTATAAATAATAATATATAAATTGTATATCCAGTAAAATTTGTATTTTTGTTTAAAAAAAAGTATATAAATAAAAATAAAAACGTATTTTTATTTTTAAATGTACAAGTTAACACAACTACTGAATAAAAATTGTACGAAAAATCGATGATTGTTTTGTCTATAATACAAAAATGAATCAGAGCATGATTTAAATCACAAACAATTTAACGAAATAAAAAATATGTATGTACATAAGAAGTTAAAATCTAAGTACATTTTTAAATAAAAATACTAAATGTACTTACATGATATAATGAAAAATTGAACAAACTCTCAGACAATAAGTAAAATAGTAGAATAAATTATATTTTTTCATATTAAAATGAACGTTAACTAAATAACTGTTATTATTAAATAAAAAATCAGAAGCAGATGATTGGAAAGATATTTTTTATTTTTTTCAATGTTGTTACTAACAAGTGGTGTATATCGAAATACTGAACAATATTTTGAATAAATTCCTTTATTTTTTTAAAAAAATAAACAATTTTAAATTGAGGTTTTAATATAGCACCAAATTCATAGACATAATATATTAAAAATAAAACTAATAATCATATAAACGTTTTAAAGTAATTGTACTACAAAAATTAACTTTTATCTTTCTCAAAACTATTTTTCAAAAATTTGAGCATAAGTAACGAAATTGTCTGTTTTTTAAATAAATAAATACACATTAAAATGATAAAAATTAATATATTTGATTTTTTAATAGCAACGCATAAACATGTTTAATTATATAAATAATCGAATAAATACCTACTTTAACGTCTTTCTCTAAACATTTTCTAGGTACAAAAAGAGCTCTACTAAATTAATATTCTTTTTATAAGAAAATCTAACAAAAGCATATTCCTAGAATTATATGACTTATCAAATTATCATATAAATATAAAATAAAATGTTACGAAAATATAATGTTTATAGAATGTGAATAGTACATTAAGAACGATTTGTGGTTACTAGTGAAGAATTTCAGTACACAAGCTACTATAAATGTTTGCGCTAGAAACTAGATATCTTCGAGTACACAATGTTGAATTGCAATCATGGTTAAGTTGTTTATGTTGTATAATACGAAAACCATGTTAACACTACACAATTTTGTCGAGAGCCCTTGAGAAAATTAGTTGTGGATTGAATGAAACAGGTTAAGAATTTTATGAATATTAAATTACAACTTATCCAACTATTATATAAACTACAAATGTCGATGTGATTTTTATATAACATGTTTTTTTTTAAAAAAAATTAAACCATGAGAAATATATATATATATATATATATATATATATATATATATACGAGTATATAAGATAAAAAACAAATAAACTTAAATATTTACCTTAAAATTAGACTTCAATCAAAATGTATTGCATTAAAACATTAAAGATCAATGAATAAAAATATTTACTTTTATATCAACTTTCATATTATTTATAAATGTTAAATTGCCTTTTATGTGGACATGTAAAAAATACAAGATGCACATACGAGGGTCGTTTGAATAAGTATGGTAAAAAAGTAAGAAAAACTAAATTGAAAAATTTAATTTAATTAAACAATAAATAAATTTACCATACTTATCAAACGACCCTCGCATATACTTTTCTTATATTTATTATTAAATATTATTTAAATTTCACTATTTTTATAAAATGAATAATGAGGGATTTTATTCTAGACATTTTTTTCTCGCTGACTTGGTATTAAAAAATATAAAATTGTTCAAGAAAATACTAATAAACATTTTTTTATAAACTTATATACAATGAAATGAAAATGTATTAAATATTACACTGCATATATATTGTATATCCATATGTACAAAACATTGTATTTATTAATATTTTTTAAATATTATTTTAATTAGTACAATTTTCCAAATATACATTTAATGACAAATAAAGAAAAAGCAGGTAAATTGTAATGAAAATAATTTACTATACTAAAACGTACTAAGTTTAATATTATTTATAATTGATATGACAATTTCCGAAAAAGTTCAACATTAAAACAATTTATATCATTGGAAAACGTCACGATATATAAATTTCAGTATCAAAAAAATTAACTACAATAAATAAGTATACTCAAGTTGACATCACTGAACAAAAGTATGAACATTAAAAGTGTCTGCATTTGTAAATATACTCATTCAAAAGCAATCCATTGCTACTTTAGATAGAAATAAATATTAAAAAAAAAAATACTTTTCCGCCATGAAAAGCACAATTCTACATTCAGCATATACAGAATGAAAAAAATCTGTGCGAACCCTTAGATACACGACAGTAATCTCCCAGTGGAACTAGAGATATGATAAAATAATATGTTGGTGACGTACAGGATTGTATTATGCAAAAAATATAACATGAGCCATGTAATTATATATATATATATATATATATATATATATATATATACATATATATACACACACACACACATACAAAAAAAGTATCTAGTTTAAAATAAGAATTTTATTGTCTGATGAAAAGGCAGGGGATTCCACTATTTAAATTAAAGAAACTTTTTAGATGTTAAAGTTTTTTTTCTGTAGATATAATTTAATTCATGATTTTCATTATTTAGAAATATATTCAATTTTCATTTTCAATAATATATTAAATAAAAAAATAACAATATTAATTTTTAAATTGTGTTCTTTGTATTTTTTTAAAATGTTTATACTTTTTTATGTAATACATCATCTCGTAACGAATGACAAATTTATTTATAATAAAAATTATATACATTTGAAATAAAAAATCTGTTAATAAAAAATTATAAAATATAACAAAATTTTCTTTAAAAATGTTTAATAGTAAAATATTAATTGCAAATTTCGTTATTGATTATTTTTACAATAATGTTTTACACATAAACAGAAATGACTGGCAATTATAAATATTTTAAAAAAGAAATTACTACAATATACAAGTTTAAAAAAATAAACAAATATAATCTAAATCCGACACTGCACTACAAAATCCGTCCATAAATAATATACGCAGTATTTTTTGTCGGATAGCAGTGACATTCGCTTCGATCCTATTCAAGAATTACGACTAGGATTTGAATTCCACATATATATGATTGTACTCGTAATCCTAAAGGACATACATAGTGATATGTCACTGCAACAGACATGCTGATGCACTTTTTAAATTTGTCTATCTGTACAAACAGTCAAGACGATAAAAGTAGTTGTATTATATAAAGATATTTTCTTAAAATATAAAATATATTTGTATGTACGTTACATATATATATATATATATATATATATATATATATATATATATATATATATATATATATATATATATATATATATGTTATTGATTAGAAACCTAGATATATAGGAAAATCCAGGAAGAAACCCATGGTTATATGGGACAAAGAGATAATGAAATTTGTCGAAATGGTCTGGAAGAGGAAAAAATTGAATCGGTTGAAGTGAAAAATTTTTGGAGAGGCCTTAATCCATTTGTGTATTGAGAGGGGCTACTGATGATAGTTTATATATATATATATATATATATATATATATATATATATATATATATATATATATATATAATATCTGGAAGCAATCAGATAAATTACAACATATAATTCCTCATGATAAAGAATAAAGTAAATATCCAATTCTTTTTAAAAAGTTAATAATAAAAAAAATAATGGATCACTTTATCAACTTTTTTTAATAATGCAGCACTAAAAAATTTGTTCAATGATTACTTGGATAGATTACTAATATTTTTGTGATACGAATGATTTTATTAAAAAGATAGATCAAATTTATTATGAGCCATAATTCGGTTATAACAATAAGATCTAGAACTTCGGAACTATCGAAATATTAAAAAAAAGTTTAGTGTTTTTGTAGTTGAAATATCGTGAATTAAAATACACAGAACTTATTCTCGATTATTTCAAATATCCCATGCACATATGTATGTACTTATTTGGAACTTTTTAAATCACCATATATTGAAATTGAAACATTTCAGAAATAATTATAAATGATAACTGTTTGGAATACTTAATAATTGTTAACACTATAAAAGTACATAATCTATTGTTCTCATTTTTGTAATATTTTTTTAGAAGAAATGCGAGAAAAAAACAATCACCAAAAAATAAATAAAAACAGCATGATAATCCAAAAAATTAAATATAAAATACTAATAATAGTTATATATTTTCATTTTCGAAAGATTTTATAATCAAATAGTGATTTATTTTAAATAGAATGAGTTCTTTATATTATACGTTTTGTATTTATGTGTATATATATATATATATATATATATATATATATATATATATATATATATATATATATATATATATATACATAACTCAACGTAAAATTCTCTGAACATTATGTTCACAAAACACTTGTTTCTTATCAAAGTATAAAATTAACAGTCACAAGAAGTAAATGTTATGGAAAATGACATGAAATGCTACCCAACGGTGGATCCTCCTCCTATCTCGTAGAACAAGTAATACAATATTCATAATATACTTTATATGTGCATGGACGTGTACGAATTTTTTTTTAGAATTAAATTCGTACGATTTTTTTTTAATTTTATATAAATGTTATTATTTATAGCATATCAACAAAATATTACGTTAATCAACTATTACAAAAAATAATATATAAACGTTTATTTTTCGTTATTAAAAAATTCCAACATATAACTTTCAATTGATTAATAATTTGAATAATATAAAATGTATCGAAATAAAATACTAAAGTACTTGAAATAATTTAGATTGAAATTAGTACACGAACAAATACAATTGAACAATAAAATTTGCAATAAAAAAATGTGTAAATTAAAATTTATTAGAAATAATAAGAACATGCTCATTCGTATATTTTATAAAAAAAAAATATTATTAAAAATGTGATAGAATAAAAACATATGCAAAGAAATAAATACTTTACAAAGAGTTTTTTTGATATACATTTTCATCAAATAGTATTTGAATTTTATTTGAACTGTTTTGAATTATTTTATTGTGAATAAAAACAAGATAAAAATTCAAATCTAAAATATATTTCGAAAAAAACTAACTTTTAAATCGCACAATAAATAATTATCAATGTACATCTGCTATTGAATATCGTATATTCAGGATACACATTTGTACAGATTACAAATTTACTTTGTTCCATTTATGAAAAGATAAATTAACAATCGCAGAACTATATATCAGTATAAAATTGAAAAAAAGGTAAACATTTTTATTTTTTCAGTTTACTGTTTTTATTTTATTTTCATATCGAGGCATTTGATATATTTTTACTTGATATTTTTTTCCTTTAAACTTCCTAATCTAAATATTTTCTATTATAATTATTGATAAATTTCAAATAATTTTATTCGAGTTACATTTATCATAACAGAGTAGGACAAAAATTATCCCACTGACGACTAACTACTAAAATTTCAGTTTTGTAAAATTAGTCGTTAGTAGTTTCAAGCGACTGATTTGAAATTAATTGTTTTTAAATTAATCTATGATTGATTAAAAAACGATTAATCCATTGACTGATCAACGACTGAAAAAAATAATCGTTAATTATGACTGATGTTTTAGTCATCAATCGTTTTGAGCGATTAATATTATTGAATAGTTTTATACAATCTTATGTTTTTAGAATGAGAATTTTATATTAAAAATAAATCTACCATAATATCAAAAAGGACAGAATGTATGTAACTTTAATAAAATTGTCTATATTTTACTACCACAAGGTCAAGCCTACAGTATGTGATGATTTGAATAACATTAAAATTGATGTTCATAAAAAAGTTGTTCATATTCGATTCGTAAGAAAGTCTAATTCAGTTATAATAAACAAGTAAGCTCACTAAGCAATACACTTCGAATAAATTTGTATTTCTGATCGAGTTCGATAAGTTTTCGTACAAATTTACCGGCGTGTACGCCACCACTGAAAAGCTAATAGGAAATGAGTGTTCTCGGAAATGAAGTATATTCAAGAGGCAATATGTGTGTAGTACGCAAACGAATCGCGTAAGCGAACACACAATTCAATCAGTCTGCGAACAGAGCAGTGGGTACTCCCAACCGGCGAAACACAGAGATAAGAAATGAACTAGAAAACATGCTGCACAACAATTTATGATGATAGTACTGGGAGTAAATGGGTTTTGGAATACGGGTAGAGGAATAATGAGAATACCGACGATACTGAAGTATTAGTGAATTTAACGAAGACGGTGTCACGAGTATGTAATATTAGACAAAGGTATTGAAACAGATCAAATGACAAAAGTTTTGGTTTGTTATTACCGACAGATTTTTATTTACTTTTTTTTTATTCCACACAAGTGTTTACCAATTTTCTGCAATACAGTAACAGAATATAGTTTTTTTTTTTAATATTCCACAACTAATAAATCATTTGTTGATATAAATGAATATATGGAAATGTATATCACTTAAAAATCTTTGTATTTATGTTACACTTATAAAACATTCAAAAAATTGAACAAAATTCAATTCTTGTCAATCTAATCAGTTGATTACATGGAAATCTACAAACATTATTCGAGAATCAATTAAATATATTTACAAAAGGCAGTGATAGAAATATGTTTTTGGTTGCATTATTTTATAAAAAAAAGAAACCAATACATTTTGTATAAAAAATTGCCATTTTAAAATATGAAATTTTATTAACATATTTTACATATATATATATATATATATATATATATATATATATATATATATATATATATATATATATATATAATGTGTGTATTTAAAAACTTACCTCTTCGAGATTTGGCACGACGTCGTTGACAATGTTGCAAATCGTATCCAAATCCGATGATAGGGACAACATACTGCAATATAAAATCGAATCAATAACAAATATATAATAAATAATATATGTAAAAAAATATTTTATATCGTCGAAATTATCTTGTATGATGCATATTTTAATATACACATATAATTGAATTGACGTACGCCATATACAAAAATACTAATTAATTAGTATTTTTTTTAAAGGCAATAGAATATTTTTTATTATTTTTAATAATGTTTAAGTGATTCATCATTTATATATATATATATATATATATATATATATATATATATATAAATGATTATTGAATATATTTCATTAATGTAATTTTTATAAAAAAAAATACAAGTTATGAAACACAATACAAGTTTTCTCTACGAAAACAAGCAATAATAGTCGTCATATCACATAAATATTAATTGAAAATAATAAAAAATAGTCACCGTACGTACAATCAAATAAAAAGAAAAATGAACAAAAAAAATGACATGATTGGGGGTAGTTTTGGTTTTTCACGGAAAAAGGATTCGTTTGGTAAGGAGTTCGATGAAGACATCGTACATTATTATATTCTCTTTCGAGTATCGGAACAACACTCCAAGAGTAAAATTGAATGATGCCTGTTTTGTACATTTTCAATAAGTGTTCTAATTAATCATAAACAATAATAATTTCTTTTTGGAAACATCGAAACATAAGAGTGAGGCAGTTAAAAGTAAGGTTGAAATGCTTTACTTAATGTTATTAAAATACTTAAAATAAGAAAATATTTTCCATCCCTCCTCGCTTCAATATTATTAATCAAAGGCAATAGCAGAAAGAAATGAAATGGATGAGTTTGAAAGCCGCTGCAACAAAATGGGAACAAGATGGAATCGGGTTGATGTGTATAATATGTATGTGTGTGACGGAGACAGGGTTATGTAGTAGACTTACTGTGAGAGACAGACAATAGCAGTGATTTACAGACCTTTGCATTTGCCGCCACCAAGCATTTTTGTTGGTAAGAAGACAACGTTCTCAACAACAATGTGTGGCTGGTTGGCTGGCTGGCGCTTTTGTTTGTTACTTTGGTTGTTTGGAACAGTCATTATTTTTGCTTAAGTGTGACATTTATTGACATGATAAGAATAATGAAAGTGTTGTACCCCTTTATTTTCCCAATAGCACACATTTATTGTGAAACATTGTATTTAATTGGAATTTTGTCGAGTCAAGACATTGAGGGGGTTTTCTTCGTTCTATTGTCAATTATTGACGGCAAAGAATAGTATTTAGTAACTTTTCTTACAGGAAAAACTATAAATTTCTTTTTAAAAAATATTTTTTTTCTATGAATTGTACAAAGAACTTATTGAATAACAAGACTTCATATTATTTATTTTAGCAATTAAGCATGAATTTAGACTGCCAAACGATATGAATCGAATTATTTTTACTTTTTCTGATCGCTCCTATTATTTTTGAACGAGCATAATAGTAAAAATAATTTCCGTTCATAAAATTTAATGATTATTTGATGATCATAAATTAATTTATATACTTATCTGCGGTCACATTCAAATTATTGTAATTTATCTTACAAGTATTTCCTATATCTAGATTTTTAACTCAACAGCATGTTCAACATTGCAGTTTAAATTATTAATATTCTGTATAATAATACAAAATAGTGATATAATCTTAAAACGTAAGTATTAATGATTTCAATTACAAATAAAAACTACTTGACAAAAAACACCAAAAAAAGATTTTTTTTCATTCAAACATATATTCTATACTGTCTTATTACAAAAACACAAGGCAATGTTCAAAGTTGAAACTTGTATAAATGTTACAATCTTAAACAGATCATACGTATAACGATATATATACAGGTGATCTTTTTAAAATTGAAAAAAAATATTGAATATGCTGAACACGCTGTAAAATGTATACCTAAATAATACGAAACTAGACACATACAGAAGAATGGTACACAATATTATATATTAATTAAAAAAAATAATAAAAAAACATATGCTTGCATGGTACATAATTATCATTTTATATAGATAATATATGAAGAGTAATATAGGATTTTGGCAAAGATTACCGTTCAGGGCCCGGACAGTCAGGGACAGTTATTGAGGCTTTGTACTGCGGTTCGGGCGTTCAACAGTGTCCAAAGTTTTCAGTTCGGTGGTGATGTCGGCATGGCGGGCGGGCAGGGGGGCCGCGGACGTGCGATTTAAATCATGTTCGGTGGCCATTGGTGGTTCAGTTCATTCATTGTTGGCGGGCGTTTTGGCGGGCGTACGGTCAATCAGGGCCGGGGCAAAATATCACATATGTTAAGTATTTTTCATCAGTTTCAATCCTTTCTTTAATTTTATTGTTTATCACATAAGGTACATATATATTTCTTTATTTTTTTTAAAAAAAAGATATTTATTGAAGTATACGCTGTATATGCAAATTAATTATTTATTATTATCATCATCACAAAAATATTATTGTTTAGGTATATAAATACATTTCAAACAATATTAGTTTATACAACTTTTGCAAGTTCATTTTTTTAAAAAAAGAAATAAAATTTAATACTTGAGAACAATGAATATTACAAAGTTATAAAAATGCTACTCTGTTTAATTGACATTACAAAAGTAATCAGAATAAATTATGAAATACGTTACTATTGAATAAGATAAATGTAACAATATACCCACAACTAAAATTGAAATGAAAAATAAATCTCTCAAATCGAATATTTCAATTAAATGTCAAATATTTATGATAATTTCATCACAATAAACTCAATTGAAAAAACCAGGCATTATTTCAAAATTTAAAAACTACTATATGTGTACAAAACAAGCAAGATAAATAAATATACCGTAAGTAAATACGTCTTCAATAAAATTATAAATTGTACATTGTGCAAAACTATTGTATAAAGGATGCGAAAACAAATTAAAAAAGTCATGGCACAAACTAATTTTTTCGAGAAATGAATGCACCTTATGATTTAAATATTTTTGTAAATAAAATATTTTACAGGTCGTTTGAAGCTAATCCGACACTTTTTAAACGACTAAATAAAAACATGCTACTTAATAAGAACCTAAAGTAACCTAGGAAGTAAAAAAATTGAAATGAAAATCCTGATCAATTATAGATATATCGTTTTATATATCGATAGGTCTGAGAATAGCAGCATTAAAAATCGGATCAGTTTCAAACTTGTTATATATTAATTTCGAATATTTACAAATATAAATAAATGATATAAATAAAATGAAAGGATTAAACACCTGAATTTAAATTAATTGTTAAGTGATTTTATGAAAATCATAACACATGGTGATGTCTTCTGAAAACCAAAAATACCTAAAAACTATTTCAAAAACATTACATAACAAAAAAAAATTAAAAAAAAACTCCAGAAGAGTTGTAAATATGTAGACATCCTTGTTATATTCCTAACTTTATATCACTTTAAAAATATTTTGAATGAATTCATGAATTACTGGAAATATGATTTGTTTTATTCAGATACGGATTACCTGTGAAGTTAATAATAAAAAAAAATACGGAAATGTCAATTCTAAACAAAAATGGGGTTTGAACCCGCTTAAGATTATAGTGTACTAAAATACAATTCTTACATTTTATATACACAGAAACACATTCATAAATCGTTTACCAATATTCAATTTACTTACAGGTAACAAAAATAGTAAGAGCTACTTTAACAAAAAAATATCTAAAATAAATGGATATTGAAAAACGGCGAAAAAGTACATTAAATAAAAAATATAAAACATGCAATGAAACAAACAAATCTAATTCGTAATAATTACTAAACTAATTAATAACAATCTTTTTTTATATTTGATTAACTACAACCTACGTTAAGACAGTAATGATTGTAATTTTCTCCGATTAAATGCCTTTTATATTTAAAGATAAGTGTTAAGTTCTCGTTCTTAAATTTGTTGTACAATATATACATTACAAAATATACTATTAGAATAGCTAATATGTACATTTTTCAACACAATTGGTGGTCATTTATTTACAAATATTTTTTATTCTCAGAGAAAACATTTTTATTTTTTCGAATCTATTTATCAAAACAGTAACAATGTATATTATAATTTTTAATCTTTTGGTAATAGTTTTATCAAGATTCGAATAATAAAAAAATGATACTAGACAACTGAAATCTCATTGTAAAGTATGATTTTTTCGATGTGAATTTATTAGTATAACATTCAAATTAATATAATCTTTATGCCAAAAAAAAATACATAAACACTCAAGAAAACATATTTACAAAAGATTTTTCTTATATATTACTTTAGTTGAATGTTGAGCAAATATTAATCTTATGGTAAAAAAAATAGTTAAGATATATTTGTTATCAACATACACTTTCCTGAGTTTTTTAAATAGATTTTTAATACAAACACACTTATAAACATTTTCACAGATGTAATTCAATCTAATAATGAGTTTGCTTATTTTAAATAAATAGACATAAACTGAACAAATGCAATACAGAAAATATAAAACACTTTCCTATTACTTTATCTAAATGGAAACTAGGACAAACAATATAACGAATACATTAAAATAAAACATAGGATAATTAATATAAAATAAATAAATTCATATCGTCATTATGAAAATTTGTAAAATGACTCAGGAATAAATGGTATTTTGTATAAAATTCAGGTATAGTTAGGTAAATAAAATTATTTTGTATTTAATTGCATTTCCAATCACCATATACTATTGGTTATTGCCCTACATTTTTTTTTCGATTAAATAATAAATAAGTATTATATATATATATATATATATATATATATATATATATATATATATATATATATATTCATACTTAAACTAAATATGTTATTATATGTTATACAGTAGACCACCTGCGATTAACTAAGCTCATTGCGATTAAACAACTAACCGTAATTAATACACGCGGGATGGACAAGCTGTTATATTACGTTTAATCATCATCCCACCTGATAAAATCTAATACATTATTACTGTCATTACTAAGATAATTAATATTGTGATTAATAACGTTATATCGGAGATTATTAATTATCGGTACTTAGGGAAAACATTCTCATTTAATACTGACCTGGCTTCGTAATTTTGTAATATTCTGACCTCCTTTGCCGATAATCGAACCGGCAGCCTGTAAAGAAAGAACATATAATTTGAAACTGATATAGGCAATTATTGTAATATATACAAATAAATAAATTAATATTGACAAATATGGCACTTTAAGTATATGTATAAAATCTTAAAATGTAAAGAGAGGGGATGTCGTGAATTATTTACCCAAATTTACATTAAAGTATAAAAAAACATTTCAAAATCGTGAAGTGTTTCAAGATATTACTATTCAATGTGCTAAAAAACCTGAAAACGGACTACATATAAAATTAATCTAGATGATTAAAGATGTATAAAATAAAAATTATTCATACCGTGCATACGAGATTCGAGAAAGGGTAAAATATCCACGCATGGTTAACGCAAAAATTACTTTTAGCATATATCATTAATCCATACTTGGACAGATGTCATTGTATATATGCTGTCCTACACACCCAAGCACGCACTTCCGGCAGCGAACTACCCTACGGAAGTGGTGCGCAACGACCTACAATACACCCAATGTATAAAGTAACCACCATAACTAACCAATATTTTAAGTTACTAAAAGTGACAATTACATGGATAAATTAACGATTCTATAGATCGCTGTTGTATCGTTACAATAAAATGGAAAAGTTTGAAAGTAGATTGACAACTACAACACAAGAAAAATGTGACAATTAAATATATGTCGACAAACGTGTAAACGAATAGAACATTTTTCATCTTTAAAAGAGCTGTGAAAAATAAAATCAAACGAAATATTTTTAATAATATAATCAAAATTATATTTAGCATTACATCCAATATTTTTACTAATAAATACCGAAAAGCTCATGACAATCAAATATAAATATATTAAATTATTAATGTAAGAAAATAGAAAAATCAATCTATAATTAAATATATAGAAATTTTAAAAATAATCAAAAATTTGATTCCATAAATAAAAAATTATTTTTTTTATAAGCGTTAGATGAATATTATTTTCGAATTTGCTGACTGATTCAACAATTCATATTATAATTATCATAACAGAAAATTGTCGAGTATAAATTTTAAATTACAAAAGTTGTGATTATTTATTACAAATGTTATTTAATAAAATCTGATAATCAGTACTTCAGTGTAATTTGTACAACAATTTCTAGAGTTTCAGATCACAGCATCGGAAAATAGATCATATAAAAAATGGAAGACACGATTAATGATAGAAATAGAAAAAATCGTTTCATATCTACAGATCTTGACATGTAAAGTATATGAATAATTTATATAGCCCCTATAACTCATTATAATTTATTAACATCGAATCAGGTAGTATGGAAAAATTTACAAGAATTCGATATGAAATCAGTAAAATTAATAGAATAAACTTTTCTCCATTTCACTGATTAGCCAAAGGAATTTTTTCTGTAGAATATAATTTATTTAATCGACAATAAAAATTGATATTTTGTTTAATTTTTTTGAGTGAATTAGGAATCAACCTGTAAAATAATCTAAGAAAAAAAAACTAGTTTGAAAGCATATATAAAGACTGATAAAGTTTCAGGAGTTTCAAGAAGTATCGACAATTATAAAACATCAATTATCATGATATGCAATTAAAATCATTCTACTAATAGTTACAATATATTCCTGTTTAGAAAAATTGAAGTGTATTTCTTTATATTTATGAGGAGGCTCAGATGATACTGAAGGGTTTAGACATACATTTACTTGTTTACTATCATTTATTGTTTGTCTATACTTACAACACATTAATATGATTGACAACACATTAATATGATTAAAATAATAACTTTTGAGTAAAATGTATTGTGTATTCAAAAATTGGTATGAACTATAATTAAGAATTGGAGAAAAACGTACATGCAACTCAAAAATGACATACACTAAACCGAAAATTAGAAAATTAAAAAAATAAAATAAATTAAGGAGATATTTTTGTGTTTCAAATTCTTGTTTGTGATTAACATTTTTAAAATTGTATTATTTCTTTAAATTTTATATATGTGAATAATTTCATAAACATAAATGCTTTATTTTAAATGCTAAATCTGTATTAATAGATTACCTAGTTTCTCTTTTAGTGTCAAATTACAAACAATTTCATAAATGGTATGTATTTTTTTGGTAAGATATTTCAAGCCGTGAAACTAATTAATGTACAGAACATTAAAACAGTTTCTCATCAACAACACTTACAAAAAAAAAATATTTCTTTTGAAAGAAGTTTAAACGTTACACTAACATGATGTAATTTTTTTAATTAATTTAGAGAAATTTGAACATAAACACAACCATATCCGAAATTAATTTTTTTATTTCACACGTGCACGTACTTAGTACACATCATAATAATTAAAAATATTTCTAAATGTACGTTAATAATAAAGAGAAAACGTGTACGAAACAGATTAATAGATAAAAAAGTAACGAATTTGTAGAAAAAAATAACAATCAACTGGATATTCTAACGAATTTAGTATCTTGAAAAAAATATATTCTTTATTAAATTTTACAACAAAAAATAAATAAATACACGAATATAAAAAAAACGAATCCGGGTTCAAAACAGCTTATAAAACATGCATATGTATATATGTGTGTGTATGTTTATATATATTTTCATCATTTTTTAATGACTCACTGAAAAAGAAACACTATAATATCAGTTATAAGATTGTTTTTAATGATAATATATACTGAAAATAGAACTGATATTTCAATAATAAATAAAATAACGTATTCATGAACATTCCTGGAAAACATTACGTAGATTGCAATCAGACAACATTATGACGTCATAAGGAGCGGAGGAAAATGCGGTAAAAATAACAGGTTCTACACAGACGTGTTAGTCAGTTGATATATAAAAAAAAAAATTAATTCATTTTCTATATGTCAAATTATATATTTCGTTTATGCAGCTGTCAATGCTTGTTTTACAGATTGTCAAATGGCTTGGCAATGACGAAAAGTCGCCATTTGGCGTTCAGGGATTATTATTTTCAGGGGAAGTGGTTTTGTGTTTTAACGAGGGTAACATAGATGGTTGTAACGAAAATCTGAATATATGATCAGTGCTTAAAAATAACTGTTCATTAGTTAAAATGCTTTTCAAATAAATAAAAGAATTATAAAAATACTTTACGCTTAATTTGAATATAAATATATAAACTGAATCCATATCACATTATAAAGTTATATTTTTGAAATTCTACTCTTGAACTAGACAAATTATTTATAGAGTGGCTCGAATAAGACTAAAGGGTTTAGATACATGTTTACTTGTTTATTATACATTAAAGTGTCATTTGAGTCACCCTCCTATATATAACAACATATTAATATGAAATGATATAATTTTTTAATTAATTTATAAAACTAAATTTCTCACTTTAGCATCACAGGATTTTTCATAGTAGATTTTTTTATTCATCCAATTTGCTAATATTGATTATAATGTAATCTTTGACAATATTGAGTCATCAAAATGCAACTCGAAAAATGTTTTAAAAATCATTCTATTGTAATAATTTAATCTCTTTTTTACCAAATACACAGTTTTAGAATTATATAATTTGACTGATACAAAATGTTTAGCTTTTGTATAAATTCAATACTCAATTTTATATGCAAATGCTGAAATCTTCCAAAATTTAACAGCAATATATTTTACATAAAATCAATTTTTTAAAAATGCAACTCTTTTAAGTACTTAAAATTAATTGCCAACAATGTTACATACTTCCAATCGACTCTATTTGTGTGCAACGTTGTTAGCTTAGCCATGCAGTAAAAGCATTCAATCATAAAATACATTATACAGAAACTGTACTTCAACATCTCGTTACAGTAACATTAATTCCTCAAATCTGGGAAGAAGACTTGCTAATTGGGCCATGTCACTAAGTATGGGCGTTTAGGTGGATTCGTCAATTCAATGAGAATTGACAAAGATGAGAGTACAGGACATTGCCGAATCTCTATTCATTTATATCGTATGTCGAGTTTGATGCATGGATAACACCAATGGATTTAATAATGCCGGAATGAATGAAAATATTACATGCTGTTAGGGATGAGACAATAAGCGGGAGGATAAAGCAGACAAGTGGTTACGGACATGGAGAGGGTGAAATGAGATGGAGTGGATTATTGGTACAGGGAATGAATGTCGTATACAGTCACTGCATGTTGTAATTGGCTTTAATAACAGTGGAATTTAGGTTCTTTCCACAATAAAAAGTTGATATTAAGCTCTGGTTATAAAAAATAATAATCAAGAGAAAATGATTTCGAAAAAAAACGATTGCACTACAACGGATTTCTTTGTAAATATCATACACAGAAACAACAAATATGTATAAGGTTTTATCTAGTGTTTAATAATTTAGTTCATTTGAAAATATTACTTCCATTCGTTACTAGTTAATTTTAATTATCGTAAACTACTATTGTACCACATATGCAACTTGTTCTGTTATTTATTACTATTTTATATAAAAAAATTAAATACATTATAAGTGAAAGTCAATTTTATTCGATAGCATTTCAAATATAACATTTATGTCTATACATTTTATTATTCCATACAAGTTTCTTTTATTTAAGTTGTTTTTATGCCGTTTTCCACTTTAAATATTTATAATAAACATTTGATTTAATTTAACACGTAACACATTCTTCTACTACTAGTTCTTACATTATTGTTTAGACAATTTTTTTTTCAATTATATTAAAAAAAGCAAGCATGTCAAGAGCCATATACTTATTATCGAGCCATACAATATCTTTTTTATTAATTTCTATAAGCCATTTAACCATTTATAATCATTTTTAATAAAAAAAATAAACTCACCTTGCTTGGAATTAATAATCTTACTTCTTCATCACCTCTACGTGGACGTTTATGTGGGGGACCACTGCCCATCTCGTTTTCATTTTCACGTTTCATTATCAAATAACAAGAATAAATTGGGGTAGTAAGTTAACCTGTAACAATGAATAAATATAATAGAAAATAAGATTTTCATTAATTTTCAAGAATTAGTTTACTGAAATATCTTGTTCACAAACAGAAATACAACATTGTACACATATTTAAATATCTACTAAAAATACAAATAGAAGAATTTCGTTTTAAATACACTTTTAAAACAAATATGTGAATTATTTTTATACAAATCGTGTGTAAAGCTAGTATATGTTCAGTTATTTATGTTTATCTAAAATCTTTAATTTTTAATCAGTGAGATATTAACAAGGTCAGTATTATTTATATAAAATTAAAATATCAATTTTTTATTCACAATTAAAAAAGTTGTCAGTAAACAACTTCCAACAGTTTATGTATGTGTGTTTATATATAATAGCATACACATATAATTACAAATTATTCTGTTTGTTTTTTAGAGAATAATTAGAAATGCAAATTTATGTATACGTTTTAGATTTTATATTATACACACACATATGTGTGTGTGTGTGTGAAGTATAAAATAAAAATACATTATATAACATTTCGTCACTATTTGTTTTGAAAATGTATCGAATTCATTTTTGCACAAGTGAATTCATTCCAACATCACAAGATATTTTAAAAATGTTCAATAATTATTTATTGTTCATTTAATTTATTTAAAAGCTGGTATGCATTTCAATAAAAATGCAATCATCACCAGAAGAGTTGCATTTCTCTACAGCACTTATGCACAACACAAACTAATTTTTATATTAAAAAATAGTATTTCATACAAATAATTTACATTAATTCTACATATTTTCTTAGACGCCAAAATATTATTTTGAATTTTATATGTGCATCTTTTACACAATTTAATGAAAATCTTGTGAGTTTATTCTTAGATGAAAAAATGAATTCTCCACAGTGCCAAACCAAATATAAATCGTATGTGTATGTATGTATATACACATATACACTTATTTAAGTTATTGCAAAATTTATTAATAACTGATGGAAATTATTAATACACAAGTCTATTTAAATATATCTTTCTAATATGTTTATTATCTTAAAATCATTTTTGTGTGTACTATTGGTTTCGTTTTTATTTCACATCAAGATTAAACAGTGATTACAATTATTTATTAGTTATCTTAAATATTAAATGATAATAATACTTGAAACTATACAAATGTCTCGTAATTAAATAGAATATTTATTAAAAAAATTCATGAAAATTCAGAGCAAGTTTAATACACTAAAATAATTGTTAGCAAGCACATTTTATAGACCTATTTTATTATAAATGTATGAAAATGTATATTTAAATACTAAAATTATTTTGGATAGAATTGTTAAATCAAATCTGATGACTAACTTCAAAGAAACACTGTTCAATTTCTGTAATTAAAATTTAACACATCTTTATTTAAAAATTAAATCAGAAATTATTTAATTTGATAGTTTATTAAATAACCGAATTGTATGAATAAGAAATCCCAACACTAAATATATTTAACACATTACACGAAATTCATTAGGAACATTTATTTCTAAAACGTTTTCACAAATTTACAGAACGTAACTAAATCTGAATTAGAAATGTGTCACGAGAATGTCCACACGATCTAACTAAAAGTAGCAATCAATGTTAAAACACTGGACATCATAGAGACGTAATCGGTAATTAGAACAGTACGCATAAAATCGTCTTTGATGGTTAAGATCAGAGACTTGACTGGTATGTGCGTTTCTGATATGTATGTGTATATATGCGCCTGTTGCGCTCCTCTCTAAGTGGCACAGTTTTCTAGTAAAACGAGAATATGATGTCACAAATATTCAATTTGTAAATAAAACAGATTTAAATCAAATATTTAAGATATTAGACTCCACTTCAGAACGTTTTTAACGAATTTAGCATACTTATTTTATTCAGAAATATAATAATGTAATTTATTATTTTCGAAAATTATTAAAAAATAGCTAAATTAATTAATTACAAATTATATTTATACAACAATAAACTTATTTATATTCAATGAATATGCATATCACTTTTTTCTTTAACCGAAGTAATTAATAAATATGATAATAAAAGCTGAATGAACTTTTTCAGGAGTCAGTCATTTAGATATTTTTTAGTATAACTTATAAATGATATATGAATTTAGAAGAAATATGGAGCTACACATTTATGTCTGTTAAATGTTAGATTATTTTAAAACTGAAATTATTTCTTATACTTGTCTGTATTATATGATAAGAACAACATCACTTCAACAAATTTAATATCAAATACAAACATTTACAAAAATGATACCATACGTCTTCTAAGAAAATATTTCAAAAGTAAAACAATACTGAAAAGAAAACACAGACGCTTGTTTCTACTAATATAATTTTTCTTGGAAAATGAATATGTATTTATATGGATAGAAACAAACACGCACTCATTCGTACACGCAAAGTCCTTCTTAAATCGATAAATCATTCATTAAATTTAACAGCATCGACGAACATAATTTAAAAGAAAACTTATGAATTTTTCAATCATTTTTTTCCTTGTATATTTCTTTAAAATGTGTCAAATCTAAATAAAATAGTATTTACTATCAACTGACATTTGATTAAAAATGACCATATAGGAATAGTTAATTTTTGTGGAATTATTTTTTTAATAAATCAATGACTAATATTTCAAACATAAATTTTCTAATAATAAAAAAAATATATATATGACGTTTCATATGTAATTGAATTAATCAAATTGGATTTTTCAAACGTTATTGAAGAACTAGTGTAAATATCATTCGAACTTCTTTTACTTTGTATTAATTTAGAACTGAATAAAGAAAACATGTTTAAAAAATAAAAAAGGCCTGGTTGTGTGTATGTACTTATATACATACATACATACACATTAAATTTTAAAAAACAATTTTATTTTCCAAGCAAAAATAAATAAACCAATAACATTTTTAAACAACAATAAAGATGAATACAATAAATAAATATATACTATAAAAAAGAAGAAAAAAAATACACATATGATCAAAAAAATATATATTAGCGGAGGTGGTAAATATTTATGTAAATTTTACTCGTCAATGAATAGTCAGAGACATAACCAAATATAATAAACTAGTCTAACTGGAAATTAAGTAACTAGACCTGACTAAATTAAATATATTTTTTTCGAAAAAAAACGTAATGAATCTATCATTGTTACTAACAAATTATTTAAATGTTTCTCAGAAATCAAATATGTCATTGTATATAAATAATTCAAGGTAAAATAAAAAAATCAAATCGTAAACTTCATCAGAGATTATATTTTAAGAAGAGTGGAACATTTATGCTTAATTTTTGCCTAAAATCAGATATTTACACACACACACACATACATTTTATATAAACGTTTATATATCATATTCATTAATTATAAATTTCAAAAAATAATAAAAATATCCCAAAACATTGAATAGAAACATTCCAAAAGAACACATTAAATTTCGACATCAACATCAATTAAATAAAATATGAAAAATACACACACAAACACAATGTATATTTGTCAATGTTAACAACATTCTGATTGCATTTAATCATCATTTATAAAATAAATACAATTATTTAAAAAAGTAAACTTTTATAATAATTGTTTACTCTTTCTAACTTTTAATAAAAATCACTTTATGAATGTGTGCGAATGAGTGTGAGAGTATGTATATATAAAATGGAGATTAAATTACAAACACAAGTTATTTTCTATAAATGATTGGAATAGATTTTTAAATTTAACTCATAGAACTATGTATGAATCAATGATTTATAAAATATAAAAAAGTACGACGACCTCCTTATTTACACAGACACAGTGACATATTTATAACAAACGCGTATTGAAAGAAAACGAAACTAACATAAAAGGCTACGAAATGAACAACTGGAAGATTTGATTTTCTACAAAACGAACAACCATTCAATAAATCCAATTGTTCAAGCTTTAGTTATGGATTTTGATTGCTAAATCAAAATCTGTTATTCTGTTTTCTGTTATTTAATATTAGTTTAAAAAACAATTTTAATAAACTAACTAACATCTAAAAGATTCAACAATGATTGTTAAAAATAGAATAAAAGTACATATTTTTTGTTTCGTTACTTTTAAGCTAAATAGATTAGTAATTTCTGTTCAAGAAACTAAAATATTTATTTCAAAAAATGTTCCAATGATATGTAATTTAAAAAATATGTTTGTGTATATGCAACGTTGAAAAAATCGAAGATAAAAATAAACCCATGAAATAACTTCAAAAATTGCTAAAGACTGAAATAGATATATGAGAAAAGAAATTGAAAAAATGTCAATTTTAGCAATAAACAGGTATCTAAACATCACAGACCAGAAATTATGAAAAATATTTCTCCAAAGAAAATTTAGTACAAATTTTAAATTTTCATTAACACAATTTTTATTAATCAAAAAATTTTATCTCATTAAATCTAATTTAATATATTATTTCTGTTTATTTTTACAATCATTTTATATATATATATATATATATATATATATATATATATATATATATATATTTATTGCATTACAGTATTTTCTTGTTAATCATTTTAGATAACTATACATTACTACATTTTTAAACTTGAAATATACATATATAATTATTTAATGATAATTTTATGACTGACGCTACTGGAGAAAACACAAAAAATACTCGAAGATAGAACAATCCATTACAAAAAAGGGTTCAACAATAAGAAAACAAGTTTAAATTTAAAATGCATAATTCAATAACAACTCAAGGTAAAAAGTTAAAAAAAAAGTAATTATCTGAAATGCAAATTAATATTAAACCATATGGCAGTTTCAATTGCGTAGGAAAAATGTTACGCTTGTTAAACCTACTCTTATTAATATAAGAGACATTTTTAAATACTTGGTGCGTGAACTTATATGAATACAATGATGCACTGGAATGAATGAAATAATAAACGGGTTAATACATGCATACATACATACATACTTACCCATACATACATACATACATATTTACCCTATTCAAAATAATTCTAGTTTTAACATTCACATATAAACATTATTTAATATTAAAAACATAACGCAAAAAATGTGAAAGTAGAGTAGGTGTATGTGTACACAAGTAGCGTAAAATATTTTTATTGGCAGTAAACAAACCTACGAATTATTCTATTGCCTAATACTTGAACAGAAAGTGGCCGATTAATATTTTCACTACAGACAGTAAAGCACATACATACATACATATCTGTGCAAATGTTTAAGTGTGTGTGTGTATATATAAAAAACATATATACACTACTACATAAGCAGCATTTATACAAGAATAAAATAGCCAATATGCGAAATCTAATTTCGTAATTGTAATTTATATGATTCGTTCAAATTCTAATTCTTGATAATCTCAGTAATCAATATAAATGAAAATTTAACTTTCATACCCACATTTTTAAAAATAAAAACATATTTGTGACTAATGAAATTTTGTAAATGGTTATGTGTGTGTGTGTAAAAAACACATACAAGAATTAAATAGCCAATATGTGAAAACTAACTTCGCAATTGTAATTTATGTGATTGTTGAAATTCTATTTTTCGCAATCACAATAATCAATAGACAAGATAAAAATGGAATTTTTACATTCGTAGCCAGATTTCTTGAAATAAAAAACATATTTATGATTAATTAAAGATTAAGAATATTAATTATCTTTTTACTACAATGTTTAAATTTAATAGTGAAAGACTTTTGTACGTCAGTCTTAAAAAATGATCGTTTAATATTTCACCATAACTAGTTTTTAAATATCCTCACGATTATTCGAAAATAACATACTTGTCAAAACTAGTTGTAAATCACTGCATGAGTGATATAAAGGACTTAAGCATCATAGTATATAATAGAGCCTTAGAAATAAAAACGAACAATTTGAATTTGAATTAAAAGAGTTTAATATTTTTTTTAAAAAAAAAGAATAAACTATTATTAAATACTTCAACACATCTTAATCCTAGAATAAGAATAATATACAATAGTTTTTTTATGTATTCTATATTATTAATATATATATATATATATATCCTGTTGTAATTTGTACATTGACTTGTATTTAACGCTCTATAAAATTTTCAAGCAGTGTACACACGCATACAATTAAAATGTTAAAAATGAAATATTTCTTACAAACTATTCCTTAAAAAATACATTTCCACATTTTACAAACACTGTACATTATTTTTATTACTACGAATGTTTAAATAAAATGTTTCTTTTTAAAAAAACCGTAACATTAAATCGATAAAAATGACATCAGTGTCAAACTATTAAGCATACAAAAAAAAAATCCGTCTGCTATATAAAACTTGAGCAGTCATGTTTAAAAGAAAAAGATCGAAAAGATGCAATTGTATAGAGCTTGAACCAGTTACGACGAGCAGGCAGCTGCGAGGGCATTTAACGCTTAATTTGCGGTGGTTGCTGTTCACTCGAGTGTACTAGCTAGTACGGGTTCGAGACAGTATGGTTCTACAAAATGGCCAGAACGAACAACAGTGCCGGTCTTCAATAATATATCATAAATTTATTGTACGACTCTCAAATAATAAAAATGTAAAATAATAAAATTGTATGATAATATATGACTGGAAAGGTTAAATAGATAAGTTCGAATGTTATCGAAGATAAATATACAAGTATAATCATTGATGTTAATTATCAAACAAGAGTGCATCTAAATAACATTTTAATCACAGGCAATATTTTATATTAGTTGTATATTTTGTGACATATTTTTTTCAATTTTTCATCATGTATAATTTCTTTAATACCACAGTATTTGATAAATGGTCAATTATTTATTTATTTTCAACAAGTTTTCTACGTTTCATAATCCATGTAGGTTTTTTTCACTTTTATGCTGATAATTTTTGATTCGTAATAGTTATTTTAACCGTCAATGACATTTGAGATTTTTTTTATACTACTTTCGATGGTCAACAAATATTTATTAAAAATTCAACATCCGTTTATAGAAGATGCGTGGGCTCGTTTTACTATAAACTATAGTCTAATCGTGTTTTTATATACGAGTACTCTAGAATGATATACAAAAAAATATATATACAAATATCATAGGTTTTAATTCGTTTTTATATAAATATTATTGAAATACTCTTTCATGAAAATCGAATGAGCTATAGAAAAAAAACAAATATATAAGGTGTCCCATTAGAAGGACACACTCATCATCGTGAAAAAAAAACAAAATAACATTACCGTTCACTAAAAAAAAGATGCATTTTATTTCAAAATTAAGTTGTGCACTGCTCATAGGACACCCTATATATTTATATATATTAGTGTGTGCATATACGTTTAATTCACGTACTTTAATTGATTTATTCTGATATGACATTCTACCACTTTTCTTAAACCCGTCTCTGAAGCCACATAAGAGTAGCCATAGACAGGGGGTAAATGCAAGAGGTTGGGGTAGCAAGTACAATATACACGCGAACACGAACACGTTCCCACGAGGACACAGGCTACGTTAAATATTAAAAAGATGATGTCGTGCGGGTCAACGTCGTTTAAAAGTAACGATTGTGTTGGGTCTAGGCGTACGATCTAAGAAATTTCTTACACACACACACACACAGTCATATATATATATATATATATATATATATATATATATATATATATAAAATGTATGTCGTAAAAAGGGATCGAGATTGAAGTAGTTACAAGATCTCATACAACGCCGACAGATTATTTTTTATGTATTATTAAAAATAATAAATTGTATTAAAGTGCATTAAATTATAATTTACAGTTTGGTATTTTTTGTACATTCAAATAATTTGAATAAAAAACGAAGAAAAATATATAAAAAGAAAAATGTTTAACGTGATCGATCGTTTAAAAGAAATTATTTTTAAAAAAAGGAGTTGTTCATCAATCAAAACATATTCTAGGATTTCTATGATTGATTAAAGTATCTACTTTGAACATATTTTGAATTTAAATATTGTAGTTTCAATATCAAAGATATTTCAACAAAAAGACATACATAGAAGTATAAACAGGTCTATTTGTGTAATACCACAAACACTGCGTTATGAAATGTTCAATTGTGTTTTTTATTACTGTTTTATTAAAATACAATGTCAAACGTATGGACGTTTAATAATTCTAAACGAATAATAAAACTGTTACTATTTAAATAAATAAGATACACCGTGTATAAATGTATCTAAATTTACATAAACTGTTAAATATCAAAATAATAAGGTTATAAACTTTCATGAGATATTTTCTACTTTAACAAAAATGACAACAATAGATCATTTTTGAAACGGTTGACATAAACAAAAAATATTAAATAACCAATTCAATTATAGAAAAATATTCTAATTTTATTTATTTCATTGTTAGATGTTTGAAAAAAACTGTTAATAAAATAGCATAATTCTCAAGTTCATACAAAAATATACAACATTAATTTTTCATCCGACAGAATTACTATTAAAAAAAATCACTTTACGTTGTGTACAAAAAACATTTAAAGTACGGAACATCTACAATTTGTAAAGCAATGTGTAATGACCCAAAAATGAATTAAATTAAAATAAACTTATCGTCATGGTGTCGAACCAGCGAAGCTCTACAATGTCAAAGTGCAAAACCATTCAATTTGCATAATGAATTATCCATTCAGTGATTTTCGGAACGATGACGAAATTAGTGGATGGCTTTTTAAATCGAATAAAAAATCGGTTTGAAATTATGAATAAATTCATATTAAATTCCATTAAGTCAAATAAAAAACGTACGGACGGATAAAAATTTTAATTGAGATATTGGAAAACATGATCGGTTTAATCGGCATCGTTAGAATTTCAAAAGAATTATTTGATTATTATTGTAGCTGTAATTGCTTTATTCAGTATTTAATTAGATTGTTAATTATAAATATATATATATATATATATATATATATATATATATATATATATATATATATATATATAATAGTGTCACGAAAATTATGGAACACATGTAATCCGGGAATAAACAATAAAATAGGCCTAATTGATAAGTAATATTCAAAATATTTTATAATATAAACAAATGTCTCAAAAATTAAAGAAAAAACTAATTTCTTAATTTTGATTCTTATAATAAAAAAATTAGTAGTACTAAGAACACAATTAGTCATATTTTTAAAAAAATAGTTTTAATATTTGTAAAGTTTTTCTTTAATCCCAGAATTTTATTCAATCTTCTTGACAATGATTTTACTAAATTAGTAGTTACTTAGATGGGAATAGTGGCTGATTCATCTACTAAAATATTTTTCAATATATTTTTTGAAGTAAATGCACATTTTTCAACTTTTTTTTCAAAAACATTCCAAAAGTATTCAACTAGAACGACGTTTCAATTACTTTTGAGCAATTAAATAATAACCAAAGACGCACGTTTTATATGTGATTTGTGCTTTGTGTCATTTTCAAAAAAAAACATCCTTAAATATTAAAACTATTTTTTTAAAGAAATATAGTACTACATTGTTCCATGGCTTTTGTGAAATCGATTTATTACTTTTAATTATTCAAGTTCATTCATATTTTATTATAATAATGAAAATTAAGGAATTAGTTTTTCCTTTATTTTTAAAACATTTATGTTTGTTTATATTAAAAAAATGATTATAATTTATCAATTAAGTTTATTTGATTATTTTTTTCAAATTACTTATGGTGTCCTATGATTTTTGTGACTCACTGTATATAAAATAAGAATTGATTAAAATGAACAAATTGACTGACTTCTATATTCTAAGTAAAATAAAATTACTTTTCAATATTTCGACATTTTTACGATAAACTTCACAAAATTGAAACACATATGAAACTTTGATATATTTTTAGCATAAACTATATGCGAATAAATTGAGCAAAAACTTTAAATAAAGGTTTTGTTGTATATGTGTAAATGTTATGTTGTAAATAACGTTTTATATAAATAAACTGAATCGATCTAACAATATTCTTTGTATTTTTTCTTTTTTTTTAAAAAAAATCTGATTCATTTTTAAGAAAATTCGTGAAAAGAATACGTTTTTCTAAGTGTAATTTCAGATTACGCTAAGCATGTGTCCGTAGGGAATTTCAGATTATTTGATTCGTGTAAACATCATTGCATCTCCTCCCTGTTCACTTTTACACGCTCCCTTTTTCAGTGTCCTCAGTACCACATAGAGACAGTTAAAAGATTCAAATGATTACGAGCAAGATGCACGCACTCGCCTGATATTAAAAGCAAACAAAACCGTGATGGCAAACAAACTTAGATCAATTCTTTCTCTCAAAGCTTGCCTGCCAGTTAGTAGGTCGTCGCTACTACCTACCCTGTCTCTCATCGTATTATATTTTCTACGTGAATTTTCAATTTGAATAAGATAATAGCATGTTATTATATCATAAAGTTCTCGAATAATGGCTTTATGTTAGAATAAATATTTTTATTCGGTAGTTTTGAAGTCAATAGATTTCTTGACCGATGTACTTTATATGTCGATATTCAAATAGTTT
Organism: Neoneuromus ignobilis; assembly: GCA_029203775.1. Classification (NCBI taxonomy): domain Eukaryota; kingdom Metazoa; phylum Arthropoda; class Insecta; order Megaloptera; family Corydalidae; genus Neoneuromus; species Neoneuromus ignobilis. The sequence goes on along the minus strand of CP092096.1, from coordinate 13,944,937 downwards.
TTTTTCAACGTTTAACGTTTTAACAAGTACTTTTATATATATTCAATATCTTGTTTTATTAAATTATTTTTATTTGATACCTACTGAAATCTGTTTAAATAGTAATTGAAAATTAAAATACTATTAGAAGACATTTATTTTATACTCCATGATTTTATTAATTATTTAGTATTATAAGGAAGTATGTATTATTATATTCTGAAATAAATTATTTATTTTGATTTTTTTTAATTTGTGAAAAAATTATTACACAAAAAATATCGCAGATTTTTTGTGGAAATCTCTTTTTAACATTAATTACAATTTTAAATCCTTATATTTAATGAAAATCTAGGGTATAAAAATACCCCATATCGGATCCTACAAACACTAGGCATCGAAGATTAATCAAATTAAATTAAATTGAAATACAATCTGACCTATTAATACAGGTAACTCCCGTACAGCACTGCACTTCTATAACACAGTTTCGCTCTAACACTGTTCGAGAATTGGAGAAAACCCTCATACAACACGGCAACCTAGAACACGGTTTCACTCTAACACGGTCAGAGAATTAGATAAATCCTCGTACAACGCTAAAAGTTTTTAAAAATAAAATTCGAAATTAAGGAAATTCCCGTACAACACGTAACGAAATAAGAGCTTTTAAGTGCACAAGATATCTCATTGGAAATTTTTCATTTGAGCATATATGTCGTATCAGATTTGCCTGTAGAATTTTGAAATTTATTAGAATTTGAAATCCATTTTGTTCGTGGAGTATTAAGTACATTTTAAAACTTTGTGTTTTTCTTTTTACTACATTATACATAGATTAAAAATTTTCGGGTGCGTATTATTCAACCTTTTTTAGAAATGGTAATTATGTTTTTCATTTTTATGAATTAATTTATAGCTCTGAACTATGTCTGGCGGAAATAAAAAATACCTTTACAAAGACATTTCATCTCGCTAGAACAAAAATTACAGATTTTACTCTCAGTTAAAAGCAAGCAAACTAAAATAACAGATTTTTTGCGACAAGTAGAGCATAGAACTCAAGATAATGATGAAGAAAGTTCAGAGGATGAGGATATCTTGTCAAAAAGAAAACGCCCTCGGTTAATGGTGCTTATTAATGATGACGAAGAAAACATTTAATACATATTAACCCTTATCGGTCGTATGTCACCTCTGACGTGACATTACAACTTTGCTCTATCAGTCGTATGTCACATGCGAAGTGACAATACTGAACAAGTAACAACGTCCTTATTGTTGAATGTACACATTGTATGTTTTTACAATTTAATTCTTACTCGATAGCGGACATCATGTTCGGTCATATTTCAGTAATTATTTTACTTATATTATAATATTTTATTCCTATAAAAATGAATAAAGAAAACTATAGCAATATGGAAAGTAACAGTGATAGTTGTAGTGAAAATTTTGAATATTCGGCTAGTGATTTTAATTCTTGCGATGAAGGAGACAGTGATACAAGAGTTATATTTCACTCAAGGAAAAAAATTGATCAAGGTTAATATGTAATACTTTTGATGAAAATTGCTTTAATAAATATATTTCTCCTAATTATAAAAATATAATAGTGTGTTTTTCTAATTTTTGGAACCTAACTCCCATTTTTCCATTAGTTTTTCATTTCGTATAACACGGAATTTTTTTAGGAACATAACAACCGTGTTATACGGTGGTTACCTGTATACATACTTGTACGAATAATTATCATATTTTCCGTTTTAAAGATTAATAAAAGTTCGCACAGGGCAAGATTAACAAATGATTATTTAATATCTCTATTAAAAACTCCATTATCAAATTTTCAATTTTGTTATAACATTTAATAAGAATACCTAAAATTAAAATAATAAATTTTTGAAAGACTTGACTCTCTCAAATTGAATATATATATATATATATATATATATATATATATATATATATATATATATATATATATATATATATATATATATATATGAGTTTGACTTTACTGTTTTAGATAAGTTGAAAAAACTATGATCTAAAACAATATAAAAGAAAAAAAGTTCAACAAATCAACAAGTATAAAAAGAAAACTTAACATTGATTGTCGATTAGTCTATTATTGTAAACGTAATAACCTCTGACACTTATTCGTCATTTCACAGTATTCTTTTACTTTTGGCTACTTTGATGGTGCGCGCACAATAACGATGGACAGAAATGGAAACGATTTCATTTTTTTCCCTTTGATCTGATGCAAGAAAGGATATTTCTTTCAATTGCATGACAGCGAAGGGTCGGCAGTACATTATATTCAGGGAAAACATCACGTAAGAGGTCAGCGCCAAACTGGCATCGGGGGTCGGTAGGTAGGTGTAGTGGCTGCTATGACGATGATGATATCATCATCGCTTGTTGGCCAGCCGACATTACATACATAGAGTAAGCCAGGTGACCGGCGTGCGTGTGGCGCCACGACTCTCGGATATATGGTGATCGCCACTGCTCTACGTGTATTTGTGCGACTCTGTAACCACCACCGTCGCTTCCGCCCCCAAACCTGTAAGTTATTGATCGGTATGTCCGTTACGGGTATGAGAACCTCTCTTTGCCTGCCACTGTATCTGAAACGCATACTTAGTGGTATGATGTGGTATTTTAAGGTACGGTTTAGTTTATTTCGAAATGATATTAGGGAGTTTTCCATAATTTGCACAACATAACTTTCTAGTCAACGACATGTTTAATATCCTTAAAAGATGGACTGAACTCGCAATGTTAAGAAAAGTATACGAGGCACGCGAAAGTTTATTAACTTCTATAATAGAATAAACTTAAGATAGAAAAAGTATTTATAAATTATTATTTATCCAATTGAGATCAAATAAAAAATAAGTATTATTTATCAAATATATTGATTATCACTGCGATTAACGAGCAATAAAACCTATCAACTCATATAAGAATGATGCAACAATGAAAACAATTCTCGCTCACAAAATTCGAAACCGAACATGAAGATTTAAAAAAAAAATGAGCCAAATATACAATGATCAGATTTTCAAATTTGAAACAAATTGAAATTAATTACTGAAATAAGATACTGTCAATTTTATTACAGCCGAACAGTTGATTTGTAACAGCGTCGACACGTTTTGCCATTACATGAACCGTATCACTTTAATTTGCGGTCGCCAGAGGGGTTTGTCGAAAAGAAATAACTGCTAAAATAAGAGATGTTAGCTACCGTTACTACGACACCTTTGGGACTATCCTGTTGTAAGCTAGGGTAGAAACACTAACTCGACGAAATACTACTTGTGGTGTTACAGTAAATTATTACATACACGAATATGGACAAGAAACCTAGCCAATTCAATCTAGAAGCATGTTTGACCAAAAAATTTATATTTTCGTTTCTATATAGAACAACATACAGTTGCCTTCAAGATTTATGTGCAAATGAGTTTTTACTTTAAATATAAAAAATAACTAATGTGATCCAAGTTCGAAAACGATTATAAACGATGCATATATTTTTTAAATAAAAATACTACAGAATAACGAAACCAGACAAGAAAAAAAGAATACACTTCACACACAGAAGACAAATAAAATACAAAAAAATATTTTTTTTAAAAAAGGAAAAACAAATAAAAGAATTTCTATCAAATTAATTTAAGAACAGTTATTTAAAAAAAAAATAACAATAAAAACCAATGCAACAAATTAATATTCTCTACATGAAAAATGATATAAATTCTATGAAAAAAAATGTATACTATACATAGTTATTTCACATAAAAAATTTAAATCCTCTGTATTGTGAATTTAACAATAACGAGCATGGCACAAATATTACAAACACATTTTTGGTATAAATGAAATGATTTCCAAATGTAACAGATATTAAATGGTATCTTTATTTTTGTGATAATTAAAGTTCTCAATCAATGGTACTATTTTACTGATAAGCTTTAAATGTTCAGGTTTTTAAAAATTTCATATATATGTTGAATGCCTTAAAGCATTTTTCAATCGTTATATATATATATATATATATATATATATATATATATATATATATATATATATATATATATATATATATATATATATATATATATATATATAGTATAATCCATACATTTTAATAAAAAGGTTAGAGCTGAAATCATTTAATATGAATAATTACAAAATAATTAAAGTTTATATATACTTTTTTAAAAATATACATGATATAAAAAATGTATTAATGTCTTAAAATCATAAAATAATTTTAATTTATTGTTATCAAAGATTCATCCACTCGTGATACTTGTATTAAACATGTCTTAATTATTTTCGTTTAATCTAATTTAAACTACAGCTCTTTTTATATTTTTAATACCATTTTTGATTATCTTTTACTTCCAATTTGTTAATGAAATATATATGCAAATCGACAAACTTCAATTATTAATTCAAAATTATTATATAAAAAAGAAGTAAATATATTGTACTTACAAACTTTAAATATGCAGATATTTCACAATAATTTAATATTTTATCTAATAAAACATATAATTTGTTTATAATAATTATTTCAAACTAGTGTTAATATAAAAAATCATACATTTGAAAAATTTGATTTTTAACTAAAAATCATATATCCATTTAAATTTGTAATCCGAATGTAAGTGCGTCGCTATATATATTTGGTCATCGTACTATGACCAAAAATCGGTGAATGGTCAAATTCAACGAGGCTTTCAATCACCAGTGAACTGATGATACATACATACACATAAACACATACACCTTTCCAAAATTATTAAACATCAATAATGTTTCAATAGTTAAATACTATTAGAGTGACGAGACTCTGGTATATTATAAATTGTTTCAGACTAAAATCATTTTTTTTTTAATTAAAAAGCTGTGAATATATTACATGAGACAATATTAGAAATAATTAAATTACGTTTTAAAATGTTTGTAAATATTAAATGCAATCTTTAAAAGTTAGTTAAAAATATTGAAATATTTTTTTTTTAAAAAATAAAACCACTTTTATATTTATTTATTATCTGTAATAACAATTTGAGCAAATGTTTGAAAAGGTTTTTCGAAAGATCTTTAAGGAAACATGCATTTTTTTAAATATATAAATATCTAATTCCGGGTCTGTTATCTCTGCCCATTTTCGACGATATCATCAACTCTCTCGCCTGACCGCAGGCTAACCATGCAAAAAGTCATTTCATTTCAGTACCCAGCAGATTGCTATGTAGCAAGTGTTAGTTGAATTGTAAGAAAAACAACGAAATCTTACAGAATTTGATAAAAAAACATGTGCTCTATTTTTTAAAAAAAGTATATAATAAAGCATTAATGAAAAATGCCATAAAATAAAATGTTCTATGCAAAATTGCTTATACAAATTTTTTGAACACAGAAATATTAAATTATGTATATATTACATAAATCAGACGAAGGTAAATTTAAAATAAACACTCCATACAATTAAAATTGTGTTTTTTTTAAAAAAAAATAGTATTAAATAAATAAGTTTTTATTTAGTTAAAAAAGCAAACTGTTCGTTTTTAAAACGAATATGCTTTTTAAATAATAAATAAATATAAAACTACATATCAAATTTAAAACAAATTATCACAAACCAAATTCAACTGTACGTGCAATTAGATATTTATTATAATATATATTACAGTTATTGATTATATTATATAAAATACAGTTGTTAATGTTAAAATAGCATTACAGAACAATGACCAAAATATATTTACTATAACTGTAAATTAATACAAGACAAATATACTTATACTAAGAAATAATTTAGTAAATCACCCTTATTCAAAAAATTAATTTATACCTGCTTCACAATTTTACAAATTTTAGAACTGAACAATCGTTAAAGTACTTACTAATTTGAAACATTTTCTTATAATAATTTATTAATTGAATATAAATAATTAAATGTTTTAATATATTTTTTTTTCAAAAAAATAGTTGTTAAAATGTAACATAATACACTGTATAACATAAATTAACGAAATAAAGAACAATTTGAAGTATTTAATTGTTATATAAATGAATTCAAAAAACAATTTGAAGAAATAATTTAAAATGTTAAATTTCGATGCTAGTTTAAATTTTCCAATATTATTTTTATCCAAACATATAATTATTAATTCACTGACCTATATCATAACGATTTTCAATATTCATAATCATTCATCACGCACAGAAATAAATTTACTGTTTTTCTCTAATTAATTCATATAAATTCATTCAATATTTTACACAAATGTAATTTATACTAATATAACAAAACATTAGCATCTTTACAAGAAATCTTAACATTCGTATAATAATTACACGCATAAGTAAACTCGACTACGAATTGTTTGTACAAGGTCGAACGTAGCATTTATAGTGCATATATTTACATAATTTACATTTTATTCAAATGTACTTTATCAAAAATGCATTTTATAATATATACATAAAATATACAAAGTTATGCTTAAATAATTTTCATAAAAAATACTTCAACAGAATTCACAATAAATCTAGTTAATTGTAACTAATTTTAGAGTTAAATGGTAGTTCTGTTTCAATTCAGTTAACGTTAAAATTGGAAATGTTCATATTAAAACATTTCTAATATATATATACATATACATATATGTATATATATATATATATATATATATATATATATACATACATACACATTGCACATAAGTCATGGCACACATGGGTAACATAAGCAATTTATTGATATAATTCAATGAAGTCGTTAAATGAAAAAAATAATAATTGAAAATAAATATAATATTCATTAAATTTATTTTCAATCAAATATTTTTTTTAATTTAACGACTTCATTGAATTATATCAATAAATTGCTTATGTTACCCATGTGTGCCATGACTTATGTGCAACTCTCTCTCTCTCTCTGTATATATATATATATATATATATATATATATATATATATATATATATATATATATATATATATATATAAAGTTTAAAAAATCCAGTCATTTAGAAACAAATATTTTTTTAGAGTGGATGAACAAAATTATGTGTGAATTAAATAAAACTGAATTTTACAATGAATATAAATTGCAATTATTACGGTCTATGAAATTTATTATTCATCGAAATAAACAATCTACAGAACGAATAACTGATCCAAAGCAATTACATTAAAATTAAAATATATTCATACAAACTTCCAAAAGAAATTAAGAAATTCTGAGTCCATATCTGCATGAATTATATGAATTAAAAATTATATACAATAAATATGAATATGAATTAAAATGTTAATTAGTACAACATACCTAATTATGGTTTAAAAAATTCAATACTCAACAATAGCACAATATAAATAGTAATGTATATAACAAATCACTCAAAAAACATTAATCAGAGAATCATTTCAGCAATGAAAATAAAATCATTATATAACACGTATCAAATCGGAAAACTCACTAACCGTACTACGAACTTACTGGTACCAAGATTTAACACTAACTTACTAAAAGATTTCACAACCCCGTTGCTTTCGTACGTATCTAAGGGAAACAGGTTGTACCTGTCGCCGTAACTTCAGAGTGGGGATCAGGATCGAAAAATAAGACAGACTTCTATTAAGAAAGTTCAATACTAAAGAGATACACACATACATACACTATTTCCAAATGCAAATTAAATTTCCTAAAATAAAATGAAAATATAACTTAGTGAATATATTAATCCATTCGATCATCTAATATGAAAAATATAAATTTCATATTTTTCGAATTTAGAAACTAATAATAATTATCAGATCAATCAGAAATTGATTAGTTCTTATAATATAGGAAATATTGATTACTTAAACGTGTTATTTTTTCAAGGCAAGCATATTTTTATTTCATTCAATATGAATTTTGATTTTGTCTTCTATAATAAAATAGAATATTTTTTTGAACAATCACTTTTTGAAATATATTTAATAAAATTAATCAACGTTTCAAATGACATACTTATGAACAATATAATGTATGTTTAAAAACCTATATAAATATGTATATATTTATATTGATAAAAACCTCCCATGCACACATGTCTGTTTCTATTTACGTCGATTCACCTTCAATTCCTACTCGAACCATATCTTACTGTATTTTATTACGAAGGTGCCATTTTCATACAACTTTTTTCAATCATTACAAATCGAATATATTGATAAGTTTGACATACAAGTTTCAAAAACTTATCTTTGACGAAAAATACGGATTCGAAGAAAAATATATACACAAGTCAAAAAAAAATCCATCAATCTTAAAACAGTAACGAAGTTATTTCTTTAATTATATATAATATACAAATTATTTGAAATTAAAATCAAATTCACTGTTAAAGAAAAACACCATTGTATGTTGAATGTTTCAATTTAAAACACTTACAAATAAATAGGATTAATAAATATACGACAAATTTCAATTGATACAATATTGTTAATGGATTTTTAATAACTGACCGTAAATAAATGTATATGATTAATTATAAATTTATGTAATTAATTATAATACTACAAAAATATCTTAATTGTAAAACTGCAAATGATTGAATGATATTGTTTAAAAATATTATTGATTATTCCAATAATGTACACATTTTAATAAACGTGATAAATAATTTACCTCATATAAAAAATATATAAATTACATTTGTATATTTGTTGATTTTATTATTATTATTGTTAGTGCTTAAAAATCATGTCTCTAAAAATAAAAAGTTCAAAATTTTGCAATAAGTTACTTAATGACAAGAATAAGCACCCTTATTACTTCTATAAATTAATAACAAATTAAACATCAGACTTTAAAAATTATCGTATTTAATTACATCTCTAATTATTGTTTCGAAATATTTACTCCAATCTAAATGCTCTACTATATTAAGACAAGTTTTAAAAAATAAAGAAATATATAAGAATAACAAATACTTAACCTGATTATAAAAAATAAAAATAATCATAAGGTCATAATCAAGAAAGAATTACATAGGACAAAATATGACTCAGGTTTCAATTTATACAAGTTTGATAAAAAAGGGTACACAGATATAGTAATAAAATTAATTTAATTAAAAAAGAGTGCAATGTGTAAAATATTTACCTTTCAGTTTTAATTAATGAAACAGGGCAAATTGGATGTTTGTAATGATCTGAAAAAAATTTACATAAATTTAGTATTTTCATTAATATACATACATACAAGCATTTATATATATATATATATATATATATATATATATATATATATATATATATATATATATTCTATATATAGAAAATTTCTAAATTAGAAAATTTCTTTAAAACACATTTCTTTAAAACACACACACATATTGATGACTGCAAAGAAATATATAAAATATTTTTTTTCTTTACTGTTTTTTTTTTTTAAGAAAAAATAAGAAAATTAATAATTATTACATCGTGATTCCATAAACAATTAACTAATCTCACAGATAAAATTCATTGGCAACTATTACGAAATATATAAATCAATAACTAATTTTCAATCAGAAATAAGTAAAATAAAATAAAAAAATTTAGAAATCAACAGAATAAGTCCTAATTAATTATAAGATTTTCCTACTGTCAATTAATTGTAATTGAAATCATAATTTCAATCAAATATTTCATGCTTAGACTATTCTTGTATTGTCAAGTTTGTACATTATCTCGAAATGTTATAATTTATATGTACATATTTTTTTATTATCTATTAGTATCGACTTATTATTCTGAGACATAATATTATCTATTTATATAACTTCTAATTATAAAATATTTACAACATTAAATCGATAAATACAACCTAAAAATGTTTATGGGGAAAATATAAATATTTCTTGATCGTTTTTCTACGATCTGATAATTTCATATCATTTAAGTAAATAAAAGTAATATTATAAAATTGTATACTCGATATAATGAAATTTAAATTTTTAGATGTACAATTCAAATAGTATACTTGTACTATATAATTAAATTCTAAACAGAAAATTAAAGTAGTACCGTTTATAATTAAATTACATATAAATAAAATAAAATTTAATTTCGAATTTACATACATCAATAAATAAATGGAGTCAAAATATGCCAGTGAAAGAGTCAATGAGTAATATTATATAAATGTGTGTGTATACACAAACAAACATACATACAGTTATATATGTGAGAATTTTAAAATCCATAAAAAATCAAAATATACCAGAATACTATAAATATTCCTGTATATAAATGATTTAATATATTTTTTAATTCTTTACAAAAATCATATCCTACTCCAAAACTAAATCAAACTTATATAAAAGGAATCCAATTTTAATTAAATTGATTTAATGAAAAGTAGTTGATCAATCAGTAATACAACATATATTTCCAACAAAAATAAATTGTAATGAAATTATTTAACAGCTACGAAAATGAACTTAATATTTTCAGGACATTGAACGTACACAAACATTAATAATTATCACTAATGGTTTGGTACTGAGACGAAGTCTTTTTAGCACATATGAATCACTCATCTCAGTACCAAAAAAATATAAGTGTTCAATTGTCCTTTACTATATTCACTTTATTTGCTCACGAGCAATTCAATTGCCATGCCATTATCTTCCAAGAAACTGTAAAATAATGTGGCATTGGGATGAGTGAGAATCATTTGTGAACAATTTATAAATTCCTTAAATAACCTGCCTTTAATCCAAAAAAAGTATAATATAATTTATTTTTTACATAACTAAGTTCATGATTTAAAAAATGTCTTATTACAGTAAACTTAACAGTGATATGTGTGTGTGTGTATGTACATTTAAAATACATTATTTAAATCAAAAAAAAATATGAATACAACCTACATAAGTAACATGATGTGTAATTAATTATCTACCCCATTAGCTTTGGTAAAACATGTGCCACAACAGTGTAATACCATCAACAACAAGCAACTATTACATCGAAATAGTAATAGCAAGAACAGATAATACCACGTTTAATTCAATGTCGATACGATGATATGGTGTAAACTAAATGCAACCTGTCCCACAACTGACCTCTTAATACAATTTCAATAACGTTATCGGTTATCATCCCCCCAATGGTGTCCACTACATTAGCTTGCTATTGGTTGGAGGAAAGATACTGCGCGAGTACTACCAAATACAATTGGTATACGTGGTGGACAAATACTAGGTAACACACATATGCATTTATATATACATATTTATATATATATATATATATATATACATATTTATATATATATATATATATATATATATATTTCAATAAAAATAATAATCGTAATAACCCTAATGATAACAAAGAGAAAGACAATCGGTTATATACGAATTAAATCGTCGATGGTTCATGTTGGTAATGTTTCTTTTTTTACTCTATCATTATCTACAATCATCAGTATAATGGGAGATACTTTGGTAATCCTTTGTTTCTAATCGAATAAATAAAACACGAATGATATATTAAAAAGAGTGCATTGAAAAAACTATATAGGATTATTTGATTGTCACGTACACTAAATATTGGGTAATGTTTTTTTTTACGATAGTTTGATAAAATATATCTGTACGTATCAAAAAATGTACGAAATAAATTACCACCAATTGAATTATGTCAATATATTTCTTGAAATGTTTGTTTTGTTTGTTATGTATTGTTGAAGAAAAAGGATAAAGTCAAGGATAATCCGAATACATACTCAATTTCACTAATAATACTACTTATATGGCAAAAATGTACATAGTGATAAAATTATCCAGTACTATTTTAATAACATTCATCGAAACCATACAACTCATTATAACAATAAGTACTGATAAACCAACCACACCAAATCGAATAATCAAGTACTGTGAGTGTTAAATCCAGAACTATGTTTTATATACTACTAATATATTGAAGATATAAAACATATATAGTACGTACATAATACAAAAGATATTTTATATTATATTTTGATTTCAAACATAAAATACAGTTGACCTTTTCTTCGAATCCATGAACACGTTAACATTTTCATTATCGATTCTAAATTTTTTTCACCATCTATCTTCTATTTATTATTGATAGTAAATTATTGAAATATCACATTTGTTTCATTTATTTGTATATATGGTAAAAAAAACGTATTGTTTGTATGATGACAATGAAAGATGATATAAATTAAAATATATTTTCTTTCAAATGAATTGAATTATTGACAATTTTGTTAATGGCCACCTCGTCTAGAAGTAATATATTAGTTCATCAATTTGTTGAAACAATCAAAACTAGATTTAATCATGTATTTACAAATATGACATAGAAGTACGTTGAAAAAATATTCAAACGATCACAACCGTTTTACTATTATAGTTAAATGACTCTAACACTTTACAAAAAATATTCAATGATCACTTCATTATTTATTAATATATATTTTAAAGACTGTACGCCATTATAATTACAAAAAAATGAATAATTTTTCTTAGAAAAAATATAAGACTATGAATTAATTCCTTTGTTAAAAATCCCAATCTGTATTTTTTAAAAAAAACACACAAACAAGAAACAGATTTCATTTTATACAACATAATCATTTGAAAAAAGTATATGATTGAAACTACAGGTTTACCTACCAAAACTTTCGAAATAAATCATTTTTCAAGAAAAAGAATCTCCCCATGTTTCATAACAAAAATAAGAATATTTTTAATTTTTATGATCGATATTAAGAAATAATCTCAATAGACTTGTAATCAATGTCATTTTTCAATTTAACTCCTCGAATAAAGTGTTATCTTATTATTTTAATATTTTAAAAGTAATATACTAATCAGAGACAAATTAACTATCTTAAAACAAGTATAAAAAGAAATTTTACTTAGGCTGACAATCAATTATTAATTGGATACAAATATTAATTATATTTAATAGACTTTCTATGATATTATTTTTTTTTATTCTTTACAACTGAGTATAATTAACATTATGGTATTTTTTTTTTTAAAAAAAACAGAAATATATCTCTTAAAACTAAGAATTTTATTAGTCATTGTTATTCAAAATATACTTACCTACTTTTTACATCAAATATGTATATATACATTGAATAACAGAATTTAGCTTTTCTACATTTTTTTCTCTATCTCTCGTGTAAATTGTTATGTTTATATATAAAAAACTAAAATTAAATATATAGTCGAATAATAAACAAATAATAATGTATGAATATGGAACACTGACCTTACTAAATAGAAAATTGTCAATAGCTTCAAGAACAATGATTAAAATATAAAGAAAAAGAAAAACGAAGAACAGGTTAAAAATCTTGTTATCGAAAAAATGTCACCTTAATTAACACTAGATTTACGGAGTGAGTCAATTTGACTCATTTAAGATTTTGTTACTATATAGAAAACTTAAATATTATTTTTTAAAAACATATGTTGGTTTTTAATTACATAATGACACATATGCAAAAAAATATATATTACCTATTTGCATATATGCCATTATGTAATTAAAAATCAACACATGTTTTTAAAAAATAATATATAAGTTTTCTATATAGTAACAAAATCTTAAATGAGTCAAATTGACTCGAACCGTAAATCTACTGTTAAACTATTTTTAAAAAGTGTATAGACCAAATGACACACAAGTTTTCTAATGCATTAATGCTGTTTCAATTGAATCAGCTTACAATGGGTTGTCATATAATTCGTTTTATAAAATCCTAATAAGAATTAAAAATGAAAGAAGAATGAAAGTATAATTTAAAGTAAATACAGAATATTATGTTAAAAAAAAATAGAATTAAAAAGTACGTGAATGATAAACGACCAGAATTGATAGAAACAAAATTGCTAGAGTCCACAATTCATTTAAATGCATGCATACCCATGATATATGTAAATATATACAAATGTTCATATATTAATATTCGATTAAAAAAATACGATATTTTCCTCGATAAAACTTACGCAAATTAAGATCGGAATACGCACATAAAATATAAAGATGTTTTCCATACTACGTAAGTACGTAAACAAAATACATATCGAATGCGCACTCACACCCTTATTTTCCCCGTGACGTCATTAAATTGGAAACAGAAGTTACATGCACACCCTTATTGCACGCGCCGGCTTCATTTCTACATTACGATACACGTGACGGACTTCAAAAACAGGAAATAACATATCATCGGGTGTAATATTCCATTAATGTACAAGGTAGTTAATGTTTATATTTTGAAATATAAAAAGAAATGTCATGTGTTAAATTGTTGAAAAATATGTCTAATTAAATGTATGAAAATAACTTACATGATAATTTATTGATGAGATATATGAATTCAAATGACAATAATTAAGTATATTTTTAAAAAATTAATATGATAACTACGTTTGAAATTTTTTTTTGGTACATAATCTAAACAAATGTCAATTAAAATAAAAAATAACAATAAAATAGAAGATGAAAAAAATCTAGTGTTGAATTTAAGTGAATATTTAAAAAGACTTCTTAAATTTCAATGAAGACAAAAAAAATATTAAACATTTTGTATATGTATATATATATATATATATATATATATATATATATATATATATAAATATTTAATAAATAATAAAAAATGAATAAATGACTTAATATTAAAAGATTAAGATAGATTATTTTTTCAAATTGATACTAAAAATGCTTTTAGGCCGATTGTGTTAAAATAGACAATTACATGACACTAAACTTTTACTCTGAACCCAAGATTTCCCTACATATATTTATATCAAAAACTATTTTTAAATAGAAGACCATTTAATGCCATTAAATTAATAATGTGGGTGTGTAAACGTTAATTTTAAATGTACAGCATATGCACACACACGCTTACATGCATATAAAAAAATTTGAAAGACAAATTTTATGATATAATTCGTATATGCCAATGTATGAAGTACTACACATAAAATAGATTGAACAGAAATAAGTGGAATGGGGACAAGAGGGGGCATAGTACGTAAAAACGAACATTAAATTGATTGTTTTGCATGTCACAGGTAAAAGTTGTCATGCCAACGATATTTTACAAAAATACAAACATGAATATGTGGTATTTAGAATAGACACACATATAAATATATATATATATATATATATATATATATATATATATATATATATATATATATATATATATGAAATACACGATACATAAAATATAAATCATTACTTATCTATCATTAAAATATAACCATTTTAATTTCCTAAGGCCTAACAGTAGTATGAGCAGAAAAAATATTTTTTTACGTTTCGAGGTTACTAAATTTAATATAAAATTCATTAAATTATTGTATTAAACAACCATATGAAATAATTATTCGATTTTATTTTCAAAGTTTAATCCACTTTTTAGAATGAATATATCCTCAAAATGCTAATTTGATTTGATTATAATATATAATAAACGAGTTCAAGGTTTACTTCAAACAAATTCAATACTAAATACACATAAAGCGAAAATTCAGTTTGAAATATTGTTTATAAGAACAAAAGTCGAAACTAGTTGCAAAAATATAAAAAGAGGTAAGAGAATATATTAAATATATTACTAAAAGTTTAGTACATTGTTATAATTTAACATATATTCCGAGATCACTTCTAGGAATTGAGTGTACAACATTAACGAGTAAATTAATTGTTCAATTAAATTTTGTATAAATTTTTATTTATACAAAATAAATAATTCATTTTAATCATCATTCATGCAAGTTATTAATATCAAGTATTATTTTACGAAAAAAATTTTTATTGTTTATTGTAAAAATATACGAACATTTTAAAATATTCTCAAGTCAAAATTACTACTGTTTATTAAAATTAAAAATGTATTCATGTAAGAATTATTTTTATGTAACAAAATATATTTAAATATACTGCACTATAAGTTATAGAAAAGCTGTCATAACAAGCTTGGAATATTTTTCCAATAACTGAATATTTAATGAATATTGATAAAATATTGCATACATTTTTTCAAATATTACCAGCATTGCATTTAATTAATTGCAATAATAACGCAACACTACTTTATGTATAAAATAAAACAATAGTGTATAAAAAAAATGTTCCAAGGTGATAATGCTATGATAAATATTCAAATATTCTGAATAACATATATGATCTATAATTTTAAATTATAAATAATAAGTGACAAATAAATAATTATTGAACACTTTAAACTATTGTGGCGTTGGGGTTAAAATTTATTTGTGTACACTGTATGAAAAGTTAAATAGAAATAAAAAAACTGACATTCAAAAATAACAGTTCAATTATACAATTATTTAACTATCAAACATAACGATTTATAAACAAATATTTCTTTTAGATCGTTTTTATCTGAAGATTTTAACGTTCGAGCAACTCACAATACGATTCACATACATTTAATCATATCGTTAATGAAAAGAAATTGTTAAAATCTCATAACATGCAAAAACACAACGAATGATTTTTAACAACAATCAGCTATTCGAAAAAAATAATTACAAATAATTGCTTTGTTAAGTCGTGGTGAATTTCTTAAAATTTAACACAGCATCTATTGTTTAAACTTACCATAGGCATTAAAAATATTAGTTTCATTTTAAATAAATTGGCTATTAAAAAAATGTACAACGTCCTATGAATTAACACGACTGATTAAAATGTCGAGTTAAATTGATACGAAAAAAGTTATTCTTATAACTTTAATACGTTATTGTAATTCAAATCTCTAATTTATGTATCTAAAAGATGCAAGGAAAAAATTATTATTCAAATTAGATTTTAAAGTATCGTTCTAATTTGTCGGTATTTGCGATAAAGGATTTTTTTCTCGTTATCTAACACACACACAAAAGAAAATAAAAGTCCATGAAAATTCTACAATCATTTATTTACCATGTTTAATTACAAGTGTATCAAAATTTCCTGAAACTGCCTCATGAATGATTAAAACGCAAAATTATTCTAAATATTTTAAAAATTATATTTGGCTATTTTGAAATTACATAATCATACCAACAAACTGGGTAATTCAAAACTTTCCATATAAACACAACGTAAATACACATGTGAGGACAGTGTTAAGATTTTTTTTAAATAATAAATTCAGGAATAATATATATATATGTATATATTATGTTGACTACATAATACAGCAGTTCATATTTACAACCTCATACAAAATCAATCACAAGTTCAACCAAGTCTACAAATATATCATCTACTAAATGAATTTTTATCGAACGGTTCAAAATAAATAATGACATTTGTTTAAACTGTGTAATTTTACAACTGATGATCGTATTTTTTCCCCTTTACAATCGTTTATTACACAGCCGTTCGAATTATCGAAACTCTACAATCATTTTTTTTTTTTACAAATGTTAACATTTATATGACAGATCATTTATACATATTCTTTAGAGTGGCGACACATTAGTTATTACCACACTGAAAACGTTCATTTATTTATGTTTTTAATTCAAGCGAATTTAATATTTCGCGCAGAAAATCAACAATTTTTTTAAAAAAAATATCGAAGCTAAATCGTCAACAGAAAGCAAAATCGTTTATGCTACGTAATTATACTGATTAGGATTGTCCTTGTCTCTTTCCATGTAATCGCGATCGATTAAAGATTCAATTCGCTTTTTCATATCCGGCGGTTTCACTGGGAACTTTAACTGACCAAACAATTCACTAATAAGCAAGTTATGACTTAAAGTTTTGCGCATCTTCATGATACGAACAACGGCCGCGTCGATTTGATATTGCCTATCTTGGAAAACTCTTTCTTCGGTAGCTTTTTGCTCTTCACTAGTTTCTTTCATCTGCACTTGATTGATTTTAATACGGAAGAATTTGTTCGTAAATTCGGCATTGAATTGAAAAATGTCGCCGTCCTCGACATCTCTTCCTCGAGGAACTTTATGCAATACTCTCGCTTTTCCGCAAGCCAACGACTGTAAAGTACGTCTTAATTCTCCATCCTCTATACCCGTGCTAGATCGAATATCTTCTAGAGATAATTCCCCGGCAGAATTAAATAAAAGCAACACGAGCGCTTGAAACAACGACACTTGCAGTTCTTTGTTTATATGTTTGAACGATGCTTTCAAAACACAATGACCTAAAGTCGGTTGCCACTGTAACTTGCGACCACTATGTTTACCCAAATAAAACTCATTAAAAATATTCTGATACTGCACCATATCGTACGGTAAGTTCACTTCAACCGGAGGATACGTCGGCCAATAGCCCATTGTTAAAACGCTGACTGTTAAGTCGATCACAAGAAGTTCTTTATGAACATGTTCCATGTATTGTCTGAACGCTATGTTTATGTCTTTACTTAATTCCATATCTTTGAACATTCCTTCTAATTTCGACGTAAATCCTCCGCCACACTCTTGTTTTAATTTACTAAGCATACTCTTTTCGGCATCGACGCTCGCCGACTTGCCGACCAATAACCGTTTGGCCAAATCTTTTTTATAAAACGCTTCGAACACGTCTTTTCCATGAATAAATCTAAACAAAACCATGATTTTGTCCAACAGCCGTTCCAGTTCTTCTTCGGTCGCTTCTTTATTGCCGGCGCGTAATTTGGAATCGACAAACTTTGCGATCAGTTCGGCAGGTTTATTCGCTCTCTGATTAATGAAAAATTCGAACGCTTCTCTGCAAGAGTTATTGAATTTATCGTTATGCTGAAAACAATTGTTTACAACGTGATCTATCTTCTCTTTGAAATCCAACAACTCTTGCACCATAGTTTTGTCTTTACCTGGATCGATCACGATCGCACGACCTCGCTTCTTTATGTACGCATTAAACGCCGCACATAAGTCCGTAAGCCCATTTTTAATTCTAGCGAACAGATTGTACAACAGCGACAAGTCGTGCGTTCTGTTCTCGTCTAACAAATTATCTAATCCCTTTTGCAAAATACTAGCTACATGTTCGCTAAGCAATTGTTTTTCTACAGTATGAATGAGCTGCCATTTTGTACCTGGATCTAAATAATGAAGTAACCGTTCATTCTCCTCCGACAATCTCTTATCTACATGAGCTAAATACAACGGAACATCCAACTGCTCCATGAGTTTGCGTCCTTCAGTCGCATAAACTCTGTCCGTGGAAGTTAGAAACTTTTCTTCGAAAATATCTTTATATATCTGCAAATCAGTCAACATTCTCAGTACAGACTTTAATAAAGTACGGTCTACTGTATCAGACTGTCGTTCCATTTCTATTAACATAAGTACGCCTTCGACAGTCCGCGTTTGTACCAGCGGATTCATGAGAATGTGAACTCGAAACATCTCTAACCCTAAATCCCAAATAGATAAAATAGATGGGTTCTGCAATACGTACGTGCGATCCAGGTACAAGTAAATGCTACGGATCATTATCATCTGGCTGCAGTGGGCTAACCAACAGTCGTTCATTTGTTTAAGGAAGATCTGTCGATCCATCGATTCCATGAGGAATTGTTTGACGCAGTCGCACACGTGCTGCTTCGTCATCCGCGCCAAATCCTCGTAAATTCGCGTGGCAAGATTATAATTGCACAGATTCTCGACACCTTGATACAGCTCCTCGAGCGAGTGGCTGATCGACTTCGAAGTCTGTATTGCTACAACCGCATCGTGTAATTTTTTCCACGTTTGCGATTCGTAGTTTTCGGGTAGTTTTGGCGTTGTCTTAAAATTTTTGATAATAATTTTCTTTGTCTGACCATGTTTCGTATTTGACACCGTTCTAAGTTTATTTATTCCGTACGCATCTATGGCTGAAAAGTTGGCTCGCTTGTCGGGTGCTCCGTCGGCCATTTTCGCTCGCGCTTCAGTTTCGATCGATTTGAGTTTCCATTCGAATTTCTTGTGGAGCGAGTACGGAGGCCTATTCTCGTCAAACGGCCGGCAGTTTGAGCGACGTCCTCCCGACTGGCGTGTCCAACAACAGATGTAAATAATTCATGTAACACCTTAGACCAAACAGTTCAAATTCTTATAATTACTATTTCATTAACAGAAAAACAACAAGGACAATCACGGAATAACAAAAAAAAGTACATTTCTTCAAGAGCTATACATATACAATCATCTCGCGTAATATTTATTACTTGAATGATTTCAAAAAATATACGTACGCATCTACATATGTTATTTATGCAAACGTATATATCTATAAATATTTCAAAAAAATATTGCTATAGCTCATACTGAAGAGGTATGTACATCAGTTAACTACTAAGCATATGCACTCAAATTGCGTTTGTTTTATATTATTGAATATTAAAAACTTCCAATACCCAAAAAAGGAAATCTTTTAAAAACGATTTTCACCTTATACTGTTAATTGTTAATAAATATTATTGAAATATTTTGTACCGACTAATATTTTAACAACACTTCATCTATTTCTGTTTTATATAAACAAACAAGTCATAGATATTAATAGCGTATTCCACGTTTATACTATACACATTTTTACTAATATGTTTTTAAATTACTTTTAAATTTTATTTCTTTTAAGAATGTCCGCATATATTTTCGTAACGTTACATATTCAGTTTTGATTTATTCGCAATATGGGATATTTTATTTATGCAGCTTGTTCAAAATCCTCACATAAAATCACTATTATGAAACGTATCACGAAATAATTGGTATCACTAAAATACACCAACAAATAATCTGAACGTCTAAAGTTTTATTACAACTGTCAGAAAACACGCCAGACCACATTTATTTATATAAATAATACTCTTTTTTTTAGGAAAAACATATATGGATTTACATTAAAAAAACTTTATTCAAACATTCTATCGAAGTTATAAAATAGCTTGAAAATATTATTTAATATTCGAGGCGAAACGTTACAGAGAGAAACAATGATTAGAAAAACATTTTAAAAAAAATTAAGTCCTAAAATACACAAGGCTCAAAAACGACATTTTAAATTGCGGTAAAACAATCATATGATGTTGATGAAAAATACAAAAAACAAAATATAAAAATGTATTTATATTAATATAACTCTTGTTCAAAATGTCATCTTTAAAAAATATTCTATCAAATCCAATTAAATTATATATAACAATTTCTTGATTTAAACAAATTATGGCAAAATTATTTTGACCAAAAAATGAATCTTTCATCTTTATAATTTGATACAAAAAATAGTAAAAGAGTATTCTTTTTATATTCTTAACCTTACTTTGTATTTACTTTAAATATAATAAACTTTATAATAAAATCAGCATATATCAACGGACTTCATTTTATTAACACAAACTTAGAAACACTAATATAATTAAAATCGCGAAAATCGTGTTTTATTTTTCAACAGTATACATGAATTATATTAATTTTTATTGAATTTTATTCTGAACTTTATTATTTCGTAGACTGAACTAGTAATATTATATAAATATAAAAAATAATTGTCATATTTACATGAAGATTAACCTTGATCAGTAAAAAATATAAGTTGCGAGCTAATATTCTTAACTTTTCACAATTAACAGTAAAAACTTATGAATTCATTTTATATAAATTGATATTGCATATGCGTATGTGGGAAATAAATACTTTTCATGTTTTTATATTTCAAATAAAATCGCCAAAATTTAATATAAACATAGCAATATTTCGTTAAATAAATGAACGACTACATTAAGATTAGTAAAATAATTAGTAGTAAAAGTAAAATAATTTACATTTAAAATTACGAATGTTTTAACTCAGTTCATTTTATGTTATTTATAATTAAGTCTATCCTATGAAATTATTATAACGATTAATTTTTATTTTTTATAAATCTGCCTATTACATTCTTCAATGAAAATTTTGGAAAAACTACAAACTGAAGTACTAACAACAATTAGTACTACACTAATTGAATAAACAATTTGTTATGAATTTTTAACAATTATATTTTATCAAATATTAAAAGAAATATTTTTCGGTTTCTTCGAATTGTTCATATATACAATTATATACAAAATACTCAAGTACAATTTTAGTATCATCACTTAAAATTATTTACAATTATTAAACAATTTTGATTACTTACAGAACTCAGCTGAGTGGACTTTCAGATTTTTCTAGAAATCGGTAGAATCGTTACTTGTTAGGTAGTGTTGATGAAACTATACCATCACACTTCTGAAATTTGAAAACGAGTTTTAATAATATGCATCAGGAATACAAACTGAAAATCATAGAATATTTCTAAACACTAATAGTGAAATATATTATGCACCCAAAGTGTGAATATGTTAAAAACTATTTTGGTAGCAGAATTAACCTTGCTCTACATTTTATAGATTATTCAAATATAAGACTATCAACTCACATAAAAGTGTAGAAGACAAACTATACTCGTTCGAATCAAAGTAAAATAAGTCGCTCTCTCTTATAGATACGTTTGTTGCACGTATATTTAATTAAACTCGCACGCACTGTGTACTATTAAGAATAAAAAAAGCAATTCAAATAAAATATGAAGTATTGTTGTGACTTAAATCGAGTTTTCTAAAAATAAAATTGTTCTTCTGGCAACTAGTTTCACAGCTTTTAATTACATGAAAAACTCTTTAAACTTCAACATTATATCCATTTTTAACACTGTCTGTTAAAAACTATTTCAGATATGTAAATATATAAAAATTAATAAATCAGACTTTATTTAAAAAGCTTCTAAACTAGAAATTACTACAATACAGAAACAAATAATAAAATTCAGTAAATTTATAAATATCTATGAATATTAATGTTAAATTTAGACCATCTATACAAGCAGACAAACGTATATTGGGCACATAGTGTGTGTATGACACACGCACATATAATAAATTTCTGATCCAAATTTTATTTAGTACATAATAAATAACAATTTTGCAACTTGAATATTTATTTTATTAATGAATTAATCTGAGTCCCTACCAAATACCAACTTAAATATATATAATTATATATTTTTTAAACGATCTACGCTACTAAAAAATATCTATTCACAAATATTTCAATCTGGTATACTTTAAAAAACTAATGGAATTTCGTAATATATTTATTTAAAAAAAAAAAACTCATTTTAACATAGTTTTATTAAATATGGAAAATTAATTGATTACATATACCTATCTTATCTATCTATATAAATATGGTAATAATGTTTAAAAATAAAACCCTAAAAATTGTTTTTATTTTCTGATAACTAAATTCAACTAACAGAAAATGAAAGTAGTAAACAAAAAATTATATATATTTTAAATCATACAACAAAATATGATCTAATATATCTCCTTGCAAATTAAAAATCATGGCGTTTCGCTGAAAAAGGTTATACAGTATTTAGTACTATCTACGTTAAACACATGGAAGCAAAACCCGGACTTATATTCAACAGTTGAACTTCATATAAAATTGCAGAAACGCAACTTATAACCTATAGCTAAATGATAACATAGACTGATCGAAAAGAACTGAAAATATATAACAAACTATGGAATCCTAAAAAAAGGAACACCTGAATATACTATGTATGAAATAAATGCCAATGTATTAAATCACCTATTCAAGGATTTAAGCATAAATCAATTGACAAATATGACCTTGAATGAGCAATTAAATGACTACTTCACCAATTTGGGAACAGAATAGGTCAGTGGGCTTAAATTTTGGTATGATAATGAATGTTTAATGAGTATTATATACACAGACACAAACACACAATTTTTCTCTAAAATTGAATTTCTATTATTCTGGCATTGAATTTCTATTTCATAAACAATTATAAGCAACAAATACTATATTTAAAAGCTAAATTATATAAATATGTATCAAAAATTCATATTTGTACTTATAACTTTGTTACATCTTATAAATTTTGTTAATTTTTCTGTATAGTTAAAATGTTAAAAAAAATAACTCAAATTAACATAAATAAAAAAAATATATATTAAAAATTCGATTTATAGCCTTAAGAAAGTACTATTTTTTTTTTAAATATATATCAAAAGTAACCCCTATTCAGTACATAACAAATCTGGACATACATTAAGTAACTAGTAATAATTATTCAAGATACTACTATTGTCGTATAATTATTTTAATTTAAAAGCTCGACGAAACAAAATACTAATCGGGGATTTCTTCACTTCACACATACATTGAAGGGTGTCGAAATCAATGTTGAAATGTACAAGAAAAGGATGCACACGGTATGTAGTGTGTTGGTTGCTCACTACAGTTGGCTCCTGGGTCTTTTCCCTCGTCAATAATAAAACACAAGCACAACGACGTCGTCGGCGGCGGCACCGCGGCGCCTTGCACCGACCAACCATTAAAGCAAACCAGCCATTCAGTATCCCATCCCTTGTTTAAAGAAAATAATATAGAGTTCTAATCAAAACTATTTTTATGGAGTTTAAAATGGAATATAACATTTCTTTTTCTTAAAAAAAAAATATTTAGAAAAATTCTATACTTAACCATTTTATATATCAACTTCCAATATATTTAATTATTCTATGAAAGTTTATATACATTTCTTAAAGATAAAAAATCTCTAAAAATAATAAGAATAAAATTTAAAAATTGTTTTATACAATTTATCGAACAAAATTTTAAATTATATACTTTGATTGGAAAATCATTTTAATATTTAGCGTATCATTTCATTTTTTATTTTAAATATTATTATGACTGAAGATTAGTAAGTATAAAATAAGTATTTAAAAAAAAATACTGCATAATTTGTCTTTGTAAAGAAATTCACATTAATGTCATATAAAAATAAATAACTAAAAACAATCATATACAAGTCTATAGAACATAGAACAAAGCAAATAGCATAGCGTGACACGAAGAACAAGGGTAAGGAGGCTGAATTTTAAATGATCTACATCTTGCTTTGCTTCCGATGGTAAGAGTTAGAGTTGTTGGTAACATCACCGGCAAAATCTACTTTAAAATGCAAACCACATATTATAAACTAATAGACAAACGAGAATTTTTTATTAACTATATACTACTATGTTTTATATTAAACATTCTATAATGACAAGTCGAAATATATTACGTAGAATATAAAAAAAATAAGAACCGTAAAACAAGATAAATACAGAGTATTTAATATCGTCTTTTTGTTGAAAAATTAATGAACAACTGACGTGGTATTAGCAGTTGGCGTTTAACTGATACTTATACGAGAAAATTGTAGGTAATAAATTGTATTCGAAAAACTTTCGACTACACACACAAATATATATATATATATATATATATATATATACATGAATACAAACTTTATTATCTATTAGAATATTAAATTGTATTTCTATTTCCACACAGGAAATTATCTTGAATTTAAAAATCGTATTACTGAATAAAAAAACATGAAATTTTATAAAAATCGGAAAATGTGATCACAAAAATATACGATGATAAAAATTAGAAAATATAAGTTTATGTATGTGTGTGTGTAGATAATTTGTGGATAATTATCTTTATAAATGTCAATTCAAAATGTATAAGTCTCAAACCGAAAAGAACGAAGCTTAACAGAAAATGGCATTTATCTTAAGATTAGTAAAACATATAACGTTATTTGCAATTAAAATAATTATAAATTGTATTAAAAAGCTCTTTATATTTAATAAATAATAATGTTTGATTCTAATTTAATTTTGTGAAAAAACTGTAGCAAACAAATATAAATAAATATGAATTTTTCCAAACAATACATTTAAATAGTTAAAAGTAGAATTTATTCTACACACAAAATGTAAATATGTAAATGAACTAGATTATATTTCCCAATTAAATAAATAATGAAGATATGTAAGCAAAATTATTATTTTTAATACACAATAGAAAATATTTCACAATTTTAATTCTGGCAAATACAATTAAAATTTATTTGCATAAGATTGTCCGAAATCAAATGTTGCCAATTTCGCTATAAATTTCTTCATCGTTCACTGATCCATTTTAAATTATAAATAGTCGAATTTCTAAACATATCTGTTCAAGTTTACAAAAGCCAGTTATTTATATTATAAAATCATGGTATAAAAGTTAGTACAGTTTACACAAATTGATTACATTTTATACATTCTAATTATTTATTTCTATAGAAAAAGGTCAGAATTAAATTGATTATTCATATTTATTTGAAACTTCCTTGCAAATATGCATAAATCATATATTTTTCAAATTTTCTATTTAAAACCTTTTGGAATATAACTGAACTATGTGTAAATTATCTAAATCTACTAACCTATTTTGATCGTTTTTGTGAAATCACAAATACTGAATATCTGAGCATACAGCTATACTGTATTTACTCAAACATATTAAATATAATAATAATAAATGAATTATTGATTTGCAATTCTAAAAAAACACCTTAATACTCAAATGTATTTTAAATTCAAGTAAATATATTTAAAAAACGACCATCTATGAAAATCTAATCAATATTTTACTCTATCAATGCAATACTATTATATACAATAATCACAAAAATGAGATCTAAAAAAGGACTCAAATCAATAGTCTACATTAAATCCTAATGTGGGTTAACTCTAAAAAAATATGCTATTATTGTAGTTAGTTACCGCTATTATCCGACATAATTATTTCACGAATTAAATTATTTATTAAATGTTTTCTGTAGTAAATTATTTGTTTCTTATAATCATTATAATATAAAATATCGTGGTTTAAAATCAATATTAATTAATTTAAATGTGGCTCTTGGTAACATTTAACGTATGTACGTTGACTTGTATGCAATACGTGTGTGTGTATAAAAAATGTGTAATGGTACTAATGTTCTTAATTACACAGTACTTAATGATATTAATATTTTTTAATTCATATAGTATCGACACGCAATTGCACATACGTCATTTTTAAACATACCTTTGGGTTAATCATAATCTTAAACTACAACACAATCGCCTATCTGTCAAGAAAATGAGCATTCCCATTCGAACAGGACAGCAATAGCAAACAATAAGAATAGAGAAGCGTTTGAGGCCTGGCATTTACACTAATCATCTATATTCGTACATTTTTGATGAGCTGGTGTTGGAAAGGTTGAAGGGTATAAGTATAGGGGAATGGTTATGTGGGGGGTTGAAAACGGGTGACGGGCGGTAAAGACCGCTAGCATCGTAGTCGTGGCCGCTGTGGAATCTTATCAATTATTCATTGTCCGAACGGCGACGTGCAGGTGGTGTGTGTTCCTAGTAGTGTGGGAGTTGACCAAGCGATATTGCATGACGTGCCTTAAAAGCCACAAATACACACACATTCATACAAATGTTCTTTATACACACAACAGTAGTAATAGTCACACGGTGGCGTTGCTACGGTAACAGAACACAAACTGACAAACTTGGCTTGGTGGCAACGCACGCGATTGGAACATCAACTATTGGCCCATAAAACGGACACTGGACCTGGCAAATATTGTTATCGTTGTTGATTCAAGTAAAGCTCGCTGCTCTTTTATAATATAACGAACGAAATTCCCGAATCATCAGATTTTAATTACGATTTAATGAAACTGATAACTAAAGACCGACTATTATAAAAAAAAAACACATACACACATACAAAAACATTTCAAATCGATTAATGCATAGTACTCCCCCCAATCTACTTCATTTCGTTATACATACGTACCTCATCAGTCAATTTAAAACAATTATTAAAATATACTTTAAAATAAATTAAACAAATAGAACAAATATATAAAACACAAGAAATGTTTTAAGAAAATGGTGATGAGACCGAGTGACAAAAAAACTAACAAAAAAATTAATTGAAAATGTATAGAAAACAGAGTCACCAGTCGACAAGTTAATGGCTACCTTCATCCAACAACAGATCATTAAACTTCGAAGGTAAAGATATTCATACATTATATGACGGTCATCTCTATTAATAACTGCTTTCGTAATTAATTTAAAAAAATATAAAAAAAATTCATCTTTTTAATTATAACTCTGAAAATATATCTTCGTGAACGATTAATAATCTACTCTATTTCCTATTTTAAAAAAATTAGATCAGAAAATTTTGAAAAACAACTAATCTACTTTCTTATATTTCTCAAAAAGAACAAAATTAACCGAACAAGATAATAATATAATTTCTTACTCTTATTATATAATATATTAAACGATAAAATTAACTATAAATAACAATCAACATACTATTAACATATGACATACACAATTATAATAAATATTAATCAAAAAAATAATAATTAGGAGATCTAACTGAATATATATACACAATCAAATATATTTAATACATACAAGAAAGAGAATTATTATGAACAATAAATTGACTTAAACGAAAATTATACACTAATAAATAAATATAAAGAAATACAAATTAAAAAGAATAATTCAACAGTTATTTCAAACTATAAAAATTATCTCTATAACCGGTCAAATTTTTAAATAGTATGTGTGTTTGTGCTGTCAGACTTAGTGTCAGTAACCTTTAACGGTTAAAATGAATGCATAGTCTCTTTATACTTAATATTTGTTTTATGTGTTCAATACTACTAACAAAATGTGTTAATGTATACAGAATACATCCATCTATTTAGATATTTAAATAGTAAATTAAAAAATATAATTCCTTTATACATGCGCATATATTAACAATATTCATTTGAAAAACTATCCAAAGTACAAAAATATTTATAATTTTAAATAGAAAATTTAACTCTTATACAATCATTATATATATATATATATATATATATATATATATATATATATATATAAATTTTATATGACTATACTTGAAAATATTTTAAAAATAGATATTCATCATTCAAATGAGAAAATTAGAGATCTTTATCAAAAACTAAATCATCAAAATGTTACAAACATATGTAAATTCATTAAAAAATATTTTCAGACAAAATTATATTAAAAAATAATTCTTAATTACCAAACATCACACGTATTCGAAAATCGTATTCTATATTAGCTTACATTCCACGCCTTTAATACGTGTGTACATTTTTATTGATTATCTCGTATTTAGAATCAAACGATTTACCTATTTTTACATTTATATTTAATCAATAACAATATTTAAATTTATATCCCTTTATATTTCTGTATCTTTATATATTATTGTATATATTTGTAATAATGGATTATATATATATATATATATATATATATATATATATATATATATATATATATATATATATAAATCCACATACAAGAGAAAATATACTAGAGTCAAGAAAAACAAAATTTTCGGAAATTAAAAAATTTAAACTCAAAACTTGTATAACATACAACAAAAGAACAAAATTATTAATTGATATCAATGAAATAAGTCAGTAAACGAGCAATGAAAGTGAATATGCAAGGTAATAAATACAAGAAAATATATTAAAAATGCTAATGAAATAAATATAAAATAAGGTATGAAAGACGTTTATGCAATTGAAGATTACATAAAATCATGTTTATTTTTTAATTTTCATTATATTTTTAACACACATTCGAAGCAGATTTTTAGTACAATTACATGAATTAATTCTGGGAATAATTACATAAATGCTTTATAAACTTATATAAAAAAGGGTTCATTTCGTAATAATGTGCCTGATGATTACTTGAAATATAATAATTACGCGAAATTTTTTTTTTAAAAAAACGAGGCGTCTTGTAATCAACGTACATATCATGGAAACATATTAGAAATATATTTAATGCTGAATTTTTTTTAATAATATGGTAAATTGTACATTAAAATACAACTACGATATGTCATGTACATCACACAAATACAATTTATAGTATTTGTATACTTTTTTGTTGCCAAGCAACTAATAACTACTCGATAAAATAGTAAAAAGGTATATCCACAATCGACCTACAATACCATAATGCATGAAAGTATATAGTTTTGACGTTACATGACGAACAAGGGAGGGGAAGTGAATGAAGAACAAATATAGTTGAATAAACAACACTCAGTGATGACTAGTTAAGAATGCACAAGAATATTTAATACGAAATGACCAAATCGATCGATTTTAAAACAGCAATGTCTTTTAGATATTTATTTCATGGCTAATTTTTACAACATGCATATTCGCAATGAAATAAGCGACCTATAAAACATATATGAAACTCTTATAGTCAACAAACATTTTAAGTAAATTTAACTATAAATCCACAATTCCCTGGCCAAGTTAACTTACGTGTTAATTTTAATATTCTATCATTCCATGAACATTTTATAAGATATATTGATGAATATTTATATTGTAATTAATTATAACAGTGTTAAAGTAATTAAAAACTACTTAGACACTTAATTATATTATCTGTGAGAACTTCTTTTAAAATAACTGCCATCGTCACAAAATTCGATTATATACTAATTTTTATGAACATGTATGTGTGTGTATACATACATACATATATCATAGACAAAAAAAATATAGAACGATATATTAAATATGGAATTAATTAGACGTTATAAACGTGGAAAATACTTTCACATGGAAAAGTGCCATATAAAAAAATATAAGGGAAAAATAGAAACTGCTGGCTAGAAATACAAAGGATTGTAAGAAGTTGGCGAAATATTATTGAAGTTGAACTTTTATATAAAATAATTTTAAATACCTTTTTCGTGAACTTCTAACTGCTCCTATCATATTAAATGATACAGAAAAAGATCAATGAAAATATGACGAAAAGATGTTAGATTTTTTTATTATAAAGAAAAACCTCGATTGTTTATCTAATAGATGTATATAATACATAAAATATTAAGTGACTAAAAATATCAAAAAATTTGTTACAGAAACCAAAATAATCGTTCTCTAAATGTACAAGGTTTAATAAGTATTCAATAATAACGTATTGTTCAATTCTTTCGCACATATTTATTTCTACACTAATGTCGCCATTTTCGGTACAAATAATATGATGAGAATTTATAATATTACAATCTAAAAATAATGACTTGTGTTAAGAAATAAGGCATTTGGTTTTTAAACAAATTAACTGTAGTACCAAATCAATTGTAAGGAATTAAGACAAACGTTAAAATTGATTACAACAATCAACGATTACTACTTTACTTTCATCTAATTTCTGATTTTATCATTTATAATAACCCAACACGTTTTAAAATTTAATCAGTATTTCAAATTTGAAATCTTATAATTAACTCTATATTGTAAACAATGCAGCTAATGATAATGGCATGGTCAAAAATAAAACTAACAATAAGTCATTACTGAATACTTTTATAAAAAAAGGTGAGTTTGGGACAAGTGATTCATGTATGTTCAACTGTAAATAATACTTCTTCAAAAAATAGTGATAATCATTAATTTTGGGGTAGAAGACATAATTTTTAGAATTTGAAACATGCACCCAAAGCACAATTGAAAATTATTTTATACTATAATCATGATAATAATTAAAACAAATCATTTAATCACCTTATCAATTTCATCAAATGGGCCTTACATTTAAAATTATATATATATATATATATATATATATATATATATATATATATATATATATATATATATAATAAATGATACATTCTTTAAATACAAAAACATTTTTAATTTAGAAATAAATTTCTTTATTGTTTTTTTTATACAAATTATATAACAATTATATAAAATTAACAACTATATCATTATAAAATGTCATGAAAACTATTGATTAGCAAGTATACACGTTTTGAAATATTAAGTGAGTGAAAATTAGTTGGAATAAAATTCCAATTAAACTAACAAGGTTATACAAGTCATTAAAAGCATTTCATGTAAACGTGATATAGTAGGGTGTCAGGTCATATAAACGCCGATACACAAGTAAATAAAACTCAGTAAACGATTTATAATAAGGCTGTTTTTTTATTTATAAAAAGTATACTCCACTTTATAAACATTAAAACAGAATGAAAATATGCAACAAAATTTATATTTTCACGATTTTTTGTCGTTCGTATTCATCGGCATATTATTTCATAATAAAAAATATTTAATTACTATTTTAACGTATACACATGATAAAAACAATTTATGTACAGCCATGTTTACGAAAATGTGTTTTCCTTTTATTAGTAACACTGACTGTAATTCATTTGAAAAATTATAAAATGGGGAGAACACAATGTAATCATCAATAATACGTAATATTTTCTAACAAATATACAAGTTTGCAAGAAAATTACAATAAATCGTTTATATCCTTTTCAATTATGATTAGTTTTTAATCAAATAAAATGTAACATTGATCGAATCCACGTAAATATAATAAGATAACTGTACTTGTAAAATTTACTGCCATTTTTATAATTTGTTATAAATACAAATAATTTTGCCATTACATCGCTGCACAGACAATATAAACAAATTTTATACCTACATTCACAATTTTCCATCAAATTATATAAATTTGTATCACTACTTATTACAAATACTACATTATCAAAGCATTTTATGAAAATTTCAAAAATACTTTATCAATGTATGTAAATATTTTATTTTGGAATATCTTGTTAGTAAATCAAATTAAACTTGTTCTTGTTTAGAAATTTAAAAAAAAAATTGGTTACATGGAATTAATTAAATAAAATTCATTAAAAATGAAAAATAATACAAAACTACCATAATTAAAGGAATTAGAGACAATGCCCGAGTTCTGTGAACTATGAACAAATCATTGTTTGGTACGCCACTGCGTACATTATACAATATTCATGATTTCAATTATTGCGTTGCTATTAATTAAACACAAAAATACATTACAAACAATTAAATGTACAAATACAATATATTAGAAATTATAAAATCATCAAGAAAACTCTGTTTCCCTTTGTAAAGCCGGCAGGCTTCTATTGATGAATCTTCTAAACTTATTTTATATCTTTCAAAATTGTAAATAAACACAACAAACATATTTTACTTTAAAATTATTACTTACCCACACATTTAGCTTGGAGAAAATATAAAATATATATATGTATATATATATATATACCACATAAAATACTTCACTTCACAAATGGCGTAGAAGACGATGATGAGAAGCGATGAGACAACAGCGTCTGCGTCTAATAGAAAGTGTTCATAAATACTTACCGGACGTTCGTTTTTTGGTAGCTCTCGCCGCTACCAAAACAAAAATTCACAAAACATTCCAAAAAATTACAAAAAAATAAAACAAATCCAATAATAATAAAACCAAGTCCTATTTATTTATAGAAGCTTTACATTTACAATATTTATGAAATATGAATGAACATAACTATACTATACATATGACCTCATATGAAAATATTTTTACCCAACAATGATCAAAATTGAATTGATACAGCCAAAAACATACTATCAGATCACTTATGCAAAAATAAAAATTCACATTCTCATTCTGGACTATAGGAACAAAATGAAAATTAAAAAGTTAATAGGAGATCTACATTATTTTCTCTGGTTTCACATATATCCATGTTTTTAGTTCTGGTCTCAAAGTTATCAGTACGCATTTCTTTAAAAAATAGAATCTAGTAATCTGATTTGACAATTCGGAATAATTAAAGCCAGTGTAATGCACTCATACGTTTGAAAATGCAACAGATCCGGCTATTACAACCAGTATGAGAAATACTGAAAACAGTTGTGAACAAAATCAACAAAACAAAGATCGCAGATGTCTGTTATAAAAATGATGTTCGTCACAAACAAGTAACTGCCATAGTAATGTATGTCACGGCCATAACGTTTTGGAATCACAACTTCCTCCGACACTGCCCTTCTCACTTTAACGACGAATTTATTAGACGATCAGTTGTTAAGATAGCTGCCTGGCTGCAAAGGTCGACCTTCAAGTTTACTGTAGTCTAAGTGGAATTCTTTCGCGACCTTCCGCCAGTTCTGCGCATCAAAGAAGTAGTACGTGCCGCGTTCGTAATTGGACGTTTTTTCGATCATTCCCATTCCAGGTACTTGCGTTATCCATACTTTTTCTTCTATGTGATACCTCCACTCCCGATTATATCTGAAACGATTGAAATTATTAATTTATATAAAACAATTCAAAGTACAAAACAACCTTTAATATACATTTGAAATTAATAATATATTGAAACGAATTTTAAACATGGCATTTTGAATTTTTCTCTGCACACTACATTTGGAACTATTATATACTTGAGAAAAAATAATTTTAAAATACAAATACTGTAAAAACACTGTGTGATTGTTTAATTATGCAAAAAAAATATTTACTCACAATTCAGTGGCAGCTGCAAGTTGTAAGACATCCCCAACACTATTATAGAACAAGAAGAATAAAAGATCATCTTTGTACCTATTTAATCTCAATGGTGCTAATTTGTCCCTGAAAATAAACAACAGAGTTTAATAATTTATTTATTTATAGATATACATACTCACATACACATCATATATATGTTTATATACAAAAATATTTATGAAAAGATATAGACAACAGACAAAAAAAAATCACACCTGATGGCAACATTGATGATATATTCTGGAGGGACATGATAATCTATATCCTGTGGTCTACAAGGCTGATCCGACCAAGGCCCTCCAAACGTAGGATATAAATTTTCTGGTGAATTAAGGTTAAGGCCGAGTGCAGTTAGGTCCTGCCCTAACGCCAAAGATACCAAATTTGGATCTGTTTCTGCTGCTCTAATAAACGTTAATAAACCGACAATACCAAACTGATCATTGACCATACTTGCTGGTATATTCGTTACTTTCCCTGCAAATATTATGTCGAATAAGTTTTTTACATTTTCATTGGGGTAAACGAATAAAAAAAACCATTTAAATAAACACCGAGTTTACAAAAAACTATCGATATTAAGAACACTTTAAGGTAATACATTTTGAAAATGTTATTAAATAACTTGTTTTTGAATCTGAATATTGACTTTATAGAACATAAATATTTTGTATTATTTTAATATTATTACCATCAGGTGACGTTTGTATTCCAGGTTTTGTTACTGTATTATCATTGACTGTACAATTCCGAAGGTCTTGACCCATATCGCCCGCTCCTCCGGACGAAAGGATAGTCTTATCACCAGAAATACTACCACCAGGAGACGTTCCTTCTCGACTGTGAGTACCAGGTAACGCAGGAAAGTCTTCTGATGACATTGTAAATTCACTAGCTTCAGACGTCGGTTGTTTTACCATACCGACTGAAAAAAAAATAGATGAAAGGCTTATTTATTAAAAAGCGTTCAATAAGCTAAACACTCATACATACCATTTTCAAACATAAACTTACCATAAGGTTTTGCACCAGGCATTGGACTTGGTTGAGGCATACTTTCGGTGGAACTTCTATTTGTTAAAGAAGGAAATTCAGATAAATCAAGTAAAGGAGGCGTACTATTATCACCAGAACCGAACACAGAATGAAGATTGTTTAAGGCATTCTGAGAGCTGTAACCTCCCAATGCCGTCATACTCCCCATTGGACCAGAATTTCTAAAAAAAAACAAACACAACAATGAATATTAAACACATCACTCAACACTCGCTGTAACAATGAATAAACATTATTCAACTGACCCAATACCGGGTACACTTCTCCTGTCGGGCAATGCACGTTGACCGAAGACAGGAGTTACGTGCCCCGACAGCGCAGTGCTGCCGAAACCCACGTTCGATCTACCCAATGAAGCACTTCCAATATTTCGAGTGAAGTTAAGATTGGCCATACCAACCTTCAACAATTCATATTATCAATACAACGTTTTTAACACAAATTTTACATGCAAAATTGATAGACCTTATGGAATAAGAGATTGTTTTTATTCACTGTTTATAATTAAACAACAAATGAAATTATAAAATGTATCATTTCCTAACCTTTTACAACATTTGTAGAGAATTTAAATACAATACATATTACAAATATAGTAAAATTACATTTGACTTCAATTTAGCAAAAGTAAACTAATAAATGTATCAAACTGTCACATTCCAAAATTGCACTTATTTGATATTTTATCTGTTTTCATGAAACACGTCAATTAATAAAAACAAGTCTGTTTACACTAAAAGGTTATAAACAAACACTTATAACAGAATTTTAAGATAATATTAAGGTTGAGTACTAGGGATCAAAGCTGATCACAAAAGTTCTCTGATATTCGTCCATCACACAATGCTGCCAAATATTTACAAAATTTACGCTACAAAACATTAAATTCCCTACATTTGTAAATAAGCGCGTAAAAACGTATTCACATTTTTACCTGTGCAAATATTTACATTCATACATTGTATATATATATATATATATATATATATATATATATATATATATATATATATATATATATATATATATATATATATATATATATATATATATATATATATATATATATATATATATATATATATACATATATATATATATATATATATATATATATATATATATATATATATATATATATATATATATATATATATATATATATATATATATATATATATATATATATATATATATATATTACATAAACATATGAATATACTTTCTTAATAAAAAGATATACTAAAAATTAATATTTTTTCATTAAAGAATTTATCCCCTAATGATAGTCTGTTAGTTTTGTCCAATACTCTCCATAGAAAATACTTCTCTGCATTAAGCATGCCCAAAATTACATATTAACCTTATTAAAATGTAATTATAATAAATAGCTGAATTTATGTAATTACTTTACATAGTAAAAATATATTATCTTAATAATATCATTATTTATTTACTATTGAAATATCTTTAACATTGAATGATTAAAAAGAAATAGAAATTAATTTACACCCTAAAATTATAAAAAGAAGTAAACAAAACTACTTTTCTTAATTGTGAAGATTTTATGTTAAAATTTCAGTTTATTTAAATCTGTTTCTATGTGATATGAAATAAAACAAAATTATAAATTTGTTAATAAAAATCGATTACCTAATATATATTATAAACAAATCAAATTGAATTTAATGAAAAATATAAACACTGAAATAAAGAAATAGTAAAATATTGTTTATAATTTCAAACATGACATTTTGTTTAAATTATTTTGGTCAGGTTAATTACAACAACAATACAAAGAAATACATATTTTATTACAAATTTACTTTCATATTTATATAATACAAATAGTTATATTATAAGACTATATACTCAACTTTAGATTCAAGTACTATGAGTAAATCAATATTTTAATATTGAAAACAAATAATGATACAAAAATAATGTACTAACCATAAAGTGAATATATAAAAATACTTATCAGCAATACAGTAGTATTCTTTCATTTTAGTTTCATTTTTCAAAGCCATTAGATTTATAAACATAACAACTATTAAATCTTCTTAAAAAAAAACACCTTGGATAATCTAATAAGCCCAAAGTACACTTCACAGTTATTGCATAAACTTAAAAAGGTATGTACTATATTTTATATATATATATATATATATATATATATATATTTATATATATATATACACATATTTATATACACGCATAAACAAGTATGAACTTGTATTTATACTTTAATAAATTTATGCACTATCAAACTATGACAAAAAAACCAAACCACAATTTACAGTATTTTCAGTCATAACTCACACAAAACTTAGTTTTTTTTAAATATTATATATGTAAATATATATAAACAATCAAAATTTATTTTTCCCGCCTATAAATTTTTTCCATAAATTTAAAGAATAGTTTATGTGGCATTCCCCTTGACATTTGCTGTATATGTGTACGAATCAAATTATAACTTTCTTCTTCATATATTGAATACATATTTGGCAAATTTAATTCTTCATAGAGTTCTCTAACAGCTGCTACGTCGTTCGGATCTGAAGAACCATAACAACGTTCCATAACTTCACGTTGTTTTGGTGTACATCTCTGTAATGCAACCACTGCTAACCAAGAACATTTTCCTTCTTTAATATCAATACCATCCTTTCCTGTAACTTCGGGATTGCCGAAACAATCTAAGAAATCATCCTGAAACAAACGACTTTTATTAATTTTATTATCTTTACTAAATGTTTATTTAAAACATTAATATTTATTTTAAATGAAATTGTAAATATTTATTCTAAAATACGATCCATACCTGTACTTGATAGAAGTGTCCCATTTCCAACATTATTGTCTTAGCTTGTCTGTGCATCTCTGGGTCACTGTTACCTACCATGTACATGGATAATGCAACCGGTAATTGGAATGAATAATAAGCAGTCTTGTATTTAACAATAGCGTCATAACGATCCATCGTAAATAAATCTAATCTAGGTTTCCCTCCTTCAATTGAACGCATATCTAAACATTGTCCCATTGTTGTTTTAAGTAAAACCTAAAGAGGCATTGAACTGTTTAGTTTTATAATTCACTCAACACATCAATTTATCATTGAATGAGAGGGATAGTGGTCCTTTGAGTTTACTTTATATAATTGATATTTTTCAGAATTTAAAATTGAAATAAATATTTAAAATAGAAATGAAACTTTTGTAATATTAATTATTGTTAAGAGTCATTGGGGCATTATTTTTTCTTTAATTTCGAATATCCGATCTATTCTACTTACATCATGAAATAGTTCGACTAAATCTGTATAATAAGGTTCATTGCGAAAATATCGTCTTAAAAGTGAAAAGATGCCACTTTCTATCATAACTCCGTCATTAATCCCACTGAGACCCACATCCTGTTGTCTGTACCAACAAGGCATACCACGCCTTGTTTCAGAATTATCCATTATATCATCCCATATGAGGAAAGATGCTTGCAACTGGAATAATGTTTACAATTGAAAAAAAATCAAAAAGGTCATCGCTCATTAACCATGCATGAAATCTTATCTATTTTTTTTAAAATAAAAACTATTTGCGTCATAGTTCGGAAATAAATCACTGATTGTGAAAATGAAAAACATTGCTGAACTTATTTAACATTACAGAAAAATATTTAAGATAACAAAGTTCAAAACTGTAAAACTTTAAGTATAAAAAATAATATTTTTTTATTTTTAAATTGATTGAATTGTAAGCTGTGTATGTATATCAAATAGACGATACTTTGTACGAAATTTATCTATTTTGTATGTTTTAAAATAATTATCACATAATTTCCTAAATAAAACAAACATCTTTGTGAAATTCCAACGATCTATCTTACCATTTCAACACACCATCCTAAAATATTCGCTTTGTAGATATTTTCTTCAGTTAAATCAGAACTATCTGCAAGCATCTTATAAGAAAGAACAGTAGCTAAACCACGATTCTTTTTACCTCTTGGGACATTATACTGAAGAGTCTGTAAATAAAAATCAAATCGTTGATGAAACAATCTTTTTTTAACTACAAAATTTTACAATTCACGAAACGTACTTTCGCAAACCATTTCGTAACTTCTGGAATGTCTGTGTGTCGTCCAGCATCGGTAAGATCTCGAACGATGTCTGGAAATACTGCCATAAATTCTCTACTCTCTTTCTTACTCACGGCAGTACCATTAATCGCTGCTGGTACGGCCGTCGACGTCAATGTGGATAGTTCTCTATAAATATATATTTCAGTCATCTTACAAGAAATTAAATTTCGTCTCGGTTACAGTTTTGTTCAATGTTTTAAAATTAGTAGATTTATCAGAAAATAAAATTGTTTTTGAAGTAATTTTACTCTTGAAATAAACTAGAAAAATAATATAAGTTTATTCAATAAACTCTCTACTGCAAATGAATTACATACATAATTAATCTAAAAATGTATGTGTGAAGAGTAAAATAATAAAGATAATCAATTTCTCAAAGGAATACATAAAAGCGCGATAAATGTTTCTTGAATCTGAAGACTAGTTGATTGTTTACGATCGTCAAAAGAACCTTGAACATTCTCTAACAAGAAAATAACAATATAAAGAAAGAAACACATCTTATATATTCACACAATTCATGAATACGTTTTAATTTGAAATATATTCTGAAATAACCATTTAATTAGAAAGTTAATGATTTGTAAACTATAAATGTTATTTTAATCATATATATGACTGTATCTCGTTTTGTTATTAAAAAGCAGACCGCTTTTTCAAATCATTCTCAAGGTTTCACAACAACGACATATTTTCAAAGAAACTCAATAATTTAATTAATTACAAATCTTCAACTATATCTGAACAAACACGACCGGAATGATTTAAACACTTTTATTTCTTGGACATTTTTATTTTTTAAACATATCATTTTTTATTGATTGTAAATTCGAAAAAAAACTATACTACAAATTTGAATTATTTGATATCAAATATAATCGAGAA
The DNA here is from genome assembly GCA_029203775.1 of Neoneuromus ignobilis. Classification (NCBI taxonomy): domain Eukaryota; kingdom Metazoa; phylum Arthropoda; class Insecta; order Megaloptera; family Corydalidae; genus Neoneuromus; species Neoneuromus ignobilis. The sequence continues at coordinate 13,904,369 of CP092096.1, read as the reverse complement.
TGTAAAGTCAGTAATATTGAATAAAAATGTTCATAGAACAATTCATTGAAATTAATAAAGGGTTATAACAAAAAAGTACTTTCTTACGATTTATTAAATAAATAATAAGATTTAAGACTAGATCCATGGATAGATGAGATAGAGACAAGAGAAAAAATTGAATCGATAGAGTGAGACCTTCATCCAGTAATGAAAATAAAGACGATAACAGATTAATTTGAATCTATTATCAAAAATAGACCTGTAATTCTTGTTCAAATATAAAATTAAAATTTATAAAACAATAATTATTTAAAACCAAAGAAATAATGAATGAAATATATTGATTGATAATATTGATTACCCTATATAACTTTGTAGAAAAATATTTTTAAATACATTCTAATAATTTATTTTGAAAAATAAAAACACATTTCTGAAAGGAAAATATTTTTATAAAACGATGAGTAAATATATTGAAATATTTTAAAATCTGTACATAATGAATGTGTATGATTTTTCTTTTCTTACAGAATAAAATGTATTTTAAAGACATTTTTATTGAAATTCTATAAATAAACATAGATAAATAATTAATAATTGCAAACAATAATAAAATAAATGTGTAATAAAATAGTTATAGACATATATACTGTACTAATGAAAAAAAAATAATAATAAACTACAATAATCAACTTCAAAAAGAACAAAGTGTAAGGACCAGAGATAATATGTTTTTATAAACACTTAGGTTTTTAAAGATCTGATAAATATCGAAAGTCTAAAATATTCCTCATATATTCCACACGTGCTGCTAGTTCAAGGTTTTAACGTAAGTAAAACGACAGGAACTTATAAAACTTGTTATGCAAAAATATTTATATGAACAGACCACGCAGTGTTTAAATTACTTGTACTGAAAAGAACAATTTTTTACAATGTTTTTTTTTTTAAAAAAAAAAGTATATATATATATATATATATATAATACATAAACAAAGTATCTTAATATTTTTTTATAAACATTTTACTTTTTATCAGAACAAGGCTGATACACAGTAAAAATTAAATTTCTGAACGAACAGAAATTTCTTACTAAAGAAACAGAAAAACTAAAACAATTACAAACACTCAAACGTTTAATAAAAATTCATTATAATGATAATTATAATAAAAAATAATTATTAATGAATTAAAAACTCATATATAAAATGGCCACAATAGATTTATCGGTGAAAAAATGTTGAAAAATGTAGGGTGGTCCAAATAAGGACAGGACTGAAGGTTACATCCTTCAGTCTCATTTGAGCAATCTTTATTTTAAAATAAAGAATATAAAAGTGAAATCTATACTTAAAAGAAATTTTGTTCCAGTTTTAATAGATATATAAAAACAGATTATTATTACCATTTAAATCATTTTTATAAAATCTAAAATTTAATAAATACAGTGCAACCATTTTCATATGTTTTCGATTATAGCAAAGAAAATATTGTTTTTTAGAACAGACCCACAATACTATATAATCTTAGAATTATAAATATGTTTAAAATATTAAATTGTATGTAATTTGATAATGAATATTAACAATTATAAAAAAAATAGGTAATATAAAAGAGAAAGCACATAAAAACGTGCTTTATAAAAAAAAAACGACACACATAAATATGTACGAATTATAAAAGTAAAGTAAAATAGATTAATTTAATAATAACTATTGTAAAAATTATATTATATACATATATAATATATTGCACAAACAATACATAATTTTTATAGATAGATAATTTTCCATTTATAAAATCAGTGAGATAACAATTTATTAATAGACTAATTAAATATTATATTATAAAAAAATATTAATGAGATAAGATGTTACATTATTTGTGAAATAATAGACATATGAATGAAATTAATAATAGTTAGCCTTCAAATGGTTTGTTTAAAAATCTATTTCAAACATTTTCAAATTAAAACGTTTTTGATTTTTTTTTAAAAATATCTAAAAAAATAAAATGAGAATAAATATACCTCTTCCTTCTTTGTATAAAATACATAAATAATTATATATATATATATATATATATATATATATATATATATATATATATATAACAATTTTAAGATAAAAAATGATAACTATGTGCATAAAAATCTATGTAAATGATTTCTACATGTGAATATTTGTGTAAACTATATAAATAATATCATTATTGATCAATTCATAATAGTTAATAGCTACAATTTAATTAAGACTCTAATTGGATTCTAAGTGGATATTAAAAAACTAATCATTAGTAGATAATTTTTTTTTTAGTTTTATTTATTGATTTGTATATATAGATAACTCAAATGAGACTGGAGGGTTTAGACATACATTTACAATACTTCTTTACTATCCTTTAGTTTTATTTAGGTCATCTTATACGTATAGTGTAATATAAATCACACTTTATAAATCTTGTATTGTTACTGAAATGGTTGTATGCATTTACCAATAAAAACATGTTTAACGCCAACAATATTTTTTTTCATATTAATAATTAGTATTAGTTATAATTGGTAACTTATTTGTATAAATGAAATTTTATGTGTCCATTTGTCATTTTATTCTGAATTAGTAAAAAGTAATAAACGATAAATGAAATTTTAATAATGTTAAACATTTTCTAATTTCTAATGATTATCTATTCATTATCCTTTATTTATTTTTCATCTTTTCGAATTTGCACCATTTTAAAAATCATCATTCAGTCTATTTTTTTTAGAATTAAAGTTTATATACATTTTAATTTCAAAAACAATCACGTTACCATTGAAATATATATAAATAAAAAATAGTAGACAATTAATAATTAATGCAACAGCTTGGAAATCATTTAGATTTGTTGAAATTATTCCTGAGTTAAGTGAAAGAAAGAATAGAATAAAAACTTAAAAGCCTGAAGAAAAATAATTAGATATAGGACATTTCTTCTACGAATGATAGAAGAAATAAAAAAAAAACATACAGAAAGGAAGATCAACTTGTAGAAAATGAGTACTGAATAATAAAGTCTTATATTATACTGAGGTAATAATCTATGCCAAAAAAAAACATTTTATAAAATAAAAATCTGTACAATTCACAAAATATACTAACTAGTAATATTCCAAATTTCAGGAATTATATTATAAGTGAAAATATGTGTTAGTTGGTTAAAAATTGTAACGAAATCACTTTCACAGAAATGAATTATTCAATCCCCCTCCAACACCGCAAGATATTAAGAAGTGTTCAACAATTACTTATTGTTTATTTTGTTTGTTTATAACAACAATCAGCTTATATGCATTTTAATGGAGATGTCATCATCCTTTTTTGACATTTTGTGATGTGGGGAGGATGATAATTCATCTATATAAAAATTAAAATATGTATTTAAAAATACTAATTTGTTTCTTCTTATAATAACATAATAGAAAACTTTGTACGTTATGAAAATGACGACATGAAAATTTGTTTCAACTGAGAAGTAAGTAATTCTTTTCAACAAAGATTACAATATAAAAACTAAATAAAATCTGTTAACCTTATTGCAAGTTATTAGTTTTATTTTGTAAAACTAACAAAACAGCTAAGAAGTCATAATTACTTTCAATTTGTAAAATATACGTTTCAACAAATGTAACTTTTACCATCAACTTATTTTAATAAGAAAAACACTGTTTGTTAAAGTAATTACAACATAAAGTTATTTTTAGATGCATATAATACGATGCATTGAAGTGCAAATGGTCACTGACCGTTAGAAGACTGTTTCATTGTTGTATAAAACGTTTGTACATTGTACAGAAAAAAGATACAGGGAAAACTAGAACGAATCAATGAGATGATTTTTTAATATTCCATTTTTATTATGTAAGTACTAGTGCAATAGAATGTGTTTTTAATCATTTGAAAAGAGGTTTGTAAATTTTTTAATTCAATATTTTTTTCTTATATTACTGTAATGTTATTAGGGTTGAAAATTTGTAACATATTCAAAAGACAAGAAGGCGGAAGGGAGATATTTGACAACCTAATATTACTGTAATGTTATTAGGGTTGAAAATTTATAACATATATACACACTTATAAGACATATATATAAAATTAAGTGGAATACTGTAAATGGAATTTTAAAAAACATTGTATACAATTCTTGAATATTCTATATTAGTCGTATTTTCATTTTTACGAGGACATACGTTGATGTAAACAATTGTTTTTATATTAATAGATATAAATCGTGTTCGAAACTGATAACTTTTTTAATGTTTTATGTTGATTTATCACTAAACAATTCACGTTATAATAAAGTAATAAATTCACTTATTAGAAATGTGCTACCTTTCTTTTACTTCTACGAATGCTTCAAGACGAGACAAATTTGAATAAAATCCTTGACTGTCCCAAAAAAATAAATTAATAACCAATTTCACTCACTACAAATATCTCTCGTACGAAAATATCTGATTTGTTTTACAAATAAATCGATAGATATTAATAACGTTTTATATTATGTTGTATAATCAGTGATTATTTATTTTTTTAGATTTTATAATAATGTATTATAAAATGATGCCATGGTCATCAAATCATGTAAATGACTATCGATCTTTTTTATAAAATTTTATGATATTCATTTTTGAAAACAATTAAATAGTGTAAAATCAACTGATCAGTAATTAATTAATATCCATCTGAATATGTTCAAAATACGATTTTTGATAATAATGCCAATAGCTTCAGAGCGATATATACATTTTACATAATTAAGTTTATTAAAATAAATAATATTAAGCTTTTAAACATTTTTATGGAATATTTTTTAGGATGTGTTATATTAATTCATTTGTAGAGATTAACATTTTTTACATGTTTTATAACCAAAAATTAAGATTCAAAATACAAACAAATTGAAAAAAAAACTACACAATATAATTGCAGAAAATGGACAGGAATAATATTGAATATTTTTTAAAAATAAAATACAAACACATGGTATACTGAATAATAATGAAGTATGAAATACATATGAGATGGAAGATAAAGACCAAGTGACGTGAATTCTTGAAGAAAACCAAGATTAGATCGTAATTGAATTCGTTAACATTGTTCACATAGAATTTCGTATTTGCTGATAATTTAATATCTATTTCGAAAAAGTTAAACAATTACTTTACTACGTCTAGGTAAAAAAAATACTTCATATATATGTTATAAACTAGACAAGAAATTCGATGGAAATATTATACAGAATAGTTAAAAATTACACATATGCTGGAAACTATCTGAAATTTAATTAATACAAAAACTGATAGCTGCGAATGAAAAAATCAATCGTAAGAAATAAATGTCAAGTTAATTGTAATTCGTGTACATTTTACAAATGTAAAATATACGTACATAAACACAATCGACACTGAATTAATGAACACGATTTTTACATATTCGTATTTTCAATACAACGCGTAATAAATACAATAGAATTATCATGAATGATTAATATATGTTTATATCAAATGTAAACAAATCTTATTTAAAAATTCAACTCCACAATTAATTCAATAAAAATAAACTTGACAAGATAGTACAGTTGTGTGAATATCATTTTCAAACGAATATATGAAACATACGGAAAATATTCCAAGAAATATACATCTATTTCTTAGTGTTTGCATAATAAAATACAATATGAAATAAATATAAACAACAAATGATTGTTTCCTTTTTTTACTGATGTGGAATAATATTTACAATATTATTTTCAGGTCAATAACATATTTTGCGCAGATATCTACTATGTGTTTACATACAAGATAAAAATAAAATATGCAGTAATGGTGACCTAATATTTAGAAAACAAGTTTTATAGTTTATTATGTAATAATTTAAATGACATATACACATGTATATAAACACAGCCTCAAAAATTTATATATGAGTAAGTATAAAAAAATTATGAAAACATAAAAAACGACATTTTCTTATGGATGTAACTAAATTATTTAAATAGGACTTTGCAAATTTAGGTGCAAAAAATTACTAGACATAATGTTGTTAAAACATTAACAAAAATACCCATTGGAATTAACAAAAATTAGTTAATTTAATCGAATCAAAACTTGTGCAATTATTTAATTTGAAAATCTCATACCATTTTTTGTTTTAAAAAATATATAATTAATAAAAGATAAAATGTAGACTTTTGTTGTAAATTATGAACTGACTTTTTTAGTAGTTAGTTGTTTACTTTCTTACCTGAAATGTTTAAGTTTGTTTTTGAAAAAATAACAACTATATTTGTATTGACCATGTGTAGATTTTTATAACAAGTATGTTATGTATCATACACAAACATCCATAATTGTATAAATCAGGAAAATTTCTTTTTAAAACTAACAATTTTTTTTCATAAATCAATTTTAGAGATTTTCAAGTTTCTATATAATATTATTAATAATAAATTATTATAATGTGTTTCTATTCAAACAGTATAAATGAATATTTAGAAAAGTAATTCTCTGTGAGGAGTTTACATCCTCTCGAAATTTCTTATCAATATATTTAATCTTCCAAAGACTTGAAATTTATTGAACAATTTATCTTTTTTATTACTAAAACTTTCTATAATTTAAACTTGTTTGAAAATTGGTAAAATATAACTATACTTCTTTTCCTATTTATTCATTTATTAGTTTTAAATATATCATAATTCTAATTCAAATTAATTATTCATATCTACTTACTGCCATTCATTACATTCAACTAGCATTCTTATATTATCATCAACATAATCATTTCTAACCTCTGTTAATCCACTATTGAATAAAGGTCTTTTCAAACACACATGCATATACGCACACATATACTCTATGTTTAATGTTTATTTACTTGCTCATATCAAACAACTTGAATAAATCAAAACTAATAAAACCTAATAAATGTTCAAATAACATTATATTTTGCACAAGAATTATGCAAGGAGTAATATATTTATATATTTACATCTTGCAAATGATAATTACATACGGGTATAATTAGGTTAATGTACTTTTATTAACAGATACAGGTTATTTGAAACTATTAAAAGGTTAACGATCATGAAATAAAAACTAAAAATAAAATGAACTGAAAAATAATTCCTTTTTGCCAATTACAAACGTGTTTTTTTATATATTTAATTTTGTTACGGTGTGTGGATAAGTGAAGAAAAAAAACTAATTTGAACTTCATTAAAATTTAACAAAAACAATTTTAAAGCAAATTGAATAATTTCTGTACGTAATAAATTATTTGATGCATAATTTATAGCGATGATACGCATACGTCGTATTTTCAAACAGCTAACTAACCATTTGAGAACAGTTAAAAATATATGACCACGTGGTTTACTGATTGACCTTGTTGAAATTTAGATTAAATTTATTTATACGTCGTATGTGTGCATGTATTATTAAAGCAACAGTAAATATTAACACACCTTTATTTATTCTTCTTAATAAAATACACAGTACAGAGTTTTTGCTTTTAAATATTTATTTAAGTTTCATTAATAATACAAACTTGTGTTTTTTGAATTTCAAAACACATTTTAAAAAAAAAACTGACATTTAAATTCTAAAATAATTCAATGAATAACTGTATTATTTTTAGATATTCAAAAAATATAAACTGAAGGGTGAAAATATATTGTACATTTTTTAACTGATTTAATGGTTATTAATTTATTGAAATTGTCAAAAAATTGATATCGAGAATATTTTATTTTAATAATATTAACTTTTTACCCCAATATTTACAACTAAATTTGAAAATCATAAAATAAATAAAATTACATTATTAATACAAGAATGATTTCTTTTAGACTTGACTCTGAAAAAAAGTTGTACTAGGAAATTTGTGATATAATGTAATATTTTCCAAGTGTGGAAAAGCTGAGTCTGTTTAGTTCATTTTCGAGCTTTCATTTTAAAATACTTGTCAGTAATTCAATTATACATTTTACATGCACTCAAATTAATACGAAAAAAATAAATACAAAGTATTGACAGATCCCCAAAAAAATTTGAATACAACAGTGTACGACATGCCAAGATCAACAAACAAAAAAATATATCACGATTCTAAAAAAACAAAACTGTTTATACAATTAACTATTTTAAAATTTCGAACGATTATTTATTTTCTACTAAAAACTGTGTAATTTATTATGAAAACAATATGAATTTAATTTAGTACGAAATTCAATTTCCGCAAAAACTTGTATTTACAAAACTTCGTCTGATCCACAGATGATATATTTATCTTACTGGACTACGTGACATATAGCAGGTGTATTGTTATAAGTAATTTTTCAGAAGTGGGTTATGAACAAAGAAAAAGAATACATAGATGAATCACGGATTGATAGGTACACAAATGAAAGTTAAAATTGAATAAAAAAGTTTAAATTGTTTTATTGAACAAATGTTTAGTATGTTTTGTGTAACATTTTTTTTTTGTAATCTTTTTTATTACAAAATATCAAGTACCAGCTTGTAATTTAATACTGGTTATAAATAATAATAAAAATACACCCTCGAACTGCGAGATAAAACTCAATCAAAAAAATTCGTACACTTACTATGATAAGAACAGTTAAATCATAAAAATTAATAGTACATGCTAAAGTAAGACACTTAGCTTTAACAACAATTAAGTGCTGCTTTCGAAACATTGATGATAAAATACATGAAAAACTAACACATTTATTTTTATTAAAAAATCCAAAATTACTTTCTTTTAATTACATTTTAATCTAAACATTTTCAGAATACAAACATAGCTATTGACATACAAGTAAGAAAATATATTAGATATTTTAACAAAATACTAGACTATTAGAGCAATGATTCTTTGAAAAAAAATAGAAGAGCAAAAGAGACTTATTACTGGATATAAAAATACAAAGAAAGTTCCAGTATTATCAAAATTTAACAGTATTTTATGAAATATAAACGAAGATATTTAGCAAGGAACTAAGGAATACAAGATGAATACAACATGTTTTGAAGTGAGGACAAAAAGTGTATTTTAAAAACTATATAAGTTTGAATATAAAAAGAAACAAAACAGATTTATAAAAAAAAGTGGTTAAAAAATCGAAAGGAAATTACTTAAATTTAAAGGAATTTAACTTAACACACGATAACTAGCAAAACTGAAAAGTAAAAAATATTATTTATTTTATTTTTGATTATCAGATTTAACTTAATTTGTGTGTGTGTGGAAGAATGTTAGGTAAATCAATATAAGAAAATCCTGTAAAAAAATGTATACAGAATTTACTCAACAAAATAAATTACTTTAACATTCTTCACAAAGAAATTAGCATTTCAACACTACAAAGTGTTCAATAATTATTTATCATTCACTCTTTTTTATTTATGAACTTTTTAATAGTAATACTATCATCTTCAGAACATAGACACATAAAATCTATTTTAAGAAAGTATAAAACCTTTTTATATTCCTCAAGTCAATGGCATTTCTTTCGAAATTCACATAGCACAAGAAGCTAACAAAAAATATTATTGAATACTTGTATTAAGTATTCTCGAGTGTTGTTAGTAATTTTTTTTATTAAAAAAGTTTCATTTCAAATATTTGTATCTTTCAAAGTTTTCACTACAATTCGATTTCATATTTTTTTTAGTAAATTATAGTATTTCAAATACGAAATTAACTTTTTCAACAATAAGTTTTATTTGATATTTTCTTTCATACAGAATTAAAATAAGATCAATCTCTGAATATTCATCTCAAATTTGAAACAGATATTGTGTACGTGTAGTTCGAATCTCTGTTAGGATATATATAAAGGTAGTACCTGCCGAATGTCACGTACGCATTTTCACATAAAAAACATGCTGAAGAGAAAACATTTTACCCTGCATCAAGATGATTACATAACTCTGTCTCGCTTGATCTAAATATTTTTAGAATGCATCTACTGTGCACAGATGTTATGAATGAGTATAAAAACTGTTGTTTTTTTGAAAAGGAGAGGAAATATCTGAATCGATAGAAAAAGGGTTCGTTCTCCCTTACTAACATTAACTGAAACGCGCATATACAGTACTTTTTAATGTCAGCTGTAGGGCAAACATTCTGAATAGCACAAGCCAATGAACTCGCTCAGACATGTTTGTAAACAAATTTCACATTTTTAGATTTACCGATAGATTATTAATAATTTTGAAATATTATCACGTATCAATTGCATATTATATGTATGTGTGTATACATGTACGATTAATTTAGAGTCAATTTTATTTATTTGTTTATTTGATTCGATCGAAACTTTCACATTTCCATTAGTCGATAGATTACTTTCTGAATAATTAATATGTATATTTTACGAACAGTATCTTCTACAAGAGGGGTCGATTTTTCGACGATTTTTTTTAAAAGATTAAGCCTCGTGATACAAACAAAAATTGTACATGTGTTTCACATCAATCAATCAATCATACAACAATCGAATGGTTATAACCTTGAACTGTACCTTTGATATTTTTTCAATCTGAGGAGTTTACGTGCAGACAACTCGTCAGTGTTTCCCGGTGTTTCGTTTCTTGTCGTAATAGCATCACTGTTTGTCACTGTTGTCGTTTTCGTGATACTTCTTCGTAATTCTCGAAACGACGTTTGGCACGCCCGAGATATGCCACGTTTTGCTACGTTCACCAACATTATTAAATAAAACACCACCACGATAAATGCGTTATTCGATTTCAATAACAACTTTATCACACGTATTATTTAACATCTAATGTGAAGGACACAACGCGAATGTGTTGTTGTTGTGCTTGACGTGACGTTATAAGGATGTCGAAAAGGCGTTCGTACATTTTCGGTTATGTGCGCTGTTTATTTCTTCCAGCCGGTCATGCAAACGACGCATGCACGCGGCAGAAAGCCGGTCTGGACGGCGATGGCAAGACGTGTATGAGAGAGGAGAGATTCGCGAACGACGAAGTAGATGAATGTTATTTTTGTATACGTTTGAAAATAAATTGCTCGAAGACCATACATACAAACAACTGGATAAAACTGCGCTCTATTGTGTTTACACGAGAATAATACATGAATAATAATATGCACCTTAATTAATCATTTCCTGGATAATATATCATCAAGATAACGAGACTATCAAATAATAACAGTGCAACACTTACTTTAGAAAACATTTACAATTATTATCAATGTGTAAACATACAATTTACTTTTAACATTTAAAACTGCACATGAATTTATATAGAAAACACACACAAATAAAATATGTATCATTTACAGTAGTGATACAAGAACATTAAATTACAAAATGATTTAGCAATTTCAGACAACACAGAAAATCTTGGAAATATGTACATATATTAAGAATTGTATGGAAAGACAGAAAGAAGAACAAGTAGATCAGAAAAGAAACCAATAACAAAAAAATTAAAATGGAAATAAATCGGTGACTTAACAAGAGAAAACTACCACTGATAAACAACAAAAAATATTGATTGAAAATTGAGAAATATGAAAAAATTCAAAAAGAGACCTATGGAAAGATGGAATAGAAATGAGAAAATACATTAGTGTTGGAATAGAAGAGATATGATACTTTGAATTGCTGGAAATTAGAAGTTTTTGAAGAAGTCTTCATCTATCAAAGGATAGAAAAAAACTGTATATATATATATATATATATATATATATATATATATATATATATATTAATGAAAAAATAATGAAAATATATTTTTTTAATTATTAATTGATAATCAAAATACAGTTGTTCAAAATCAAACTGAGACACATTTACTTTCAAATCTTTTCTTTGTATTAATCTTTTCTTTATATAAAACTAAAAAAAAGAATCATTGTAGTATAAATTAGAATTAATAAATAAAATGAAAATCCTCTTTAAAAAACTCTTCTTTTTTTGAAACCAAAATGAAGATGAAATTCTTTTACAACGATAACTTAAATATAAAATGTAAACAAAGTATAATGAAATACCATATTTGATCACAATATTTCTATATCAATTGAAAACATAGTTTTTTATCTATGTTAAAAATATCATGGTTTATATTACAAACTAGTGAAAAGATATTGAGAAGAGTTAATGTTGGTCTAGAGCTAATCTTAACAATAAAACGCAGTAAAGTCGTTAAAAATCGAACACAAATATTTATACTAAATTATTTTTTTTAGATAAAAATATACAAAAAACCTGATAAGAAAAAATCATTTCACTGTAAATTAAAATCAATCGCAAATAAGAAGAAACATTTCGATATTTACATTGAAAAATGTTTAGAAACAAAACTAGGCCAGTTTATTATTTCTGGCAATCCCGTGTACATATTTGGGAAATCCTCATACTAACGTTCAATTTACACGTACATACTTACATATAAGTTTCTTTACTAGTGATAAAGTCTATATAATTGACTTTAATTGAAATCAGAAAAAAAATTATTACAAAAAAATTGGTAATATAGATTTTTTTTAAAAAAAAACAAACCCTATTCTTAGCTATAAATTGGGTTCTATCAGGATGAAGGGAAAGAGGACGATTCACGTTTAGCTAGAATAAAGGGATTAGAATAATTATGATCCGGAAAAATATCACAAAATAAAAATAGAATTATAAAGAACATTGGAAATTGATACTAGGAAGGTATTAATCACTACAAACACAATATATAAATAATCATATCCATGCTTATATCAGTTCACTGTTAGAATGAATGTTATCATTCATCGGTATTTAATCATACTCACCACGTTGACCAGGTAGGTTCGCAAGGATTTTTTATTCCAGGCTTATTCCTTTAGACAGATTACCTTTAATGAGGTTAAAGAGCCCTGCTTGCTCCGTTCGAACTCACTTCCAATAAAGTCGTTATCTTAACGACTTTATTGAATTATATCAATAAATTACTTATGTTACCCATGTGTGCCATGACTTATACACGTCAGTGTATATATATATTCGGGGTACCGAATGAAAATGTCGTTTTTTAAATAAAAAGTCAACTTAAACATATATATATATATATATATATATAAATAACACAAAGTATGTATTATTATTGTGTGTATTATTGTGTTATTATTGTGTGTATACAATGTACACAAAATGATTATTCTATTCCTCAAGTTATAAAAATAATAATATATAACAGACAAATATTTCGAATGTTAAAAATCCGCCATTTTAAAAAAGATTTCTTTTTAAAAAATTTTTTTTTAATTTATCGCGCATAAATTTCTATATACCGCGGTCGAATTAATCGTGTTATATGAGGATTGACTGTACTCAGTTTTTATTGAGTTGTAAATAATTTCACTAAATTTTAATAGCGAATCATTTTTTACAAAGTCATCATTGTTCATTTTCATATCTCTATATATTATTGTTTTAAATATGATTCAAGTACTTGTGTCGAATTTACTAAGAAGAAATTCGAAAATGGAATAAATATTTCTTTTAAAAATCTAACTACAAAAACCAAAACAAACAGTTTATTTTTATATGCATCTACAGAACGGATGAATGAAATGATACACACATATCCTGTTATGTGATATAAGAATATCAATGATATCAAAAAATCAGTTTCAGCATATAAAATAGTAGAGATGTAATTACAAATTGTATTAATTTAAATTGATTATTAATAGAGAATTGGTTTTCAAAATGAAGATTATATTTTTAAATTTATAATAAATTTCAATTTTGTAGAATATCTTAAAGTTTACGAACAATAATTTATAAAAAAATGTTTTTATATCCAACGCAATTATTGTAAAGTAATATAAGAAATGTTCATATATAATCAAATTAATTGAAATATGTAAATATTTTGAGATTTCATTTCATGATCATTCGATTAAAATATACAAACTTCTGATTTATTATAAATTAAATTCATTTATTAAAAAACGCATGATAGTCTCTCATCCTTATGATAGCATATCACATTATTCAATTCTGTTAAATAGATATAATCTACATGAGTAATAATTATATATACATAGTTGTATTCCTTCATTTAAAAATTTAAACACTCTTATTGTGTCGCTTGTGGAATTTATTGTTCTTAGTATAATTGGTGAGATATAATTTTTTTTTAAAAAAATACACATATAATAGCTATTGGTAAAAGTGTACTAATCTCAGAATTATTTTATACTGAAGAAATTTTAAATAAATAGGAATGTTATATTAAACTAAAATATTATATTCATAAATACACACACACAAATATGTGTATGTGTAGATTTTTTCAAATATTTGAATGTGTATAATATTTTTAACATAAAATATTATAATGGTTTTAATTTAAATACCTTATTAACCATTGATTCTATCACTAATTTATTTTTTTAAACAATCATCAATTTCTAAATAAAATAATTACATTATTGTTTTAAATATTACAGAAAACACTCGAAGATAAAAAAATAACATAGAATGGCACATGTTTTTAATAAAATATTAACTATTTTTATATTCGTCGTACTTTTCTTAGTTGGTATTCAAGCAAATGAAGATGAGGGCGGAAAAATTGTTTCATTTATCTCAAAAAATGATACAGGATGGCAATGCAAAGTATGTTGTTATAATTTATTTTATTTTCCATTAAAAATAAAAAAGAAGGGAGAGAAAATTATACTAAAAAAATGAATAAATGTTCAATGAAAATTTGTATAGAATTTACTTGAATATTTTTAGTATTCAGATAATCTACACCAAAATCAAATTAGTTTTTGCTCTTATAGGTTGATTTTTATCCAAAAAATATCGATTTGAAGAGAGAAGAAATATTAATCGATTATACATGTCAAATAAATACAGCTTCTATATCTATAAAAGTTGGTAGTAAGTAAAAAAATAGATATTAATAATCTATATCCTGTAAACAGTAATGACCTTTAGGTAGTTTAAGTGAATATGAAAATATATATTTAACATCTCCGTAGTAAGACCCAAACCACAAATCCAGATATCATCGAATTGCCAAAACGATTATGTGTACAAGCCAGGATTCGGATATTACAAATACCATCACAAAGCTCTGAATTGGACGATGGCTAGACGTGCATGTCAAGAAGAAGGTTCTTATTTGGCCATCATCAATTCTCGTGGTGAAGCTGATTTGCTAGTAAATATGTTCAACGAGAATAGTAATAAGAATGCTAAAGAGATACGGTTTATGTTTGTGGGATTTCATGACTTATTCATTGAGAATGAGTATCTTACAATACATGGTAAGAACTATTTATAAATCGGAAAATCATATATTCAAAAACAATATCCACATGCAAAAAACGAAATTAAATGATCATATATTTAAAATCAATTTACTATTAACTTCTAAGTATATCTAAAAAATGATTAAAAATCAATAATTATTCATTTAACTCTTAACTGTATATTCCAGCAATGTTAAAAAATAAATGTTTATTTTTCTTCAATATTTATAAAATGTGTTAGATAAAAAAATAACTTTAAATTTTATAATGTTCAAAGAATACAACTATTTTTATAAATTAATTTTACTATCAAATAATATTAATTTAATTTACATTTCTATGAATTAATATAACTCTGATAATATTAAAAATATAAACGTGTACAAGTACATCTAATAATTATTTTTGATATAATTGTTTATTAAATATTTCTATTCTGAAAATGATCATGTTTACAGGAGAATCGTTACAAAGTACTGGATACACCGACTGGTCCCCTGGACAACCAGATAACTATAAAGGCGTTGAAGATTGTGGATCAATTTATCTTGAAAGTGGAAAACTTAACGATTTGAGTTGCACGAACGAAAAACCTTTTGTATGTGAAAAAAACTATTATAATTAAACAGAATATGAAAAAATATAGTCTTATTTGTATCGATTTAGACTGTTAAACTAATTAGTAAAATGTATAAATATATTTCTATTGTAAACTGAAATAAAATATTTTGAAAATAGTTTTTATTATTCATTTTTGAAAAAATACAATGCTTCATGTTTATAGAATTTCTTTTAATCCAAGTCAATAATAAATATCTGAATCATAATTAAGATTTAATATCTATAAACTTACTTTTACTTACTTTTTCATATCAGTTTAAATATTTGTTTTATTCCCATTAAAATATTTTTGATATATTTGTAATCGATGTAATAATAAAAAAATGAAAATGAAACTATTTTAAATTTACCAATTTAAATTTAATTTTAAATAAATCCATTTAGAAACACGGTTTTTATAGAAAAATCATCTGACTAACTCATTAATTTTTGTATTGAGTGAACCATAAAACCCTTTTAAAACTGTACAAAAAAAAGTATTTAACATTTTTGTTTATTCGATTTTTTCTTCAAATAATTCCTGTTTTGAATATTTATAGACTTTCTTAGTTAAGAAACTATAATTATACAATTAACTAATAGAATATTTTACATTAAATGTGTTTTTTTTAAAAAATATTTATCAGAATAAACTAGAACTGATCTAAACTAATATAAATAAATAAATATAAATGATTAAGTATACGAAGATAAAACGATGTTTTTATAAATATACATAGTAACTAATGTTTTCATAAAATATTTTATCGCACCAGTTAAATAAAGTCAATACTCTAATCAAATTGTGTAAAATATACATAATAAGAAGGTAATATTTGCACACTCTATGAAAATTATATACGTTATTTAATATTATACACAAACTTTATATGATTATTATTAATTTTTTAGATATAAAATAAATATTTAAGCAACATTTAAACACAACTTTACAAATAAGTTATTTTCGTAACACGAATTGAACAGCACGTGAAAAGTATGTTTATATTATAAATTAATCTATTCATAAGATAAGACGGATGGAAGGAATGTCTTCTCTAATAAAAGGTGTTATAAAAAATTAAGACTGTTAAAAATAAGTAGTTTTTTATCGTGTTCCATAGGTAATATTTACAGTAATTGGTAATATTTAGAATCTAAGGAACAGTAAGTGAAATGTTACGAATCAGGAGTACACATTTTTCAACGAATAAGTTTCATCAAGAATACTTGGACAAATTATCAATTGAGAGGACGCTTAAAGTTATGGACTGACCACCGTAGTCCCTTAATCTGAATCTTATTTAATTTTTGTAGGATAAACTAGAGAGGAATATTAGAAAAGTTTTTCTTACTTACTTGGAGTATTTGAAGGCAAAATGATATAAAAATTTACTAGAACTTTAATAAATTTATTAAATAGAATATCTAAAATTTATGAAGCAATAATTAAAAACAAGGCTGAGCACAAATGAAACAAATATTTAATAATAATATTGTAATTTTGAAACATATATTTTTTTAAATATCATCATATTTATATTTTAAATACAGTCTAAATAGTATTCATTAGAAGTTTCATTTGCTATCTCCTCACATCAAAAACTATTAAATAAGCAAGTACTTGTAAATGATACTGTACATTTCAGAAATAAATACTTTGTAATAATATCTACAAAATTGATTAGTTTTCAATAGAGTAAAATAAATATATTACTCATTTTTACCACGAGTATTACTGAATAATTTGTTGTTAACAATTTTATTGATTTAATAAAATAAATAATAAAAATATAGCAAAACTTGTTTGCAAATAACAACATTGTATAACTAAAAGAATCCATTTTCGTTATGAGTGAATTGTTTGATGAATTGTACATATTGATATACTTTTTTTAATAATTTTATTTATGCACAAAAATGTGATTCATGTACAAGGTGTTAAATGTTACTATAATATATGTTTATTTTTATAATAATTATCATTTTATTTGTTACTAAACAGAAAATAAATGTTTTCATCAAAATTTCCAAACGATTCGTCGTTTATTTACTTTATTTATTTTGATTATAAATTATGTAAATTATATATTACTAAATATTTTGTAAACAGTATATACGTGACTAATGCAAGTACACATAGTATATATAAAGAAAACAATAACTGAAGAAACTATGAAATACGTTTATTTTTGCCAAATTACTGTCAAAGATTGAATCATTCTAAAAATTACCTCGGCAATAACATTGAATTGAGTTATTTTTAAATGAATACTTGAGTATTTGAATCTAGAAAAGACAATTTCGTACTTATTTTTTATTTTTAAATAATTTTAATATTAATCAATTATTTATATACATTTTTCTCAGTACTTTTTATAAACAAACACATTCCTGATTAGTAAAAGATAAATTCATGATTAAAAATGTTAATTTATCCACTTAAAATATTTTCACTGATATCAGCAACAATTAAGTATTGTTTTTTTAAAAAAGTAATTCAAAACCATGTAATTGATTCGCGATTCAATAAATAGGGAGTTAGAAAACCTTTAAAAGAAGCTTTAATTACACTATATTACTACATTATTTGCAAAAATATATATATAAATTTTGTGATTACGCGTGCTAATGATATAAATCTGTCCTTGTTTTTTTTATTATTATATTTTTTTTACTAATGACAGGGTACCACCACATGGACTCGATAACAAGTCTTGCATGAACATTTCATACTGTACGAAGGACATGTTCGTATGTACATCAATGATGGACATAAAACTGCATAGATTTTTTTTAATATAGATATTATTAACATGATATTAAATTACTACATCATAAAACCTCTATATATCACTAATAACATGACGTGTTCTATATTCGTTGCTAATAACAATGAACTATTTTTAACGGTACACAATTTATCGTACATGTGTAATTGAAACCGAAAATGCTATTATTTTTGTAATTGTTTTCCGTCACATTCAATAATACATATTTATAACAATAATTTTAATTAGTAATCGAATTTTTCTATGCGTCATATGAGTTTTTTTAAAAAAGTTCATCGATCCAGTACAAAGTTTAAACAATACTGAGAGAAAAACGAACGAGTGAGGTCAATAGATACTATAACTAATTGATAACTTTTCGTCTATAATAATTAACAGTATTTTTCTATAATAATAGCAATCTTGCACATGGTTTACATTAATAATCAATGCGAACAAAATAATGTGTGATTATTATTCATGACTAAATTTAAAACCGTGACTGCAGGACCGTACATCAATTGATTTTGAATAAAAATAAATATCAAAAATATATTATTTATTAAGCATATATAGGTTTTTCTTAATCGTTTGAATAGTTTAAAGCAAATAACTAAAGATCATTTTACACTTTTCGTTTTTATAATCGATAAATGTATTTATTACAGATTCACCTGATAATTATTGGGCTATGACAATTTTTGATGTATATCTATATAGCATAATCACGAACTTGTGCATTTTTAGTATAATATACGAGAATATATTAACATTCATTTATTCAAAAATGTTGATGCTAACGATGTATTATTTGCCTTAACATTGACATAAATTTGGAATTGTATAAATTAAGAGCACATTAATGATAAGTATCATCATATATGGGTGTATTTCTATGCAACACTAATTATTTTCATATAGAAAATACATGAAAGGTACTTATATACAATATATATATATATGTGTGTGTGTGTGTTTGTGTGTAATAAAATATTTTTGTTATAAATTCTAATGAAAAATACATAAAATCAAAATCCAAACACTTATTTATAAAAAGAAATATGTTTCGTATAAGATTATTAGTTGAAATTATTAACAACAAATCTATAACCAAACAAAGCTTTTTATAAAATCCTTGTGGAAAAACAATAAAAAAAATCATTAGTGAAAAAATTAAAACCAAATTTTTGTACAATTCGACTGATTTTTTATCTATTTTCGAATTTTTATAAGAATGAATAATGATATTTAGTGAGTAAATGTTTTAATAAATCATTCTAAATTTGATTATGAAAAATGTTTATTCTCTTCTTAACAACACAATTGTATGATTTCAAATTCGAAAATAAATATGGACAACATACCAATTTTATTACATTATACAAGATTTAATAAAAACATTTAATAATCATTTACTATTTACTTCATTTGTTGATGTACATATCAACGACCATACTGTTGTGTTCATTACAGATTTTAAAATAACAGATTGACAATAATAACATGATTATCCAAATGCATATTAGAAATAAAATAAATGATTACTAAATACCTTTATAAAACTTTATGGTGTTGAGTGAATAATTCATATGAGTTAAAATGAATTTGCCACGATGATTTATAACAGATTATTTCATATAAATCTCCGATTTATGGATTGGTCATCATTGATTATAGATTGAATATTATTTTATTGGATGAAATAAAATGATATACAATATTAATATTTTAAAATATGGGAATATTTAAAAAGAAAATGCGGATTCAATATAAAATTTAAATTAGTTTTGACATTTATATATATATATATATATATATATATATATATATTGTGTATGTATGTATATAATACAAAAATAAACGGTTACAATATTTAATAAGCAACTGTAATATCTATAAAGGTTACAATGTCAGTAACGACAGTAATTAGTATGCAGATCATTGTGTTCAATATCAAAAAATCTATGGTGGTTGATGTCTCTTAACAAAAGGGGCGATAGGCGAAACAAGATCAAATACCTCGGGGTAGTCGTACGAAAATGGCGGTCGCGTGTAGACACACGGGTCGCTGGCACCTCCACCGGAGACTGTGCCACGTCCCTCAACCTAACACCAAAATGTATCGGGTGCTACATGAATTGTCAAATAGATTTTATTACCAGACTGTATATTTGGATATTTTTTTTTGTAAAAAATATTTCCAAAAATATTATTTTAAAATTAATCATTTTTTTTTTTTTTTGGAATCGGTTGGAAAAGTATACTGATGTTTACTGAAACGATATTAAAAGAATATTATTAAAAATGTTTTAATCTCTCTATAATAATATTTTTAATACACATACATACATATACATATATATGGTATGTGCATTCGATAGTATATATATATATATATATATATATATATATATATATATATATATATATATATATATACTATATATCATATTGATAAACGCCCACATCAGGACGATATCAGAAATTGATAAAATCCATGATAATATGCGTGAGATTACTAGTGCTGTAAGTATCTCGTGTGAACGAGTACATAATATTAGATTGGCAAGTATCTCCCTTCCGCTTTTTTTTTTTTTTGTACATAGCTGCGAAATTCAAAAGACCAGAAGGCGGAAGGGAGATATTTGCCAACCTAATATTTTGCACCAACATTTGGACATGAAAAAGCTATCCGCCAGGTGGGTGCCGCGATTGTTCACAATCGACTAAAAACGAGGTCGTGTGAAGTGTTGCATATATGTTTCATACATATTGGAGACCATATAAAAACCACAATTCTGACCAGGCATTTTTTTGATTCATATTTAGCATATATATACATATATATATATATATATATATATATATATACTAGCAACAACAATTGATATTTTTTTAAATATTTATATGTACATTTTTCTATTATGACAGAACTTTTGTATAATTGAAATTTTTAAAATTGTTTAGATAATTTCACTTATTAGTTACAACTGTTCGTATAAAATTCTATGTATCTATGAGTGTTACACTCTTTTAAAACACCTCTAACTAGAAACTTAAAGGTGTTTTATAAAATATTTTATTTCATTAAATAAAAAAAATAAAAGAAAATATTGGACACCTCTATTTAAGTATCTTAGATAATAATGTTACGAAAATAAAAAACCAGGTAAATATACAATATTTAAAAAAGTTTGAAGAAAAAATAAATATTGTAGAATGTAGAAACGACAAATTTAATAAGTTACAGAAGATTGGTAGGACTTTTAAAAAACTGAGTAGAAATGGAAAAAGATATTTAATAATGTTCATAATAAGATAATGAATTTGACTTGGAATACAAGAATATATTTTGCAATGAAGAAGAGAATGAAGATCATATTCTAAAATACTATAAGAAATAATGTCCTGTTTCTTAAATAAAAAGAATCTACTTTATAATAATGTATTCCTTGTACTTAAGATTGTTTTTCTTTTGCAAAGAGGCTGTAAAAAGATTGACCACTTGCGTTATTTTACCTCTGTTTATTTAGAGAAGTAGATAGAAATTAAGTTTTTAAGCATTTTGAAAACTTTTATGGATAACACAACATTGCATATGTTTTTAATTTCACACTCTGTACGAATGATTTCATCGAAATATAAAAAAAGAATCAAAATTGTTCTAAAACAATACGACACCATCGTACTTTCATCTTCATCACCCCTGTCAACGATCCATACAACTTTCGCGCAAAATGACACATGGTTGCAGATCATCACAATCGTGCTGATCTGTTTCCACCAAGCGTATGTATATATTTTTGTGCAGGTGACCATTCACTGACCCCAAACTATCCATTATATTGCTTTCCGGGAAACTGCGCAATGGACAATAGATGGACATCCGGATAGCTGACAATCAAGGGCATTATTTGTTGCAAGATATGGAATCATTGGCATTCGGATGATGGTTAATGATCGTGGATTTTATGTCCGATGCGACAGTCGAACGGTGGACAGTGTTGGAGCAACATCTCGTTTTTTGGGCACAGGTGTTGGTGATTTGTTCTTGTTGGGAAAAGTAATCGAGACAGATATTTCGCAAGTGATTCCGAATTTTTTTTATATTTTTCCACGTTTATTTGGGAATCGTATTCCACACATTTTATTAATTAAAAGAAGTGTTTATCAACCGACATCTGCTGATTGATTAGTCTTTTATTCGGGAGCTCGTAAGTATATGTTTCTTTTGAAAAATACTTTTTACTTCATGGAAGAAAATATAGATTTTTGTTTGAAATCAATATTTTCTAATATGTAAATTTATACAAAATAATATATTCATGTAATCAATTTAGATTAAACAAATATAATTCTAAATAATTTATTTGAGTATTAAATTGATTGAAAAGACAGAAAATGTATTTTCTTCAAATATAATTTTTTTCAATCAACTATTTTTATTTTATAAATATCTCTCGACATAAAAAGGTTAAAAACATATAACATAAAAACATAAACATAAAAAGTCCTTTTTCTCTTTTTAGTTGTATAAAGACCTAATCGAATTTTAAAAATGTATTTAAATTTTAAACCAATATAAAATCATCTAGTCAAATAAACCATTGAATGCTTCTTCAATTCTTGTATCTACATACTTAATTATGTTTACAACTCATTCATTTTCAATGTCTTACTTGAGCAATCAAGTATGAACATAGCGCCTCTTGTACAAATTGTTTTTGTCTTCAAATATAAATAGTTTCATTAACTTGACAATATGTTGGTAAGAAATAATTAATATGTTTTTTTTCATTCCCATAATTTACCGCCGGACAGACAATACCTTCTATTATTGATAATGATATCCTTTCAGTGTTATCATTAAATGTCAATCATTAATTGGAGGATTAAAATAAATAACATATATACAAGTAAATTGATATTTGAAGTAATGAATTTTATTTGCAAAATAGTCTTGCAATTTGCTTTACTATTTTTTTTGGTTCAGAATTTTACTTGTACATGTCTGTGACTAATAGTCTAAAGCAAGATAAAGACAGGAGTAAAATGACTCTCCAGGTTTTCCTCTGACAGTTTGTATTTATAAATAAAATACAAATGCTATTAAAACAAAATATAAAATGCATTGCTTAGTACAAAAGTTAAATTGTCAGACATAAATTTCCAGTATAATATGATTTTGTATTCGTATATTTTTAATTTCACTCATGACTTTTCACAAACAGATATGCAAATGCGTCACGAGTACGTCATTCTTAACAGTTCGATAATTTAAAGAAGTTAATCATTTGTATGTTTTCTTTGAAAAGATTGTTTTGTTCGAATGTATTTTTACATAAATGTTAATGTTACATGGATTAAAGGTAAATTAGTACTTATTTGAATAAATAAAGTAATAATAATTAAAAATGTTTGTTAAAAACGAAACGCACATTTGTAAAATTTATTGATGAGGCAAAGATTCAATAATTTATATATTTAACAATGGATAGGATATTTTAAAAAGAGCAAAGAGTGAAAATGATAAAATTACAAAATGCATTAAAAAGTACTTAAATTATCTTTGTATTCATTTCAAGTTCATTTATTAATAACAAAACTATCAAATAAAATACTACATAGTTTTGTAATGTGACAAATATTTCATTTAATTACTTTTGTGTATGTAAATTTGAATCTACATATTATTTAAATACGTTATTTTTTCTCTTATGATAATATTTCAATAACATAAACACTTTGTCTTTATTCTTATTATCATCATTTATTGTATTATAAAAAATATGAAATTATTGTTTAAACGATAAATAGAATCCTACAGATCATTTTTGTTTCAAATCCTATTGTATTCTTTCAAATAATTATCTATTTGAATTTTTCTTTATTTTGTTGTAATTTTTTAAAATTGTAATAGAATCTTTTTCAAATTAATTTTGTAATCTTCAATTATTATTTTTAATATTTATGCCATTTTGAGTTGAATTCATATCGATGTGAAATTTACAGAATTTATAGAACAAAATAAAAAAATATAAATAACTATAACAAACATTACTTGACTTATTTTTAAATGAGAACTCTAAATTTCATAACAAAACGTAGTAAAGAATGATTTAAGATTTTTTCTTGCATGGATCCTCTGGTTTAGGTCCATCCATATCATAAACACTTTCTAACCATAATTCAGGTTTTAAATAATTTAGTTCTTCAAGTGAGGGTACACCGAGACAATTCATCTCGTCGCCAGTTTCACACATGATGTATGTATAAAATGATTCGTCTCCAGCGCATTTTTCGCGTATTGTTTCAGTCCATCTAATAGCTAATCCTAAATCGTTTAATTTACGACAAGCTTTCAAACCAGCGACAAAAATTGGAGGTGAAATTACCATATCCATTCCAGCTAAGTCGTTCATTATTTTACGTACTGACCAACCACATGATCCGTACTCTTCGAACATTTTAACAAATCTAAGATAATTATTCAAATTGGAATAAAAATGATTACATAAATTTTTATGTTGTTAAAAACTTTTTAAAATTATTTAGTTTATCCAAAAAATATCACAGAAAAAAGACTGGTGTTTTATGGAACATACTAAATGCAAATTATACTAAGTATTTAACTAAAAAAATACCATTCCTTACTTGCAATTGACAAAATCTTGTTCACGATCAATGGAAGTAGAATAAATACGTTCTGGGTTGATATATGGAATTAATTGATTTTCTTTCATTCCATTTACATCAAGTACATTCTTTTTTAGAACACTTACAATTTTTAGCAAAGAATTGCTTTGAAATCTCAAAAGACTAAACATGTTGATTGAATTTATTTCTAGAAAAAACAAATATTTCTTTTATTTTTATGTATTTTTTTCTACAGAGTGGGTCTAAAAATTAACAAATTCAAATGAGATATTTGAAAAACAGATTTTTTTTAATTTCAAACAATATATATATATATATATATATATATATATATATATATATATTAACTAAACATATTAAAGAAATATAAAGATTCAAATTGATTTTTAATTTTCTACAGTTATGTATGTATATATTTTATTAATTCATTTAGGTTTAGTTAACAAAATTTAATTGTACGTTCTGTTGTAATTATTTTATTATTTTTTACAGCTTTATCAAACTTTAAATAATTTAATTACATTTTAATTTAATTATCTTACACTATATTTATTAATAAAATTTTGTTTTGAAAAGAATAAATTAAAAACTAACATTCAAACCACAAATGAATAAAAAATTAAAACGAATTAGTAACGATTGAAATATTTTTGAAATTAAATTTGTGGTTAAAAATTAATGCTAGATTTTTTTAATTATTAATTTTTCGTTTTATTATATCCTTGTTATAAGTCTTTTCAATTAAAATCCTTAATAAATTAAAATAATATTCGAAATCATGTTTATTATAATAACATAATTATATTATTATTATCGAAATTATGACCTTACTACATCATTTCAAGTACATATTTTATTTTCAACTTAACTAAACAAAGTTTATTGTATTCTTAAATTCATTGTATTTTAAATAAATAAAATGATTTATTATATTGAAATATAATGAAGTGAATTTTCTTTTTTTATGTCATATGTATGTTTTTCATTAACGTTATTTTTAAATACGTCAGGGATTTTTACATTTCTACGAAATCCATTTTTGTATTATATTCGGAAAATTGCTATTTTATAAAAAAATGAGTAAAATATTCTCATAAATATTGTTTCACTCAGTCAAGTTCCATATGTTTTTATATATTATTTTAAGTTAAAAGTACTTAATACATATATACAAATACTGCTACAACAATTGTTATTTTTTATATAAATTTATTTTTTTAATTTCCTGCAATTATAGAAGTACATTCAGTTGATATGTTTATAACTATTAATAACATTTTTTTTTATAAATAATAATACTAATAATAATTCATTAAACAATACAAGTCTATAATAAAAAATAATAAATTAAACATAAATAATAATACATTTTCATAAACAGTAAAGGTTTTCTATTTGTTCAATTTTCTATCGTTATTTTTTCAACAATATTTATTGTAGTCATATAATAATTAAATGATTTATTAATATGAATAATTTCTTATCAAAAATAAAATCATATTATATATAAGAATTCTTGTAAAGAAAATTCTGTTATAATATATAAATTGCTTATTGTTTTCAAGTAATTGCATTTATAAATTAGATAATTCAATTCTCAACATATATATTTACAAAGAATGATAAAATACCTACATATATTTATTTTGTGGCAAATAACAACATAAAAAAAATATACTAAAATGAATTTCTAATATTTTATGATCACTAAGATTAACTAATACTATAATCATTAATTAAATTATTCCATAAAACAATTTTAATTATTTATTGCTATAATAATGTTATATATTTTAAGAATTAAATTCTTAAAACATTTTTTAAAGACTTTTGAAAATAATTGATTAAATGTTTATAAGTATTACACCTATTCTTATTGATAAAGTTTTTTGTTATCAATAAGTGCACTAATTAGTTATTGTATATGTTTATACGATAATTTCAATGGCATTTCTTCTATTTTTAGTACGCAAATTAAAAAAAAATATCTGTAACTGGGTAGACTTTTTATGGTCATGCCTTGTAGGTCATGTTAAAATATGGATATGAATAATTACTAAACATTAATAGAAAAATTAAACTGATAATTCATTTGTAAGGATATTTATACATTTCCTATATTAGTACATTATATATTAGCACTTATATATTTTCATATTTTTTATTTTGATAAAATATTAACACATTACGGTCCGGGCTGTTTGCGCGAAAATTGATGAGTGTCGCTGGCATATTTTAAAGCGATTTAAAGAAATCTTTGCAAATTGTAGGGTTGAAGGTTGAAATTTACTGTTATGTTTTGTTTTGAATATTATCAAAGCATTCATTATTAGTCTAGTCGATAAGAAATATTATTTTTAGCATATATTTTATAACACATATTTATATGTCGCAGGCATTTAATGCACAGTACACAAAACCCTATTTATATGTTTCCGACATTTCACGAGCAATTAACAAAAAACATATTTTTATGTCTCCGGATGGTAATGTGTTAATAGACAAGTAGTAAAATAATAGACCATTATTATAAAAGATTCTATTCATTTTATGAGACCAGTTTACAATATCTTACTAACATTTTACATTCTAGCAGTCAATTTGCTTGCGATGAAGACTTGTTTACGATTAAGAAAAATATTATGATTTCATAAGTAACTTATATATATGATGTATAATAAATTATGTAGGTGTATGATAAAAAAAACAATATAATCTTGATTCTTTATTCATAAAGTTGTTTATTATTTTATAGATGTTTTTGTATATTAATAATTGTTTTTATTAAAATATATATACATATTATAAATTAATAAAAAATCAAAAAATGACGAGAGAAAAAACGATGAATGCAAAAACAGTTATAAATAATATACTTTCTAAAATATTTTTTTTATTATTTAATATTTTTATACAAAATCATATTATTCTACATTTTTTTAAGCTTTAGAACAGTGAACTGTTTAATTTTTCTAGTATATTTGTGTGTGTGTGTGTAATATGACGCATAGACCTGTACATTTGTAATCATTGTTCCATATCATTCCATAATTTAACAATTCGTTTGGTGTCATGTATTTTCGGTCGTTATGTCATGGTAGTTAATATGCGAATGACTTCATGCTCAAGTTAATTCTCAGGTTGTTAATTAAAATTCACTGATTCCAGTTATTCGAAAATATACAAATTGCTATATAATATTTTGACAGAATGTATAATTTTTTAAAATAATGAAATATACATACATACATACATACATACATACATACATACATACATACATATATATATATATATATATATATATATATCAAAAAAAATTAAAAGATAATATCAAATAAAATGTATTATCAAAATTATTTGTATTAAGCGAGTTTAAAAATAAAACTATGCCTAATCTAAGACTTTTAATACTATTCCAGCTGATAAGGTTTATACAATAGTAAGGATTTTTTTTCTCAAAATTATTAAATCAATTCAACATTCATTTTAATTATAAATACAAAAGATCATAAAATGTTACAACAATGAAGTATTAAAAAATAATGTTGGTATCAGATTAAAAACAAATTAAATATTGTTATTGAAAATATTTCGAAAAGTTATAAGTTATTATGTATATATACATACATACATACATACACACACACACACACACACACACACACACACACATATATATATATATATATATATACATATATATATACATATATATATATATATATGTATGTATGTATAGAAATTTTGATTGAAAAAAAATATTAATACTATACATATAATAAGAGGATATTTCTAAATCAAATATTTTTCAATGGAATGAATTTATTCATACATATAAAAAAATTAATTATATTTAATGTAGTTCATAGTATTATTTATGGTAGCTTTTAAAAATTATTTGAAAAATTCGATTTCGTCATTCAATCCTATTATGAATAATATTTCATATACGTAATTAACAAACCTAACAACCCTCTATGTAATTAAATCAAATTACTTATACATTTATATATATATATATAAAATTGTTTATACATTTAAAATTCCTAAAAACAACTATATCTGATATTCTAATTATTCTATAAATAGAATAATTTAAATAATTATCACTTAAATACTGCAGCAATGAATTCTTCAAGATATTGGTATTATGAATATTTTTATGTGAATATCAAACAGTAATGATTGTACTTGAAAATATTTTTACACAATAGTTCTTCTAAAAAATAGTTTCAATTAGTAACCAGATTTATTATTTTTTTTAAAAAAAAACAAAATTATTAAAATAAACTGAAAAAAATGTTTTTTTATCAACTGATATATACACAATAATTTCTTTAATATTTACTAGTTCCTTTATTGAAACCATAATTACTTCATTGTTTTTATAAATTACAATAAATGTACATATACATAATAAAAAAATATAACAACTATTTAATTTTGTTTGCAATAAGGAAAATGTTTTGCAACAGCGATAATTTATTGTGTAAAAGAACAGTAATATAGTAGTATTTATTAAACATATATGAAAAATATTTATCAGATTCTGTTTATTTTTATATTCTTTACTCATATTGTTAATGCATAAAATGTTATTATTTAATAATATAGCATATGTTTTAATAATCCTATAAAATACATAACAAATGTACGAATTATGTTGAGATACAATCACAAATACTAAGAATCAATTAGATCGAGAAACAACAATTCGTTCATTGAATAACAATAAATGAAAATAACCTTGGATGTAGTTTGATTCGTTAAGAACAAATATCTATTGTAACACAACATTTTAACAAATTTATATGGACAAACCTTGAAGTTTAATACTTTATTTTTGTCAATATTTATTATGAAGAAAAACAGAAAATGTTTTATTTAAATAAGGAATGTGAAAATATTATTTATAAAGAATGTAAAAACTAAAATAATATGTTTAACAGAATCGTGTATCGTATTTAGTTTTTCATTATGAATAGTTAATTGCGTATAAAGATATCATTATTTGAACATCTCAAATTTTTTTAATGTTAAATAATTATTTGTTCATTTTTTATATCAATAAGAAACAAAAAACAATAATTAATTATTCAAATTATTCAACTTTAAAAGATCTTCAGATGTAGAGAATAGGGATTTCTTTGTAAAGGTGATATTGATAATTTTTCAATTTATATTTATACATTTCGTGATAGAATTTAAAAAAGTAATTGTACATAAATAATTTTAAAACTATATAAATAACATACAATGTGCTACATTTGATATATAAAAAATTACAGAGCTTTGAAAATGATCTGTAATGACCTAACTTGACAGTAAGTATTGTGGGGAAGTGTTGTACGTATATAATTTATTTAATATCTGCTTATTTCCTTTGGAAAACTGTTGTTGAACGCCTGTATAATACATCGAACAACATAGAAGTCATCCATGTATTACATGTACAGATTTATTTGATAAATCTCTGCAAACTAAATGTTCCACGAAATGACGAATAAAATAGTCAACGAGTGCATACGTGACAGATATATCTTTAATATACGTATCTAATAAATGTGTCACTTTCTCACTGGAAACCCCGAAATACTTTACGTCCTTGTATATCCCAGCGTTACAAGTGAATTCCAGCTCATATCCGGAAGTGTATTTCCGCGTTTTTGTATATCGGATCGTACACCGGCTATTCGCATTAATGCAATTATTAAACCAGACGATTTGGTAAATAAAGACAGGTGCATGAATAACATATGCAATTATATCATTCTGTTTCGGTTGGATTATTTATTGAAACATTGAGTAAATTGAATAAGTCTATTTTATTTTGTTTGAAAATAATGATTATTGCATGATGTCCCTCAAAATGATTATCCATTATTCTATAAAATAGTTTTGTCCAATGAAATACACACGTACATATGTGAGAACCATTTCAAATGCGTTTGTCGAGTATTTTTTATATTCATTGTTTGAACACGTTTTTTTTTATTAGAAACGATGCGTTCCCACATTTTTCAGAAATGCGTTTCATGCATGTGAAAGTATATTTTTCAATGAGAACTTGTTCAAAAATTCATAGAGACAAGAGGGTGGGTTTTAACAAGAAATAATTCAATTTTATTAACAATGAAAACAATCGACAAAGGATGCTCATCTATATAGTATTGTTATAAATTCCAATAATTATTTATATGCACAAATGTTTTTACACAATTTGGCTTCGTTTTACCTAAATGAATCGACATCTGTCACAACAATTTATTTGATTCATAAACATTTTTTTTACATTAATAATAACTATTAAAACTAATATAAAGAACAGTTATATAAATTTAAAAAAACACAATAAATGACAATTATTTGTTTATTTTTTTACATATAACGGATTGTAATATAAATAATTATTACAATTCGTTGTGGTTACAAAACCTGTAATTTATAAAATAGAAATATTTCATATTATTCAAGAAAACATACGTAAATAATACATACATACATATACATACATACATATATATATATATATATATATATATATATATATATATATATATATATATATATATATATAGAATAACAATAATTTACTTGAATAAACTACTATTATTTAAGTTATTTTATTAATTTCATTTATTTATTAAATAATGGTTGTATTTATATAAACAATCTTAAATATACTAATTGTTAAAATATTTTCTTCAGTGAATAAATAATCTTGCTGAAGATTAATAAATACTACAAGTACTCAAACAAAATTCCATAATTTACTTATTAACAACAGAACGTACTAAATTGGTACATACATATTTTGTGTCAAATATTAATTCATTTATATATATATATATATATATATATATATATATATATATATATATATATGTAAATATGTATGTATGTTGTGTATAAACGTAATACAAAATAATTTAAATTTAACTCTCACCTAATATTTTATTTTTCTAGAAAATATATTTCCACAAGAAAATAACTCAATAATCACACTACCAATTGTTTAATATACAAATAGAATTATACAAATTAGAATGTATACATAATTTCATAGAAATTATCTTGGCGGTTAATTTAAATTACAATTATTGTTTTATTTTCAAAAAAAAAAATTAAACAAAATCTATATTAAATTCAATTTACTATTTATGAATATGAATTGAAGTAGCAATAACTAGTTTTAGTTGGAATGGTTTTTAGTCAAAAAAGTGAATATTAATTACAGTTATCTCATAAATAATTCAATCATAAAAATAAACCTTTATATATTTAATTAAATTTCACAAAAATTAAGATAAATAATGAAATTCCCGCTATAATTCGTTTACCGAGAAAAAGTTGCATTATAATTGTGATGTTT
Organism: Neoneuromus ignobilis; assembly: GCA_029203775.1. Classification (NCBI taxonomy): domain Eukaryota; kingdom Metazoa; phylum Arthropoda; class Insecta; order Megaloptera; family Corydalidae; genus Neoneuromus; species Neoneuromus ignobilis. The sequence goes on along the minus strand of CP092096.1, from coordinate 13,871,658 downwards.
TGTAATAATTTTCATCTTCCACGAATGAAATAAGGAAAAGTAATATGTTAATTCTAAATATCATCATAATATTTTTTTTACAAAATAACATTTATTAGTTTTATAATAATTGTACAAAATGTTTGTTGATAAAAAATGTAATTTTCAAATAATGTCTTCTTTTTAAAAAGGAAATTTTAATAAAATGAATTGTTTAAAATCAATTTAAGATAATATTAATATTAATAATTAAAATGAAAAGATAAGTTGTTACATATTTCTTTTAAAATACAATTCTGTAAAGAACAAATAACATTTTACGATATTTTCTATAATTAATGAAACAAGTTTCGAGATTGGTATCAACTTATTTTTATAATAGTATTGAAACTTCTTTGATAAATTATATTAAATTATAAAAGAATATATAATTAAATTAAAAAAATATTGCAAAAAAATCGTTAAATTACATGTAATTTTATTGGAGTGCCATAATATAATTACCTCAATTATTTCTTCCTCAATGATAATTATAAATAATAAATGTAAAGATACATTCATAAAATTAATAATCATTAAGAACAAAAAGTAAGTTGAAATAATTAAATGGTCATTAACGGAATTAATATTTTTATTTACAGGAGGACGAAGAAATGTCCGTTGAGTGTACCGCGAAATAGATAAGAAGAATACGTATTCGCAAAATGAGAAGTACAATACATTTCCCCAGCATGGTTCAAGCTATAACGGTCCTCACTGTGCTGAAGATGATGACGAAGGGTTAGTAGACGAGTATTAGGAATTTTTGAACATAAGCACAATTATTTAAAATAAAGAATCTTTAATATTCGATATATCGATTGATATCATAAAACAGTAAGTGAAAGTGAACTTTTTAATACAAGGAAAAAACTTGTTGATATACCAAGAAAATATTAGACTTTAATAAACACCTTGATATTTAATTATAATTGATACAGACAATTAAACTAAATTCTCAATCGTTTCGTTTCGAGTATTAATTAACAAATTAAATATTAAATAAATATCATACTGGATGCAAAAAACAATACATGAATAAATGTCTGAAGATATATATATATATATATATATATATATATATATATATATATATATATATATATATAATTCATTACAACCATTTTTTTTTGCACACAAACATATATATTTACACACATAAAAACTTGGCTGTATTATAATAAAAGCATACACAAATATTGCATCATATAAATGTTTGTATGTACATTAGAAAGTTGAAATTGTCAATTTAAATATTATACATGTATAGTAAAATTTAATTTTCCGTTTGATATTGAATATTTATTTATATACAAAATGAATTTAATAACAAATGAGAAAATAATTATATAAACATTACATTTTTATGTTATTTTATTCTAAATATATTTTATTAATTTAATAAATACTTTTGTATATTACTAAGTTAATAAAATAGTATTTTATCAAAAATAAACTCAATATTTACTGAAAAAGCAATGAAAATTATTATAAGATTTAGAATATAAAGCTAACTTTAGTCATATTTCCTAGTACACAACTTTTTACTTTGCTTTTTTAGTTTTCTAAATATTATATAAATATATAGAGATAATTGTATAAAATACATATTTTTATAGCACAAACAACGTGCAATCAAGGATTAGGACGTGTTTATTATGAAAGATTGCCAAATCAACAATTACAAGGTTTCGATGACGATGTGGTAAGTTTTTAATTTTTAATAATTAAATTGAAAAAAAAGATTGATATTTATTCAGAATTAAAAAAAAAAATATTATTCTTAAGTTCCTAAGCTCTAATATTTTCATCTCTTCAGATTTCAAACCATAATTACTTTATCTTTTATTTAAATTCTTTCATTGATAATCAGTTAAATCGCCCCTTTCATACAAGTAGGATTTTTTAAATACTTTCCTTGTCTGTCCTTATTTGGATTATAAATTTACTCACACGTTCAATATATGAAATTGAATCTAATCTGTATTTATATGAACAAGGTAAGGGATACAGCAGCACCATTCCGAGTATTAGAAAAATGTCAGGATTTATGTTTACGAGATCGAACTGCTGCGAATAATATAGTTCGAGCGTGTTCGTCTTTTGATTTTCAACCAGGAAGTCGAATAGCTTCGTATGGTGGCGCGGCAGAATACGAAGAATCGACATGTTATTTAACACGGGAACAAGCTGCACCCGAGGGAATTGGACAACTTATGCTAGTTCCAAACAGTGTTCACTTTACGGAAGTTTGCATATCGTGTAAGTTTTTCTACATTTTATTACGAAATGAATCCTATGTAAATAGAAAAATGACAATTTACAATATATTGATTTCAAATTTATATTTCATCGTATGTTTCCAGCGAATCGACCAGAGAGAGAATGTCCGATGCGTAGATATGTTTTTGAACGACATCCACGTAAAAAACTAAAACTAGCATCGACGGATATCAAAGAGATGACGGCTGCAAATCGAAGCGAATGCGAAGATCGATGTTTAAACGAATTTAGTTTTGTATGTAGATCTGCTACATACGATTCAGCTTTACGGAGTTGTTCACTGAGTCGATTCACAAGACGAACACACCCAGAATTGCTGGAAGACGACCCTAATTCCGATTATTTAGAGAATACTTGCTTGAATGGTACAGTATATTTTCTTTTGATGGCAATTATTAAATTGTACAAAGAAAGACAATTTGTAAACATATCAAATTAGATAACGGTTTGATAAAATCAATTTTTTAAAAGAAGACAATATCACCTTTTTATATTTTATTTCAAATAAATTAATAATCAAATGAGATTCAAACTGAAGAATAGTAAAACAAATTCTATTTTAACATTTAAAATCTATCAGAGAAAGGTTGTAGAATTAAAATCAATTACGAAAAAATGCAAATGACCCAGTAATGGTTATTATAAGAAGATATTTCCCTACACATACTAATGATTTGAAAAATATATAGGATTCGGTTATGTAATTTGATTAAAAAAATAAGTAAATAAATTAAATGTAACAACAAATGGTATGCATGTGAAATAATGACATAACAAAAAAAATCATTTTAATAAAAAAATAAAATTGAGTTGTAACAAAAAATTAATTGTAGTTGTATTGTAATTTAAAACTCATTATAAGGAATAATCATATTTATAAACTTGCTTTAAGTATATAATTGTTATTAAAGAAATATATAAAATAATTAAAAAAATATCTTTATAATTACTTTCTGAAAGTTTTTTTTAAAAAAAAATAATTGCTGAGATAAAAATTAACACTGATTTTTTTCCACTCAATATAAAAATAATCCAATACATTTTATAGTTTAGACATAAATACAACCATTCGAAAAATTTCTATCATCGGATAAACAGACGATGAATGATAATACAAATTAGTAATTTCTATTTATTTTCGTGTCAAAAAAGATATTTAAAGACATTTTTAGTCTAATATAAATGCAAGAAATATTGGATTAGTGCCATAAGTTCAAGTGAAAGTTATTTTGATTGAATTCAATGACCTAGAGATATAATTACTGTGATTATAAAAATAACATATACACAAAGATAATTTGTACTGAAACGTGTTGTTATTTTTATTCTTTTTTTCAAAAATAATCAGTACTTGAAGAATATATAATTAATAATTTCAAACAAAAGTAATTCGTTATCATTAATAATGTAGAATATCTATATTTATCTTCGTATTATTTATTTTATACAATGTTCAACGCCCTTGATGTAATTTTTGTTATATGCCACTGTAAATAAAATTAAATTCTTCAAATAATTTTTAACGATTTGATTTTTTTATTAACATATTTAGTTATCTTAGTTTATGATTGATATAAATATATCTATGTACTTTATTTTTTAAAAATGTAATTTTTAATCTATTATGCTTATTCAGTTTCAAAAATATATGCAATATAAATAATTTATTAGTATAATAAATTTATGCTGATTATAGATTTTTGAATCACTATTTTTTTAATCACAAATATATTAAGTAAAACGTGTGGTTCAAACAATTATCATTATTAATCTAGATAAGTAATTAAAAAGTATTTAAAATAGAAATAAAACTTTCAATTATTTGATATAAACTGAAAATATAATGAAATGTACAAACATTTCTTATTATTGTATTGATTTTACAATGTTCTCAACCTTGTTTTTCATATGAGGTTTCTTGTCAATAAACACGTTTATTTTTTCATGACAATGTCGAAGGAACGTAAACACGAGCCCTGCTTTTTACACCAGTGCTTTGAGGAATTCTTTTTATAATAATAAATATCTATATACATAATTTTTCTACAAAACTATGAAAAATTTACATAAAGTCCATATTAAATATTTTTTTTAATAATTTATATTTTTCCGATAAATATTTAACCATAATATGATAAATATTTAATTAAGCATCTATACTGATGTAAGTTTCTCGATTTTTTAATCCCAAAATTTTTATTTACAGAAAAGAGGAGAAACTTAGAAAACATTGAGAGAATTATTATTTAAATAAAATATATTTTTATATAGTTTTATACTGAGTATATTTTTTAACAAGGGAATTAATTCCCAATATCACAAGAATTTGTACATTTGATATGTAAATAAATATAATTTTTGTTGAAAAAAAAATCGAAATATTAATAAACAAATCGATATGTATTTCAGCTGAACGACGATGTGACGGACTTGCTGTATTCATCAAAGAAGAGAACAAAAGGCTCGGTGGCCCATTCGAAGTGGATTTATTTACAAACATGACACTAGAAGAATGCCAAGCGATGTGTGTGAGGGCAGAAAAGTAAGATAAAAATTCCTTTTGACATACTGTTTCTAAATAAAGATAATATTTCATTTTTGACATGATCAAATAATATAAACAGAACGGAAAGTTTCAAATAGATTATCAACGTTCTACGGTTATTATTTTGTACGACATGCATATTTGTTTAATGATATTTGATGAAAACGTGCTTTTAAACTTTTTCACATGAACGTATATCACAGAAAAGTCACATGTTGTTCAAACAAGTACTTTTATTACTTTCCTCAAATTGCAAACAAGAAAACGATGTTATTAATTTTTTATTCATATAAAATGTTCATTTCTTTTCATAAGTATTTCAAAAAGATATGTTTATTTTTTTAAGACAGATTTTTCAATTCAAGATGATTTTTTTACTCAATGTTCACTAATAGATATAATTCTCTTGTTATGATTTTTGTATATAGTATGTAGATATACCCGAAAATATATTTTTTTAAGAAGAAAGTTCTTTGAAACTTTATCAACATTTGGTCAATTTTTTAAGAAAATTCTCAAGACAATCGTAAAAAGATATCATAATTCATACAGATTTTTTAATAGTTAAATAATTATCACTTTTATTTAGTGTGATATAAATTAAATTCGATTTATTAACTGTATTTAAAAAGAGGATGATTTTATATTTAATAAAAAAAATGATATGAATAAAAAAAATATACATCACATTTATTATATAAGATGAAAGTATTTTTCTGTTGTTTATATGAGATGCATTTTTGAAAATAGTAAAAAATAAAAAATGCATAATATTTATACTACAAAATATAAACAAATGTTATTTTAAGAACAGTAAAGTATGTAGTAGTATTCAATACTAAACGATATTCGTAAAACCCAATTCAAATATCGAATTGTTGATTATAGATATTTCTGTCGGTCACTCGAATTCGACGAGATGACTAAACAATGCACTTTGTCGGAAGAGGATTCGGTATCGCAAAAAGATGACCTTGGCGTTAGTAGCAGTCCTACGCATCATTTCTACGACCTCGTCTGTCTCGACAATCGTAAGTGATCTGTTCAGTACACTTTTTTTCAATACGAAATTCAAATGGTTCATTCGTGCTTTGGCTTACGATCAAACATGACATTTAAAAGATAGAGACAGAGCGAAAACAGCGTGCATTTTATTCAAATAATGATGTCATCGTTGTAAAATTTGCGAACAGACATGTTTACCAATTCGAATCGTGTTCGTACAACAATGTTCTAATCTTTTGTTATATGTTTTGGTTTTTGCATATATGAAAAAACAAAATATATGTAATTATCATCACATATTTCCTATAAGAATGATAATCCGATGAGAATTTTTTCGCATACATTCAAAAGAAAGAAATTAAAATGCATGTTTTGAGATTTTTTTTGCAAATAGTGATTATATTTTTTTATACACTAAGCAAAACACGTTTACAATAAACTTGATATCCATCAATTTACAGAAAACCACGAGTTAATATTTACTTTTTAATAGTAATTCTTATTCTGCAATTATTTTAGATGTTTGAATCATAATCTTGAGTGAGTGACACTCAAAACACAAATGGTCTTCCAAACGACAGTTAGATGGAAATAGCATTGAAATTTCTTGTTAGTTTTGTAAATAATAAACCACTCAATATCAGAAGCTCCCTATCATTTATGTTCACATAAAAATTGTTTAGCATTATATAACAGAATATATATATATATATATATATATATATATATATATATATATATATATATATTATTCAAAAAATCTAACTGCTAATCTCCTCCACACTGACAATTCAATTAAGTTATAAAAATTATGCAAAGCGTAAATTCTAGACTACACCAAATTTAATTTTTATATTATTATAATGTTTTATTAAAAAAAAGTACTTACATGCGTTCAATGTAATCATTTCTTTTGGATCTATAACAAAAAAAAATCATGTTAATTCAGTCTGTTAACAATTTCAAAATTATATCAAATATGCCTATTAGTATTACAGTTATTGAACTTTGTAGAATATTTTTTATTATCGAAAATCAGTAACAGTAAACATCTTTCTACCCTTCATTCATGTATTTAAAAATAAATACTAAATGTATTTTTTTAGGACAATCGTAACATTTTAAGATTTTTTTAATAATTGAACATCATTTTTATAATTAATAACATATTTAATACTTTATTTCAAAGTTTTTAGATACATTTTTTTATTGTTTAAATATTAGAAACTAATTATGTACAAAATTATTATTATTATATTTTTTAAAATGCAGTTTCATAACGACTGACATCTGATAATTAACAACAAATATTTTCATTAATGATATTTTAATTTGATATGAAAATCGCAGATGAAAAACAACCCATCAACAGTAGAACAAATCGACATCAATGAAAAATAAGGAAAATAAAATTTATTATTGTTTAAATAAGCATTTAATTATTTCATCTGACAAATGTATAACTTGTCTTATCGTTTTAAATAGTAAAATATTATTAAGATTTCAAAAATATTTGACAAATCTTATTTTCCTTATACTTTATGGTAAGTACATTTTATAAACAAACAGCAGGTGTTGTTAGTTTAATTTAAATAAATGAGAACAATGTTATCAATTTTTTCTTGGTTGTATTTTCTTTATTATCAGATTTTGTATAAGAGCTATTTTCATAGTGAGATATTTTTCAAATAAATAGTTTTATATAATAATAAATATAACAGTAGAATATAATTTGGACATACTTATGAAAGCCATGTCAGATAATAAAAAATATACATTCGTATTTATATTTGAGAATAATTGACAATAATGTTTTTAAATTTTATTCTTTTAATAAAAATGCACGTAAGTAGTAATGGTTTTCAAATTAAATTAAATCATGGAGATCTACAAGTGTCAACGTACGTTTTATATTATTTAAATAAATAGATCAGTCGAAAATTACTGTTATTCGATAAATATTCCAGTCTATTTTATAAACTTTTCGTGTATAGAAAAAAAACAAACCGTTTTAAAATTCATAGCAATTTCTTCAAATTAAAAGATTCTAATTTATTCAGCTCTGTTGACTAAAAACTCAAACACTCAAAAAAAGAACATTCCAAACAGTCAGTACATGCATGTGAACATGTATATAAACAACGCGCTGCTTTCAATGGCTCCAATCCACATAATCCAAAAGTCAAATACGTACAAAACTGACACACAGTAATATGAGGCATCTCTTTATTTATGTCCTTTTCAGCTAGAGGGACTGATGAGAACTCCAACAAATCAGTCGTATTGTTCATTACAGCGCGAGGATCAGAATATCCGGACAATTCCGTGACGTCGCACCTGTTTTCAAACGGAAGAAGACCACCAGATACCGCGTTTCAGCGGTACAGAAACAGTCGTCTCGGCGGAGAATTCCATTCGGAGATCACCGGACGTTCGTTAAGCGAATGCCTCGATGAGTGCTTAAGACAAACGAGTTTTCAATGTCGGTCTGCCGTTTATAGTGACCGCTTTAAAACCTGCCGACTTAGCCGATATAATCAAAGGGACGGGATGAGAATCATTTACGACGCCGATTATGATTATTACGAAAATTTGATGCGTGAGCGTTTTATAATGAATTATTGATTCTGTGAATATAGGTAGAAAAATTGGCTACGAGTGGGTTGAACACGTCAGAGAATTTCTTAGATAAAATAATTGAAAAGCTTTCCATTTTTTATACGTAACTTAAGAATGTACCACGAATAGAACTACAAATATAGACATATGTTTATTGTATTCCATATTGTTGTCTCAAAGATTCAATTTCAAAATCTACACAATAATCAATAAAGATTTGTACAATCAAGAGAAATAAATCTAACTTTGAGCAAATTAAAAATAAATATACAAAGTATATAATTTTATTCAAAACAATTCCACATTTTTTTAAAAAAAAAGTTATTTAAACATACTTGGAAAATAATTTTCTATAACAACATATGTACATAAGTAAACAGAGATATATTTAATAATTTTAACTATTAACAATTTTACAAGATTTAATTTATTTTTAATTCTAGATTTGGTTTAAAATAAATTCTAATTAAAATCAAATTAGTACTATTAATATTTTTTTTAATTGAATTAAAGGAATCTAAAAAGGAATTACACTTTTTTTTATTATAAACAAAAAGAAAAACTCACTGTTAGTTAATTGAGAATCAAATTTAAGCAAACATATAATCTATAATTATAAATAAACTATATAGCCAATTCTACATATATTCATAATTCTTTTACTGGATTAATTCACCTACCAAGTGGAAATTTTAAGAATAATATTTCGGTTTCTAAATTATAGCACGAATTTAATTCTGTATTTCTTATATTAACAAATCTCTTATAAAATTTATGTATGTTTTTTTTATTTCACAACAAATTTTTATTTACTGATGAATTCAATATATTTTATAATCTTATTTTTTTATTATTTATATTTTTCATTCTATCGGCATTCATTAAAGGACATTGAGATGCCTCTTCATACACTTACAAATTTACTAACACATATCAAATTTATTACATTCTAACATACTGATATTTTTGTCTATAAGTTTCATCTGATATAAAATAATACGATTTCGTTTATGAACAAGCCAATCAGCACTATATAATTTTATTTTTAAAATTTCTATACTTGATTTTTTTGTTACGATAAAAAATATCATAAAGAATATTTTGTATTGTTTCACTTCTATATTTCAATAGATCATCTAATGATGGGTATTGATGGTGATACTGCTGGAGGAAGACCTGGAGACGCAATGGGTCCTGATGGAAGACCATATGGAGGTATTTTTTCATATATAAATTTGTCTATATTTCTTATATGTACATTTTGATCGTTATAAAATATTGATATATAAAAAAAAATAGTTTATAGTATTATGAATTATGTTTTTATTGAAGGTGATCGTTACGGTCCTGGAGGTGATCGATATGGACCAGGAGGTGATAGATACGGTCCAGGAGGTCCTGGAGGTCCTGGTGGTGATAGATATGGACCTGGAGGACCTGGAGGTGATAGATACGGACCAGGAGGTGATAGATATGGGCCAGGAGGGCCTGGAGGATCTGGAGGGCCAGGAGGCCCTGGAGGTGATAGATACGGACCTGGAGGCGACAGATACGGGCCAGGAGGACCTGGAGGTGATAGATATGGACCGGGAGGCGATAGATACGGACCAGGTGGTGGAGATAGATACGGACCAGGTGGCGATAGAAACGGACCAGGAGGTGATAGATATGGACCGGGTGGTGGAGATAGAAACGGACCAGGCGGTGGTGATCGATATGGACCTGGAGGTGGAGACCGTTTCCGTCCAGGTGACAGATATCCAGATCGGTACCCATCACGATACCCCAACTGGTATCCAGCGGGTAATCAAGACGATCGTCATTCTGATAGACCTGGAGGTGGTCGATACCCATCAGGTGGTGATAGATATGGTCCTGGAGATCGATATGCTCCCGGTCAAGACAGATATATACCAGGTGGTAGACATCCATCAGGAGGAGATAGACCTTTCCCAGGTTTTCCAGGTGATCGTTTTCCTGGAACTGCTAGATATCCTTCACCACCTGGTGGTACTGGTAGATATCCATCTGATAGACCAACAGATTCATTTCCACCGAGTGGTGGCGATAGATATCCATCAGGAAGATATCCAGGCTCAGATGATAGAGATCGATATCCGTCAGCGCCAGGTGGACGATACCCACCAGGTCCTCCGCGAGATAGACATCCAGGAGGTGATAGATACCCAGGAAGGGGTGATAGATATGGACCTTATCCACCACCTAGAGATGAAGGAAGGTATCCTGGAGGCAGTATAGGACGTCCACCTTCTAATGAAATAGATCGTTATCCATCAGGAGGTGGAAGACACCCAGGTAAAATGTTGAACACTGTTGAATTATAACTGTTTCACTAAAAAGAGTTCAATTTTATAGGAGATCGTTATGGTGGATATGATGATAGATTTGGAGGCGGTGATAGATATGGTGGTGGTGATAGATATGGAGGAGATAGATACGGAGGTGGTGATCGTTATGGAGGAGGAGATCGATATGGAGGTGGTGATCGATATGGAGGAGGAGATCGATATGGAGGAGGAGATCGATATGGGGGAGGTAATCGATGGGGACGACCTGCCGGTGGTGGAGGATATGATGGATATGGTAAGTCAGTCAGTTATTTTCTAATAATTATTTAAAATCAAATCAGCTTATTTAACGAAATACTTTTTAAAAACGATTTTTATAAATTTATATAAGAGCTTAAAGTATGTAAATATAAACTAAGTTTTTGTAAATATAAAATATGTTTAAGAAATTATTTTAAAAAATCACCATTACCAACAATAATATTAAAATATACTTAAAAATTAGTCAAAAATATCTTGTATAATTTTATGTTTAAACATTCATTCAAATAAATATCAGCAGCGTTGATTTTTAAACAAGAGTAAAAATGAATATTCAGTAAAATTATTATTTATAAATAAATCTTTATTCGGTTTTTCTCTTTACTATTCTATATTTCTAAAATTGACTATTTTATAATATCTCAACAAATTAAACACTTTACAATTCAGTTTTCTGTTAATCATGAACAATTTAATTTCAAATATAAATTTGTAAATAGAAAATAATTTCGAAGATTATAAATACTATAAATTTATTATTAATGATATTTGTAGGAAAATGATTCAAATTAAAACTGTATATAAAAATATAATAAAAAAAATTTAATGATTTTCTTACATACCTAGACACTAATCGATGTAATTGATTCCTATTTGAACTTGATACTTTATTATAATTCATAATTTGTATGAACACTTTTCATATTTCACAGTGATTCCTCATCCATGTATGGATCGTACGCGTCGCTGTTTAACAGCAATGATCGAATTAAATCCAATGATTCAACATGAATTATTATGAAAGAACTTAATGTTATTCGTTAGATATTAGATAACAAGGCAGTATTTTATTTTATTAGTTTTGATTTCTTTGTCATTGTCATTATATAATTGTAGTGCCATTGAAAAGTAGTAATGTATATTTTAATTGAAAAAAATAAACTAATTTCAATAAATGTTTACTACTTTTTTATGAATACGATTATAGAGAATGAACGTGTAAATACAAAATATAATTTACAACAAACGAACACGATAGTTATAACATTTGTTTTCAATCATTTTGATTACTATCTTTATTTGTAATTTATTCTGAACACACCCTTTATTTAATACAAAAAAATCTTTTTACACTTTCGTTATCTACAATTTAATTCTCGACTTTCCTTCTTTACACAATTTCTTTTCACAAAATTATTCTGTTAAGTAATTTCTTAGAATATCAATTTCATTTATAATAATCATTTTTATGTTTTCGTAATTAAATTAATTTAATGTAAAATCGTTTATTTCTTAAACATATTTAATTATTATTTTTTAAATAAAATTCCTCTTTATTAGGAAATTTTGATTATAAATTAAATAACAAAATGTCATTTTTAAATATTCAAAAGTTATATATATATATATATATATATATATATATATATATATATATATATGTTAGTAATTAATATTAAAAAAAAAATATTATTGCCCTTAAATTACATTTTTTTGATTATCAAAAAATATACAAGAATATATTAAAATATTGAAGTAAAATAAAAAGTTCCTAAATAGAAAGGTGTTTATTTTATGTAAATATTTTATTATTTTAAATTATGAACTGAAAAATTTAAAATAATTATTTCAATGATTTGAGATTACATTTATTTCTATTGCTTAATAATCTTCATGACAAGATTTAAATAATTCCATAAAATAAATTCCATTTAATATCAAATATTTCATTGTCTAGATAATTTAAATATAAATAAATTTTAATTACTACAGAAATAAAAACTGAATGAACTATAAATAAAATTTGTTAATTAAACTGGATATTTACTTACTGGAAAATATTATTTTCTGGTGTTTTTCAAAACATAAAAGATAAATAAAAGTTTATACATATATAAAGTTTAATAAATTAAATTTTATATAAAATATCACGAATATTTATTTTTTAACTTTTTTTTGATTATTCAATAATTATTTAATAGAGAATTAATTCAACAGTAATATCTAAGTATAAAATATACTTTCATTATTAATGAAAAATACTTTTTTAAGTTTTGTAGATTTTTTTAGAGATGTGCACAACAATTAGTATTAAAAAAAAAACATTTGTAATAAAATTAAAGTACGTATTTCAAAGTTTAGTATAAAATTATAATTTATTGATTAAAAATTTGCAATTTTAATCATTAGTTCGTATTTTTTTAAAAATTATTAAATATTTTCATATGTCAAATTTTATTAACATTATATGATTGTTTCAATAAGTTACAAAGTTATGTTTTTTATTTAAACATCTAACCAAAGAATAATTTAGTGTGAGTGTATATGTAATGTACATACGACTGTTCCAAATAACTGTACATAAAAAATCCTGTTACTAAAAGCAGGAGTTCAAATTAATCAAATTTAATTATATTTCTTTCTTAAATAAATCTATTGTTTTAATAACTATTCTATTTAATAATTTGTGTAAAATATAAACAAATATACATTTTTTTAGATTATGGTGGCAGACCAGGTAATTCAGTAGACGGTTATGGAGATGGAGGTGGTTTACCAAGCCGACCATATAATTCACGATGTGACGACGGCGATAATTTCAAACAAACAGGTGCAAGACAACGTCTTCGACGACAATTTGTTAGAAGATTTACATCAACCCCGTCGTTAAGTTTATGTCAACGGGAATGTGTCGAAGCGAGAGATTTTATTTGCAGATCGTTTAATTATCGGTAATTATACATAAAAAAAAACATATACATAAATGAATATTAAAAATAAAATTTATCGTTGTAATAGGAATATTTTGCAAACTAGTTAAATAAGAGAAAACGAATTTCTCTGAAACAAGCGTTTTAATAATAAGAAATAATTTAAAAATTAGTGTTAATAACAAAATTATCCTCTAGTTCTGTGTATATCATAAAATTAATAGTATTTTATGGTTTTATTTACATTCTATATCAATGTCGTAAAAGAAAGACGTTGCCAATATTTATATAAACAATCAAATTGAAAAACATAAACAAGTTTTTTAAATTCTAGTTAAGGAAAAAAAACTCGCTTGCCGTAAACAAAATACTAGGTAATAAAGAACGTCATTGATAATTAAATACTTGATTTAGTGATTTAACTGTATGAAAAATCCGATCAGTTAAAGTAGTTAAATTCTAATAAATTTATGTTTCAAGGATTTTATTAAGAATATTAAAATGCAATCAAAATAAATTACAATGCTTTATTATTCTTTTATAGAAATTAATGGATAAAATTATTGAAATTATTATTTTTTGTAAAACGTATTAAGTTTTGTTCACTAAAAAGATCATTAAAAATAAGTCTGAAGTTAAATTAAAACAAAATTGTTGTTTTTCCACATTCAATTTAACAATAATTTACAAAATGGGGTTAACCACAGGTGTTTATTTTATCTTGATACACAAATATATATGTATATATATATATATATATATATATATATATATATATATATATATATATATATTAAGTACAAATAAATAATAATAAAAGTAGATACAATGAAGGAAAGAAAACATATGATAAAATTTACACAACTATACTGACGATCTTAAATTCAAATTAATCTGTTTTTGCAGAGATAATGCGGCAGCCTACGATGGAAATGACAGAGATAATTGTGAATTGAGTGATCGAGATACACGAGATTTGGATATTAACAACCCTGCTTTCTTTGATACCGCTGGTACGTTTGACTTCTACGAACGATCCACAAGTCGAAATAGCATCGATGGAGAATGTTTAGATGGTGAGTTGCTTATTTAAAATCATTAAATTGTATGAAATTGAAAATGAACTGACAAGAGTTTTTGATATCAATGAAGATTTAATTCAAGTTTGATTATGACAATAATATCTCGATTATTACTGAAATATTTGGAGTATTGCCAAAAAAAAATATAAGCAGGACTTCAAATAAACATTTATAAATTTCAAATTCAATTTGAATAAGAAAATTATTGAACACAATTGTTATCAATGAATTGTTTTCAAATAGTGAGTCAAGAATGTAATGAAGATGGCATGACATTCACGTTAAGAACTCCCGAGGGTTTCATAGGTAGAATTTACACTTATGGATTCTACGATCGATGCTTCTTCCGTGGTAACGGTGGAACTATAAATATTTTGAGAATAAGTGGAGCACAAGGATATCCTGAATGTGGCACTCAACGAGTAAGTCTGTTGATAATACAATTAGATGATTTCCTTTTTTTTCTAAAACAAATCGTTGTTTTATAGTACGGAGATACTATGACAAATATTGTAGTTGTACAATTCAGTGATTACGTGCAAACCAATAAGGATAAACGATTCAACCTGACATGTTTGTTCAGAGGACCTGGCGAGGCTGTTGTTACTTCGGGGTACATTGGAGCTGGGTATGTTAATAAAACAAGTTTCCATGTATGTTACCAGTAGATTAACTTTCATGCTAATTTTTAAATTAATTTAATTATTACACTTGCGCAGAATAATTTTATTATTTAAACAAATGTTGTTTTTCTAAGTATACATAGTATAAACTCGAACTTGTAACCAACTAACGGAGTTAAACATCTATATTGGTTACTAAAACCACTAACCAGACAACTTTAAATAAATTCTTTATAAAAAAAAAATATATAATCGTATATCATGAATGTCTGCTCGTTTGAGAATTTATTTAAAGTTTCCAAACAATAATGAACGTATCAAATTGATCTGAGAGAAGTTGGGACCGGGATAACCATGTTCGCAGGTCTGGAAGTCCAATACCAATTGAATATCTACCGGCCGAGAATACATTGAGTTCGAAAGTGCGACTTATGATCTTGTATCAAGGACGACCGACAACCACGATTGCTGTTGGTGATCCGTTGACGTTCCGTTTAGAAGCTCAAGATGGGTACAATTATGTTACGGATATATTCGCTACTAATGTTATCGCTAGAGATCCATATTCTGGACGTTCTGTGCAATTAATTGACCGATACGGGTACGAATTCATAATTATGTTTAATTTAATAATTAATTTATTAGATATTTTTAACTAACGATTTCATACAACGATATTCTTTTTCAGATGTCCTGTCGACAGTTACGTTTTCCCTGAATTGGATAGAGCAAGAGAAAGTGACAGTTTAGAAGCAAGATTTAATGCTTTCAAGATACCCGAATCGAACTTCTTAGTATTTGAGGCAACGGTTCGAACTTGTAGAGATGGATGCCAACCGGTATTTTTTATTAATTTCATATAACATATTTTCCAAAAAAATATTTATTACATCTTTCTATGAAATACTTTTATTAATATTGTTTTAGGCTTATTGTACAAGTAACAATGGTCGTTCAGAACCATCATTTGGCAAACGACGCAGAAGAGATATAAATGAAACTGATTATATGGAAAATATGATTGATGGAAATAGTACTATAATAAATGCAACGTTCATCGACACAAACGAAACGAACAATGTAACTTCGAACGATACTATAAAATATTTCGATCCTGATGAAATTACAGATCCGCCAGAATTCCCCGAACATGTTAGAGAAATGATTGAGGTAAATAAAAAAGATATACGTCAACAAATAACATAAATATATATCTGTTAGATATTTACTGAAGTGATGATTACTCTTTTAGGTATTTGATTCACGAGAAGAATTACAAATGGAAGCAAGAAAAGTTGTACCATTAACAGATACAGTTTGTCTCACAACTGGGGAATATCATGGATTTATTAGTGCAATTTTGATTTTGATTATCCTTTTAATGGCTGTAACTATTGCTTCTGGATGGGCATACAGGTAAACATATAACTTTCAATAAATAGAAAAAATAATCTTGTAGAAATAATGTGATTCAATGTGACGATATTTACTTAATTAAATATTACCTCTTTTTAATAAATCTTTAAAGAAAGCATAAATACTCTATAAAATCTTTTCTACATAATATGTATTTCAAACTATAGAAAATACTGGACAGTGATGGGCAAGAATTTAATGGCTGATCGTCATTCACCATCTATTCAACCTTCAATGAATTCTGGTTTCCGTTCAGCTCAAAGACAATCTAATATGCCATTATTTGCATCTGGATTACAAAAACCATTTACCAGGTAAATACCTTATACAACTAGTTACAAAAATTATTGTCGTATTTTTCTACGAAAAATTTTGTTACTTTAATAACTTGAATAATTCAATTAACAGATCGAAGAATAACCACAAAAACAGTCATTCTAAGACTCTGTTAGAATTATTAAAAAATATATATATTTAATGTTTTAGACAGTTAATTGAAATTAATGACATAAATAATAATTTTCAGTGGATTATCACGTGTATGTGATTTCGGTCGTTCTGATCATAATTCAAGTTCCAACATGGGCGCATTCGATGACCCGAGCGAACCAATTTACACTGATCCATCATTATTCGAAAGATCGCGCAGTTTGAGAAGTATTTCTGTATCACAAGGCGGCCAAAAACATCATTCAGTTGATGGAGAACGTATTTAACACTTTGTGTGCAATATAGCCGTGTAATAATAATAATAATAATACTTTTGGACGAATTTTTTACCATCAATTAATTATTGTAGTAAAACGTATGGATGTGTTTATATTAGATGATTTATGGTTTTGTCTCAATCGCATTCGATTATTTATTTATTAAAATATTATACGTGTGAGATAATAATAGAATTTTACATGAATATAAATATATTCAGTCGTATAGTTGTCATTTCCAAATATTTAATGACAAAATTTATAACGATATACTAGAAAATACAATTAAATAGATCAAAGGCTTAACAGTTAGATAAACAAATATCAAATTGATTAAAGACTGACTGTGTTGATATTGAAAAGCGATTATAGACAAATCCTAGTTAGATTATTTGAAATGATATACTCTATTATTTTCCAGAGCCCAATAGGTACTACAATATAGACAAAAATAAAAGAAATACTTTTGTACTTTTCAAAATATTGATATCTATATCGAATCGGATTTATTTTATAATCAAGTTAAATATCGTTTGATAATTAATTTTTAACTAAGATATTATAAAAAAAATAACAATAAAGTCGTTAATATTTTTCTTATTAAAGAATTTTTTTTTAATTATAATTATTTTTTTATACAAATCAATGTTTATATTTAACTTGGTTATAGAGAAAAAGAACACATTTTTATTAATCAATGAAATAATAATAATCAAACAAATAAAAAATATTACATTAACCATATTTCATTTTTAACTTTATTTTCTTACAAATGTAAAGATAAATTAAATCTGTTTTGTAAGCGTGCAAAAAACATTTTGGAAGTTTATTTGGTACAATTTTCGCATAAAACTATATATATATATATATATATATATATATATATATATATATATATATATATATATATATAATTTTCCAGTAAACAATGTTTACTTTTGAGTTATTTTTGCAATGGTTTTGGTCAGATAATTATTATTCTTATTTATTTTTTATGGTAATAGTAATTTATTTCTAATTATTGTATTTTGAAAAATACTATAATAGCTAATTTAATTATTTCAAATTTGAATATTAGAAAATATTCAAATATTGCTTAATACAGAACATACACTGCACTACCTCAACTGTTTCTTTTAATTGCTTATAAAATTCATGCATTTAAACTTCCATTTTGTTTACTGTCAATGCAAGCACAATTAATAGAAATATTTCTACTATGAAAATAATGAAAAAGTTTTTATATTACATTTCTAAATTTTTAATTTAAATTATTAACCTGTTTTGAATTCTAAAATAAACCAGAAATTATCACAAATGAAATTAAAATAAAAACTTTTATAAAATGTTACATATATAAATGGCTAAATTGTCTAATAATATTTATAGTAGTGGAGAAATATTTTTTTATTAACTATACTAACATTATGTATAATATAGCACTGAGAACTATAAAACATTTCTTTGAATCAATCTATGAATTATCAAATATTTTAACACATTTATTAGAATTAGTTTCTCCTGCTCAAATCAAGTATATTGTGATCTATAAAAAAAAGAACTTGAACAAAATATGTAAAGTTCATTTTTTAATTATATATCATGAATGCACGATTTTTTCAATGTATAAAATTTAGGATTTGGTTTAAATGAAATTTCAAGCAATAAACGAACACTTGTCTGTGCAATCTTTTTAAATCACAATTTTTTTAAAGATCTCTTTTATGATAGTCAATATTATTGCATATCGTTTTTTTATACGTCATTTCATTCGATACTCAAAAGTGTTCAAAGAGTGTTTCGTTATAATAATTTCGTTATATTTTTTAAAAATATATATTTAAATATCGCTGAAAAATTATAAATTTATATTACTCACAATAATTTGAAAAATCGAACGATTATATTTTTAAATATTTTGATTGAGAATATCTCAAGTTTCGATTCATCAATCACAGAAAAATATTCCAATATACTAATATATCAAATCAGATATCAACTTTTAAATAAATAATTTAATTGACTATATATCCAAAATCGATAAACAGAACATTACACTTATTTTTTATTACTTATTACTTATTAATGACTTTCATTATATAAATGAAATTCATTTAACTATCAATGATTGAAATATTTTTAAATATTTTAAAATTAAACGAATTTTCAACCATTTCTACAATTCAAATGTTCTAAAAAAATCGTTCAATTTTTCAATAAGCAAATATTGTGAATAAAAGTGAAATTTGTTTACTACTCTACATTCGATTGAGATGTGTGTGTGACTTGAGTGATTATATTGGAATCTCGTGTTAATAAAACAAACGTTATTTTTAGCAGAGGCTACCAATACTGTGATATGCTGCTTGGAAAATATATTCGACTAACAGTACATTTCATATCAAAATATGAAACATGTTTAGTCTCATAGGAAATACAATCCATTAAATTTCACTGCCAATCATTTAAAGGCAATAAAAGATACTGAAATAATTTATTCATTTTGATAATTTTTTTATAATTTTTATATCAAAATCAATTTATATCGAAAACGTTCAATGAAACGTCTGTGCAATATACGTGACAATTGCATATATAATATCATTTATTGTATTTGTGGGAATTTAATATAAATATTTTTGCTTCTTTTTTATTACTTTATATATATATATATATATATATATATATATATATATGCAATTTATCACAATAATTTATTTGCAATATAAAATTCAACTAGTTTTCTAAATTAATAATACACAAGAATAAAACTGCCTCTTTTCAATTTTTTTATGTTTTTTTTCACTTCTTATGGAACTTAAATGGAAAATAGCTTAAGTATATTATAATAGTTTTGAATATATTAGTTATTATTAATCTTTATTAATATTAGGTGTGTAGATGATTTGAATTGCACTTTTAGAATATTTATACATAGAATATCATTTTTTTAAATTATATTTTATATAGTGATTATTTATGATTATTAATATTATAAGCATTAACATAATGAATTGCTTTTTAGAGCACGTATGTAATTTTATATATCATAATTGATAGTTTCTGTAAATATTTTAAATTATAATAAACTGCAATCAATAAAATGTTTTATCTTATTATTAACACAGAGACAATAAAATCTTGTATAAAAGTAATACAGTAACTGTATGTTGAAAAATATACATTTTTATACATATCCAGATACAAATCTAAACATCTATTATATATATGTGCGTGTGTAGGTATTAATGAATATATGTATAAATATATCCATTGACAAACAGAACTACAGAAAAATCTCTAACGTATATTATTATATTTATTTTCCTAGAAATATTTTTGTTCTGTGTGCACGTTTTGTCTAAAAAATTCATTGATTATCAATATAAATGATTTCGTTCTCAGCACGTTTGATTTTACTAATTATTTTAACGTGACAAATCACTTTGAGATAAAAATATGTCCCCGATCGATGAAATAGAAATGATATATTTTTTTAAAATTTATAAATAGAGGATCAAATAGTGTCCAATATAGATTTTTCGCGATATTTGGAAGCAATGCCGCGCAAAACTTTATCAAGTAATCAAGAATGAAATTTATATTTGTGAATGTGTTATTCCTAGTGAGTTATTTATTAATTGACTTGGTGTACGTAGATACTACAAATGCTTCAACAAATATAGACATAGGAACAGTGATTTTAGTAAGTTGAATTAATTGAATTATATGTATTAATTATACCTCCGATAAACGATAAATACATGTTCCAATTATAAATATTATTTTGCGATCATTCAATAACCGTAAATAACTTTAATATAAATAAAAAAAATCAGGGTGACATACATTTATAACATAATAAAATGAATAAATTGAACCCTTAAAAATAACAATTTATAAGTGTATTAATAAACGATGATATAGTATTAAATAAATATTGAATAAATAAATTCGTAAACAATTCAGTAAAACAAAAATACAGTATTAAAAAAAATACTGTATTGCAGTCATTTAAAAATATTCAATACAATATATAACAGCAAATTAATGAAACATTTTTTTATAGAGTAGTCTTTGGGGTCCAATCCAATGCGACAAAGATCATATACCAAATATTTTAAATTGGCAAGCATATAAAAAATGTGTAAAAGTAAATGGCACTTTAGTTGACGCATCGCGAATTTGCCTCCCAGGGCAGTATTTCGAAGATGGTAAATGTCATTTTGTTCCTGGAGGCGGAAGTGCAATATATATACAAAAAGGAGCTCATTGTGATGGATTTCTTGGTTTAAGACCTCATCCAACGCAGAGAACGCACTATTATATTTGTCGCTCGAGTGTAACAATAGTGGCTAAATGTCAACAAAATTACGTTTACAATGAACAACGACAAAGTTGTGAAGATATAACTAAATATAATTCGTGCACTAAAAGAATGCAAGATGAATCACATGGAACTGTTGAAATACCAGATTGTAAAAGTAACGGAAGATTTCCCGTAGAAAGTGATTGTCGATATTTTTACATGTGTTATAAGCAACACAATACATTTTATCAATATGTGTTAAAATGTCCAGGAAATACCAAATATTGTCCAATCGAAAAAATTTGCAAATACAATGCAAAGTGTAATCCAATAACTTCAATTACGTTACCATGGGAGTTTATTGGAGATATTTACCCACCTTGTAAAGAAAAAGGTAGATTTCCAGTTCCTAACAACTGTCGGTTGTATTATACATGCAGTGCACCAGTTAATGGAAAATTTTCACAAGAAAGATTTGAATGCCCAACTGGGACCATATTCAGTAAATCTTATATGTTCTGCATCAATGAAACATATGAAAATTGCAATACAAATGTAACACAAATAACGATTTCTTGGGAACATATTACATTCCCAATGAATACAAAATCAACTGAAACAGATAAACTTCAAACTAACACACCACAAATAACAACAGAAAAATATTTAACTGTAAAAGAATTACCTACAACTAATTCAGAAACAAAAGAAACATTGTATACAAAGAATTCAGGTAAAACAGAAACACACAGACCAACCGATCATGAAATAAAATCAACTATTGGGCACCCTGCAACTCAGTCGCAAACAGGACCCACTTCTTATACAAACGATTTAGGTACTACAGGATCTACAAAATCGAATCAAGGAGAAACATTGTCCTCTGAATACCCGAAAACATCTGAACAAAATAAAACAACGGATAATATGTCCATGTCACATTATCCTTCAAGTACCACAGTTAAAAGTCATAAATGTAAAAGAAAAAGCTCAAGAACGACAGCTAGTTCTCAAGAATCAATTTCTACAAAACAACCTGAAGGAGAAAATACTACAAACATAATACGTACATGTAGAACACGAAAACCAAAAACAACAGATCCCCAGTCAATAATATCTACAACACCACCTTTAACGAATCAGTCAGAACAGACTACAATAAATGGTCATGAAACATTACCAACTCATGGATATCCGGCGAGTCCATCGCCGACAGGACCGACTCCTTATACACAAGATACCGGTACAACAGGCACACACGGAATAACAGACCATGAAACATTACCGACTCATGGATATCCGGCGAGTCCATCGCCGACAGGACCGACTCCTTATACACAAGATACCGGTACAACAGGCACACACGGAATAACAGACCATGAAACATTACCGACTCATGGATATCCGGCGAGTCCATCGCCGACAGGACCGACACCTTATACACAAGATACCGGTACAACAGGCACACACGGAATAACAGACCATGAAACATTACCGACTAATGGATATCCGGCGAGTCCATCGCCGACAGGACCGACTCCTTATACACAAGATACCGGTACAACAGGCACACACGGAATAACAGACCATGAAACATTACCGACTAATGGATATCCGGCGAGTCCATCGCCGACAGGACCAACTCCTTATACACAAGATACCGGTACAACAGGCACACACGGAATAACAGACCATGAAACATTACCGACTCATGGATATCCGGCGAGTTCATCGCCGACAGGACCGACTCCTTATACACAAGATACCGGTACAACAGGCACACACGGAATAACAGACCATGAAACATTACCGACTAATGGATATCCGGCGAGTCCATCGCCGACAGGACCGACTCCTTATACACAAGATACCGGTACAACAGGCACACACGGAATAACAGACCATGAAACATTACCGACTAATGGATATCCGGCGAGTCCATCGCCGACAGGACCGACACCTTATACACAAGATACCGGTACAACAGGCACAC
The DNA here is from genome assembly GCA_029203775.1 of Neoneuromus ignobilis. Taxonomy (NCBI): domain Eukaryota; kingdom Metazoa; phylum Arthropoda; class Insecta; order Megaloptera; family Corydalidae; genus Neoneuromus; species Neoneuromus ignobilis. The sequence continues at coordinate 13,847,777 of CP092096.1, read as the reverse complement.
ACGGAATAACAGACCATGAAACATTACCGACTAATGGATATCCGGCGAGTCCATCGCCGACAGGACCGACTCCTTATACACAAGATACCGGTACAACAGGCACACACGGAATAACAGACCATGAAACATTACCGACTAATGGATATCCGGCGAGTCCATCGCCGACAGGACCGACTCCTTATACACAAGATACCGGTACAACAGGCACACACGGAATAACAGACCATGAAACATTACCGACTCATGGATATCCGGCGAGTCCATCGCCGACAGGACCAACTCTTTATACACAAGATACCGGTACAACAGGCACACACGGAATAACAGACCATGAAACATTACCGACTCATGGATATCCGGCGAGTCCATCGCCGACAGGACCGACACCTTATACAAAAGATACCGGTAAAACACGTACATGGAAAACAGACCATGAAACATTAAAAACAACAGAACCCGGCGAGTCAATCGCCGACAGGACCGACATCTACAACACCACCTTTAACGAATCAGTCAGAACAGACTACAATAAATAATCATGAAACATTACCGACTCATGGATATCCGGCGACACCATCGCCGACAGGACCGACTCCTTATACACAAGATACCGGTACAACAGGCACACACGGAATAACAGACCATGAAACATTACCGACTCCTGGATATCCGGCGAGTCCATCGCCGACAGGACCGACGCCTTATACACAAGATACCGGTACAACAGGCACACATGGAATAACAAACCATGAAACATTGCCGACTAATGGATATCCGGCGAGTCCATCGCCGACAGGACTGACTACTTATACACAAGATACCGGTACAACAGGCACACACGGAATAACAGACCATGAAACATTACCGACTGCTGGATATCCGGCGAGTCCATCGCCGACAGGACCGACGCCTTATACACAAGATACCGGTACAACAGGCACAAACGGAATAACAGACCATGAAACATTACCGACTCCTGGATATCCGGCGAGTCCATCGCCGACAGGACCGACGCTTTATACACAAGATACCGGTACAACAGGCACAAACGGAATAACAGACCATGAAACATTACCGACTCATGGATATCCGGCGAGTCCATCGCCGACAGGACCAACTCCTTACACACAAGATACCGGTACAACAGGCACACACGGAATAACAGACCATGAAACATTACCGACTAATGGATATCCGGCGAGTCCATCGCCGACAGGACCGACTCCTTATACACAAGATACCGGTACAACAGGCACACACGGAATAACAGACCATGAAACATTACCGACTCATGGATATCCGGCGAGTCCATCGCCGACAGGACCGACTCCTTATACACAAGATACCGGTACAACAGGCACACACGGAATAACAAACCATGAAACATTGTCGACTAATGGATATCCGGCGAGTCCATCGCCGACAGGACCGACTCCTTATACAAAAGATACCGGTACAACAGGCACACACGGAATAACAGACCATGAAACATTACCGACTCATGGATATCCGGCGAGTCCATCGCCGACAGGACCGACTCCTTATACACAAGATACCGGTACAACAGGCACACACGGAATAACAGACCATGAAACATTACCGACTAATGGATATCCGGCGAGTCCATCGCCGACAGGACCGACTCCTTATACACAAGATACCGGTACAACAGGCACACACGGAATAACAGACCATGAAACATTACCGACTAATGGATATCCGGCGAGTCCATCGCCGACAGGACCGACTCCTTATACACAAGATACCGGTACAACAGGCACACACGGAATAACAGACCATGAAACATTACCGACTCATGGATATCCGGCGAGTCCATCGCCGACAGGACCGACACCTTATACACAAGATACCGGTACAACAGGCACACACGGAATAACAAACCATGAAACATTGCCGACTAATGGATATCCGGCGAGTCCATCGCCGACAGGACCGACTCCTTATACACAAGATACCGGTACAACAGGCACACACGGAATAACAGACCATGAAACATTACCGACTCATGGATATCCGGCGAGTCCATCGCCGACAGGACCGACTCCTTATACACAAGATACCGGTACAACAGGCACACACGGAATAACAGACCATGAAACATTACCGACTCATGGATATCCGGCGAGTCCATCGCCGACAGGACCGACTCCTTATACACAAGATACCGGTACAACAGGCACACACGGAATAACAGACCATGAAACATTACCGACTCATGGATATCCGGCGAGTCCATCGCCGACAGGACCGACTCCTTATACACAAGATACCGGTACAACAGGCACACATGGAATAACAGACCATGAAACATTACCGACTCATGGATATCCGGCGAGTCCATCGCCGACAGGACCGACTCCTTATACACAAGATACCGGTACAACAGGCACACACGGAATAACAGACCATGAAACATTACCGACTCATGGATATCCGGCGAGTCCATCGCCGACAGGACCGACTCCTTATACACAAGATACCGGTACAACAGGCACACACGGAATAACAGACCATGAAACATTACCGACTCATGGATATCCGGCGAGTCCATCGCCGACAGGACCGACTCCTTATACACAAGATACCGGTACAACAGGCACACATGGAATAACAGACCATGAAACATTATCGACTCATGGGTATCCGGCGAGTCCATCGCCGACAGGACCGACACCTTATACACAAGATACCGGTACAACAGGCACACACGGAATAACAGACCATGAAACATTACCGACTCATGGATATCCGGCGAGTCCATCGCCGACAGGACCGACTCCTTATACACAAGATACCGGTACAACAGGCACACACGGAATAACAGACCATGAAACATTACCGACTCCTGGATATCCGGCGAGTCCATCGCCGACAGGACCGACGCCTTATACACAAGATACCGGTACAACAGGCACACACGGAATAACAGACCATGAAACATTACCGACTAATGGATATCCGGCGAGTCCATCGCCGACAGGACCGACTCCTTATACACAAGATACCGGTACAACAGGCACACACGGAATAACAGACCATGAAACATTACCGACTCATGGATATCCGGCGAGTCCATCGCCGACAGGACCGACGCCTTATACACAAGATACCGGTACAACAGGCACACACGGAATAACAGACCATGAAACATTACCGACTCATGGATATCCGGCGAGTCCATCGCCGACAGGACCGACACCTTATACACAAGATACCGGTACAACAGGCACACACGGAATAACAGACCATGAAACATTACCGACTCATGGATATCCGGCGAGTCCATCGCCGACAGGACCGACTCCTTATACACAAGATACCGGTACAACAGGCACACACGGAATAACAGACCATGAAACATTACCGACTCATGGATATCCGGCGAGTCCATCGCCGACAGGACCGACTCCTTATACACAAGATACCGGTACAACAGGCACACACGGAATAACAGACCATGAAACATTACCGACTCCTGGATATCCGGCGAGTCCATCGCCGACAGGACCGACTCCTTATACACAAGATACCGGTACAACAGGCACACACGGAATAACAGACCATGAAACATTACCGACTCATGGATATCCGGCGAGTCCATCGCCGACAGGACCGACTCCTTATACACAAGATACCGGTACAACAGGCACACACGGAATAACAGACCATGAAACATTACCGACTGCTGGATATCCGGCGAGTCCATCGCCGACAGGACCGACTCCTTATACACAAGATACCGGTACAACAGGCACACACGGAATAACAGACCATGAAACATTACCGACTGCTGGATATCCGGCGAGTCCATCGCCGACAGGACCGACGCCTTATACACAAGATACCGGTACAACAGGCACACACGGAATAACAGACCATGAAACATTACCGACTAATGGATATCCGGCGAGTGCATCGCCGACAGGACCAACTCCTTATACACAAGATACCGGTACAACAGGCACACATGGAATAACAAACCATGAAACATTGCCGACTAATGGATATCCGGCGAGTCCATCGCCGACAGGACTGACTACTTATACACAAGATACCGGTACAACAGGCACACACGGAATAACAGACCATGAAACATTACCGACTCATGGATATCCGGCGAGTCCATCGCCGACAGGACCGACTCCTTATACACAAGATACCGGTACAACAGGCACACACGGAATAACAGACCATGAAACATTACCGACTCATGGATATCCGGCGAGTCCATCGCCGACAGGACCGACTCCTTATACACAAGATACCGGTACAACAGGCACACACGGAATAACAGACCATGAAACATTACCGACTCCTGGATATCCGGCGAGTCCATCGCCGACAGGACCGACTCCTTATACACAAGATACCGGTACAACAGGCACACACGGAATAACAGACCATGAAACATTACCGACTAATGGATATCCGGCGAGTCCATCGCCGACAGGACCGACTCCTTATACACAAGATACCGGTACAACAGGCACACACGGAATAACAAACCATGAAACATTACCGACTAATGGATATCCGGCGAGTCCATCGCCGACAGGACTGACTACTTATACACAAGATACCGGTACAACAGGCACACACGGAATAACAGACCATGAAACATTACCGACTCATGGATATCCGGCGAGTCCATCGCCGACAGGACCGACTCCTTATACACAAGATACCGGTACAACAGGCACACACGGAATAACAGACCATGAAACATTACCGACTCATGGATATCCGGCGAGTCCATCGCCGACAGGACCGACACCTTATACAAAAGACTCAAGTAAAACAGGCACACATGGAAAAACGAGACCAAAAACATTACAGAACCCCAGGATATCCGGCGATCTACATCACAGGACCTTTAACGAATCAGTCAGAACAGACTACAATAAATAATCATGAAACATTACCGACTCATGGATATCCGGCGACACCATCGCCGACAGGACCGACTCCTTATACACAAGATACCGGTACAACAGGCACACACGGAATAACAGACCATGAAACATTACCGACTCATGGATATCCGGCGAGTCCATCGCCGACAGGACCGACACCTTATACACAAGATACCGGTACAACAGGCACACACGGAATAACAGACCATGAAACATTACCGACTAATGGATATCCGGCGACACCATCGCCGACAGGACCGACTCCTTATACACAAGATACCGGTACAACAGGCACACACGGAATAACAGACCATGAAACATTACCGACTCATGGATATCCGGCGAGTCCATCGCCGACAGGACCGACGCCTTATACACAAGATACCGGTACAACAGGCACACACGGAATAACAGACCATGAAACATTACCGACTAATGGATATCCGGCGAGTCCATCGCCGACAGGACCGACTCCTTATACACAAGATACCGGTACAACAGGCACACACGGAATAACAGACCATGAAACATTACCGACTCCTGGATATCCGGCGAGTCCATCGCCGACAGGACCAACTCCTTATACACAAGATACCGGTACAACAGGCACAAACGGAATAACAGACCATGAAACATTACCGACTCATGGATATCCGGCGAGTCCATCGCCGACAGGGCCAACTCCTTACACACAAGATACCGGTACAACAGGCACACACGGAATAACAGACCATGAAACATTACCGACTAATGGATATCCGGCGACACCATCGCCGACAGGACCGACTCCTTATACACAAGATACCGGTACAACAGGCACACACGGAATAACAGACCATGAAACATTACCGACTCCTGGATATCCGGCGAGTCCATCGCCGACAGGACCGACGCCTTATACACAAGATACCGGTACAACAGGCACAAACGGAATAACAGACCATGAAACATTACCGACTCATGGATATCCGGCGAGTCCATCGCCGACAGGACCAACTCCTTATACACAAGATACCGGTACAACAGGCACACACGGAATAACAGACCATGAAACATTACCGACTCCTGGATATCCGGCGAGTCCATCGCCGACAGGACCGACTCCTTATACACAAGATACCGGTACAACAGGCACACACGGAATAACAGACCATGAAACATTACCGACTCATGGATATCCGGCGAGTCCATCGCCGACAGGACCAACTCCTTATACACAAGATACCGGTACAACAGGCACACACGGAATAACAGACCATGAAACATTACCGACTCATGGATATCCGGCGAGTCCATCGCCGACAGGACTGACTACTTATACACAAGATACCGGTACAACAGGCACACACGGAATAACAGACCATGAAACATTACCGACTCATGGATATCCGGCGAGTCCATCGCCGACAGGACCGACTCCTTATACACAAGATACCGGTACAACAGGCACACACGGAATAACAGACCATGAAACATTACCGACTCATGGATATCCGGCGAGTCCATCGCCGACAGGACCGACACCTTATACAAAAGACTCAAGTAAAATACGTACATGTAAAACACGAAAACCAAAAACAACAGAACCCCAGTCAATAATATCTACAACACCACCTTTAACGAATCAGTCAGAACAGACTACAATAAATAATCATGAAACATTACCGACTCATGGATATCCGGCGACACCATCGCCGACAGGACCGACTCCTTATACCCAAGATACCGGTACAACAGGCACACACGGAATAACAGACCATGAAACATTACCGACTAATGGATATCCGGCGAGTCCATCGCCGACAGGACCGACACCTTATACACAAGATACCGGTACAACAGGCACACACGGAATAACAGACCATGAAACATTACCGACTAATGGATATCCGGCGACACCATCGCCGACAGGACCGACTCCTTATACACAAGATACCGGTACAACAGGCACACACGGAATAACAGACCATGAAACATTACCGACTCCTGGATATCCGGCGAGTCCATCGCCGACAGGACCGACTCCTTATACACAAGATACCGGTACAACAGGCACACACGGAATAACAGACCATGAAACATTACCGACTAATGGATATCCGGCGAGTCCATCGCCGACAGGACCGACTCCTTATACACAAGATACCGGTACAACAGGCACACACGGAATAACAGACCATGAAACATTACCGACTCCTGGATATCCGGCGAGTCCATCGCCGACAGGACCGACGCTTTATACACAAGATACCGGTACAACAGGCACACACGGAATAACAGACCATGAAACATTACCGACTCATGGATATCCGGCGAGTCCATCGCCGACAGGACCAACTCCTTACACACAAGATACCGGTACAACAGGCACACACGGAATAACAGACCATGAAACATTACCGACTAATGGATATCCGGCGAGTCCATCGCCGACAGGACCGACTCCTTATACACAAGATACCGGTACAACAGGCACACACGGAATAACAGACCATGAAACATTACCGACTCATGGATATCCGGCGAGTCCATCGCCGACAGGACTGACTACTTATACACAAGATACCGGTACAACAGGCACACACGGAATAACAGACCATGAAACATTACCGACTCCTGGATATCCGGCGAGTCCATCGCCGACAGGACCAACTCCTTATACACAAGATACCGGTACAACAGGCACACACGGAATAACAGACCATGAAACATTACCGACTCCTGGATATCCGGCGAGTCCATCGCCGACAGGACTGACTACTTATACACAAGATACCGGTACAACAGGCACACACGGAATAACAGACCATGAAACATTACCGACTCATGGATATCCGGCGAGTCCATCGCCGACAGGACCAACTCCTTATACACAAGATACCGGTACAACAGGCACAAACGGAATAACAGACCATGAAACATTACCGACTCATGGATATCCGGCGAGTCCATCGCCGACAGGACCGACACCTTATACAAAAGACTCAAGTAAAATACGTACATGTAAAACACGAAAACCAAAAACAACAGAACCCCAGTCAATAATATCTACAACACCACCTTTAACGAATCAGTCAGAACAGACTACAATAAATAATCATGAAACATTACCGACTCATGGATATCCGGCGACACCATCGCCGACAGGACCGACTCCTTATACACAAGATACCGGTACAACAGGCACACATGTAATAACAGACCATGAAACATTATCGACTCATGGGTATCCGGCGAGTCAATCGCCGACAGGACCGACACCTTATACACAAGATACCGGTACAACAGGCACACACGGAATAACAGACCATGAAACATTACCGACTAATGGATATCCGACGACACCATCGCCGACAGGACCGACTCCTTATACACAAGATACCGGTACAACAGGCACACATAGAATAACAGACCATGAAACATTATCGACTCATGGGTATCCGGCGAGTCCATCGCCGACAGGACCGACACCTTATACACAAGATACCGGTACAACAGGCACACACGGAATAACAGACCATGAAACATTATCGACTCATGGGTATCCGGCGAGTCCATCGCCGACAGGACCGACACCTTATACACAAGATACCGGTACAACAGGCACAAACGGAATAACAAACCATGAAACATTGCCGACTAATGGATATCCGGCGAGTCCATCGCCGACAGGACCGACTCCTTATACACAAGATACCGGTACAACAGGCACACACGGAATAACAGATCATGAAACATTACCGACTCATGGATATCCGGCGACACCATCGCCGACAGGACCGACTCCTTATACACAAGATACCGGTACAACAGGCACACACGGAATAACAAACCATGAAACATTGCCGACTAATGGATATCCGGCGAGTCCATCGCCGACAGGACCGACTCCTTATACACAAGATACCGGTACAACAGGCACACACGGAATAACAGACCATGAAACATTACCGACTAATGGATATCCGGCGAGTCCATCGCCGACAGGACCGACTCCTTATACACAAGATACCGGTACAACAGGCACACACGGAATAACAGACCATGAAACATTACCGACTAATGGATATCCGGCGAGTCCATCGCCGACAGGACCAACTCCTTATACACAAGATACCGGTACAACAGGCACACACGGAATAACAGACCATGAAACATTACCGACTCATGGATATCCGGCGAGTCCATCGCCGACAGGACCGACTCCTTATACACAAGATACCGGTACAACAGGCACACACGGAATAACAGACCATGAAACATTACCGACTAATGGATATCCGGCGAGTCCATCGCCGACAGGACCGACTCCTTATACACAAGATACCGGTACAACAGGTACACACGGAATAACAGACCATGAAACATTACCGACTCATGGATATCCGGCGAGTCCATCGCCGACAGGACCGACACCTTATACAAAAGACTCAAGTAAAATACGTACATGTAAAACACGAAAACCAAAAACAACAGAACCCCAGTCAATAATATCTACAACACCACCTTTAACGAATCAGTCAGAACAGACTACAATAAATAATCATGAAACATTTCCGACTCATGGATATCCCGCGACACCATCGCCGACAGGACCGACTCCTTATACACAAGATACCGGTACAACAGGCACACACGGAATAACAGACCATGAAACATTACCGACTCATGGGTATCCGGCGAGTCCATCGCCGACAGGACCGACTCCTTATACACAAGATACCGGTACAACAGGCACACACGGAATAACAGACCATGAAACATTACCGACTCATGGATATCCGGCGAGTCCATCGCCGACAGGACCGACACCTTATACACAAGATACCGGTACAACAGGCACACACGGAATAACAGACCATGAAACATTATCGACTCATGGATATCCGGCGAGTCCATCGCCGACAGGACCGACTCCTTATACACAAGATACCGGTACAACAGGCACACACGGAATAACAGACCATGAAACATTACCGACTAATGGATATCCGGCGAGTCCATCGCCGACAGGACCGACTCCTTATACACAAGATACCGGTACAACAGGCACACACGGAATAACAGACCATGAAACATTACCGACTCATGGATATCCGGCGAGTCCATCGCCGACAGGACCGACACCTTATACAAAAGACTCAAGTAAAATACGTACATGTAAAACACGAAAACCAAAAACAACAGAACCCCAGTCAATAATATCTACAACACCACCTTTAACGAATCAGTCAGAACAGACTACAATAAATAATCATGAAACATTTCCGACTCATGGATATCCCGCGACACCATCGCCGACAGGACCGACTCCTTATACACAAGATACCGGTACAATAGGCACGCACGGAATAACAAACCATGAAACATTGCCGACTAATGGATATCCGGCGACACCATCGCCGACAGGACCGACTCCTTATACACAAGATACCGGTACAACAGGCACACACGGAATAACAGACCATGAAACATTACCGACTCATGGATATCCGGCGAGTCCATCGCCGACAGGACCGACACCTTATACACAAGATACCGGTACAACAGGCACACACGGAATAACAGACCATGAAACATTACCGACTCATGGGTATCCGGCGAGTCCATCGCCGACAGGACCGACTCCTTATACACAAGATACCGGTACAACAGGCACAAACGGAATAACAAACCATGAAACATTGCCAACTAATGGATATCCGGCGAGTCCATCGCCGACAGTACCGACTCCTTATACACAAGATACCGGTACAACAGGCACACACGGAATAACAGATCATGAAACATTACCGACTCATGGATATCCGGCGACACCATCGCCAACAGGACCGACTCCTTATACACAAGATACCGGTACAACAGGCACACACGGAATAACAGACCATGAAACATTACCGACTAATGGATATCCGGCGACACCATCGCCGACAGGACCGACTCCTTATACACAAGATACCGGTACAACAGGCACACATGGAATAACAGACCATGAAACATTATCGACTCATGGGTATCCGGCGAGTCCATCGCCGACAGGACCGACACCTTATACACAAGATACCGGTACAACAAGCACATACGGAATAACAGACCATGAAACATTACCGACTCATGGATATCCGGCGAGTCCATCGCCGACAGGACCGACTCCTTATACACAAGATACCGGTACAACAGGCACATACGGAATAACAGACCATGAAACATTATCGACTCATGGATATCCGGCGAGTCCATCGCCGACAGGACCGACACCTTATACACAAGATACCGGTACAACAGGCACACATGGAATAACAGACCATGAAACATTATCGACTCATGGATATCCGGCGAGTCCATCGCCGACAGGACCGACACCTTATACACAAGATACCGGTACAACAGGCACACACGGAATAACAGACCATGAAACATTACCGACTAATGGATATCCGGCGAGTCCATCGCCGACAGGACCAACTCCTTATACACAAGATACCGGTACAACAGGCACATACGGAATAACAGACCATGAAACATTACCGACTCAAGGATATCCGCCGACAGGACCGACTCCTTATACACAAGATACCGGTACAACAGGCACACACGGAATAACAGACCATGAAACAATGCCGACTAATGGATATCCGGCGAGTCCATCGCCGACAGGACCGACACCTTATACAAAAGACTCAAGTAAAATACGTACATGTAAAACACGAAAACCAAAAACAACAGAACCTCAGTCAATAATATCTACAACACCACCTTTAACGAATCAGTCAAAACAGACTACAATAAATAATCATGAAACATTACCGACTCATGGATATCCTGCGACTCAATCGCCTTTTACATATCCTTGGATCAGTACAATAAGTGAAGAAATAGAAACAACTACTCTGTCTGCATTATATACTTCAATGAATACTGATGACAGTATTGCAATTTCTACAAATATTTTTACATCAGGTATTTTGTTCATATATTAAAAAATTTAAATTTTATACATATATATATATATATACAGGCCCGCTCATTCCATATGTGCAATGTGTGAAATACATACGGGTGGCCGAGCTTTAGGTGCTGCCAATTTGTTGAAAAATACTGGGCTATGTTTAATTTTTAGATATGTGAAACAATACACTCTTAAAATTTCCTTAGCCACATCAACCCTTATGTAATGTTTTGACCTGTTCGGCGTTACTTGATTATAGCATTTTATTACATATTACCGAGAGACCATTTTCAAATACTAACTCATTATCACTGTATTTCTAACACATTTTTCTGAAAATTTCGATTATCCTTTCCCTTGAAATTAATAAATATCATTCAATAGTCTGCCATGGAAAAGGTGCAATTTGGGAATGGGGGCGGCCGAAATATTTTCGCACTCGGGCGGCCAATCCCCTTGGGGCGGACCTATATGATATATATATATATATATATATATATATATATATATATATATATATATATATATATATATATATATATATATATATGTATATATATATATATGTATGTATATATATATATAGGTATAGTTTTTTTTTAAATGATTTTTTTATTATTTATATAAATGTGGAAAAATAACATATTTTAAATTAAATAAATTTATTTTTGTTCATTTTTTTAGGTACATATATTCCTCCATCGATGAAACCACAAAATATGTCAAAACCAGACAACAGTAGTGAAGGTGAAAATGAAGAGCTTACATTAAAATGTTTATAAAAAAATTATTATCATTTAAATATTCGTATATTTGTAACCAAAAATTAACTTTCATTAGGCATTTAATTTTATATACGTTTGTGTGTGTGTGTGTGTGTGGGTGGGTACGAGTATATGCATTCATAATAATTGAATATTACTCATAAAAATGAAATACTTTTATTAATTTTACAGAAAGGATATTATTAATTTCATTTCCATTGTCTAAAAGTATAATAATGCAAAATTTTTCCTTGAAATAATCATTTATTTTTATTATAATGCATATTATTTTGTTATATATTTTTTTTAGAATATCCATGCCCTTATATAGGACCTCAAAGAGTGAAAAACTCCTGTTCAAAATACTATGAATGTACATATGATCCATCTTGCAAACAAATGGTTCGTTCAAAAATATTAGAATGTCCTAGATGTCTTCGATTCAATGCATTATTAGGCATCTGTGATCATCCAAATAATGTACCTGAATGTGTTGGAGAGAAAATTGTTACTAAGAATTGTACAGGACCTGGAATATATCCAATTACACGAAACTGTTTGGAGTACATAGAGTGTCAAAACACAGGACTTAATACTTATGAAGCTATTATTAGAAGTTGTTCAGATGGTAAAAAATTTAATCCTGAGTCACTAAAATGTGAAATCAACATTGAATGTTTTATTGAGGAACCGAAATGCTTAAAAACAGGGTTCTTTGCAAGTAAAGATTCATGTCAACATTATTATATGTGTTATAGAGGAATTGATGAACAATTTGTTCATATGGAATTAGAGTGTCCCCCTGGGTTAGCATATAATGAAGAACAAGGTTTTTGTGATATGCCTGAAAATGTTCCAGGATGTGCAGATTTTTTCAAAATATTTTTTTTGAAGTTTAAGTAAAACTTTTGTTGTATGTAATTATTTACATTTGTTTTAAGTTGTTTATAAGTGAATATATTTAAAAATATTTAAATAGTGTAATTATAATGTAGCATTTTTAATAATTAATAAAATTAATTTATTGATATATTTGTATACTGATTGAATCATATGCATATATTAATTTCAAATTTTTGATTAGATATTAATACAAGAAAACAGATTTTTTAAAAGTAATGTTTATCAAAAATAGACTAATAAAATAAGTTTTGAAAGGATATGAAAATATTACCTTTTAAAATACACAAAAAACGACTTTATTGAAAAAATATATATTCTTTTCACAAAAATGTTTTAACTTTTATACTGTGAAGTCATATTCTTGAAATGACTTTCTAAATTCTTGCACTAATTCTATTTCTTCTGACTGACTTAATTTACAGTCTTGCCATTCAATTTTCTCTGGTAAATTTAAGATTGGTCCGCTAGCCATTACTTCCCTATGTACATAAATAGCATAAATATATTAAAAAATTATAATTTTAAAAAGATATACCTTGCAAATTGTAATGGGAAATTTGATTTAATTCTTATATATAATGTCTCTCCTGATGGTAATTCCACTATAAAATATGGCACATTTGGAGGTATTATATCTTCAATTGTTTTATCTTCTGGTAAATTAGAAAGTTGCAATCCATGCCCTTCTGCTTCATCCTTAAAATGATAAATGTTATTTTCATTTATTTTATAATGTTATTTCAAAATGAAATATCAATTCAATTTTTAAAAAAAACCTGAAATATTTCTTTCAGTTCTCTTGTTGCTGCAAATGGTATTGGAATGACTTGTATTTGTAGATGTGAAGTTTTGTAATTTCTTTCAAAGAACACAGGAACTTTTCTAATAGTTTTAAAATATTCCTTTAATGAATTTTTAAACTTTTGTATTTCTTCTAAAATACTTTCATTCAATCCATTTGTGGCCTGATGATGTGTTATTGGTAATATAAGTAAATGATCAGAAACAATTCCTCCTTTTGCTAAGGCTAAATAACATTCATTTCCAATACTTATAACTAAATGTTTTTCTACATCAGGACTACCAAGACAAAACCAACATTTTGCTATAATAAGAATACAGATAAGTAGATTTCATTTTAAAGCTAACATAGTTTATATTAGCTATTATATGTAAAAAATTGAAATTTTACACTGATCAAATGTTGGTTTAGGTCGTTTTTCAAAACTTGACTCTCCTTTTCTTCTTTTTCTTCTCATTTCATTATCATCTTGACTACTTAAATCATAAAAAAATTGTGTATCAGAAGTATCGGTTATGTCTTTAATTGAACCTTTCAACATGACTGATGAGAACGGACAGGCAGTTTCATCAGTTGTCTGTTGAAGTAATTCTGTCATACGCATACTATCTACAGGAGTTAAACTTAATGCATATATCCATTTTTGTTTATTAACGTTGCCTACATTTGCCAAAGCAATAAATCGAGTTGCAATACCTAACGTATCATCTTTGTTACGATTTCTGGAAAATAAAAATGCGTAAGAATGAGTATGCATACACATACTAATATAAGAACTTCACCTGTAAGGTTTTCTTTCAAAATAAACATTTTCTAATCCAACAATGTGATAACGAGGTTTAATTTGTGCTGATAACCATGATATCATTGATGAGCCACTACAATTTTGTGTACACTAAAACATAACCAAATGGATATATATCATTTTAAAATATTTGAAGTCAGTAATTTAAACAGTACCGAATTATCTAAGGTAGTGATGTCGGCTGCCCACTGTGATGTTAAAAGTATATCTACTCCACGATGTTCTGTAAAACCTCTACAACATACATCACGAACTGCAGTAACATCTGCTTGATTAAAAGTATACATTTCTGTTTCTTTCCGTTTGCTTTCTATTCCACTTAAATAAACTATTTTTAGCCCTCCCACAGCTGAATACAATCCTCTTTTTCCTATAATTATATTTAATCACGTTTTATTTGGAAATTAAATATCTATATACATTTTACAATTACCAAGAAAACTGAGATTTGGACAAATTTCACATCCGTTTAAATCTGTATAATTTTCTTCATCTTCTTTTTTATTTGGGCCCAAAATGTATGTTGGAACTGGGACTGTTTTTCAAATTGTAATTGTTTATCATGTTACATATACATCATAACCTTTTTATATGAAATACAAATGAATTATATAACTACTTTTGACTTACCTTGTTTACTTCCATTTTTGTATGGTTCCAATTCTAATGTATTGCCAAAAAAGTCACCTACACATAATAATAAATCAAATGGACCAGATTTTTTATTAATATTTTCAACTCTATTAAATAATGTTATAAACTTTCCTTTCACATCGCCACAAACGAGACTAAAAATGAATATAATTTACTAACCATAAATAAATAGGCAATTGCTCAAATTCTTACATTTTTTGCTTAGTCGTCATTTTAACTCACTGATCTTAAAATAATTGCAAACATTCACATAAACGTGCTCAAAAATTACTTAATTACAAAAAATATATTTGTAATAATTTTTTAAAACATCAAACTTCCCGCTTGAAATTGTAAACAGCTAATTCCACATGATAAATACAATATTTTAAGGTTATTTCTTAAGATAGTTTTCAAATACAAGTTTCTAAAAATGAAAAGTACTAACTAGTTACTTAAAATGAAAAGATTAAACAAATTCTTTTGAAAAAATTACCTGAAAATTTCAATTATTTTATTAAAAACCTATAACCATAAATATATGTGTGTGTATATATATATATATTACATACAAATATGCAATATTTCATTCTTACCTGTAAACATGAAATATTATGCAAAATACTTTAAAAATATGTTTTAACACTAGAACATAATAAAAATATTTTTAATTAAAAACATTTATTCTAAAACTGTCAACATATACTTCCTAAACATACTACCAAATCCTTATATATAAGACTATTTGTTACTCAGATTTTGTATTTCAAACACATGTTAAAATGAGTATTCACTACAATAGATACTATTCCTTTTTATTTTGAAATAAAAATCAAAACAAGAAAAATAAAATTTACAAAATGTGGGTAATAAATCACACATATTGATAATGACAGTAGAGATGCTATTGTGTAAATCACAACTGACTTTTAATTTTTAACAATGTTTTCATTTTGATGCAGTGGAAAGAGCATTTAAATCAGCAATGCATTTAGCTAAAGTTTCTTTCTCCTGTTGAGGAGAAATAGATTTTAGAACATGATCTACTACCCAGTTCACCATATGTTTCTGGGCAATACGTCGTTCAATAGCCTGTTTTTCAACTTGATAATCCAATCTCCTTTTGACCTGAAAATATTATTTAGAAGAGTACACATATTTACATACAAATACTTAATATTTGTATATTCCCAAATATACACATTTTAATAATAAATGTATATAATTATTTTATAAATACCTCACTGAAAACTTGCATCATTCTTTCACGATATGCTGCTTCAAGTTGGATGGCAACATTTTCTCGTTTTGCTTCTATAAGCATATTTTGTCCCTCAGCACGCCACTGTTCTTTTTTTTCATTTTCAATAGCTTCAGAGTAAGCTTGAACAGTATTTTCTCTGGATTGTTTCCAGTTGGCTTCGATGTTCTATAAAAAGTATATTATAAGAAACTTGTTAATATGTGATGATAAATACGTTTTATCATAAAAATATGAATATAAAGAAAT
The DNA here is from genome assembly GCA_029203775.1 of Neoneuromus ignobilis. Taxonomy (NCBI): domain Eukaryota; kingdom Metazoa; phylum Arthropoda; class Insecta; order Megaloptera; family Corydalidae; genus Neoneuromus; species Neoneuromus ignobilis. The sequence goes on along the minus strand of CP092096.1, from coordinate 13,830,477 downwards.
CTTACATCAATTTCTTTATCAGCATAGGCTGCTATTGTAGGACCAAACTTTTTGATAGCAAAAACTACCATAATAGCAATTGAAATTCCTGTATAGTATTCATGTTCCATAACATATATTTCCTTGCTGCAAAGGTATGTCGTAAGACCAACACCAAAAGCATAAGGACCAGTTACACCGGTTTTATTGTAAAAAAATGTGAACCATTCTTCAGGAATGAATCCAAGTCGTACTTTTCCAGGAAATTCAGCGCGAACCTAAAATAAGTTAAATAGTACAATTAATAAGAAATTTATTAAATTCAATTTTTTACAATACTTTTTTATACTTACAGGACGAGGGAAGTTTTTCAAGTCCCGTTCTCCACTTTCTTTTGCTACTGCTGTTGAAGTAGCTGGTCTGATTAAAGAGGTGAAAACACGGCCTTGCAGGGCTAATGAAATATTTAGATTTTCAATTGAAACTTAATACATTTATATTGAGTAAATAAACAATTATAGAATTATATTAAATTTCATATACAGCAAAGATGATATACAAAAATATGAAAATTTCAAATAATAATGAATTAAACAATCTTTTTAAAAAGGTCAATATAAATATTGTTATTATAATGTAAATAAAACATATCTGTTTTATATTTTATAAATAACACTTTGATTAATTCCTGTTTTATATAAAATATATAACATTTTGTGTCAAATGATAAATGTCACTTTAATTTCAATATTCTATTAGATAAATAAGAGTAAACTAGTTTAAATGTAATATTAGTGAATTATTAAATGTGTGATTTAGTATTTAATATTAAAATTTAAATACCTGGTACTAATGATGCTCTGGAAAACATTTCTTTTTTCTAATTATATAACTAGCTTATACTAATTGCCCTACACAACCAAGTTCATGCTGATCACCATTTCACTTCAGTCACAGTTTAGCCAATATTGATAATATAGAATATATACTCTGTAACTAGTTCTGTTACCAAATAAATTTTGCTACCAAATATTAATGCTCAAGTTCGGCATTGAATTCGTTTAAGAACATTCAAAAATTTTTTAGATTTCTTATTAAAAGCAGCAATAATCCAATAATCTAATATTTCTCCTAATCCAATATAATTATAAGTATCATATGTAGACAAATCTCAATTATTCAGTTTATAAAATAGTAATTTTGAATAATTGTTAAGATCTATTGTTCTACCCTCTTTCTTACATTCTCTTAGGACTAGTCAGTTGCTTGTTGCAACATCAGTGTAGTAATAGATTTGAGTAAAAATACATACAACTTACTAGAATAGTTTTTTCCTTCTATAATAGAAATGATCTTAATAAAAAATTAAATCGTAAAATTACAAGAAATGACAATTTGAAGTTTTCAGGATTGAAATACTTTTCATAGTAATAAATTTAAATAGCTGTATAAGAGTGTTTAAATGAAATTTTAAAAATGGTAACATTTAATTATGTAAAGATAATGACCTTTATTGGAATCCCTGACACAGTAATTGCAGTTCTAATCAAGAGTATTGTTATTATTATAATCTTAAAATATATGACGTGATTATTTTCAAAAGGAAATATTCTAGGAAAGAGTTAATAAAATGTTTCATAAACAATTATACTGAAAACATATTTTATTTATTGAAATACAAAGATCTATTTTTGAAAAAAAGAAATACAAATACTTTTGGTATAGAAAAAATATACGATTTTTTGTTAAAAATGAAAATCGAATGAAAATGAAAAATATTAGAAAGTAAGATGAAAAGTTTTCTCGTGCTCTCGTCTATGTGTTTCATGTAATTTTGTAACTTCATCTAAATGACTGCTAATTAGAGCAGTATTCCTATCTATCCATTCCAAGGAATTCATGTGTGCATTTAATATTCTTCCAATTTGAACAATCTGTAGGATTATATTAAAAATGAAATGTTATTGTTTAAGTTACTATATAAAGTTATTAGTTAAATAAATATTTGAGAAAATAAGAACTGTTTTCTTTGGGGATATAAGAAAAAATATAATTATTTGTAATACGTGCTAATTAATTATTATCTTTTTATTAGATGGTTAAAAATAACTGCTGTGGCGTTTTAAAAATATCTGCTACATAATTTCGACAATTGTATTAGCACAACTGTTCAATTTTAATAATCAATGAAAATTTATTTTCGTAATTAAAATAAATAAAAAAATAATTTACCGGATCATTTACATCTTCTGTTCGACTTGTCTCATTCAAATGTTCAATGATTTCCTTAAGATCTTCAGACATTTGTTTCAATTGGCTATCCATATTTTCTGCCATCTGATAACTGTAATAAATAGATACATATATCCATATATATATATATATATATATATATATATATATATATATATATATATATATATATATATATATATATATATATATATATATATATATATATATATATATATTTATTTTTATATATATATATATATTTAGATAGACAGATAATAAAATATAAAATCAGTACGTGTGTTGCCGATCTGGATCTACAACTGGTAGAGTAGCTAATTCTTTTTCAAGAGGAGTAATAGATTCTTCTAATTCTCTTTGTTGAGCAACAATGAAATCTAATTCATGGTCCAATTGTTGTTGTTCTTGTTTGACACGTTCTACGATAGAATTGAGTTCAAGTACCTGTAATAAAATGTTACCTCTCAATATATACTGACATAAATAAAGTAGAAGTTTGAATAAAATCTTAATTCTACTTGTTATTTTTTTAATTAATGTAGTTAATTTATATATTTTTATTTAGAAAATTGTATTGTTAATGACTGAAGTCAACTGATTTTTGATAGAAATTCAACTAGTAGAATATTTTTTTTAATAAATCTATTATTTTTAAATACGAGAGCAGTTTAATTGATTGAATTAATTTCATTAAGACATCAAATTTAATTATAAACTACTATGCTAATACGAATACAAGTATTGATAATCTAGTACAGGTATTAAGCAGACAAGCGTAAAATGTGAATAATTAATTGACTACTTAAACAAATTATTATTATTTTTAAATTTAAATAATGATACTTATGACTACAATTGCGAGTTTACTATGTTTCGTTTTAATTAAATATTCAAACGTGTTATATCAATGCTTAAATGTATCAAGTATTGAAATTGCTTTTCTTTTTTCCTAATTTGTTTGGTTTAGCACCTTTCTGTATCACCAAAAAAGGTAAAATGTGTATAATTAACATAACACCGTTATCATTTATATCAGTTATACTTAATGTATGTATTTATACATCTATAATAATTGCATCAGTGATCGAAACATTTTTATTTTGGAATAATATATCGTTGTTCGGTTTTGTAAAAATAGTATCGGTTTTTACTGATGTATTAGCATGTATTGTATTTACGGTGATCATTCATTTTAAAAAGGATCAACTGAAGAACGTTTTAAATAAAATAAGTAAAATCGAAAACATGTACAGAACACTGGACAAAAACGTACAATATAATCGAATTAATGTTTACATTATTTTCGGATTATGTTTATCGATATTTAAATTGTTTTTTGATAGAAAAATGCATCAAGTTTTAAAAATTAATGTTAATATCTGGTTATTTTTTTTATACGACGAATTGCCATACATGATTATATCACTCGAATCAATGAAAATAAGTATGTGCATTTTCATTTTAAAACAACAATTTATAATGTTTAATAGATTCTTCACAGATACTAACAAAACGATAATCAATATTAATAATCATAACAGTTTATATTCGAATAATTTATTTATTGATTTCGAATTAAACGCATGGAGATTTTATAGAAAACTACATTATATACTTTGCAATATTTTAGAAGAATTGAATACAGTTTATGAATGGCAAATATTGATTATATTTTTTAAATTCTTAATTTATAATATATACGATTGTTATCATTTCTACAAATGGGATAATAATATTGCTATATACAGTATTATGATAACATCAACTTACATGTTACCAATTATTATTACTTGTACATTGTGTAGTTATGAAGCAAACAAAAGTTCGATCTTATTAAAACGTTTTATCAAGAATGATGATAAGAACGAAAGTAAGAAAGAATTGGTGAGTACGTAAAATTATTTGAAAAGTATATTTCTAGAGTTCTATTTGTTTCGTTTATAAAAATTTTTTGAAATACTATGAATCTATGATTAAAATATAGAAGTATTTCGATTAAATAAACTTGAATTAAAAATGCATCTCCATGGATAGTGACATAGAAAAGATTGCATTTATATGATTGAAAAAATTTGAAATTTTATTTATTAGTTATTTATCATTAAATAACCCATGTAGTGTGCTAGCTCCTCACAGAACGTCTCTCCATTGTTGGATGGGGGAACGTTCATCAAGTAAAGTCAGGTACTGGGTGAATAAAATATTTGGGGTGGATCAAAACTGGTTCAGTTCTCTAGGTTGGGGTTAAGACGAGATACTTGCACCACCTCATCTCTCATAAAAAACTCCTATTGCAAAAATCCTCAAAATAAATATCTAATATTTTGAAAAGAGGATGCAAGGAAATAAAGTAGATATTTCACAAGCATAAACATGTTCTTACAGATAAATGCAAATGTGTTATTAAATATATTTATTATATAAATATACTAAGGTATTTTCTTATTCATAACTGTAAAAGATATGTATGACTGTTGATATTTTTTAATATTTTTATTTTTTGGTATAAAAGATACAATGAATATTTTTATTTATTTTCAGATTAAACTCTTTTCATTGCAATTATTGACACGAAATGTAAATTTTTACGCAAAAGGACTATTTGTTATTGATTTCACTCTTCTATATTCGGTAAAAGATCTTTTTTTATTTATTTTTAATAATAATAATAATATATATATATATATATATATATATATATATATATAATTTTTTTTTAGATTATTATCTCAACATTTACGTACATTATCATAATAGCACAATTCAATCCATTAAAGTAAAACGAAATTATTTAGAATATTTTTTGAAAATATATATTTCTTATGATAAATTGTAAAGTGAGCATTTATTTATTAAAATAATAAAATATAATTATTTTAATTAATTAGATAATAAAAGTACTCAGATATATATGGTTTAAATGGACATTGGGTATTTTGTCTTATATCATCCTTCAAATATATGGTGGCCCGAATGAGATTGATGGATAGTAAATGATAATAAGCAAGTAAATGTATGTCTAAACCTTTCAGTTTCATTTAGACCATCCTTTATAATGGAATTAAATACGTACGTTATTTTTAAAGTATTTTAAAAAAAATTATTGCCGAAAAATAAACATTCATGTTACTTCTTATTCCATTTAATTTGTTTAATAATTTTATTAAAATTCAATATCAAAAATGTTGATTTAAAATTGTATAAATTTTAAAAATTATTCAGTAAGAAATAATAAATGGTGATTATGTTTTTTATGACTTAAATAAATATAGTCTTTTATTATTATTATTACATTTTTTTACAGGTATTTTTAAAATATATTTTAATAATATACTCTATCATTAATGGAAAAATGTTATTAGATATTGGAATAAAATTTATATAGCGTATACAAATATCAAACAATTACTTTTACATTATAACATATTAATGTGTTTTCTCTATATGGAAATTATTATTGTTAATTAGTTAAATGGAAAATTTATTAAATCGATTTTTGAATTTATTTAATTATCTTCATTGCAGAAGATATCGATTTTTATCGTACATGCCAGTTAACAAAAATATTAATTTTAAAATTTATTTTATAACAACAAAAATGTATCGAGTAGTAGAACCGATGTTGAAAATCGCGAATTTATTTTGCCTGGCACCGGTTTCAATCACAAGAACTGATAACACGTACTCGATAACCGTTTATAAATTAACGTTCATTGATTATGTGAAATATATTATATTGTTGGTTCCATTGTTCGTGTGTACACTGTTATATGATTTCTTATATTTGAATAATGTGACATTGCCAATCATTGTATCAAAAATAACGACGTTAACTGATTATGGTTCTACTATAATATTCTTAATTTGTGCTTATTTGAAAAGAAATAGTTTTAAAAATATTATAAATAGGATTGGTACCGTTGAAAATATATTAAAAAATATGAACGTTAATGTAGATTATACATTTGTTTGGAACTATTTTGTTACTTTGTACTGTTTGATATTAGTTGGATTATTTTACGATATATATATACATAATGAACCGATCGTATGTATTCCTTGGTGGAGGGTTATTATAACAAGACAAACACAATATACAATAATGTGTGTTCAAATAATAACAATAAGTATTTGTGTCTTGATTCTAAAACAACAATTTTTATTTTTAAATAATTTCATTAGAGATCAGTTCGATTTAAATGATATTCCAAAAAGAAACTTACAAATACAATATCTGATATGGAAAAATGTATTCAATAAAACGACAATAAATAAATTGCAATTTATAAGAAAAATGCATTACACACTTTCTGATATTGCAAACGAACTGAATTTCTGTTTTGAATGGCAGTTTACAACTATAGCGTTTAAATTTATGAATTATACTATACTGTCGACTTATTTTGCATACAGCTATAAATTATTTACGTACATTGGATGGACAATCATGAATATCATTTATTTATTATGTATTGTTGTATCCTGTGAAATATGTAAAATTGAATCTGAGAAAACGTCACAGTTGTTACAAAAAGTTGCAAGATTAAACAAAAACGACTTTAATCGAAAAATAGTAAGTACAATATATTTTAAAATATTTTTTGTTTGTTTTTTAATATTAATTTTTTTAAAAAAAAAATATTTAAACAGTTGACTTATTTCAAAAAATATTTTGATTTTTTTTTAAAGTCTTGTCTATATAGTAGTATAAGTAATTAATTATTTTCAATTAGAATTTTTCAAAATAAGAAGTATTAAAAAATATTTTGTCAGTAGTTTAGTACCAGGTAGATAGTCCTTTAATATATTTGTATATAATATTAAAGATATTAAATTTATAAGAATACATAAGATATTTAATGTTATTTCATTTTTGTGTTTATTGAAATACAACAGTGGTAATTACATAATTTTTGGAAGTTTATGGAAATAATTTAAAAGTTAATAAAGAAAATTTTCTGGTAATAGTTTTGATATTTTTTTCCAATGCTCTTTGGAAAATCTATAGAATGTCAATTAAGTCTCAAAATCCCTAACAGATTCAAAATTAAACACACAAAAGTTAGCAGAGAGACTTAAGAGTTACTTTTATGAAATTGAAGAAGTATATAGATATCATATCAACTTTGTTCAGTGTACAAGGACTAGTAATGTACAATTTGCAATCAGTTTTCTTTAAACAATTATAACTGATGATGAAAAATTGATTCTGTATTCTAATTAAAATGGATTTTGATCTAAAAAGTACCAACAATAATACTTAAACAGAGCTTAATTTTTTTAAAAAAATATTTATGTGTTTAGTAGAATTATATCAGAATTATTCAATTAAAGTTGTTGAAACTAGAGAAATAATTTCATACGAATTTAAATTGTTGAGCCTTGTATAGTTAATTTGAGAAAATATTGTAATATATTTAATCAAATGGCAATTCATTGATAATAATTTTTATAAAATATATAAAGAAATTAGTTTAACATGACATCAAAAACGAATAACGTTTAATATATTTATTTTATTTACGTAATTCCAGTTTGTCAATATTTTTTTTAAAACTCATTGTATTTATTTTTCACATAGACATGCTATTATAATTAATTAATTAAAAGCAATACAATTCTATAACATAAAATAACGTTTTAATATGATTAAAAGAGAAATAAATAGCGTACGGATATAAAAACGAGAATGTATAATAATTAGGTGAATATAATAAGTAATATTTAAATAAAAATGTCTAAATCAACGATTGTTCTGCACAAAGTTGCTAAATGTGTAAACTTATCACCTTTTTCGATATATCCAGATGGAAAATTCATTAGAGCTAAAGTTCAAAAATACATAGAGTGTTATAATTTCCTAGCGATCTTACTTCCAATACTTATGACTGTTTTCATAATAGAATTTTTAATTGAATATGATGACAATGTTATTTTATTGACTATAGAAAAAGTATCTTTCATTACGAATATAATAACAGTTTTTATTGCAATAATATTAACATGGATTAAACGTCATTTATTAGTGAACATTATTAATAAAATCGCGGATGTTAATGTTGTTTTGGAATTGTTCAATGCGTCTTTCAATCGTAAGATTCTAGAAATTATAACATATTCACAAATGTATCTGATGGTACTGTCTTTTATTTGTGATAGTGTTAATGTATACCAAGAAAAGAAAGATGTACTGAAGTATATAAAAGCGATGATACATTCTCATTATCCTTACACTACAATGATGATTAATGTTGCACAGTTTATTGGATATGTTCAAATGTTAAATCAACAATTTCAGGCACTGAATAGTGTATTGAATAGATGGTTAAAACGTTTCACACTTCCTAAATTTAATGAAATTGAAAAAATAAGTGATGAAAACAACGTATTATATTCAATTAAAGATTTCATGCGGATCTATAATCAATTATGTTCTATAAGTTTAGATATAAGTTCGCTATTTTCTTTTCATCTGACAATATTTATATTTAAATCGTGTACTTATTGTGCACACGATATTCTTAACGCATATATTGAAAAAAATTTTGATATACTCTGGCCGATTGTCGATTTTATTTTAATAACGTTCGTATCTTTCGTGTGTCATTGGTGTGCATATGAAGCGAGAAAAACAGCAAAAATAGTTCATAGAGTAATGAGAGCAACGAATGATAAACAAGAAAGAACATTGGTGAGTATTTAGTAACGATTCACTGATTTTATTAGTTTGATAAAATTGTTAAGAATTTCGAATCTTCCAAGATGAGGAAAAAGATAAAAATATACAAAAATGGAAATTTTGTTATTTTAATTTCAGATAAAATACTTCATTCATTTTTATTTGAGTCACATTCAAAATATGTTCTAGTAAAATTATTAAAACTTATAAGAAATTTATAATATCTATGTGTTATTTTGTGATTATTTTTTTTCAGTTTGTATATTTAAAAAATATTTAGTTTCTACTACCACCATATAAAATAAGAGAAATTATATACATTTTTTTATATACAATAATGTATAATAAAAAAAAAAACAATTCGTTTAGAACACTTGTAAGAGAAAATATTTGTAATAAATTTAATCAAATAGATATTTATCAATAATCATTCTTATATATTAGTGAATTTTATTGTTAAATATATATTAATCTAGTTATATAGTTTTTACAAATTTTCACATATTAGAAATTAGTTAAATATAATATAAAATATTGAATACCATTCAGTCAATTTATTTTATTCAAGTAATTCATTTTTAATTCAGTCTATTTATTTTTCATAAAGACATGCCATTATAATTAATTAATTAATAATAATACAATTTGATAATATGAAATAATGCTTTAATATGATTGGAAGAAAAATGAATAGCATACGAGTGAGAATGAGAATGTACAATAAATAGATGACTACAATATATAATATTTGAATAAAAATAATGTCTAAATCGACGATTGTTTTGCATAAAGTTGCTAAATATACAAACTTATCATTATTTTCAATATATCTAGATGAAAACATAATTAGAGCTAAAGTTCAAAAAGACATAGAGTTTTTTAATTTCATAACGGTTTTACTTCAAATATTTATGATTATTTTCACAATAAAACAATTTTTTGTTGAATATCATACCAATGTTACTTTAGTGACTATTGAAAAAGCATCTGTGATTACGAATATAGCCATTTTCATTTCATTAACAGTAACATGGATTAAACGTCATTTGTTGGTGAACATTATTAATAAAATTGCAGACATTGATGTTGTTTTGAAGCTGTTTAATGTATCTTCTAATCGTAAGATTCTAGACATTTTTACATATTCACAAATATGTCAGATGATATTGTCTATTATTTGTGGTATTATTAGTACGTACAAAGAGAGGAAAAATGTATTTGATTTTATAAAAACGACGTTTTATTGTTATTATCCGTATGTTACAATGATGATTAGTATCGCTCAATTTGTTGGATATGTACAAATGTTAAATCAACAATTTCAAACACTGAACGGTGTATTGAACAAATGGTTAAAACATATCACACTTACTAAGATTAACCGAATAGAAAAAATAAATAATATAAATAATGTATCATATTCAATTAGGAATTTCATGCATATCTATAATCAATTATGTTCTTTAAGTATTGAAGTGAGTTCGGTGTTTGCTTTTTATTTGATAACATTTATACTTAAAACGTTTGTTTATTGCGCACACGATATTCTTAACGCATATGTTGAAAAAAATTTTGAAATATTTTGGTCGATTGTTGATTTTATTTTATTAATGTTCGTACCTGCCATGTGCCAATGGTGTATGTATGAAGCGGGGAAAACAGCGGAAATTGTTCAGAGATTCATGAGAGCAACGAATGATAAACAAGAAAGAAAATTGGTGAGTATTAAACAAATATTATAACTAAACGAAAATGTCTAAATCGTCAGTATTAAACGTTTAATAAAGTTTGTTGGAAAAATATAGATTCAAAATTTTATGAATTTGATAAAATTGGAATTTCGAATTTTTTAATTATCTTTTTAAAATTTGCTTACTAATTGAAAAAGTATATTAAAAGTAGTAATAAGTTTATTTATTTTTTGTTTACATTCATATATAGAAGTATAATAAAAATTAATAATTTTGAGAAAATTAAACAATTTTCATAAACTATATACTTTTTTTATTAAAAAATATCACAAACAAAACTGTAATTCTTTGATGTTTAATTTGTTAGATGTTTCAAGAATTTTTGAAAATTTTTGTTAGTTATTCTGTTTAGTTTTAACTTGTAGAAACTACAACTAAAGAGCAAACATTTATTAAATTACTCAATGAAGGATATCCATGTTTTAAAATAGGCAAATTTATTAATTGGAAGACATGATATAAAGAAATTTCAAAGATTTTTTTAAAAACATTAATTGATATAACAGTAAGACTAATTACTCAAAATTTGCATATGACTTTTATCTAGAATCTATAGACTTACACAGAAAAGAATCTGAGGAAAATCGAGATAAGTGAGGGCATATTAAAAATCAAAATATTAAAAACAGAGAATGAAATTAGTTTTGGCGAGATATTTAAATTGGTTACTAGTATGAAAAAGTTTGTAGAATTTCAATCGATGTATATCAGGTATTCAAAAAGTATTAATCGATTAAATGCGATAAAATATTATATATTTATTACTAAAATGAATAGTTATGTGTAATGTACAATATTTTTTGTATTAATGCAAGTTTTGTATTTCAAGAAATATTTTTTTTATTTTTTTCGAAATTATTTAAACATTTATGTATATAAAAAATTATTACAATACTACTATTTTTAATATACTTTTTCAATTATTAAATAAATAAATACAAGAGACACCAATACTTCTATATATCACTGTATACACACACATACCACACAATTATGTAAATATTAATTGATTACATCTAAAATGTTTCATATTATAAATATTTGACTTATTTAAGTTATTATTTATCGATTTATGAAATCAACAAAAAGTTTTTAACATTTGTAAACAAACGCGATGTTAATAGGTGATAACATATTAATGCATTAACGTAACTGTCAGTTAAATACGATTATCGATATTTAGTAACCTACTAAATAAAAATATTGAATTTCTTCATATTTCATAAACATGAAAGTATTTTCAAAAGTACATTTATATTGTGCTAATTTTTTCGGTCTTGCTCTATTTAGTATACAAAATAAAAAAGCGGTGAACAAAAAAATCTTAGATTGTCTGGGCTGTATATTTTTTCCATCAATTATTTCGTTTGCAACAATATATAATATCTGTTTTATGACAGATACAAATCCGAGTCTTTTATATTCAAATTTATATAAAATAGGACTGGTGTGGCATTGTTCAATCGTGATAATTAATACATTATCAATGTTTCTAAAACGAAATTTATTAATGTGTACTGTAAATAAAGCAATAGAAATATCGACGAAATTAAATCAAATGATTTCTCTTCAACAACAAACGGATGCTAAATGTATTTTAGATAAAACATCGTACATTATGCAAATGCAACTGTTCATTATAATTATAAATTTAATAGCAGAGTTTTGGAAAAAATGGTCGTCAAATGAAAATTTCTTTCAATATTGTATTGACGTTTTCATTTCAATTATCCCTTATACAATGTTAACACTTATCCTAAATCAATTTCTCGCTTGTGTTTGGTATCTAAAAGAATGTTATAAAAACGTACAGATTGTACTTTCGAATATAATAAACGATTTGAGTTTTTCGTCAAAATGTAAACGAACAAAAAACGATAAACTTGCAATGAATTCTTTACAATATTTTAATGTTTTAAGACAACTTCATTGTCAACTTGCAAATGTTCACTTAGTATTTAATTCTATCTATTCTTGGCAATTATTACTCATTACCAGTTATTTATCGTATCAAAATATTGAAAATTTCGCAGAATTACAAACAGTAAAAACACTTTATTTATCGTCTGCTATAAACATATTACATATTTTTTTCTTATGTTATGTGTGTTCAGTATGTGAATATGAAGCGAATGATATTGCTAATTGTCTACATACAGTCAAATCAGAAATCAATCTGAAGAAAAGTCAACATACTGTGAGTAATATTTATAAATTAAATATATATTTTTTATGTAGATATAATCTAAATTGATTTTTTTCTGTAAGTTGTTAATTTTAATATTTGGGAAATTTTCACAACAAATGTATATAAATAATAAAGCATGACAAATAATATTCAATTTCAAGCAGATATTATATCACTAAATTATATTTTAAATATAATTTTCGTTAAATTTTTGTACAAGTCTATATGTAAACTGATATGTTTTTATTAAAGTATTCCAAGATTGAATTTTTAATATTTATGAACTTTTCGATGAATTAAAAACTACATACAAAATCATAAATTCAATTGACGCAAAATGTAATTAAATCTAAATATCAAATCATATTTTGGACTCAACAATAACTGTATCTATTTGTATAGTTTCATAAACTGTTATTATCCAATATAGAGGGATATTTTTATGACAATTTCTAAACATTATTCAATCACCTGAATGGATGTAAAAAATATTTAATTGACTTTTGAAATACGGTTGTCAAAGCACATAATAATATTACATTAAAAATAATCAATATGACAATACAATTTCTCATATTCTATTGTATTGTTTAATGAGAGTTTTAGAAATATGGAAGTATTTTCGAAAATATATTATTATTATATAAAATTTATTGGACTTGCTCCATTTTATCCGATGAAGGAAAATAATTTTCGTCTGACTACGACAGATATTAGTGTTGTGAATATTTTACATTGTATATTGTTTCCTATAATTGTAATAACTGGAACAGTGCATTATATAAAATTTGATAAAGTTATTCTTGCTAATGATATATATTCAGAAATGAATACTGTAACAATGCTATTTCAATGCTTTATTGTGACATTGTGTGCATTGATCGTATTTTATAAACGAGAAGAATTAGTCATCGTGCTAAATAAAGCGTCAAATATTTTGACTAAATTACACCGATTGATTGAGATTCGGCGATTAGTCGATACAAATTTGTCAAAAGAAAAGTATAACATTGTTTACATACATTTCTGGATAATTATTGTAAATTTTTTTATAAATTTGTATGAAGTGTACACAAACACGTTTGATTTACATATCAGTTCGACTTTGATAGCGGTTTATGATATACCATATACGATCATTTTAACAACTTTAAATCAGTTTCTCATTATAGGATGGTTTTTAAAAAAATGTTACAAGTGTACAAACATTTTAATATTACATATACAAAATGATTTCGTTAACGTAACAAAAGAGTTTAATAATATAAAGGAAAATAAAAAAATATATATTTTCCGTAATATGCAACATTTAAATTACGTACGACAGCTTCATTATGAGCTAGAAACGATTGTTCTAACAATGAATTCTATTTATGGATGGCAATTACTGATAATAACAATTTATATATCGGTTCAAAATTTGCAAGTATTCATGTTTTGGTACTCGTTCAAATATATTCCTATGTGGGGGATTTTACATATAATACACACTTTTGTACTGTGTACTGTTTGTTCATTATGTGAATATGAAGCATACGAAGCTGCAAATAATTTACATACCGTGAAGAGTGGATTTAGATTAAAAAAAGCACATTTACTCGTGAGTAAATTTCAAATACATTTTAAACATACTGATGTTTGTTCTATTTTCATGTTATTATTTTTGTCCCTCCCTGTTTTCAAAAATATCTGATACATCTATTTAATAACTTTTATTAACAATTAAGTTTTAGTTATATATATTGTTTTAAATAAAATTTGAATTTATTCTCTGAAAATTAAATACAGATTTGAACAGAAACGAAAGAAAACACTTTTTTAAGATCACATTTTTCGTTTTAAAATAAGTGTCCATAAATTTAACATTTGAAATAATGCCCCAAAAATAATATTATTTACTTTTTATTTTTAATGTAACTTTTTAACTATCTATTAATATATATTGGCATATATATATATATATATATATATATATATATATATATATATATATATATATATATATATATATAGAGAGAGAGAGAGAGAGAGAGAGAGAGAGAGAGAGAGAGATTGAGATTTTTGAAAATAAAATAATAATAAAAGGATGTTAAATTGACGTAATTTTTTGAATTTGCTTTAACAGCTTTATAGAAAAAAATGTGAATATTTTAAATGTATATTGGATAAAGGTAAAAGAAGAAAAATATTATATTAAATTTGTATGTATATATATGAATATATATATATATATATATATATATATATATATATATATATATATATAATTAATTAGACAAAAGTACAGTAATTGGTTTGATTTTATCTCAAATGTTTTATAAATAAAAAATAATCAACTCATGACATATTAATTAAAATGAGTATTTTTCAATAAGTAATTCAAATACAATTATTGTTTATATATATAAATATATATATATATATATATATATATTTGTATGTATATGTGTGTGTGTGTGTGTATAGAAGTATATAAATATATGTAGATGATAATTAAATTGCAATACATTAAAACAATCGAGTTCACTTAATAAGTTTATTATAAATATTTCTTTTACATCTAACTGTGTGAAGATGGAAGTGTTTGAATGGCTAAGTTTCTTGTGCGCAAAATATTTAGGTCTTGTACCATTTTATGCAGTACACAAAAACAACTATCATTTTCGAGTTTCAAATATGAATCTATGGAATTATATTCATTGTTCATTATTTCCATTAATTTGTATTTTATCGTGCATGTACATTAAACTCTATTTTATGAAGAGATTAACTATAATATACATCATTTTACGATATTTCATGATGGTAACAAATTGTGGAATAGTATGTATATGTACGATTTTAATGGTAAGAAAACGAGATAAGTTTGTGAAAACATTGAATGATATGGTAAATATAATGGACAGACTTAAACGATTGGATTTTTTTACAAGAAACGAATTGAATGGAAATATACAGATAAATAAGTATTTTATTCAAATCCATATAGTTGTAATGATTATTATATTCGTTTCGAATGCAGCGTTTATATATATTTCTAATCACGATAATCTATTTCACACAATTGTTTTGTTAATGGGATATTCATTTCCATACGTCAGTACAAATATAATAGTAAATTTATTTATGTGCTGCGTGATTTATCAAAAAAACTGTATTCAATTAATTCATTATATCCTTCGTAATTATCTGAGGAGCCCCAGTTCAAATGAATATCTTATAAAATACATAAATACAAATTATTCGAAAGACAATGTACGTTTATTAAAAAAAATAAATTATATTCGAAGAATTTACTACGAAATTGAAAATACTACAACTAAAATAAACTCGATATTTGCATGGGAAATGTTTTTGATTATATGGATGTATCTGATTTCTAATTTATATGATATCTTGCATTGGCATATACACCAAAGATATGGTTATTGGTTAATTTTGGATATAATTTATATTCTTTCTCCGATTGTTGTTTGTTCAAATTATTTGTACGAATCAAACAAAACAGCTAATTATTTACATAGAAACAGAATAATGGTACCGAATTTACTTATTGATGAGAGTGTGAGTATCAAACTATTCGATTTTACTTAATATACACAATTTTTGCTCATTTAATGTTAATGGATTTTATTCTAATATTTTGTAACAGGTCTTATTGAAATCGAACCTATGATTTTTTTAATTGCAATTAAAATGTTCGTTTTCACTTAATAATAATAGAAATTTAATTTTATATTAATGCTTCAAAATGAAAATTATTAATATTCATTCGATTGATACAAATGGCATGGAATGAACAGAATTTACGTTTTTTTCTAAATAAAATTGGCCTTACGTTTAAAAATGAGATTTTAATCTACGATTCGTAATATTTTATAGTTTTACTTTGATTTTAAATTAAAAAAATGGAAAATGTTGAATTTTTATGAAATGTTCCATACTATAGGTCGTAGTTTTTTTAAGCAGATTGAAAATTTTAAAAATCGCTATGAGTTGATATTTTTTATTAAAAATCGATTAAGTAAGTAAAAAATAATTGTATTCCAGCAAAAATGACATTCATTATTGAGAAATACGATTTTTGTAGTCGGAAATCGATTTTTGAACATTTAATTTTTTCATCGAAACTGAAAAAATCGAAAAATATTTTTTTTGTGCACATATATATATATATATATATATATATATATATATATATATACACACTATTATTTGATAAAAAATATAAAAGTAATTGGTATGGACTCCATTTAATATGTCTTGCAAACGAAAGACATATAGCTCATGATATATATTTATGGAAATAAGTACTTTGAGTTATTTACATACAATTATTGTTTACATATATATACTACTTATATACTTATATATATATATATATATATATATATATATATATATATATATATATATATATATATTTATATATATGTATGTTAAAGTGCGTAGTGTGCGTAAGTGATAATATTATATATTAAAATTGTAACACAAAAAATCGATAGAGTTCACTTAATGAGCTTAGTGTAAATATTTATTTAACATCTAACTGTGTGAAGATGGAAGTGTTCGAATGGTTAAATTTCTTATGCGCAAAATATTTAGGTCTTGTACCATTTTACGTAGTGCACAAAAACAAAT
Organism: Neoneuromus ignobilis; assembly: GCA_029203775.1. Taxonomy (NCBI): domain Eukaryota; kingdom Metazoa; phylum Arthropoda; class Insecta; order Megaloptera; family Corydalidae; genus Neoneuromus; species Neoneuromus ignobilis. The sequence continues at coordinate 13,812,986 of CP092096.1, read as the reverse complement.
ATTACTTTCAAGTTTCAAATGTGAAACTATGGAACTATATTCATTGTTCATTATTTCCATTAATTTGTATTTTATCATGCGTATACATAAAATTATATTTCATCGAGAATTTAACTATAATATATATCATTTTACGATACTTTAAGATGATATCAAATTGTGGAATAGTGTGTACATGTACGATTTTGATGGTACGAAAACGAGTCGAGTTTGTGAAAACGTTGAATGATATGGTAGATATAATGAGAAGACTTCAACGATTGGATTTTTTTACAAGAAATGGTTTGGATATAAATATACAGAGCAACAAGCATTTTATTCAAATCCATGCAATTATAGTGATTATTAATTTCGTTTCGGATATATTGTTAACATATACTTCCACTGATAATATATTTCGGACAATTGTTATAATAATGGCATATTCATTTCCATTCACCACTACAAATATAATAGTAAATTTATTCATGTCTTGTGTGATTTATCAAATAAATTGTATTCAATTAATACACTGTTTCCTTCGTAATGATCTATCGAGTCCCAGTTCAAATGAATATTTTATAAAATATATAAATACAAGTTATCCGAAAGACAGAATACGTTTATTAAAAAAAATAAATTGTCTTCGAAGCATTAGCTATGAAATTGAAAACACTACGATTAAAATTAACTCGATATTTGCATGGAAATTATTACTGATTGTATGGATGTTACTGACTTCTAATTTATACGACATCTTGCAATGGCATGTACATAGACAATTTGGCTATTGGTTAGTTTTGAATATGGTTTATATATTTTTTCTGACTATAGTCTGTTCAGCTTATTCGCATGAATCGAATAAAACGGCTACTTATTTACATAAAAACAGAAATATGATAACAAATTTACTGATTAATGGCAGTGTAAGTATCGAACTATTAGATTTTATTTAATAAACATAATTTTTACACATTGAAATTTTATATTAGGTCTTGTTGATAATTTTAATTACAATTGAAATGTGACAGAAATTATTAATATAACTTATAATTTATTTCAATTAATTACTGTTGTTGCCCTAAAGGAGTAATGGGGATAATTTCAGAACAGTTACAATAAGTAAAAAAATAATCATCTAAAATGTACATAAGATATTCATTTTAATAAAATAAGTATCATTTTATCTAAATACTTTATATCATTTTATTTTCAAATAGATTTTTTTAAAAAAAACTTACTATATACTTTATTCATAATATTTTAAAATAAAAATTATGACTTATTAAAAGAAAAGTTAAATAAACGAATTACACAAAACAGTAAAGATCTTGGATTCGATGTATTATATATTTATTTTATAAAATCGAAGGACAACAAAATATTTATATCATTTTTCACTTACAAGGAATATGTATGTGTGTGTGTATATATGATTGGATTTTAAAAGCACATCCGTTCTAATAATATATATATATATATATATAACTATATTAAATGTGTGATGTTAAAAAATATGTCTTTATAATGTATAACTCAACATATAATTTATATCATTAATTTTATTTTCTAAAAAAAAATGAACATTACGAAACAGTAAGATGAATAACCATCAAAATCAAATCAAATGTCGTACAGTAAAGAATGGAATTGTACATTAAACCGAGTTTTTATTGTTGTAAATGTATAGGATTAGCATACTTTTCTATATCATTCGAATCTGATAAATATTTCATATTTCCAACGAAGATGTCGTTCCTTCAATATTTTCATTCAGGGCTAAGTTCACTTTTTATCACTTTCGCGTTAATTATGAAATGTATAAATTACAGTAACGATGGAAGCTTCTACGGATTTATGGATACGGTTAATTTAGTATTAAACTATTTGACATCGATTTTTATCACGACGATGAGCCTCTACAATCGAAATAAATTGGCAAGCGCGATTAACGACGCGAATGATATACTTATTAAGATTACAATGTTGAATCTGCAAACTTACAAATGCCATAACCAGTTGTATGGTTTAAATTTGGCACATGTACAATTGTTTTTGATTCCAGTTGCATTCTTTGTGGATGCTTATAGTATATTTCAATCGTTGCAAGATCAAACATTGACATCATTTTTATCACTGGAATCATATTCCATTGTCTACTTTTCATTTTTCTTTATTCTAAATCAATTCGTAGCGTGTCTTTTATTTCTAAAACATATCTATGAACTGTTGTTGAAAATATTAGATTTGAATTATATAAAAAATGATATAGAAAGGATGAAAATTCGTGATCGAATGAATAAACATGCACTGATTAGTTTAAATAACATAAGAAAACTTCAATACGAATTAGTTAATGCGACGAATGAAATTAATTATTCATTCGGATGGACAATTCTCGTGGTATCAGTTATGATGATTTATTATAATTTGGTAGATTTACTTTACATGTATGTGTATAAAGAATTCTGGTGTTGGCCAGTTTACTCATTCATGAATTTTTTATATACTGTGTATATTTGTGCTGATTGTGAATTTATAATAAATAATATTTCCTGTTGTGTACACAAAATTCAAAGAAAGATACATGATCGGATATTTGATTACTATGTAAGTACATTGCATTAATATCACAGAAATTAAAAGGTTTTTATGGCTATTACTTTGTGAAAAAAATCAATTAGCATCAACATGACCTCGAATGATTTTTATTACAGAAATGTATTTTCAATAGTAACATTTTACTGTTTGCGATATATATTTGAGAATAAATTTCATTAAAGAAATATGAAAACAAACTGTGCAATTACACATTTATTTAAAATAAAATCTCAAGCCGAATAATTAACAATTTTTATACTGTATAATAGAAAAAAAAACATATATTTATAAAGATCTGTTTCTCAGCAAGTTTCAATAAAATATGAAACCGATAAATGTTTTAAACAAATTTATAAATTGCTTTCATACAAAAAACAACTCATGAATTTGTAATTTTATAGATTCATTTTTATTATAAATTGCAATTTGAAGTTTTATTTGAACAATGTATGTATCAATAAAGGATAAAAACGAATATTGAAAAATAATATCTATTTTTTTATCATTTCAGATTAAATTATTTTCTCTGCAATTACTTCATCAAAAAGTGAAATTTTCTGCAAATGGATTCTTCGATTTAGATTGTTCCTTAGCATTTTCGGTACATACATTTTTAATCATTTAAATATGTACTATTTTTCATAAATAAATCAATTGATGTTTTTTTAAGTCAGTAGTTAAAATAATTCAATTTTAAAATAATTTAGATTTTCAATTCAGAAAAAAAATTAAAACATAATTGAATGCGATTTTTTTAAAAATGTAAAAATTCATTGAAATTAAATGTAAAGTTTCCTGTTTCATTTTTTAAAAAAATATATATATTATTTTTAAACGATAGTTTAAAATATTTTATTATTTTTTAACAAATTTAAATATTTTTTAGATTGTTGCTGCAACAGCTACATATATAATAATTATTATTCAATTTAATGATGCAACAAAATAAGTGGATGAAATGTTTGCTTTATTTGATATTTTTATTTAGAATTATCTATTTTTATTAATATTTTTAACATAATTATATATACTGTGATGTTTATCTTATAAAAATATATGTATTTTGAAGAAATAAATATATAAAAATTATATAAAATTTTTACTGATTTTTTATTTGATAGTTTTGAGCGGAATTTCAATAATTTTAAGTTTGAATTTCTCTATGAACATTTATTGTAATATATTAATAGATTTCAAAAAGTATATACACATATTCTAAAAACATACAATTTTCAATGTGTTATAAATATCATAAAACATATTGATGTATTTTTTATAAGAATCTAAATAAGAACCAATATAATACCACAAGGCTAATATATTTTTAATAATATATATTTATCGACATTAAACGGAACATTTAGATTGCTAATATCCTCAAATACGTGTGAAAGAAACATGTATTTTAAATCGAATTATTGTACTTTACTATCAAAAAAATATTATAGTATCTAAATAATCATACGTTAAGTAAAAGATGAAATATTCCAGTCAGAAATATATTGATAGGTCGATAAGATACAAAACTGTTTTAAAATATTGGTCATGGTTTGTATTCCTTTATGTGTATTTAAAAAACCATCGCATATTATAATTAAAAATACGACTTGTAAAAGTTACATAGGTGTAATATTAATACAATTGATAATAATTTCATGCAGCAGTTTAAATATTTATTATATTATTCTCAAAGACCTGAGTGGAATCGAACAGAGTAAACAAATAATCTTTATTATTTTACGAATAATCATTCTGTTAATGTATATGATAGTGATTGTATATAAACGTATTGATTTATTTGGAATTTGGAATCAGATATTATCATTGGATGCTGAATTGAACAATTCACGTATAAAAGATCATAGAGTTATTAAAACATTCAAATTTATCGAATTTTTTTTACTGTTTATTGATTCTTTCAATGGATTGAGACTCACTTGGCAAACTGAACCGTTAAATCAACTCAGGTTTATTTCTATTGGCTCGAAGCAATTGCCAAATATTCTAATTCAATTAATTTCTATCGAATTTATGGAATTTGTTTTATATTTGAATCAAATAATAATTGCGTTGAATAAAAAAGATAAGCAATATTCGTTTGAACCAGAAATACGGAACAAGAAAGAATATAATGGAATATCAAAACAGATCAAATATTTCAAGTACAATTATACTCTGATTAGTGATATTGCGAGAAAAATTAACGTTATATATGATTATCATTTACTTTTGATTATTTTAAAGTTAATTTGTGAGATTTTTCATAAATTGTATCAAATATATATAAATATTGGTGATGGATTATTAATTTTGAATGTTTTAATTAAAGTTCATGGAATTATTTTAATAATTTTAATACCGTATTTATTTACTGTGAATTTAAACGAAAATGTTAATTTGATATACATGTTGAAAAGGGATTTATTCGAAATGAACATTCTCGAGGAGGTAATTTTTGATATTTTAATAAAAATAGAAAATACTCAAAAAAATTGTTATAAAATAGCACGATACGTAAAATAAATTAAAATTTTCAATATTTTACTAAGAGAATTATATGTAATATTTAAAAATATTAAACGATTTATTTATTAGTAAAAAAACATACACGTATTATTTGATTTCTGCAAATATGTTTAATTGTATTTTAGGTTAAATGTGCATTCATGCAAATTTATCATCAGAGATTTTATTTTTCGGCCTGTGGATTATTTAAGATAAATTTATCACTTCTATATTGGGTAAGAAATTAGGATAAAAAATTACAGATGTTTGTAGTTCATAAAAATTATCTAAATACATACATAAGATAATTATACAATATATACATGTTAATTTTTATATGTATATATATATATATATATATATATATATATATATATATATATATATATATATACATATATATATACCATTCATACTCAACATAATGACAAATAGATGGGCTGGTGAAGACTTTTTATTCAGGGTTTATTACCGTATGGAGGTTGCCTCATATATATGTTATAAAAAAGTGAATTAACAATAATAAATTACTTTTCATATAACTCATTATCGATTCCTTAGGTAATTAGAGCGGAACGAAAAATAAAACACTTCAATTATTTTTGTAGACATAATGAAACAAGGAATCAATCCTATTAATTCAATTACATATGACTAACTTGTAGTATTTAATATGTACCAATTTTTACAGATAACTGTTATAATTGTAGTAAATCTATTGTTTTTGATAACTTTTGATATCGTTCGAATAACTTGTACTGAATAATTAACAAGGTACGTTATATTGATTTCATTTGAAAAATTAGATATTTGTACGTATATTTTAGTGAAATAAATGTAATTGAAAAATATTTTTTTGTTAAAAAATTATCTATACTACTGGAAAAAAGTTTACACCATTTTTAAAAAAATAGTTCAAATTTGTAAATAAATAAATTATCTACTTCTACAATATTTGTTTTAGTACTGTGGAAAAATTATTTTAATACACATGAATCATTCATCCTCAACATGAAAAGATTTTGTATTCAATAAATGCTTAATGTTTACTTTAATCGTATATATACATTTCATTAACCACGTCATTATCATCAATCCACTGTTATATTTTGAGAGATTTTTTATATTCCTATACCCTTATTCTAGAGCATAATTTAATTTATAAAATTTTATGGTGTTGAGATGAGTGATTCATTCGTGTTAAATCTATTAAAATATTTAAAAAATTATTTAATTGTCATAGTTTGTATTTTTCAATTTTATTTTTCATGTTTCCACAATTTTGAGAAAAAAAGTTTTTAAAAATTGACATAGAATGTTGATACACATTGATAAATTATAAATAAAATTCATGTGTATATTTTTTTTAGATAAACTTTATTTTGTTTTAGGTGCAACTGAGAGATTTTTGAAATATTTTATTATTACATAAAAAAAATATAATTATAAATTAAAATTTCCGAAAGGTTTTTTTTTATAAAATATATAATAACCACTAAAGTTAATATAAAAAATATGACGTATGTAATGAATTACTTATGTTATTTTAGTTTAATATTAAATTTATTTTTAAAATTGAAATAATAATGTAACTTGCATTAACATATATATATATATATATATATATATATATATATATATATATATATATATATATATATATACACATAGGTAGTCTGTATATGAAAAAGAGGCAATGAGAAAGAGGAAAAATACTATTTTTTATATTTTTCCATTTATCAAAACGATTAGGAACATAATTTTCTTTGCTGTCTGATAAAATGTAATATAGTAAAGAATACCATTAGCTTCTTTTGAGAACAATTCAATAAAAATAACGACCATTAAAATATAAATGTTAATAAATTGAATTATTATCAAGCTGTCACTTACTGACTGTTATACGTGCTTGTGTATATAAGTACATATATATATATATATATATATATATATATATATATATATATATATATATATATGTATGTATATAATACAAATTAATTGATTTTAATAATATGTATTTTAATAATATTTGTAGTAAACAGCAAGGTAACATGTTTAAAACGAAGAAAGAAAAAAATGATATGAAGGATCCAATAAAATATATCTGGGTTATTTTAAAAATCAACGAAATATTTAATATGATTTTACTGAAAAATGTAAAATGGACAATGTTTAAAAACGACGTTATATATTATATAAAATTAATAATATTGTTATGTTATCTTGTAATACCAGGCACCATTTATATACGGACGAAAATAGGGATGACTGGATTAACAATTTACATGTTTCTGCAATGTATATGGATATTGATTGCAGTATTATCGATGATTATGGCAAAAATAAAAAGTGAATCGATGTCGACCGTGATTATCTATTTAAAAGAATTGGATGAACATTTAAAAGGATTAGGATTATTGGCAGTTTATAAAGATTTGAAAAAATATGTCGTTCTGTTTTGTACAGTCAACGCGATATCGTGTTGTGTGTTTTTGTACGACGTTCAAGACGACAACAATAGAAATATTTATTTAACAATAATGCAAGCATCGGAATCGACATTAGCTTTTCACCTTATCAATTTTTTTGCATGTTTGTATTCACTTCTGACCATAATACTCTCGAAACAGATTAAAGTACTTAATGAGAAAATTCTTGTGCCGAATATTTTAAAGAATGAAAAGAATGTCAATTTATTCTTACATCGTTTTACAACACTACATGGAGAAGTCTGCGCTATAACAGATTTAATAAACGATGGATTTTCTATACAAATATTGTTTATTGTACTTTATTCGATTTTTCAAATAATACATAATTTATATACGATCTATTTATATCCAGAATCGATTCCTTTCCAAATGTTTTGGTTCTTGATAGCTCTATTTCGTATTTTCATAATTGTTATTCCTTCTTCCATTGTGGAAGACGAAGTAAGTACTTTTACATACCCTGTCATACTTTTATAATAATCAAATTTATATTTTTATAATAAATTATGTAAACGTAAAAATGTACATGTGTATTAAAAAATATAATAGTTAATTGGTTACATCTATTTCAGGTTACAGCAACTGGACGTTTGCTCCATTCGCATGATCCAGGCACTGAGGATTATGAATTGATTAAAAACGTAAGAAATTAATATTTGGACTAACTTTTTTATACAAGAAAAAAATATGATTCATACATTTTAAAGGAATTTTTATTATTTCATACGGAAAATAATTAAGACCTCAAAATATTTTAAGTGAATTATCATTGATTAATAGAACATTTCTGTACAAATGATAACTATTTGTTTATATTTTAGATTCATTTATATTCTATAAAATTACTTCATCAAAAAGCTGAACTATCTGCCTATGGAGTTTTTACATTAAATTTATCATTAATATCAACGGTAAGTGAACAATATTCCATTTTCTTTCGATATTACAGTTCTTATTCCAAATTGTTTTAGTTGGAACGATTTACTTCACAATTTTCCAATAAAACCAATATTATTATCCTATCCATTCATCGTTTGAATTCTTATTTTCCTTATATATATATCTTGCTTTTTATACACATACATTTATTTATTTATTTTTTTAGATTGCTGGATTAGCCACAACTTACTTAGTATTTCTAATACAATTCAATCAAATGCAAACTGCGAAATCACTTAACAATACAAGTACAGAAATTATTCCAACTACTCGAGTTATATAATCATATATTTGATTGAAATGATAATTATTTAAATAATATAATGAAGAGTTTGTGTAATTTATTTAAATATTTGCATATAGAAAACATTGGTTATAAATTAATATAAAAAAGAATTGTTCAAATTTTTTGCTGTATCAGAATATGAACTCCATATTCCTTTTCTACATTAACTGATATAGATACTTTATATACATACATACATACACACACACACATACACACACACACACATATATATATATATATATCATCACATCATAAAGCCCATATCAATCCACTACTGGACGAGAGCCTCAAAATATATATATATATATATATATATATATATATATATATATATATATATATATATATATATATATATATATATATATATATATGTATGTATGTATGTATGTTAAAGTCATATATATGTATGAAATGAATTGATGTTAAAGTCAGTTTTTAAATTGAATAGTATTTTTTTCGAATGTACATGGTTTTATTTTTATAAAAAGAAATGTATACTTTTTTATAATATGACAACATTTTAATAACTATTAATTAATTATACACAGTTTTATTATATATGTATAAAATATTTATAGATATACTAAGAAATAAATTGCTAATGAATTACTATTGATTATACTGAATAATAAATTATATTAAAAAACACTTTGTCGTATTTAAGTATTAAATGAAAAGCTGTTGGTCATTTATTAATTAATTTTATATATATATATATATATATATATATATATATATATATATATATATATACACACACACACACACACAATTTTTTAATGCTATTTTATATAAAATTATATTAATGTATACATGACTATGTAATTCATTTTAATAACCTAGAATATAAATAGTTCCAAATATTGAATAACAGAAAACTGTTAAATAAACAATAGTAATAAATAACAAAAAATATTAAACAATATTAAAAAAAATATATACAAAGAACGCATTGTAAATATAAAACTAAGTATTGTGTTTTGGAGTTCTGTTTAATTATTTATATTTTAAATAAGTCTTATAACTAAATCATAAAAAACCTAAAATGAAATTCAAAAAGATAATACAGAGAACAGATGATATTCAGACAAAGACTAAATCAAAAATAAATGATAGAAATCAAATGTTTGACGCAATTGATTATTTATTAAAGATAGGTGAAATGCTTGGTGTTATTACATTGAATGATTCTACGATTCATTTTACAATGAAATTTATATTTATTTTAATTATAGTACTTTTGCCTTTAGCGATTTTAATATACAATAAATGGATGGAAAAATCATTTTATAAGGGAGTATGGATTTTCTTGACGATATTTTGCGTATTTATTTCATTTATAAAAAGGAAAACATTTATGAAAGTTATGAGTAATTTAAAATATGTGGAACAAACGTTACAAGAATTAAATATTTATGCAGATTACAATAAAATTCGTAAAATAGTAAAGTGCCACATAACATTTTCTATATTTCTTATTGTATCTAGTTTAGCGTACGACATATATTGGAATAACTATATAATAACCATATTGAATTTTTTTTCTCTCATGATACCAACTCAAATGAATTCTTTTTCAATGATTGTTATGTCTGATATCTGTTTCATACTAAGAAAACAAGTAAAAGAATTAAATCGAACCACTGGTGCACGTGAAAAATTTATAAACGTCTCAGCCAAGGAGATTGATAATTTTTTATATAAATTAAGTCAAACACATCAAATTCTATGTGAAACTTCTGAAATGTTATCTGCTTATTTTTCACCGCAACTTTTTTATATTATAACTTTATCCAATTATGAAATAACTTTTAATTTATTTAATATTTATAAGAATTCAAGAAATGTAAACATATTTTTAGCGATATTTTATTTAGTAATAGATTTTGTACAAATTACAGTAATTGTTGTGTCGTGTTCGCAAGTTGAAAAAGAGGTAAATTTATAAATATATACAATATATAAAATTTACTTATTAAAAATATGCATTAAAATTTTATTTTTTTAGATTAGTATGACAGGCACATATTTATTAAAACATGATCCAAGTTTGGACAACATTCAATTTATAAAATATGTAAGTATGAGAAGAAATTTTATTTGAAAAAATTATGTCATTAATGAAAAAAACGAGATAGTAATTTGTTTTTACATAAATTTCCTACATTTTAAATATTTATTTAATATGATCAAGGTTGATATCTGGGGTATATTAAATCAATGCAAGTTTAAAAAAATAAAATCAAATACAACCATTTATTCAACTATTAGAAAATATTATTTTGGGGAAAAATGAAAACAATAATTACTTGAATTTTAGTAAAAATTTGATTGTTTAACATTTTAATTGTTTTATTAATAATTTAATAGAAAATGAACTTTTTAATTGGTCTTTCAAGTATTTTTATATATTAATGATATTTTAAATTTACACAAAGTTCATCAAAAAAGATTATTTGTAAGTAAATAATCTGCAAATAACAGAAAGTACTTGTGTGTTTTACATATATTTAACTAGAGATAATATTGAGATTTAATTTGAATATAAAATTTGTATTATTTTTCCTTTTCAGTTAAATATGTACTCCATTAGATTTTTACACCAAAGATTTACTTTTACAGCAGGAGGATTTTTTAATATAAATTTAAATCTCCTCTGTACTGTAAGTTAAAAAATATATAATTAATAGTTGTGCATTTTATTATCTATTTAAACAAAATATTTGTGTAAGACCCATTGAAGAACATTACAATAATTTTTAACATCCTCAATTTTGTATTTTATAAAAATCTAATAAAAATTAATGTTTTAGATTTTTACAATATTTAAAATATTATGTATCATTTTATTAAAAGTATTTTTGAATTTTCAGATGGCAGGAGTTATAACCACCAATCTGGTGTTTTTAATTCAATTTGATCAAATGTAATGTTAGTCACAATGTACTTAGAATGGAAAAATTAAATCTTATTTCTTTCGTCTGTAAAATTTTGTTTGTAAATAATCAGTTAATTATACAAATATGGTTATTAATTAATTATTATTAAAATAATTTGTGTGATTTTTAATGTTATATGTAAAATTTTATTTTTTAAATACAGTACTACTCATTATTAAGTATATTAGAATTAATTAGTATAAATGATATAATTCTGATGCAATTTACATCCAAGTGAATGTAATAAAATTAATGAAAAAAAAGTTTTGTAGTGTTATATATTTGTATTATCCATAAAACGTAAAAAATAAATAATATTCAATTGTGCTATATATTATAAAATATATATATAATTAAATTGAAAAAATCCTACCTTATCACCATTTGTAATGAGCAATCTATCCCAAGCATTCAATTGTAAAGCTTGATTCATGAATACTTTCTCCTGCTCTTCAAGTTCAACAGTCCATTTGTTGATTGCTTCCTCAAGTTCATTGAAATTCAATGTACCCGTTGAAGAAACAATTGCATCTGCGATTGCAGTAGTTCTGAAAAGAAAAAAATATTTAAAAATACATATACATCTTTATATTTAAATTTTCTTACGTCGTAGTTGCTGGAGCAGAAGTTGTTGATAATGTACTTGTTGGTAAACTGAGCACACTTGAAGGTGTACTTAGTATACTTGGAATTGAAGACACTGTTGAAGTTGTTGCTGATGTAACATTACTTTGGAGTGGTTTTCCGATAGTTAAAGCTGAAATAAAAAAGAATTAGTAATTTTGCATTTTTTTTTAGATATAATAAACTGTTTTAATGAAATTAACATGTAAGAATATAAGAAAAAGATATTAACAGTTACTTATTTATAATAGTACCTGTCTGTGTACTAGGAATTGCAGACCCTAATGGAAAACCAGTAGGAGTAGAAGATCCAAAACTTAACAAAGATGTAGTTGCAGGAGTTGATATAGTTGCAAATGACAAACTAGTAGTAGTTGTAGTTGATGTTGAAGGAGTACCCAATGCAAAACCAACTGCTGCTGTTGACTTTGGAGTTGAAAAACCTATAAAATTTATATTTTTAATTACATTAATTCCAATTATTTATGTATGTATATATATATATATATATAGTACATTACCAGCTGGAGAGGCACTGAAGCTCAAAGGAGCACTTTGCGTAATGGTGGCAGTTGTTTGAATAGTATCACTTGTAGTAATCGCAGTCGGTGCCTTGGCAGCAAAACTAAAGCCAGTAATTGCAGGCTGTGTTGCTGCAGTTGTACTAGTAATGCCAAATCCAAATGATGGAGTACCAAATGAGGGTGCTGTTGTAGTTGTTGCCCCTCCTAATGGGAATCCTATCATATACAAAGAAACATTGTATTGAGTGAAATATATATATAAACGATTTGATATGTGAAAAAGATATAATACCTGTAGTTGCACCTGTTGATGCAGCTCCAAACACAATTTTATTAGTGTTATCACTACCTCCAAAACTGAATGTATTCGTTGTAGGGATACTTGCTGTTGTTGTTTTACTTCCAAATGAGAAATTCATTTTGGATGTTTCTAACCTAAAAAAAAGTTATTTATTTAATTGAAGAAATTATGTGACAACAATTATATATATATATATATATATATATATATATATATATATATATATATAACGTAAATAGAATTTATCCTTACAAAATGAATAAACGAATAAATAAAGATTCTTCCAAATTTTGTATGAGACTGCAATTCAAACCTCTACATTTACAGTAATGTGAATGCATATAATAGATGTCACTAGTTATTCTAATAGAGATATTTCTGGGTCTTTATAAACTCTAATTGGCTAATAAAATTAAGGCTGTGTATATTTACTAACATTCCGCATTTTTTTTAAATATACTTAATATGTAAACTAGTGCAGATTGTCTGTGCATTTAATGTTTGTGTGTATGTCTTTAAAAAAAGTATAGTAACTGGAAGACTTTTGCAAAAAGAATCAAAATTTTACATCGGAAATGGGTTACGAAATCATCGATTAATTTGTCTTTCTTTGGTTTTGAAGGCATTGTCTAAAAATTTAATATCATATAGTATAGTATCAACTAGTATTCATTATTATTATTATTATTATTTTATTTCTTCAACAAGAAATCTTTAACATAATATAATTTTTTACCTTCTATGTACGTTAAAAAATATATTTTATCTAATATTAACATTTTTTATTTTTATTTCTTTTAACACAAATATAATTCAGTTAAAATGGGCACTTAAATATAGTAATTTAATCATTTTTTTTTAATTCATAATAACTCTTAAGCATATATTTTCAGATTTTAATAATTTTTAAAAAATGTTACTATTACAATAGGTTTATAAAATGTATACTTTTTATTATTATATTCCGGTTGATATTTTTTGTACGAGTACAATTGAATTTTCATTACAGATTAATATTATTTTTAAAAAATGTTGTGTAATCTCGTTATTTTTTTCTCAAAATTGTCATAAAATATCTATGTTTCATCTGTAAGATGTTAAAAATAAGACTGAAAGATAGTAAAGAATAGTACATGATAGTAAACAAGTAAATGTGTATCTAAATTATTCAGTCTCTTTTAAGCTACTTATATTTATTTATAATAAAAATAAATAGATGGATTATCTGCAGAATGCTTTTCTGCTAAATAAAAATTAATTATTTTTAGTTTAATATATGTTCATTTAACAATGTTTTCAAACTGTGGCAAATTCCCTTTCACATAAATGAAGTATCACCTACAAATAGCAAGATGTTATAAAGTGTTCAATAATAATTTATTACTCACTTTGTTGTTATTAACAACAAAATGGAGTGATAATTCATTTGTGTGAAAAAATGTTCATTTTATAATATTAAATGTATAATAAAATTTTGATTATTTATTGATTTACCTTTCATGTAAACTATTATTTACAATGTTTATACATATAAACACCTGTACATATTCATAAATATATATATTTATACACACCCGTCCCTCGATTTACGCGGAAAATTATACCTCTATTTAAGCGGGACTTTTTTACGCGGTAATGCTTTACGCGGCACTTTTTATACGCGGTCAGATAGATTTCATTTTATATAATTTTTCATGAAATTTATTATATATCAGAGTGACGCAAATTCTTATTTGAACGTATAAAAGCACGATATAAATATATAAAAGGTTGATTGTTTTGAATTACAGTAGCGATAGTGACACCGAATAAAATTTATCTACTTTTGTATTCTAAAACGTCATTATTTTTTTGTTAAGCTATGTGAAATAAATATGTGTTTCTACAACTTTACTAGCTTTTATTTCCAATATTTTTTCTATTGTACTGACAGACTCAATTTACGCGATTTTCATTCGCGTAAAACAAATCCACGTGGAACGGATACTCCGCGTAAATTAAGGGACGGCTGTATATATATATATATATATATATATATATATATATATATATATTATGTGTATGTGTGTGGTTTAGAATGTTTTAAAATTTGAATTAGTGCGTGTAACATTTGTTACTTACCATATAATGAAGAGAACTTTAAAAATCAAATTAATATATGATTTAAATTACTAGTATTTGAGAACATATAGTATACAATAGATTTATACTGTAATAAAATTTAAAATATCCCTGCTCCTGAAAATGTTACAAAAATAAGAAATTGTGAAAATAAATAAAAATAATACAACAGGTATAAAAATCTAAATAAAAAATAGAATACAAAATACATACATAAGATTGAGAAAAAAACTTAAATATTTCTGGATATAAAGTAAAAGAAAAATTTAACAATTACAAAAATATATGGTATTAGGATTAATTTTGAAAACGAAAATTTAAAAAGGTGAAAAATTGAGAAAACATAAATTTAATTTTTTTGATATGAAATATATCAAACATTTTAAAAAAAATAACGTAGGGAAAAAAGTAATACACATGATTTAAGACGGGCTTTTATTCTATTTACAAAGTTTCACAAAACTTCAATACAAATATAATACTTTACATGAAATGTTTATATATATATATATATATATATATATATATATATATATATATATATATATATATATATATATATATATATGTAATATTGCCATTCACAGAATTGAGAACACGAGGAAAATGTAACAATATAAATTATTCTCAACATTTTCTTAAAGAAAGCAATAAGAGTAGATATTGGTTACATAAACAAGTTGACACACTTATATTTATTTAAGCTATGTAAAAATCTCTGTACATCTAAAACTATCGAACATATAAAATATTTCAATAAATACTCTACAAACTATACTAAATTATTGGTTTGATTTGACATTCGAAAAAGTCATATTTTGTAAAAATATAAATTCGTATTTTTTATATTTTATTTTTTTCCTTCAAAATGATCTTACAAATAGCTTATAACTAAACATTTACACATTTCTTTTCTTAATCAATAAGTATATTCTCCGTAAATGACATTAATGTAAGTAATTAAAAGTACGATGCAAATATAAATTTTATAATATAGGTACATTCAGTAAAGTAAACTATTTACAAACTCCATGCTCTGATTTTTCTTGAAAACTTATAATAAAAAAGAACATGTTTTATATAAATCATGTTTTGAGAGCAAACGTATTTTTTCTTTTTTTTTGGAAAATATGATTCGATTTGATCGTAAGAAATAATCTGTAAATTCGTGTGTATTCAATTGAAAATTATTTTCATTTTGTAAAAATAATCGATTATTTAAAAAATATTTCTTGTCTTTATTCGAAAATTTCATTTTTATAAGAAATGATGTAGAAAAAAATCATTTAATTACATTATCAATAAATTAAAAATATTTTTTTATACAGATGAATAATTCTAGCGGTTATATCCAATTATATTTTCCACGATCATCAAATATACAGACGAATCCACAAATATAGAAATGAGTGAAAATTCGTTCAATCACTAATTCTATTTCATTTCAAATAATAGAATTTTATATTAATTAAAATAATATTTACTTAATTGTACAAACTCATTGTAATTTACAATTAATATTACATACATTTATATTACTAATATAGATTATTTCGATTATAATATACTTAAAAAATCTGTTAAAAATCGATGGAATAGTAAATATTAAAGAGTATAAACACGTAATATGAAGTTCATACGAACACTTTTTATGAAGTTAAAACCTATTTTATTTACAGCCAAGTCAAATACTGTATTGTTGTACTCAAAACATTCATTCTTTATACGTTCACGTTTAAGAATTAATTATCAATACGAAAAAGTAGTATTTATATAATGATCATACGACTATCTAAAATTATATGAAAATTTGAGCGATGAATGTTTATGGTTTTAATATTGAATCGAAGTTTTGTTTATAATACAATTGAAACGTTTAAATTATACTTAAATCTAATGAACGAAAACAAAACTGAAAATTACTGAGAAGAAATCGATAAGTAAAAAAATATACATATAAGTAATTAAATTAGTGTAATCATTTCTTTTTTATAATTCTCGACAGTTTTATAAATAGTTAAAACTTATTTCTATCAGTTTATTACAGCTGACTAGTTATCTTGCAGAACGACCAGAAGATATTTTAATTATAAATAAGTTTTTTTTTAATAATCTCACGTTTGAAATGGAAAAAAACATATTATATTTATTTTATAAATATCAAATTTGTTTTAAAATAAAAATAATGTTATAATATAAACTTGATTTTTTTAAAAAATAAAGCATGGAAAATCATAACTTGTATTAGAAATTTAATTCACGTGAAAGTGGTTCAGTTTCAATATTGAAACTCAACTCACAAATACAAGTGACGCAATTTTACGATTAAAATTTTGTTTGTATTTCAGATATGATTTATTCGATCGCAATTTTATATTAACGGCGCGTATTAGAAATGACTTATTGCATTATTGATAGAAATAAAATTTCGTTACTGATAAAATCTAAACATGCCGTACAAAATAATTAGTTTTCTACTTTCAAATTTTACTGATATCAACTTGTCTTATATACATACATACATACATATATATATATATATATATATATATATATATATATATATATATATATATATATATTTATATATGCATATAATTATCAGTAATATTTTTACATTTCATGAGTTTAATCTTTCAAAATACTTTTAATTAGGATCAGATATGATAAACATTTTTTTCGATTGAATAATTTAATTTATATAAAAATAATTAATTTATTAATTATGAAATGTATGATTTCAATGCTTGCAGGAATAATATGCCAAAAAAATCATATATATTTGGATCTATTTGAGAACTATATATGCACATAGGTGTACATATTTGGAAAATTAATTAGAAATAATAAATAAAGACCATGAAGAAAAAAACGTAGAGAAATAAAAGAAATTGTTTTTATATCAAAGAAAAATAAGATTAATTGTAAATAAGATATAAAATTGCAAATAAGTATTAATTTAGAATTTCAATTTACAAGATGGTGGAATAACCATTGAAATTCCACATATGTAGCTAAAAAAATAACTACTGAATATTTTTATAAATCTTGCTACGTTAAACAATGATTTCATTATAAAATTATAATTATAATACTGATTTGTTTATTGATTATATGAATTAGAAGAAAATATATACATATTTTTAAGTACGAATATCATTTATAATATGAATGAAATTTTGAAAATAAATATTATATTTTATATTTATCAAACACGAATTTTTGAAATATACATATCTATTTAGTGATTTACATGGCAGATAAATTATATGAAAAAAAATTAAAATAAATAATTATGCAGATAAATTTCGTTGCTTATGTTAAATACTTTTTCAAAAATAAACTCGTTTTCTTAATTAACATCGTATAAATTTCAAACTAAAAAATATATATTATTGTTTTTTACAAAAATAAATTTAAATATTTAATATCGTAATTTTAGATTTTAAGAGAGCTGTTGAAAAATGACTATAAAAAATATTTAGAGAGGGATAGTAACAACAAAATTCATATAGAAAAATAATAAAAATTAAAATACGTACCATTGTTTGAATCACATAAATATGTCAAAAAATTCACTTAGATTAAATAAAATAGACCACTCTATAGAAACGCAAAAAAAATTAACTACTTGAGTATATAATTAACATATATCTTCTGGTCGGTAGTGTAGATGAATATTATTTTTATTTCTTCTTATATATTAAAAAATTAGTTACAAATGTGTTCTTCTTTACGAAATCGACACATATCACACTCAACGTTGCAACACCAAACGAACCGACATCTGCATTTTTCTTCTACTTCGCGGACGCGTGTTTGATATCCTCTGCCGCAACAAAGGAGACGACAGCCGTCTAATCCATGACTTGTACGGTTACAAATTCTGCCTTTAGTTCCGGGAATTCCTAACCTTTTTTTTGAAAAAATATATTAACGAATAATCAGTATTAGTTGTTTGGATTGTATTTTCGTAAATATTAAATGTTGTACGTGACTTGGAATATTTTTTAAAATTAAATACGACAGACTGTTTTTAATTAAATTAATTTATTTATTGTATTGAAGTATTTTTATATTTTTTAAGAATACTTTTGTAGGTTCATTACATAAATAATGCATTTTCAAATAAAAATAATTATTATGTCAATGTTTTTATTATACATTTCTGTAACTAATCCCAAAATTTCTGCTGGTTTCAGCTAATTTGATACATGTAGTATCTATTAATGAATGTAACAAACAAGATATAATAACAGTATTAACAACAATAAATAATCTATTCAAAAATAATAAAACGAAATGTCATCGAAAATTTTCCAATAACTAAATTCGAAAAAAATACTTTTAAAACTTCAGAAATTTAAAAATAAATAATAATATTTTTTTGAATATCACTTACGTATCATTTTTCTCGCAATAATCCGGCGAATCGTCCAGAAAAACCAAATCTGTCTTATTTGGTTTCTTCATATCCGGACTAATAGCTCGTAGCTTTTTACGTGCTCCGCCACGTCTTCCACGACGTTCGACAAGTTTCACATGCGAGGCACCTTCGTAACGAGATGCTAACAATTCGCCAACAGTTCGAAATGAAGGCATCTTGCGCCAACATACACGCATACTGCAAGAACCTGATACGCCGTGACATTTGCAAATTCGTTGCATTCGAGAACGAATTGTCTGAAATGTACAAAATGGCACTTGTAATGATTTATTTATTTTTATATTCTGTAATATTTTTAACTATATGCAACATTGAAAGGTGAAAAAATACTTATCTTTGTCTTCTTCAGTAGATGACATTTTATTTTAAAAATTATTAAAGGTAAAAAAATTGCAACACTGAATTAACGAGAAATAGTGATATATCGTCTAGTCAAAGATAAGTTTTTCAGAAAATTGGTATTAAGTTAATAATAATACACACACACACCTAAATATATATATATATATATATATATATATATAGCTATTTAGCTTATACTGATTTTTAAAACGAAGTTAAATTAACAAACCTTATTAAATAAAATAAAATTCTTACTAAATATTTTTAAAATGAAAATTAATATTGCCAAATATTAAAATAAAAAATATAAGGTTGTGTGTTTGAAAATCATATATTTGTAACAATAATAGTACAAAGATAAAGATTATTTAAAAACACATTTCCTTTGGGAATAATGTGTTTTTTTTTAAATAATTGTCATGGTTTCACGATATTCAATCCAGAAATTAATTTTGATATTTTTTAAATAAAAAAATCATTGAATAATATTTTAATAGATAATTGAATTCATTTAATAAACGTTTAATTAAAAAAATTAAAATTTAATTTAAAAAAACTAATTCTATTTTTGATGTTTTTCAAACAAATTTGCTTAAAAAATAAATAAACCCTATTCAAAATATACACTTACATAAAAATAAATGTATACAAAAAATATATTTGAACATTCACAGTTTTTTTCATATGTACATACCAATAGCTTGATATTAACATATTCGAAATTAGACAAGAATGGATCTCATTTATTAAGTTAAATTTATTATCTAGAATGTAAATAGTCACATCTTCAATGCACATTTATCAAGATTATAAATATAATGTTGTGATTATGAATATACTTTTAGATTTGTTAAGTAATTTGATTTATATGTACGTAAATACGTGTGTATTTAGACGTGGATACATAAACACATATGAGGAAATATTTGAAATATGAATAATTAGGTTGGGTAATATTAACGTCAGTAAAAAATGTTCTATTTCATGACATAAAGCTGTACGTTTTTAAAGACGAATCGGATTGAGTTTTTTTATTTATTTATTTTATTATATATATATATATATATATATATATATATATATACGAGGGTCGTTTGATAAGTATGGTAAATTTATTTATTGTTTAATTTAATTAAATTTTTCAATTTAGTTTTTCTTAGTTTTTTATCATACTTATCAAACGACACTCGTACATGCACACATTTTTGAATAGACTAGTAGATTTATTGTATCTTTATGTATTTAGTAATTTAATTTTTAATAATAATTTTTTTTCAAAACAAAATAGATATTTAAAATAATTAATTATATATGTTTTATAATTAATACGGTTTTGATAGGACAGAAAGAACATGTTTATAATTATCTAATTTTTATATATATATAACTAATAAAAATATAAAACTTACCCTTCTTCCTGCTTCATTATTATGAAGATTCATAAGACCAGTAGCCGTATCAGGATTTTCACGAACGTCTACAAAATCTCTGCTGAATTGTTCACCATAATGTATATCCTATAACAAAAATGTCTTGTTATTTGAAATTTCAAAATTGTAGTAGAATTGTTCTTTTATCTTAAATGAAAATATCATAAAATCATTTACCTCTGAACATCCACCCCACTGCCAGTTTCTCGGCGATTTTCGTCCATGTCTCATTCGATTTTCACAACTGCATTCGTTCAATTCGCCCCGCGAACAAGCACGTGTGATTGAAAATGCTACACTCGCTGCCGAGACTGCGTATATGTACGCCGTTTCTCGACTATCTGTTAAGAAAATAGGATGTCAATCATCAATTACGGTAAAAACAAGTCGTAAACGTACATGAATTGTTTCCAAAATGAATATTTACATCGCGTATCTTTCAATCGACATGTTTTTCGTTCAGGAATAACATGTTATTTTATTAACTTGTTAGTTTTTCAACAACAGATTTTTTTAAACCTTTTTTTCATTTCTGTTACAATGAAACTATTATGCAGTGTTTGAATTATATATTTAAATATCTGTTTAAATATGAAAATAAGTACCAGATGATTTATATACGGACTAAAAGTAATGTCATTTAATGAAATTAAAAGACAAATAATTCGTTGAAAACATACAAAAACTTAAATTTTTCAATAAAGGTATATTTATGCCTTTTTATATAATTTTTAAATTAATTACTAATTTTAAATATATTGTTTGTGATAATATTAAAAATTATTATTCATGTCTATCATTAATGATCAATAAAATTTGAATTTTAAAATAAGTTTATATGATAGATTATTAAAAAACTATAAAATATGTTTATGTACTCTTCCCTCCTTCTCTTCTATGTTTACGTTTCTGACATAATTTATGAATATGGTCTTAAGTCTTTACATATTATAGATAGTTATTATGCTGTGTGCTGAGATAATAAAATTTAAATTTATTATTTATCAATGTTAATAAAAATGCTTTTTTCAAATGAATATGTAAAAATGAAATAATACTTTTTTGATTTTAAAATTCAATAAAACATTTCTATCTGGTCCATTAAAAAATAAGAAATAAATGCAATATATAATATAAAAAAAACTATTATTTATTATCCACTATATAGATTTTACTTTACATAATCTTTTTTTATGAATTTCATATCACTTACGATTTTCACTTCAAGAATGTATGTATTGTAGTATATATTTTTTAATTCTTTCATATTAGCATATACAAAGATGAATTTCAATACTCGTTGACCTGTATTAGCTGTATGTGTAAATAAAATAAAAAAAAATTTTGTAAATAAATGTCAAATTCATTTAGTAATACAAAACCGATGTTTAATTTATTTATATCTTAAGTGTCATTCCTTACTTGTACTCATGATAACCACGAATACTTGAAATTATTACTTGACAATTTTTGAAGTACTTCATTATTTCAAGCACAACATCTTGTGGAATCTTCAACTTTTATTCAAGAACAATTTCTGTTTTGTATTTTTGTAATCGACAATATTTTTGTATTTATTTATTTAAAAAAAAATCATTGTAAAATTATATACATATATACTGTCTGATCTAACATATGAAAATATTTTAAAATAACAATGAAAAAAAAATAGATTATTTTTCAAAATTTTATTATTATTACAATAATTTCCTGATAAATCATTTAAATTGAAAAATTTTTCGACATTAAAATAAATTTCTGTTATAATAACCGATTTAATTTGTAAACAAATGTATAATTTGCAAAATTATTAATAAAATAAATAGCAAGTAGACCAACTGAAATACTTGAATTTGAAATAGATAAAATAATTAAAAATAATATTATATATCTGTTGTCGATTTGCGTCCATCATTGTGAATAAAGTTTAAAATAGTTACGTTTATATCTTAAAAAGTACAATCAATGTTGTAATTCGTTGTATTTGTGTATAAATATTGTAACTGTACGTGTACGTTTCGTCAGTCGTTCGAATGTATTGAATAAGTAATGTGTCTGGTTTTGCTTCAATGAAATTAAACAAAAAACGAATCATCACTCACTGATTCCAAGAACACCTCCGAAAACAGACGTGCTATTTGTAAATGTTGAACAGTTCCATCTACTATGGCGAAATTGATACTGGCATTCGTCAATACCTAGTCTGGCTGCGCTTCCAATAAGCTAGAAAAAAATATATAAATTTGTAAAGTCGGTTCGAACGAGTTAATTTATATACAAAAAATTCACAGATACTACTTGTATTATTTCCATGTATTAGATTGAAAATCTATTGATTTAGAATAAATAAATTGTATAACACACTTACCCCTAAAATTTGTTCATTTCGACTACAAAGTTCTTTCTGCTTATCCATCAAGAATAATCGTTGACAGTGGTCTTTATCGTTTGATGATGATAATTCTAGGGCACCTTGAGATTTTGGTATACCAAGCTGCCTGCCAAATAACAAACACAAATCTGATGAAAAATTATTAACTTTTCAATTGTGAATTAATAAATGTATATAGACTGACTTTTCATACGAAAACAATTTATTTAACTTCATTAAACAATGTGTTATTTATTTAAATTTATTAAATACAGAAGAAAAATATTTTTTAATGAAATATAACATATTATATTTTAGAGTATGTTTTTATTAAATTATTTTAGTTTGATTTGGAATAACTGAATAATGATATTTTTTATGTTTAATTAAATTTAATAATTATTTTATCTAAATATTAATTATTTTGACTACAATTATTCAGAATAGAATAAGTTTCAAAACACATTCTGCATCGTTGCATTTAAACAAACAGATCGAGACTGAAGTTAATATGAAATGAGTTGGATGGTCTCAGGTGTATTTCACGATAGACAACGGCATTTGTCGCAAGGAAAAAACGTAACTTCACATGTCAGCATTCCAGAGAATGGCTGGTAAGCTACATGAGTTTTTTTCGAACAATATTTTATATACTTTGTTGTACATATCGATAAATAATGAAAAATACATTTTTGTATGTAAAATATTTCACTATTAATTTGTTGATTTTTTCCTCTAAAATTAATCTATAAAGATATCATCTGCATATCGCGTAATTAATTTCAAATACTGGGAAATAGAAGAGAATCTAATGGGACGAGAACATTTTTTTAAATTTTAACAGAAATTAAAAAATAGAAAAAAATCGTTTATTAATTATATATATATATATATATATATATATATATAATATGTATTTTCTGTACATTATATTTAATTTCACGATTATTGACAATTAAAATATCAAAGAACAAGAATGTAAATAAAAAGTGTTTGTTCTTTAAAGAAATTTAAATTAATATATTTGTTTGAATATAATAACAACATTTAAAGAAATAGGTGAAATTGAATAAAAATAAATTTTCTGAAGGAGTTTTATAAGGTGAACTTATAACAAAATGTAATTATTTAACATGTTTTTAAAAAAATATATATACATTGAAAGGTTTATGAAGTATTTTACTCACTTTGACACAAGATACTTATAAAAAATATTATATAAATAATAAATAAGTGTGGATTAAACTATATTATATAATTTATGTACATATTCATGTTTTGATTTTATTTAGAAGCAGACAAGTTATACAAAATCTAAAAATCCCCTCACTTCAACGTGTATTGAAAAGTCCCCATATGTACAATATTCTTGTAGCTCGTTACGCCCTTGTAGCTACCGTTCACAGCTACTAGTTAGACTTGTGTATGGGGCTCAGATGGCACATTGCAGACTTATCTAAATTTTGAAGAAAACATGAGATAATCCGACAACTTCGAACTGTACATATTTGATTTGACTTTCGGCAGAGCTTTGAATACAATATTTAAAGAAATATTTTTTGTTTTTATTTTACACACATCTTTTTTATTTATTCCATATATATATATTTATATATATATATATATATATATATATATATATATATATATAAATTTGATACATTTATAAAAATATTATTTTTAAAATTAATTAGTGAATAATTACAATATTCACGGATGAATATTTGTTTATAGAATTATAAAAAAGACTTCATTTAATATTTCAATAAAAATTCAAATAAATATATACACGACGATATATCAAAATCAAATTCCTGTTTGTCAAACACACCGACCTGAACAAATTTGTTCAATAATTTCGACATCATTTCGTTTGTACAAGTGGATGTAACAAAATGGCCGCATAAAACAAGATTAAACATCCCAGTCTCTTAGATCAATCTGTGCTTGTTGTGATCACATTTCACCGGGTGAATTTGTATGGGAAGGAAGCAAAGCAACGACCTTGCACAATGCGGGCTAATTATACACGTTGAGTTCACTGAACAATGTGATGAAAGCGGCAATGTTTAAGGGAGGGGCTAGGCCAATCAGCGACCAGCGTACGCAGCCCCAGGGGGCCCCCTTGCGAAAGGGTTGCGAACACAAGAGCCAATCTGCACGGGTGGATATGGTCGCCATTATATAATGACCGTATTGCTTAATTGTGTGCTATATGCTCTTTACTGAGATATTACATGTTCATTATGTAGTAGACAAATAGGGATGAAGATACGTGGAGATGTAATATAAAACTCACGCAAACTTTATATATATATATATATATATATATATATATATATATATATATATATATATATATATATACATACGATTTTTTACTTTCGTTTCATTTCAGTTTATTTAATTTTCATATCTTATATATTATTTTGCTTAAAATCAGAGTTTAACAATTCATGTTTACATTGTTTATTAATTCATTATTTTCTTATTTTATCATTTATTGAATTTTATAATAATAACTTCTATTTATTACCATTTACATTTATTTTATATAAACATAAATATACACATGATCTTTCTACGTTTATTAAAAAAAATCTAAAATTCAAGGGTTGTTTTCAATATCAATCATGTGATAATTTTGATAATAAAAAAACGTTATATTGAAAATTAAATAGCCTGGTAAAGAAAATAATATATTATTGTAGTATGTTATATTTTATATACACATAATAAATTAATACCATTTTTTAATTTTAATCCCAACACCACAATAATTTGAAGTGTTCAATAATCATTTATTGTTTACTTATTATTTATAATTATATAATCTATAATTATATCGGCTGATGCATTTCGATGACAACGCTATCATCGTCAAAAAAAGGCTCTGACGATGATGGCGTCGCCATCGAAATGTATCAGCCGATATATTTATAGATTATATAATTATAAATAATAAGTGAACAATAAGTGATTATTGAATACTTTAAATTATTGTGGTGTTGGGGTTAAAATTCATTTGTGTAAAGTGAATCAACCACAGTTCCAAAACAACAAATACCATTTTTTAATTTTAGCATATAAAGAAAAATTTTGAAAAGTTCAAATGAAAAATAATATAAAATTAATACTGGTTTATTATTATTATAAATAATTCATGCTGATATTATAACATTTATTATCAATGATTATTGAACATTTATTAAATCTTGTGATCTTTATTAATTCATGTTACAAAATGTAAAAAATTAATTTTAAAAAATATAGTTACATTTTATAAATACAAGTAAATTTCGTTGTCAGTCTAATTTATATTTATAATATTTATCTACTGTTTTCATTTGCTTTATTAAATTTAAAATGATTTAAGACCTGTTTAAAAAATATGAAAATAATACAATAGTAATTAGGCACCTGGATATAATACTTTAATTAATTAAAATATTTTAATTATATTTTTTAAATTTAGTAACTGAAATTGTATATAAATATCATATATAAACATGGAAACTAATCAACTGAAGAAATTAATTAATATCTAATTAAATAATAAATATGTGTACTTTACAAGAAAATTAATTTGTATTATTGACTTGAAAAAAAACAACTTGAATAATTTTTATTTCAAAGTGAATTCTTGTATGACTAAAAATAATTACTTCTAAAATAATAAATTTGTTTATATTTCTATAAATGACATACATATAAAAATAATATAAGCATATACTGATTTTTTTAATTACAAAATTGTCACTGCTATTATTTTTAAAGATGACCAATGAAATATGAATTGTAAATGATCATTGGATATACATATATATTAAATTCTATAATGTCGAGTAGTGATTTCGTTATTGAAAACTAAATTAGTGACAAATCTAAATTATAAAATAATACATTTCTTACTTGTTAAAATTATAAAATGTATTTTATTTTTAAAACATAATACTGAGTGTTATTATTAATTTTTAAATTTAAATTCTTAGTATTAGAGATTAATTTAATAAAATGTTTATGTTGATATTTCTATATATAAATTTCAAAGTTTAATAATTATCACCTTTACACTTTCCTTACTAATACATAATCAAATTATTCACAGGACAGTTAAATTAAATCACTCAAGTGTAAGAGTGGCTCAAGAGCTAATCCACTTATAAAGTGTTTCAACAGTAACCCTTGCTTGTTAAGCTTGTCAATAAAAAATACAGCATGTTTCTTTGTGATAATAGACACACAAACATAATATATGTTGACTTCAAAATTGTTGAAAATAAAATCGTCGTGTTAATTTTTCAACTAGTTAAACTTCATTAACGATATATTTAACTTATTTATTTATTAAAGCGTAGGCAAGGTAAAATACATATTCATTGAAACTGTTAACAGTATTGTGGTAATTAATGTGCAAAATCATTATTTGCAAATATTTTATCTTTTATGTTACAATTATTTATGGTTTCTTTGTTTTATTTTTTATATATATTTTGGTTATTTTCATGTTCATACATTTTACACTTTTTTAATAATATAATTAGTGACTAATTAACACTTTTAGTAATATTATATAAATATATATATATATATATATATATATATATATATATATATATAATTGATAAAAATCTATATCAACCCATTACTAGGCGAAAGCCTCATAGAATATAATTAAATTTTCTTAATTTTTTTTCTAATACTCTTTAATTGTTTTCTGTCCATGGTTAATATCATTCAACCCTTATCTCCAATATACTTCTCTTTTTTGTTTTTTGGTTTCCATTCCATAATTATTTTTGTCTTCCTTGTTTGCTATATATCTTGCTCGTATCCATTTCTTGTCCTATTTATATCATTTAGTCGTGATTGAATCCTATTTAAAATTCTTAACTCAATCCTTCCTATGCTTCACTGGATTGTCAAAAAATTCTGTTTCGTTTTTACATACAGTGTCCAAGTTTTGTTTTAATCACAATTCATCTCCAAGTAGCTCTTACTTGCAGATATTTTATTTCAAGAATATTTTACTCCAGAAAGACATATTATTCGATGTTAAATAGTTATATTCACTAAGCTGACCTAGTAGATTGGTGAGGATTTTTATTTAGGGTTTATTCGTTTAGACACGTTGTTTTTAGTTCAATTAAAAATTCTGTCTGCCTTATTAGAAGAAATTCTTCAGTCTAATTCCTACCATTTAAACTGTCTAGTTTGGGAAACTCTATCAGTAACTAAATTATGACTGGTATAGCTTTTAGAGTCCTGGGGATCGTTAGTTCAGCTATTAATAACAAGGTCTTGTATTCTCTATGCAAATATATAAGTGTGGGATCCAAATGGGGTAGTGAAGTGGACAATATGGTGTCGCCTTTAGGTAACACCACCTAGCCTCTCCTATCCAATCCATATCCTCACCTTCACGTGGTGGATTCCGTTTACTTGAGCTATTCTAAGGAAGATTGGGTTTCAACCCCAGTGGGAATCAGGGTGAGAGACAGACGAGGCGGGGAGAATGGCTGGTCAGCAAAGCATAAAGTGGAATTTACATCAGTGGACTAAGGTAGTGGGGGATGATAACCTGCATACTCGAAAACCCCTATCAACAAACCTGAAATTAAGCCTCGGACAGGAAGCGAGGAAAATTTCAGGAGGCCAGGGACTGAAATAGTCCGCGGAGCCGATAATGATATGTATATGTGTATGTATATGTATATTTGTATTGGGAAAACGTGTTGAAAAAAATAAATTAATAAATGATATCATAAAAAGAAAGTAACAAACATGACTATCGAGCTTTAACATAGACAAAATAATCAAATAAATAACCACAATTCAAGAAAATAAACTTGTTGACAACTTCATTTAAAAGTCGAGGTAAAAAGATATTTTTGAATGGTTACAAGAACATTATTATTTACATACTGGCTTGAAATACAAGTATAAAACTAAAAAAAAGTGTTCCGGATGCGTTCGTTGGCGTGCAAGTTCTTATAAAAAGTGATAAATTTAGATAGATTTTACGATGAAAACATATTAAATGTAACCCTGCTGTGCATCGTGTTGATTCAGTTAAAGATTGTTAAACTCTTGCTGGGTGAGGTGACGCAGTGCAATCAAGGTGGTCAGGAAATATTATAATTAATATTATATCTCGAATACGATATTTTTTTTATCAGCGTGCACGTTCAGTCGTAAAATGTTGTATTGCATTCATTGGTGGTCGCTGTTTTCCATTTCTGTTGGTTAATCAATTCGAATTCTAGAACGAATTTATGGATATAATTAAATTATAAAAGCGTGCGTAAATATTGCAAATGACTTCTTTTAGATATACAAATGGTACGTATTAAGACGTTTGTGGGATTTGTTTATATAGTAGAGAAAACATAAAATTGTTAGTCTAATGTGAAAACAAGGTACTTACTTATATATACCTTTTTTTATTTGAAGAAAAGTTAATTAAAATGCGTGGAATTGTGGCGATGCTTGCAAATTTCTGTAATGGCACGGAACGTGTTTTATTTAAATTTTCTTGTTTTGAACACACATTTGTATATATATATATATATATATATATATATATATATATATATATATATATATATAAATGCATGATGTTTATTTAATAAATAATGAAATAAAACAAAGCTTTTTGATTTTATATCCTCTAATGGAGACTATTTTGCTATTGATATACGCATACATAAATTAAAACTGAACAATAAATAATTATAAAAAATTAAATATACATTGTTAGTTGCAGTGACTTATTTATGAAAGTATATTTAACCACAGTAACAAATTATAATTGTAAAAGCTTTAATAGGTTAAATTAGTTTTTGAATTAATTGTTTTTAATCTTAATATATTCTCTCTATTTAAAATTATGTTATTTTATTAAATAAATAATTAAAAATTTCAAAAATATAACATTATCATTTTTAAAATCAAAATCATTTTTTTACAAATGTTTTTTTTGAGAGTACAGATATAATATTTGTAAAAAGTTTAATAAAAAAAATGGAATATTATTTACTATATAAATTTATGATCATATAATTGAATGATTTGAAAAGAGTTCATTAAAAATAATTTAATACAAAATATAAATCGATATAAACATTTACGTATAATAAAGTTCAGTTTGTCGAATAAAACTTTTTGAAATTTAATCATCGATTCACCTAATATAAAAGTAATTCACAACATTTACATGCAATTATAAATTTGCCTCGTTTTCAAGTGAACACGCGACATTCTTAACTTTGTATCTCGTTTATACATTGTCTATTGTTTGAGAACTGAGATTAATTAACAATTTACAAGAGACGTGTACAAGTTACGAATCCAAGCTACAATAACAAGTTCTAACAGTGTGTGTGTGTATGTATGTATGAATATATATATATATATATATATATATATATATATATATATATATATATATATATATATATATCTATTACACAAACGCATGCGTGTGGGTGTATATATGTATGTACAAGTATCTTGTATAGCGGCATGAGTTCGACTCTAATCTGTGTAAACAGACGGTAATAGGGCTGCGGGAAATCTCGACTCTTTATCCACGTACTAACTTGAACAACCACCCTCGTCATCGACGTCAAAATCGCTGAATATACACATATACAATGTACGCAAACTTATATATTATATACGAGTGTATTTCGTTTTAGAAAAAATGACATCGGATTGCATTTAGAACTGATTGTTGGTTTGTATTCATTTATGATTAACGACTGTTTGATTCGAATGTATCTACTTTTATTGATATTAAAATTGAGTAGATATAAACATATATTTGAATTTATTTTTATTTACATTTATATTAAATTTATTTTATTTAAAACATTTTTAAATGTCGATGGTATTGAATTAAAAATACCAACAACGAAGTGAATATCATAACAGACATAATAAATTGTATATTTATGTATTATGTTGTGTTTTATTTAAGATTATTTGTTTATTTTTTATCTAAGAATTTTATATTAAAAAAATAAATAAAAAGGTAGTTATGTTTTAAAAAGATATATATATATATATATGGAAATACCTCACATAGTACAGCTAATCGGTTCCACTGATTTGCCGGACTGATTGAAATCGGACTAATCGATACATTAACTAAATACAAAAAACGTTAATTGGTTCCAAACAAATTTTTTTCCTGTTTTCAGTAAATAAAACGAGGGTAATATATTCAAATGTTTGTATGTATCAACAAAACAAAATCAGGGGTTTATACATTCATTTTAAATTCATTTTCAATTAAAATTTAATTATCAAAAAATCGACTTTACTCTAGAGTTACGAATCGAAAACTAATAGAAAAAGAAAAAAGACCACAAAACTAGAACTGTGTATGCGATGAGTATAATGTGAGCATGCGCATAATTATTTTTTGGGAAATTTCAAACCGTACTATAGTGAAACCATTCTAATCGGAGCAGTACTATGCGAGGTATTCCTGTGTGTGTATATATATATACGAGGTCAGACAATTAAGTAATGTGACAAAATTCAA
Source organism: Neoneuromus ignobilis (assembly GCA_029203775.1). Taxonomy (NCBI): domain Eukaryota; kingdom Metazoa; phylum Arthropoda; class Insecta; order Megaloptera; family Corydalidae; genus Neoneuromus; species Neoneuromus ignobilis. The sequence goes on along the minus strand of CP092096.1, from coordinate 13,780,525 downwards.
AAATCGAGTATATTTAAAAATTAAGGTACATCGCTGCGATCCCCTTCAAAGTAGTCCCCTCCCGTATCTATACACTTATTCCAGCGAGTTTTCCAGTTTTCGTAACAATTCTGGAACACTTCTTGTGGGACCTCTCCGAGTACCCTCGTCACAGATTATTAGATATCTTCAACGGAGTCAAAATGTCGACCTTTGACTGAGAGACACTGAACGCACTGTGATAGGGAGCATTGTCGTGATGCAGAACCCAAGTCTTCGCGATCTCTGGACGCACTCTGAGCACCCTTTTTCGTAATTTTTCGAGCACATTGCGGTAGAATACTTGATTTACGGTTTGTCCAGGTGGTACGAACTCTTTGTGAACCACCCCTTTGCTGTCGAAGAAGCAAATCAACATGGTTTTCACTTTGGACTTGCTCATTCTCGCCTTCTTTGGCCTTGGTGCTCCAGGGGACAGCCACTGTTGGCTTTGTCGTTTAGTTTCGGGGTCATATTGAAAGAACCAACTTTCATCACCAGTAATAACTCGATCGAGAAGAGTAGGATCACTTTCAACCTGCTCGAGACAATCTTGAGCGATGTTCATTCAATTTCTCTGTTCCATTTTCGTGACATGCACTACTCGCGCGTTGTTACAAAACACTAAACAGCTGGCGAAGAAATGATCGTACGAGGGTGGTCAAGGCCTCAATCGAGAGAGTAGGGATCTGCTATTACGGTGGCGGAGTTACAGGTTCGCAGTGTTACCACAGGCCGAGAAAAAAAATCGGTCGCATTACTTAATTGTCTGACCTCGTATATATATATATATATATATATATATATATATGTGTGTGTGTGTGTGTGTGTGTGTGAGTGTGTATATGTGATTATAATCATTATCAATAACAGCCTTTTTCTATCTATTCATTGCTTAATAAAGGCCTCTTTCAAAAGTTTCCATCTCCAGTTATTCAATGCATTTCTCTACCATTCCATTCCAATTTTTCTAACATTTTTAGAAATGTATGTAATGTAATCACAACTAAAAGAATTTACTAAACTATATAAATTTATAAATGTTTAAAGCAATATAAGAACAATAGTTTGTGAATGAGTGTGTTTTATCAGAGTTAATTAGACCAACTATTTCATAGAAATGGAAATAAACAGTTCTATTGATACTAAAAATAATAATATATTTTTTAACCCAGTGAAATTTATGTTTGATAACATAACTGTATAATATTTAGAGATATATTTATAACACGATGTCTAAGTATATATTTTTTTAACTAGTAGTACTACTACTATTGTAAGTCAACTAATTAACATTGTTAAAAACGTCAGTTTGTGAATCCGACCATGTACTTCAAGTTGAGAACAAAGTAAACATACACCTCGTTCATATCTCTGTACTATATACACAGTGTATTCTGTCTGCATACCGCGGGCAAATGTTAAGACGAGAGCTCGGGGAGTCATCATCAAAAACTTGAACAGCTGACTACAACCCCAAGAGTTCACTACCCTGTCTGTTAATAATACCACAAAGTTCGGCATGTATTATCAAATTGTTATTATGAACTTCTTGTATAAGAAACAATCTCAAAGTTTTGATTATTTTTAAATGTAAATTTTTAGACGATTTTTTTATATACATATATAGATATGTTTAAATATTTATGTATACACATTAAATGTTAGTTATTAGAAAGTTCATAAATCATTTTAATATGATACGAGGTACAAATGTATGTAATCAAAATCGAAGAATGAACATAAAATGACACGATTTTATGTATTATCAAATATATATACTACATATAAAGTTTATGTATTTTATAAAACATACATGTTAACAATATTTCTATGTAGTTATATATAAGACCGATAAATCTATGTAGTTAATGTAAATATTTTAATCCAACGTACTTAATCCGGAAATAAAATTTTAGTAATAAACTATTATTATACCTTTTTACAAGTGATATATTTATACGTTTATTTATATAATTTATTTTTATTTTATTTCACATTTATAACAAGTAGATTTTTATATACATATAAATTTAGAAAAAAAATTGTAAATTGTAATTGAATTTTCATATAATTTATTAACTGCTTCGGTTCAGAATTTGATTTTTTATTTTTATAAGAATTTTATTATTGGATAATAAAACTCAATTTTTATAAAAACCAAAATACATTATTTTTGTTATTCGTGTGATTATAAAAATATTAATTTCAATTTATTTAAAATAATATTGGGTAGATAATCAAAAATAATCTTTCATGAAATTTATTAATAGTAATTGAATACAGTGATCAATTCAGGGAGTAATTAATACAGTATGAATTTTTTTAATAATTAAAATATATAATTGATTATTTAATTAATATATAATTCTTTATAACAATATATATATATATATATATATATATTAATATAACATAGAAGTAAATATAAAATTATAGTAATATTTTAGAATTTTTAGCATATAAATATGACAGATTTAAAGCTATTTTAAAATTTATATAATAGCTCGTTTTAAACAATTCGAATTTTTATATTATTTTTTTTTTTTTGAATTGTTATTTTTATTTTGTCTATAAAGTATTTTCTTTCCTGTCATATTACAGATAAAAATGAAAACGTGAATACCATAAAGTGTACTTTATATTACTTACAGGTAATATACAAATAAAATAAAACAACTTTGCATGAATAATATCTTTTAAAACGTGTTTTGTTCGATTGAATGTAAGTTTTATGGAGTACGTTTTGATTCACTGTTTACATAAATATTATATATATATATATATAAATATATATATATATATATATATATATATATATAAACTATTGGTTGATAACTCAAAAATTAAAAAGAATAAAGAGGACTATGGATAAATAGAATAGAGACATAAGAAAATTTATTGGAGTGGAATGGAAGAGACATAGATTTGATTATTGGAAATTTTTGAGAAGCTTCCAGTCGATTCATCAGGCCATTCTATATAAATTTATATATATATATATATATATATATATATATATATATATATATATATATATATATATACGAGGATCGTTTAATAAATATGGTAAATTTATTTATTGTATAATTTAATTAATTTTTTTTTTAATTTTTCAGTTTAGTTTTTCTTACTTTTTATCATACTTATCAAACGACCCTCGTATATATATATATATATATATATATATATATATATATATATATATATTTGTGTGTGTGTGTAAATAAACTTATATTATGATTGACAACATCCAGTGATATTTTATTTTATCGCCCCAGTTGAAAATTTGCCCACGAATAAAGATACATCAATCTCTCTTGCCATTTCGTGATTTATTGTCTCGTTGTCAATCAATCACTCCCAATGTGAGTACAAATGAGTAATTAGAGACACAGTCACAACCGGTCATCCATAGATTAAGTTCACGTGCGTGACAAGCGTTGCGGTACAAAGTGGCGCAGCTTGGCGGAGCGCCGTTGCCCGTCTGGCTGTGTGTGGCACGAATGTACGTCCGATGACAGATTGACAGAATGGGTTGGTGTTGTGGCGGGTGACAGATCGAAGTCCGACGATCTGTGTTGATAGAGGTAATCCTGGCTTATAACAACCACACATTTCGAACCGCCGTGGCTAGACATCTTTTTTTTAGATAGCAACTTGCAAGAGATAGTGTTGAGAAATATACTTGTGATGTATCGTATGTTTATATACAGACAATCTGTTTGATTTTATAAATGAGTCGATTGTGTATTGGGAAACAGGTATGAATGATGGAGAGACAGGTTGCAACGAGAATTGCGATACAATTAATATTGAGTATACGACTATTTTCGATATAAAAAGAGGAACTATTATTTGGTTGAAATCGTCAATAAAAATTTTAAACATTCAAATTAAAATCGCGAATCTTTGTGTATTTTCTAAATTTTGATATTTGAGCTTTTATCAATTCTCTAAATTATCCATTCTAGAATATATATTTAGTATGAAAAGTGTAACTTTTTTTCGCTTCTCAATATTCAAATTGTTTTGTCAAAATCATTTTTTTATATTCTTTAACAATGATATTATAGTACATCTCTTAACTACCTTTTTTTATAAAGTTTACACTTTCAAAAATAATAAATAGAAAATTAAAGTTATTGACAATTTATTTTACAATATATTTTCAATTCTAACACTTTGATTTTTATTTTGTACGTATACTTTATTTCATCAAATAATCTTATTATTAAAATCGAGCTAATGTAATTTATTTACAATTATATTATAAGGAATTTAAACAAAGATTTTAGAAAAATGACTTCTGTTTGTTCTTTATCAAAAATACCTAACAAATCTTGATATAGACTTGCAAGATGATATTTACTTAAATACTGAGATATAAACATATGTTGACTTTTTTTGTAAAATATTTCATATTAAGGAATATCAATTGCAACACAAGTATTGATAGATTCTTATCTACTACTTGCAAGAATTTTTTGCAATTTTTAATTACAATAGATGTTAATCTATTTTAACATATATTTTATTTCATCTAATTGGATAATAAGATTTGATAGTATGATACATATATCAAACGATAAAAATATTAATTAAGTAGAGTTTAATATTTCGACTAGAAATTATATAACAGATCTTTTGATGTGAATTTGATCTCAAGATAAAAATGACGAAGCCAGTTTAGTCTAGCTACTGTTTATCGACACAAAGACATCGTTCGTATTACCATAGAACAGACACGACACGAAATCAGAAATTCGATTGAATTATGTATTTAAAAAAAGGAATAAACAACAATTGATAGAAGATATCTGGTAGTCCTCGTGTATAGATCAAGATACGCCATAGATTGTTTCATGGCCTAGTGAGCCTTCATGTCAACCTGTCATATTTCGTATGGTTGAACATTATGAAGCTACCGAAGACATCTGGCCTATTGAATTCCATTTCATTCATAATATATGACAGATGCATTCGAGTTGAAAAGAGACAGTTCGTGAAAAATGTACGAAAAGAGTATATTTTCGTTGCACTCGTATGCATCGACATGTACGTAACAAGTTTTTTTTTAAAATGCTGTACGTTTGAATGAACCAACGATCAATTAAAATTATGTTCTAGACGAAATAAAAGCATGCTCTTTAATAATTTCTACTCGAATGAACAGGACAGACGCAAATCGTTTTTGATGTGTTTATTATGAAAGAGATTGTTGAATACGAGAATGGTTATGTTGTGGGATATGAAAAACCTATACATTTAATAAGTTTATGTTTAATACACCTATTTCTTATAGCCTATATCCGGTTTAGATTTATATATTTGACTATTGGAGAATTAATAAGGCTTTCTATATACTTTTTTAAAAAATCATTTCAGTGTCTAGTTACAGATATTTATTTGTCATTTTTATATTTATTTTTTATTATTACTAATAAAAAATATAATCAATTTGATTTTATGATCGATTTGATTAAAGTGTTTTCAATTTAGGACACTATATAAGGCAATTGAAATGTTAGTACGAGAAAATAGTATGGGTGGTCGAAATGAGACTGAAGAGTTTAGATTTACTTGCTCTTACTATATCATTTATTATTCTTCAGTCTTATTTATAATCGCATTAAGAAAAATATTTTTAATATCGAATGTTTTTTAATTTAAATCTTTTTTAAAAAAAGAAATAATTTAAATTATTATATCAATTTTGTTATGTAGAAAGAGTTTTTATTTTTTTTATTAAACAATGACCAGATTTTAAATAAAAGTTATATTTGATCATTTTTAAAAAATGTTAATCCACTAAATTGTGTGTTTAGTTTGGGGCTAAAAACTTTATCTCATGATTCTTATAAGAAAAGTTCTATTAGGCTAAGAAAGACCAAAGCTCTATAAAGGATATAACATTGAGGATGATGAAAGATGTTATTATATAAAAACAGTATTTCTTCCATATGACGATTAATTTAATTATATTTTTCTCTATTCAAATTATTTTTTTGGAAAGATTTTTTATGAACAGTAAAAATTTCAGTGAGCTGCAAAAATAGACAGGCGATTTTTTTTAAATTAATTGTGATATCCGAAATTCGATTAGACACATTTTGTAAGAGTAGTCAGAATATTATATTTTAATAGTTATATACAATTAATTAAAAAAATAAGGTTATATAAAATTAAATGAATAATAATTGGCTTTAAAATTCGAATGCTATAGCATTCATGTAATTCTGCATCACAATGAAAATGAATGCTATAGCATCCATGTCCACGAACGTGTTGAACACATTTTATATTTTAAATGAACAGAACGTACTGACCTATTTTTCTATTTGATTATTTTGTCGAATGCATTACACAAATACAATAATCGATTGAAAACAGACAGCTCATAAATACAAAATATGAAATCGTTCGTTTGAAATAAGATCTATCTACAAATGTCGACGTTGTTATCGACTCATTTTGTCCAAGAATGATCAGAATGTCGAGTAATAAAGTCCGTCTACTAAACAAACGTATGGAAAAAAATGATAAATGTAACTAATACCATGTTCAGTGCATTCCTGCGTTTATATTCTTGATAACATGTCGTATTTCTAGTATATATGTTACAGTTTCGCCGGAAGGTTTTCAATCAATCATTTTAGATTTAGTCGCAGCTGTGTAATTAAAATGGAACTCTTTACTTACTTAACAGATTAGCGAATGATTTTACTTTTTTCGCATTTGATAACATCTATATTTAACTTTCTAATTTAACATTCAGCTGTAATTATTAAATTTATCTTACGTATATGATCTTTTAATTAAATTCTTAATTACATCTTAAATAGGCTTCTTTATTAATATCTCATATGATATTGAAAAAGAGAAGTGAAATATGTGTTACTGATAAAATTAATATCTTTAATTATTATTTTAGAAAATATTTTATCGTACAGAAACAACTTGTCAACATTTGTCAACACATAATTAAAGAAATAATTTCTAGTATAGTATTATTTAGATATATATTAATATTTTAAGAATAAAAGTCATAGGACTCATTAAATATATATTTTTAAATCGATTTTTTAATACACTATACAAATTTGGTAAATAATATTGAAATTAATTACTTTTTTTTTATTTTTACATTAATAAAGTATCGACGAAAATTTAACAGTTTTAAAAAAATACATAAAAAGAAATATTTTATATGTTTAACAAGCGAAATAAATCTATAGACTGAAATTGAAGTGTTAATTAATATGACGTTAATTTCCGTGAATAAATCTATATTAGAATTAGTTTCACACATTCGAAACTTAACGAATACTTAATAGATTTATGTGTAAGAAAAATAATTTTTAGATAACGGTTCATCTGGTTCGCTTGTCATCTCGAACGTCAAAATTTATAATACCGTTGTTTAATATAGTAGTTGCGTCACATTAGAGCTCGTAAAATGATTTGAATTTAACGTGAACGTAGAGATAAACGGTTTTATTTGAGGCGCGCCATTAAAATTTATTACCTATTTTATTTAATATTGTAATTTTATTGTTATCATTCACTAAAAAACCACGATCTATTTACATGCAGCCATCATAAAACTGAGTCTGTAAATGATTGCTAGACATAATAAAGTATATGCTATAGTTGACACCTGTTTCCTCTTATAGTAGGTTGTTGTATGTGAATGAAACGCCTTCGGATAATTGTGTTTGTGTAATCATTAATTTAGGATTCAGTTTGAATTTAATAATGGATTACAAATGCAATTCGTGAAATGAGTTTTCTTTAATTACATAAATTATCAGAAAAGTATTTAAAGAATTAAACTTTTCATTTTTTTCTTTTCGAGCCTCTACTTCAACATGTCTGTTTGTCATTTAATCATTGATTATATATATATATATATATATATATATATATATATATATCAAGATATAGATGAAAAAAGATATCAAAAAATTGAATTATTTGGAAAAAATCAAATTATTTCTTTTTAATACTTTTTGACAATCATTTAATTGATCAAATTTTCTATGTGAAATAAAGATAAAATTGTATTTATACAATTTATATAGAAATTTACTTAAAAATTGCTACATAAGAAATTTCATTTTGTTTTTATATGAATAACAAATGTACTGAATTTTTTAAATAAAAAAAATAAGAAAAAGTTGGAGAAGATAAAAATACACACACACTCATATATATACACGTTCATGTCTATAGATGTATGTGTGTTGGTATAATTAAAATACTCAGTTAAATTTTATTAACTTAAAAGTAAAACTGTGTTTCGTGAGCAGACAATAATTTCTTGTAAATGTTGTAGTCAACAGTTAATAACAATCAAACATAGTAACTTATTTAAATTCAAATTACTTAAAAGCCATCAAATCGTTCACGATCGTAAAAATCACATAAAGGGTAAGTTTCTTCTCACATACATATCAAGAGAAGAAAAAAATACGTGTTTTTCTAAAAATAACTGTACACAACTTTTACTATCGACACTAATTCGATACGTTATTCACATGTACTCGACGTTGTTCATTCAATTGGTGTTTAATCCCATTTAAAGGTATTTAAATATTTTCGATACCACCCACGTCAAACAACGCCCATCCAATTTACCATATTTAGATGAATCGTTTCAATTGTTACGGCGTTGTCGAGCTGTTCCTAATCATGCTAACTTGTCCGGTTTTCTTAAATGCTCAATTTCATGGTGATTTACATTGGTACACGGACTAGATGATTATTCGTGGACGTTTTAACAATTTTAAACGTATAATCTTACAAAGATTGATATTGTTAGTGTAAATTTGGTATTTTTTTCTTGTACCAATGTTGTGTTCAACGTGTCAAGTAATTATTATTAATGTCATAACATATATTTATCTACCAATTTGTTTCACTAACATTAGTCAGTAGTGGTTTGAAATGTTTACTAGCGTAAAGCTAGTATTTAAATTTGTTATACTTTAAAAATATACTGAGTATATATATATATATATATATATATATATATATATATATACATACAAGTGTGTATATGGTAAAATTTTTCAAGCCAATAATTTAATATTGAGTTAGGAAAAAGAAAAATAGTAACAACTATACATATAATAGATTGTATAAAAAATACTAGTATATTCAAGACTAGATATAATGTTAAATAATTAGTAAGAGTAATAGAATATTAATTAAAATAATGTATAAACTTTTTTACTAGATCATTTAAAAAATGATTGAAATTTTTATCGTGTAGCTGATTTTCATCATCAATTTCTAAGACCATATTTTTATGACTTTATTTTCTATTCATTCTGTTGTTCTAAAATCTATACTTATTTGTTAGTTGATTTTTAATAAAAATTTTGTTAGATTAAAGCAATTTTTTGTCTAAATCTATTATTGTCGATTATACTTTTACAACAAAGCCAGATTTAGATGAAGAGAAGCTCTAGATTATTGATACTGCATGAACAGTGTCAAAAATATTTATTATACACCTTGACCAGAGGTCCTAGGTTTCAGCCTATTAAAATATAATTTGTTTAATATTTATATTTATTACTCGCACTCATATTTCTTTTCATTGAATAATTTTAAACTTTTTTCTATATTAAATTTCTATTTCAAAAGAATTATTCAACAATTATTTTTATGAGTAAATAGTAGATGTAAAAAATATCATACGATTAACATGTTTATGTAATTTAAATAAAGAATATAATAAATAAAAAAATATATAAAGAAAGAACGATTATGATAAGTTGAAAGTAAAAAGAATACTTTATTTCATAGTAAAAACACCTGGCTGTATAAACATTTAGATAAAAGATGTTTATTTTTTACAACCGGAAAATAATATTAGTACACATAAAATTAACTCCCCTTCTAATTAAAATTGTTTGTATAGAATGACACTTTTCAGTTTGTATTTTATTTTAAACGTAGTTATAAACATTTTACAATATTGCAATTATATATAAAGATCTGAAATGATTTCATTCATGAAAATGTCAATGTGACTAGGTATTAAAACTGAAACGAGTACAAGGTATTATCTCTTCAATGTTGTTAAATACAGTCATTTTCTTGTCAGTAGAGATTAATATAATGTTTTAGTAGCGAATAGTAAAAAGTCGATTATCGGTGTGTATAATAAACATGAAATACACATAATGAATCTGAAATATAATCCAGAATATGATGCGAGTGGCTCGGTATGAAAGATAAGGTATATAACAAAACATTTTATGATGAACTATAAAACACACAATATTCGTTTTCATTTAATGTGAACGGTGTGGAACATAAAGTGACGGTGCATATGTTGAGGGTAATAGACAATAAGATTTCTATCTCTGAAATTCTAATAATATAAGAAAATTTCTTTTTAACCTATCAACGGTTTGTTGTCGAGTTGGGAATTTGTTAAATAAAATATTTGAAATTATTACTGCGAATATTTATAAAATTAAATGACATTCTATATATTATTATTATTTTGAAGAATTTAAAAGATACTTGTTTCTATTTAATATTTTTGTAAGATGATTTTTAAAAACAACACTTGATTTAGTTGTTAATGATAAATCTTTGTTCATAAATATTACCTTTTTATTGAGTTCAAAATAAAAGAGTTTCCTTCGACAAGTTAATGTCAGATGTTCTTAAAGTGGCTATAAAGTAGTCACTATTCATTAATACAAATCACAGAGCACTTTAATTGAGTATTAAAATTTATTACTCTCAAATTAATTTTATAGATCTCTCGTAATTATTTACAAAGCAAAACAATTTAAATTATTTTCTAGTAAAATTAAACAGCCTGACATTATACACTCCGTTGTTGAATTCATTGAACCCCCTTGTTATAAAATCCGTATCTCAGAGTGAAACATTTTATTATTAGCAATATAACAACACGTGCCCATATAAAAATCACAAAATTACTAAGATTATGTGACTTTTTATAAGTAACTATACAGAGAGCGGTACAGATATAATAACTTTTCTTATGGCATATTTATTCCTTGTGCGACAAAGAGAACGTTGCAACAACGTTTTATATGTTCATCAACCCCTGATTCAAAACTACACTTCATAACGTATAGTATAGAAATGTAGGTTAAATGTCACGAATCAGAGCTCGATTGCATTTAGCTGTCATATATAAAAACGACTTCAACACATCAAAAGAAAGAATAAGATACAAAACTATAGCGAATGTAACATGAGGGTCTTTCTATCCTCATTTCTTCGGAATTCTTTCCCTGCACGGTCATAAACCGATGGATATTTATTCGACAGATCCTTGGGGATGTTCAGCTTAACTGAGCTTTACCTCTAGTGTTTCCTGCAACATCGACAAATTACGTAAAAGCTTCTTGTAAGCTTGGATGATCTTGAATGCACAGGACAAATAGTTATTTATGTGAAAACTATCAAGAGCATTATCTTTGTCTTACTTGTAATGTCCTGTGTTTTAATCTTTGCTGTCTCAAGACACACGTCCGTAGGCATAGGACCCATTATATAATGAGTAACATTTTCTTGATTGAATTAAAAATGAACGAAAATCGGATCTATAATCAATTCTCTAACATTTAAAGTACAGTTTAGACTATAAGCAGAGGGGTTGTTTAAAAGTTGTTTCCTCTTCAAGCCAATTCAGTCAATATTAATTCATTTTTATATTAACGTCTTATCGTGTTTGCATTTCTAATATTTTATAATAAATAAAAAATAAAAATTATAGGAATGATAAGAAAAATAGTTTTTATTACTTTCTATTACATTTTTTTAATTTTTATACTTTCAAACAAGTGTTTAAAATTTTATTTCTAAAACATATTAAATAATATAAAAATACTGTTTTCTAAATAAAATTTTAATATGATAAGAAATTCTTATAAGTGATAAAATTCATTATCAAAAATGGTTTACTATAAGAATAATAAATAATTAAATTTCTTTACGATAAATACCTAATGTAATGGTAGGAATATTTTTTTGGAATTACTTATAGCTTAAAACTTTGTTATTAAATTATTAAAATAATAAATTTAATATTAGTAACTTTATTTTCTGATTCGAAAAAATATTGTTTCCAACTTTATTAAAATAAATATTTTATGAATATAAAGTATTTTTATTAAATACTTAATAAAAAAAAATGTATTAGAATTATGAAAAAAATTGCAGTTCTATTTGTTAATATAAATGAAAAAAACTATTTTTTATTCATTTAAAATTATTTGCATGAATACAGAAATACTAAGTGAAAATTTAAAAAAATATCGAGATAATATTTCTTAAAAATATAAATTATTATTAAATAATAAATAAGTTACTGTGTCAGAAAGTACAATAGTAAACTTTTTATCAAATCATGGTAAGTTTATATATACATATATAATATTTAAAAAAATTGGAAATTGTTAAACAATTAGGTTTAAAAAAAATGTCGATAAAAATGATAAAAGAATGTTATAGAGTTTTTATAAAATAATTTCTATCAGTAACATTCTTGTACTTATCCTAAAAATTGACGAATTAAAACACTCCTCTCTGCAATTTATTAACTACGTTCTTGAACAGTTTAAGAAAAAATATAAAAATCAGTAAAATGGATAAAGATGGACGCACAATATTGTTATTCATGGTGAAAGGGCTTTGTTCTCAAATTGACTTGTTTGTTCGTATGTTTTCTTATTTATTAAGTGGGCCGTCGACGTTGTTTATTTACGGAAATGTGTTTGTTGATTTTTGATATTGTAATGTCATTTGTTAGAGTGAATGTATTTTATTCGGCTTGAACTTTTTTGGTTGAAAGGTCAAGGTTTATTTTCAATTTGTTGTCTGTTCTATATATTATTATATGTTGTTCTGTTTGTGTTATTGTACCGGAAGTTGTTTATGGGTTTTCTGTGAGAGGTTACACACCCTGTTGGAATATCTCGTTGTTTAATTCGAATTCATTGATGTTGTTTAGATGTATTTTTTAAGAGCAGGTTGAACAGATCGTTTCTCACGTCAATCACTAACATTATAAAAAATTAATATATCATACATATAATTTAAAAAAATATACTAATTTCAATTATCTGGTCTTAAAAAATCAGCAAACTTGTTCTCTTTGGAATATTTCTTTTAGGAACTTCATTGATTTCTTCTTCGTTTTATATGCTGATTTTTTTTCTGAATTTCTTATTCTAAGAATTCTTTAAAAATAAACTAGATGTAACTAGCCTTTAAATTGGTGTTCTTTATTTTTTGATACAATAAAAAAAAAGAAATGTTATTTATTTATAATTAAATATATCAAAAATATTTTTTGTCTAACCATTTTCTATAATTTAAGATATTTCATTAATATAGTCAATGCATATATTTCAAATTTAACATAAAAAAAGTGTTAATATACCCATTAACATTTCTAAAACTAAACCTAATGTGAAATTATATCCACATATTTAAATAAAATAAAATTACTGCATTCTTAAATTGTATTTAATATCATTTATGACAGTTAGTAGTACTCGACGTCATCCATTGGGATGCATTGATAAATACTTAAAATATAGTAAACAAAATAAAGTATTTGCTTAATGTATGTACATATTATTACACTGTCACAAATATAAACACTAGGAGTATAAGTAAGACTGTTTCATTTCGAAGCAGAATGCGTTTCATTAGCTCGAACGTACGGAATGAACACTTGAATTATCGGTATTATTCGTTTTTTAACTGAAGTTATGTTAAAACAGCCATTAACTGTAAATGTTTTGACTAGTTCGATGTAGTCATTTTCAATTTAAATCCATTCTACAAACTTTTTAATGTAGTTTATGTCTCTGGAGATTTCGTAACAATGATTTTGTGATTATATATATATATATATATATATATATAAATTTTCTTAAAAATGTCGATTTATGTTTGTAAATAAAAAAAATAAACATTGATAAATAATAAAGTGTGATGAATAAATAATATATTTTTTTGAAATTTAATTTGTCGGCGTTAAATAAAGAATTCAAAAAACTAAATATTAAATCTGAAAACAACAAAAGCCACATATGGTTTCATCTATTCACGCTGTTGAATATCAATTCTGTTCGTTATTTACGAGTACATGTATGTTGTAGATAGCGCTACAGCATCATGAGCAGCAAATATTGGGAAAAAAAACGAACTGAATTATGTACAATGCTCTCAATATAGTTAAAATGTATTTCAGAACGAAAATATATGAGAAGTGGTTGATAGAGATGATTTTTCATATGTACATATATATATATATATATATATATATATATATATATATATATATATATCTGATCTAAATAAATTCTCTGTTACAAAGCCAATAAATAATTATGTTTGGAAACGATTGTTCGTTTTTCTATCTTCACACATTTTTCCCACAAGATCTAATCTATAAAAAATATTTTTTTCAAAAAAAAAAAAAAAATACCAGACTAAAAAGGTTCAGGTGTTTCCTTAATCCTTATAAAAACCACAAAGAGTGCAACAGTGGTTGCAACTAGAGTCGATCGTCCACTCCACGGAAGACACATGTTCCCCCAGTGGCAGCGTATGTGTATCCGTATTATGTCAAATATGTGTAACATCGACTTTGTGTGTAAATGTGTACATGTACATGCGAGTGTGTATGTATGTATACACCCTGTCAAAGTGAGGGGCGGAAAGATTTATACACAACGTAATAAATGTTCGGTATTAGCAATCAAATCCTCCTGCGATCATAAACTGCACTATACCTCCTGCTAGTGCGTTTGTTGAGGGGGACTTGAATGCACGCGTAACCACGGCAAGTTGGTTACAGGAAGAAAAAAAATGCGCCCGATTTTATTGTTTTAAATCATGAATTTTTTATTATATTGTATGTGGCTTAGAACAGGATTTAGGTTCGGGGAATATTGAGTTTATTCAAATATATACTCGTGCGTGTGTGTCTGTAATATTATTTCGAGACTTGACTTCCTTATGAACGTCCATTAAAAGTTTCATCTGTTTATGCGATGTACTATTTTTTACTAATGAAATATAAAGAATTTTACGAATAACAAGACGGTTTTAAGTATTAACACATGTTAAGTACTTAAATATTTCAAAGAATTAGATTGCTAAGTTCGGTTATTAAAATAAACTGAAGTGTATATTTTGATTACTATTTCTACTAAGTTACTCTCGTTTAAATATTACGATTTTTCTTTTTTGAAAAAAAAAACATTTTTAAAATATTTCACACGATTTTTTTAAAATAATCATCCAGGGTGGAACATTATTTTATACTTTTCGATATTTCATTTATTAAATAACAGGAGTGAAAAGTTTCAAATTAAAAAATTAATCATATAATAAGAAGAGAAGATTATAGATGCACAAAAGAAATTATTGATTGTGAGGTTACAAATATAAAATGATCCAAATAGAGGTAATAAGGACATGAGAAAATTAGTCGATGTGTAATGAAAGAGAAAAAAATTGGATCGTTTGAGGAGAGATTTTCTTCCAGCAGTGGATATAAAGAGGCTGATACTGCTATTGCTATTATATATGAAAAAATATAGACACTGATCTCCTAGGCACAGAAAAATTATAGTTTATTTTTATAGAAAATTTTATTATCATATTCACAACATCGTCAAGGTACTGTTATTTCATGTAATATAGTTTGATGTAATACTTATTTACGCACGTATGAATATTTTATTGAAATTGTATTTTCCCTTATACGCATTTTAAAGGGTGTATAGACATTAATAGACCTATCAAGCTTCATATTTAAGATGGAATATTTTTACAAGTTTAGTAAATACATGTTTATAAATAGAACAGATATTTTTATATAGCAAATAACTTTTGTACGAGACATTAAATCATTCGTGAAAAATAAAAATTGACAAGGTTAATTAGTTAATATATTGTTATTTTGAATTGATTGTAGATAATTGTAAAATTTTCATATTTTTTTTTTATACGATCATTTGTATAAACAAGATTTTTTTTGTTATCGTATATAACAGGGTGGCTAAGACGTAAACTGCGGTTGACTTCAAGGCCTCCGGAAGTCGCCCACGAAGCTGACGTGAATATTGACAAATTATAGTGATAAATTCATATTTAAATGCATTTTTTGGTACAACATATTTGTGCGAATCAGCATTTTCCTGTATGAATGCGATAAAAACTAAACATAGGTCACAATTATCTGATTTACATTTGGAATCGTGTTTAAGAATTAGTTTAAGTTCATACGAGCCAAATTTTGACAAACTTGCCGAAACTATGCAATGCCAAGTGTCATCAAAATAAAAAAATCAATTTTTTTACTTTGTAATTTTTTTGTAAAATTTGCATCTAATTTATTTTAATATAATTCTAAAACAATAATTTTCTTTTTTCTCTATATTTTCTTGATTTTTTTTTAAATTCAGGACCAGTTCTAGAAAATAATTATTTATAGGTAATTCAATAGTAGTCATAATAAAATGCCTTCGTCAGTTCGTGACTTATAGAAAAAGTCACCAATTCATAAGTACATTCGAAAAAAATGTAGTCGCCCTCAGGTACACTTTCACCAAAAAATCCGCTCCCAACGTCTAAAAGTTTGGCCACCCCTGGTATATAATAATAAATAATTTTATTTTTGGATGTATTTTCTGCATAACTTATTGAATATTAAAAAAATCTAGAATTTCGTCCGTGGACGAAATGTCGAAGTCTTCAACAACGGTGTCATATTTGAATGACAGTCATAAACACTACCCCACGTGTGCTGACCGCGCTATATGAAAGTCTAAGTCAAGATCGTAAGAATTCGTAATAGAACGTATGTAGGTAGTTTGTAATAGAAGTCGATGCACCCTATAACTTTCATGGCTGACCAACTGGCCGTTGTTCTTCGTTATAACACCATGTAAGTAATTGTGAATCGTAAAGTTCGCCGTAGGGACTGTGGCAGACAATAGCGACCGTTTCAAAGACAGAAAAATGATCGTATTATTGTACCACTTTTGGTGGAATTATGTTGTTGTAATGAAATATCCTGATAAAAACCGACATTCGGACGGGATGTTTCAGTTTATTGCACGAATTAATTTCATCTTTCGTTGTGCTTTAATTATTTTCGACTTCTGACATAATAGTTATGGCCGTATTTATTATTTTTATTACGGTTAAGCGACGTATAGAACAAGTACTTTTAAATGAAAGATTTGAAAACAGTTCAAGTCGATAAATTCGACAATACGACAACATTAATTATTCTGACATTCATAAAAAAGGTTAATAAGGAAAACCTGACAAGAATCGAAATTATTTTTTATAATAGGCAGTAATTAATTATTGAAACAAGCTTAAAAGTTATTCTACCTAATATTAAAGCAGACAGACTAAAATTAATTAAATTACCAATTTTAAATTGGAATCTGGCTTTTTAATAATCTGATTCTATATTTAATTATTATTATTGATTTAATTATAGATTAAATTTTAACTTAATAATATTTAAAAATCAAAATATAATGCTGAAAATATTTTAATTAAAAAAAAACGATTTTATACAATACCTCTCATCAAAAATACATTTTAAATTGTATGAAAAACAATAATTCTAATTTATTAAATTTTAGACTATATTATCAATACAATTATTGTATTTTTTAATATATATATATGTTTGTGTGTGTGTGTGCCTTTGTGTGTAAAACCACAAATATTTTAACATGACTGACAAACTATTCCGCAACAGAGTGTTTATTAAAAAATCAACGTTCTTCCGTCAAAAGAAACATGGATCTAACACACACGTTATGGATGCAATGTTTGAGAGATTCTAATATCGTTTGATGTTTCGTCTACAAACTAAACGATTTAAATAAACATACAAATGTTAGTAAACGGCATTTTTCCATCACTGGCTTATTTTAATTCAATCACTATGTCACTAAAATAATCAAATAGAGATTTCAATACACGTTGTGTAATTATTTTGAAAATTATATCAGTTTTATTTATTTTCTATCAGTTAAGAAAACTCGAAAAATATACACTTAAAAAAATACTATCAAAATATACTTACGATTTTAGAATTTTAATTGAGGATTTTTTTGATTTTTAGGAATAAAGTAAATATTGAATATTTTTATAAAATCTTATGACAGTGGGATGGATGATTTATTTGTAAGAAAGAAAGATATCAATAAATATATATTTCATTCTATATTATTTTATATCGTGGATTTTAAAATTTCATGTATTTTTATATAAAGAAATAAGGGGATGTATTTTAGATTCTGAATTAAAAATGCATTTATTAACTTAGTTTTAAATACAATTTTTTGCAAATATGTTTAAAAATCAATCTTATTCAACATAATTCCACAAAATTCTTCTATAATAATAATTGTTACAGTTTACATAGTAAAAAATTGTATACACATTTGTATCAGTTGATAGATGTGTATGTGAGAATAAATTCCATGTAGGCATAAATTTAATTATGTATAGCGAATGTTATTTGAATTTTAAATAGACCGAATTTGAATCTCAATTGACCGACTTCTAGTCCATATTGAATAAATGAATGTCCAACGTTATAAAAAAAAAGTTTTCAAATTAACAGTAAAGTTAATAACATCAATTTCTCGATGACTGGTAAAGATAAGTTTCCAACGAGATCATTCACTTACCAGCTGACTATGCACTTGTGACATTATCTTTTATAAAAATCTAAACTTAACACGTTTAATGTCGTCACTCCACACCTCAAACACAAAAGCATATGTTTACCCTAGTAATTTTCGTCTTATCGCTGCTTTTGATGTTATAATAACATTTCTATATTGGGTTAAAGTTCATTGTTTAACGCTTGTGGATACATAATTTGTATTTCGAAACGGGAAATAGTAAAATATGATTTTTTGATGATTACTTTGTTTTTTATTGCCTGTTAAAAAATCGCCGACAAAGAGTTTATTTCTTCCAGTGAATTCATAGTTATATTCGGTCTATATTATGCAAGTTATATTATGACTTAATTATGGAAAGTCAAGGATATTGATGTTTTCTTATAAATTTATATTTATATATAAATTTCATTGAAATTAATAACAAAAACATCAAAAAACTTTCGGCGCTGATTGTATATATCAGTCATAATCGTTTAGATTTTTTTTATAGTTTTTCGGGCGTATCAGAAATAATTTTAAAATTTTATTTGTAATTTATAAACAGTATAATGTATGAAAAAAAATCATAGACTATACATTCGAAATGTATACTGATATTATGTAAATAACTATAAACTTAAAATATACTTTTTATATACTGTAGAAAGACACGTTTTGCACACGTATTCATGATATAAATATGTACAATAAGATAGTTACAATTTTATTGCGGAAAAGATTAAATCCAGATATATATATATATATATATATATATATATATATATATATATATATATATGTAGTTAACTGACATATAATTATAAACATTCTAAATTCTTTGTATGATTTAAAAACTGATATGCAAAACACAAAAGTATGTTTATGTTAAAAGTTATAGGATGTATATAATATGAAATGAAATATTTAAAAACAATTTTATTGTTAAGCAACAAGTATTGATATCTAATCAAAACATGATAATAATTAGTAAAATAAAATAGTAATAAGATTTCTTTTATACATACACATGTATATATAGAGTGGCCCAATAATTAGTAACTAATAAATAATAATTTTATGTAAAAAAGCCTATTAAAGTTTTTATTATTTTTATACATAAAATCAGAATTATTATAATTCGATTTGAAATAAACTGATGGTTTGACTGAATGACTAATATTATCTAAATTTATAGAAATAAAACAAAAATAAATTATTAGAAAAATAAATTATATCTATTAGCCATTATTCTGCAATATAAGTTATATAACATAATAAAAAGCTATGAAATGAAATTGCTGTTTAAAAAAATAAATTAATTTTAACAAAATCTAATTATGATGAATTATATGGAATTCCAGATTAATAAAGGTGAGATTATTATAATTAGGGTGTATGTACGAGTCATTTTTAAGAAAATTTTGGTTGAAAATAAAAAATCAACAAAATTCATTAATTATTTTCAAATTTAAAAATTAAGTTACACTAGAAAATTCATCGTTATTTTTTGCATGTAGTTTTTTATTATATGGAAGTGAAATATGAATTTTAAGAGAACAAGATAAGAAGTTAATACAAGCAATGAAAATTTGAATGTGAAAGATATTGAAGACTAGATAGATACAAAAATTCAAATAAAGTATTCTGAACACAGAATAGAAAAAAATAATCCAGTTAAAATATAAAGAAGATAAACACAATTAATTGAATATCTATTAAAAATACGATACATTTATAACTTTTATATTTTAATAAAAAATATTTGGAATATTTCAAGTATAAAAAGATGTAAAAAAGAGGAAGAAATTACCAACAAGAAGATTATATAAATGTTAATGAAGGTAATAAAATAAGGGATATGGAAAGGTGAAGAGGGATGAAGAAACAGCACTTGATACTTATAGTAGAGATTTTATGTATCAATTTAATGGTATAATATAGATACTTGTGAGTGTATCTAAAAAATAGTTTTGGAACTAAATATAAATAAAAGAAACTAAGACGTATTATACTTAAAAGGTTTTTAATCAAATACTAATATCAATGAAAGTACGTCATTTATTATTGATAGTTCGAATCTGTTGGAATAACACACTATATATATATATATATATATATATATATATATATATATATATATATATATATATATACTACCAAAGAAAAAAACAATTAATGACAAATTGATAAATATAGTTTGATAAATTACATACGATTTATTCTTATTTTAAACTACTAAAAGAAATTTATTATAACCTTTCAGTATTCTCAATTGTAAAATTAATTAAACAGTTCATCTAGTTCTTTAAATGATCTAAATCATTTCAAATAAATCAAAATGTATTTGAAATAATCATGTGAAGTAAAAATAATATTTTTTTAACAAGAGAGCAGAAAAGATATTTTAAAAATATTTACATACATGGACATATTTACTGTTTTTTTAAAGAAGAATGATTTAATCAACTGTTGATTTATTATAATGTACAATCATTGAGATTAATCTTGAACGATATACATGTTTAGTATATTTTTCAGTAGAACAACCAACAGTAAACGTCCAACAAGGTAATAAGATACTTTCACTAATAAATTCACTGATTATGATCTTTAACAAATTTAAATTTTATTCGCATTATTTATCATCAAGTATTTATAAATAATTTATTTTATATAAGTTTTATATCATTTATAATTTATTTAAATTTTATATACACATAGTGGAAATATAAAAGATTTTTAAATGACAAATTATACATATTAGTATAATAAAAATATTGGAATAATTATTGAATTGCTATAAAAATTATATTCGAAATAATCAAGAAAAGAAAACAGAGAAGGGTCTCTTAAAATAGTACGATACATCTTGAATATAATAATAACTAATTTTAATAGCATATAACCTTGAGAATTTAATGTGAAGTGGTGTTTGTCGATGGAATATAGGTTAGCAAGCTGATGGCATCCGTGTTTAGAGTTATTACAATCATTTTATTCTTAGAACACTATGTTAATTTCGACAATTTACACGCAGTATTCTGTATTTACTAGACCTAGGTTTATGCTACACAGACACAATTTTGATAATTGGAAAATACCAGAGTAGAGTGAGACGTTGACCCATATTGTTCTGGAAAGAAAATTAAAAAACATTAAGCACTTGTGTGCTAGTCGTGATGAAGAATTTGCGTTTTTAATGTAGTTTATTCTAGTTTTGTGATTATTGTTACTTAAAATGTAAGCAGCTGTGTTATGATTTTTTTTGCTGAAATGTATACAAAATAAATTACGTACACTTATTTATTTATATATATATATATATATATATATATATATATATATAATAAAAAAATCACAATTTTTATTTTAATCACCGAGCATACACCAATGATTTATCAAGTTTAAAATATTTATATCGAATACTATTTACTATTAATCATTATAATCATTCTTTTCGCTATGAAAATAAATGAAATGATTTCTAAAATACATTCTATACGTTTGTAATATATTGTAAAATTTGATTTGAGATTATTTCAAGAACATTTTTAAATGATTACGTCATTTTTATGGTTAAACATACATACTTACATATATATATATATATATATATATATATATATATATATATATATATATATATATATATATATATATATATATGAATATTAGAAAGTATAATATATGAAGAAGGAGAAAGCAAATCAGAGTTAAGGAAGTTGTACCAAAAGTGGGAATTTTAAAATAGAAATAAGGTAGTCATATAGAAAACAAAGGAGACTACCGATGCATAAGAGAAATTATTGATTGGGAATTTGGAGATATAAAAAGACTCAAGAAAATAAACATGGATAGATGGGGATAAAATAAAAAAAGGCATTAGATTGTTTGTAGTAAAAAGTTTTGAGAGAATTCTTCAACCAAGGTTGTTTCTGACACATAACAAGAATTAAATGGTTATTAATTTCTATAAAAAAAGTTCAGTTTCTATTTTACATGCTTGACTATCAAATAAATTATTTATATTTTTAAAAAACGAGAATAATTGTGAATTAAAATCAGATAAATATTTTTATGATTTTTCCAAAGTATATAATTAAAGAGAAATGTTGTATTTAAATGAATATGAAGTAGTGTTTAATGTATATTACAAAAAGATTTAAACAGTATACACAATCGTATTTTCGAATAAAGTCTCTTATTAAAATCGATATAAAAACATTACATTGACAAGTTAAATTCGTAAATAACATGCAGCTTATCTCGCTGAAATAAATTTCCACGTACCAAAATTCGAAATAATCCTAAATTACGACGTAATTTTTTAAACTGCGTATACGATTCGTAATGTTAGGAATTCGACACACGTATTCCATTATATAAAAATGTACTAAATGTTCAAAACGAGATAAAAAGAGAAAATACAATAACAATGTTCGTTCGTATCGGAATTGTTGTTGTCTAGCTCTCCATACGATATCACCCCATTACTGTTTGCTTTAAACACACCACAACAGTTTATTATAGAAAGTTATTACAACTGGAATGCGTTTCTGATGAAGGGTGAGCGCATCGCTTGTTTCGTTGGCGCAAGGCCCTAAAGTTATTCCAGAAGCGAACATTATGATATGTATCGAATGAAAATTTTAAATTTCGACGTAACTGACGCTAAACATATCTTCATCACGGTCAGACTACGTTGTTGAAAATTCAACCACTTGAAATTCAGTTCAATGATTGTCTGAGATGATAATAGCTCGTGTTTACAGAACAGAATTTTATTTAAATATATTATTCGTTAATCTTCGAAATGTATTCAAAATGAAAACTGTTTTATTACGTTGATATTTTTTCAATAAAATATTTTTCTCGATACATTTTATAAACATTAATTTATATATATATACAAAATTACATACGATTATAAAATGGTAACATAAAAAGACAAATAAATAAAAAACATATGATTACTTTGCTGATTTACAAATGGAATGTAAAAATATGACATCCATACAACTTCCTCTAATTAGTAAAAATGTAACTTGTAAAAAAAACTGCAAATGTTAAAAATACACTGTCGATTCATTATCTGTATTATTTATAGACACAACGAAGCTTAATAAAATTCAAAAGCTACATTTAACTTGTTTTACAAACATGACTAAAATGAAATAATATAAAACATTCCAAATTATTTAATCATAAAGATATTCTTTTCAATTTAATCGTACTTGTATTTAAAAATATACATAAGTTATTCGTGGATTAAATTTATATAAAAAATATGAAAAACATGTCAGTGTAGATCGTTAACAATACATGTATTAAAATTCTGCACACTGGCCTGTTAACCAACATATTTGAATTTGATTTCAAGATTGTGACTTATCTTTCAATAAAAAACGACAGAGTGTTCAGAATTTGTAATGGGATTGAATTTTAGTCGTTTTTTTAGAAGACTGAATATTTATTTATATAGACATACTGAAATGTCCAATCGTTTTTTACATACACACACATGTGTGTATGTATGTATGAAAATATGTCTATATAAACGATTGGACGTTTCAGTATGTCTAGATTAAAAAATATTTATTGAAAATATCATTTTTTTTACAATATTCGTTTTATTTATTCTATTTTCACCAATAAAATTTATGCCATTTGAGTTGTTTCAAATTTAGACATCTTGTAAGTAATTTATGTTGTACAAATGTGAGATTTTTTTGGAAGATATAAAACAGTGGAAGTGTTTTGGGAAAATAATATTCGATAAGATTTTTATCCAGTAGTACGAGTAAACTATGATGATATATAATTATTAAGAATAATAACTGAGAAGTTCAGTAAAAATTTGTTAACAATTATTTATTGTAATATAAATTAAAACGATTTTATTTACAAGATTTTAATCAAATATAAATCTCAATATATCAAAACAATTTAAACAAATATAAGATATAAATCTCTAATTATGTATTAGTTAATGTCATCAAGTGTATATTGTAGAATTATAATATCAATATGTAAATGATATGAATGTGATTACTTTACAACACATAATTTGTAGTATCTAACACGAGTGAAATTTTATACGGTTACTAAAAAAACAGCGTATCGAATGATTGATTTCTTGATAGAAAAACTGATAATTTTAACTGAGCATGAAATTTATACCATGTACATTTCTGTAGAATGTGTTAACGGTACAGATGAGAGTTTTATATGAACGGTATAGATGTTTTTTTTTTATATTTCCATAAAATATTTCTTTTATGGCAAACGTTTTAACGAAGAAAACTGTAATAATCGTAAAATCAATACGAAATATATTAGTATTTCGATATGTATTTTTTATATAATAAAATCTTACACGTATTTATTTACGACGGTTTATTGAAACGTGTGTATTAGAGATTTATCGTTAGTAGAAATATTTTCGTATCTATATTATCAAGTATTGTTTTTCTATATACAAGCGCCACTGATCTGTCAGTGAAATTATCGTCTGCATGTATCACGTCTCACTCCCAACGATTGTATCACATCGGAATCTTAATTTAGACAAAGTAAGTTTAAATTACTCGTAATCGATCTTGTTACAAAACGATCGTATCCAGCTGTGGCCACAACATCTGACGATCGAACATAAAAGCCAATATACATTAGCTCTCCTCCCCCAATTCTTTTGCTGGGTATCAATTCGATATACACACATATATTCCTTATTTTCACGTAAACAGCTGCAAGGCATGTGCAGCACACCATCACGACGCCGCACAAGATAAAAGTCACAGAAGAATGGTGCCGCTACTCATCCGACATCAACACCGACATAATCTCGTACGGATCGGCCGAAGATTGTAAATAAACATTGTACGTTATTGCATCCTAATGACATATCGTAGGATGTGTTCAATGTGGAGGCTCGATACCAGTGTACGTCGATTTATTTTTATATTTGTGTGATATAATGGCATCAAAGAAACCTCTTCGCATCCATCATCAAACATTATTGCCTTTTTTGTATATACTAAAATTTTTTTCGACGCTACACTCGAACGAACCCGTTTGAGGTGGTCCTCATGTACCGCTGTCGTAAAACGCTAATTATTATCAACAGAGAAATGAGTGCACATTTATGTGCGTCGTTATTATTTAGTGGGCTGTAACTTTTTCTTACAGTTTTTTTTCTCGTACGTTTTCAAAAAAAGAACGCTATTAATATGCACGTTGTGATGTTAAATCAGAATCGGTGTGCATCTGTGTTCTTTAAAATGAAATTCGTGAGAGGTGAGAGACAGTAGATAATTACATACAATACGTGTGTCATATACTGAAATATTTTTTTTAATATAAGAGAGATGAATATAGTCAAGGGCAAACATTAATTAAACTTTTTTTATAACAGTCGTTAAGGTTGTACAATATATATTAACGTTTCAGAAAATTACAGTTTTAGCCTAGGAAATTAGTTTGTAGTACAGAAAACAATATTAAGCTTATTGAAACTGACG
Source organism: Neoneuromus ignobilis (assembly GCA_029203775.1). Lineage (NCBI taxonomy): Eukaryota > Metazoa > Arthropoda > Insecta > Megaloptera > Corydalidae > Neoneuromus > Neoneuromus ignobilis. The sequence continues at coordinate 13,754,265 of CP092096.1, read as the reverse complement.
TAATTATTTAGAAAGTACTCTCAAATATATGAAAATTTAATCTGGACATACTTTATAATTTAGATTTTTTTGTAATACAATATATATAATATGTGTGATAGAGGTAAATACCAGAATAATTTTTAAAACAAACAAGCATAGAAAAATATATGTCAGAAGTAACATGAAAAATAAGAAGAGAAATGAATGGATCAGAAAGAAAACAAAAAGATATAGAAAAGTAAAGTCTAAAATGGAAATAGGCCGGTCTATATAACAAAAAAAGGGATAAATTACCTATGGGCAATGGAAGTTATTGATTGAAAACTTAGATATGTAGAGTGGTTCAAATGGGAGTGAAAGATAGTGAAGAATAGTTAATGAAAGTAAACAAGTAGATTATGTCTAAAATTTCAGTTTCATTTGGGCTATCTTATACAAGAAAAACGTACATGAAAGTTTCGAAATGACTAAAAAATATTTCTATTTAAAAAATAAATTTAGTCAATTGGTAATGATTATTGAAAATTATTAAATTTTCGAAAATGACTTTCATTAATGATTTGTCTAAATTTTTAAAAAAATATCTTATTATTGGTATGTACAATTTATTGGTACGTACAATTATAAATAAAACAAACATAAATTTAAAATGAAAAAGAATTTTTTGTTGATTTGATTCACTACACAAAATAAATGAGTTTACAACTTGTTAAGTGATTTTTTGAACTTGTTAAGTGAACACAGAACATTTGAACTAGTTCAAAAATATTTAGCAAATCTCTTTAATACTAATTTAATGATATTTACAAAACCACTAATGTATAGATATATAAACATCCTATTTGCTGAAAATAACACAGATTTCAGTAGAAAAAAACAACCACTCGAACAAATATAAATAAAATTCCACGTATATTTTACAAAACTGTCTATTCATATTAATAAATCAATTAAAAAAATTCTTTTCAAGTTGATCTATTGGCCCATCAAGAAGATAAATCTTGTGACAAATGATACACCAAAAGAAATATTTTGTCAAACTTCCAATTCTAAATTGAAATCAAAGTGCTCACATCCGTTAACAGTCTTTTTAATTGCAAAATAAAATTCTGCACTAATGGCTTCGTGCTACGAGGCTATACATAATGATATCAGTGTTTTTCGCCCACTCTATATTTACGTGCAACAACTGTAGATGCGTTAACATGAACTACATGTCACAACAAAAGATCTGTTCGATCTGTACAGGTTTGAAATATAATAAACGTTTTTATATTTGTGTACACATACGGTGGATTTGGAACGAGTGTATCGAATTTTATACGTTCGACAGTCATAACTGAATCGTAATGAACTAATATTTTTTTTTCTTGAATTGTTCACTTTTATTGCGAGAAGTTAATGTGGATGAAATATTCGTGTTATGAATAATAATGTTATTTTAAGAAGATATAAACGACGAAGAATATTATTAAAGATGCAATTAAGAACAACATGCTGAGAAATATGTTTAGAATAATTTGAACATGTAATTCTTGTTTATTAGAAAACCTATTATTTTTATACATATATAAATTTCTTTTTGATTTTTTTTTAAATTTAGTACTGTTAAAATTGAAACGCATAAAGCAAATTACTTTTTTAACAAAAAATAAATTTTTCAAAATATTTTTTTATTAATACGTTTATTTTATTTATTATATTTTTATCTCACTAAAATTATTTTCAATTAAATATAGAAAATATTTAAAATTCTCACAATTCTATGGAATTTTTAATATCTAATTTAAAATAAAGAACTTTTTTTCAATTTACTTGTATATATAATTTCCATTATTTTGACAATTTAATATATATGTATGTATGTATTTATAAGTGTGTGTGTGTGTGTGTGTGTGTGTGTGTGTGTGTGTGTGGTAAAAATATAAATATGAAACAAATCTAAATATAGACATGAATGCTATAAATAATCGATATAATAATCACATTAAAGTAACCTTTTTTTCTTATTTAAATAATTTCATGATTTATATTAAGATTAATTTAAGTATTACAAATAATATGTCAAATCTCAACCGCCCTTTTTATAATTGAAAATATTTTAATGACATTCAGATATACGCCTCATAATTGATTCAAATAGGAAATACCGAAGATAGTTTAATGATTAAAGAGACTGTCAATGTTGTGGTAAGGACTGAACATTTTTTAAGAATTTAATTTACTGTGAAAAGGTAGCTTTTAGATTTTTCTACGAAATTAAAAAGTAAATTAAGGCTTTAGTGTTTTTTCTACGTATTTTTTTAATTGTTATTTAATTATAGTATTTTATTTTTAAAATAATGAAGTACAATAGTTTAATAAATACGAATAGAAAAACAACAACAACAACAATATTAAATGAATAAACATGTTTTATAATCGTACACTCGTACAATAATGTGTATATCAAAACCAGACTAATATAAAAATAAGCACGATTGGAAATGTTTTCAATTCGACAAATCTGTTTACAATGATTGATAGAGCGGGGTGCTCGTAATTCAATAAAGCTCGTTCGCTATTGCCCTCCATTGATACACGGTCATGATACAATGGTGACAGGCAGTCTACTGTGTTTTCTGTTATTTATTGTTGTGTAATGACCAACAGTGACATCAGAATTATTTTTATACCAAACATTGAATTTGTTAGCAATAGGATTTACGACCGAGACGAACATCACATATAAATTAGATGTATTAGTTAGAAATATAAAATAATAATATGGGTGTGTTTAAATTTCGCTGACTTTAGAAAAAAAATGATTTGATTGAACTATATATAAAATTCTTTAGGAACAACTATTATTTATTCTTTAATTGAATTTATTGAGTGTAAAAGAAACTTTTCAAGAAAATAATATTTACAAGCTTGTTATGACAATTCGTCATTCATTAAATGAAATTGTTTACGAACAATGTTTTACGTTTTATATGACAGTAACAGTCGTATAAAACATAATAACATAGTCATTCGTTCTTTGTAACATTACTTAAGTGTACAATAACTTAAATGCATCTGATAATGAATTTTATGTTATGAACGTGAGGTAGTGTTTCAATTTAACATGATTTCTTTAGAATGTTTAATGTTATATTTAGTAAACATTTCTTTGATTTCGAAACGAAATAAAATCTGAGAACAATAATAAATTTTAATTAAGTACTTTTTAAAAATAAATGTTTTTGTCTGATATATATTTATTTTGAAATATTTTTAAATAAAAATAGTATTCTAATAATAACAATTACATTGTTTATTTTTTTAGTACAGAGTTTTATAAAATATATTGATATGACTTTTTAGAAAAATATCATTTTGTATTTTCAAATTCAGTATACTGTTTGTTTTTAAACTGTGATAAATTCACTTTAATACAAATGAATTTTCCACAATATGTTTTATATATATATATATATATATATATATATATATATATATATATATATATATATGTATGTATGTATGTATGTATGTAAAAAATCTACAATCTGCAACGAACTACCTTCACAAATAAAAACGTTACTGAAAGTTAATTGATGTGAATATAAGATGAAATAAAAGTATTAGAATACACAAGTAATTAATTAAATCGAACATCGTATAGTAATAATCATAAATCTTCGATTAAGGTCAAAGTAATTTATTAAATATTTTTTCTATTAAATGTACTCACACATATATACACACATGTATACCTATATGATTGTGTGTGTTTATTTAAAATGACGATTTTCGATTTGTTGTCGATTATTGTAATTTTACTTGGCAAATATGTGTCATTAATGGATTAAATATCAGATAATGTTTAGTGGTACTAATAACGTGGAATATATTTAAATATAGAATATGTGTTCGACCTCAACACTAATTAGAAGCTGAAATTGACCGAAACCAATCGAAAAACATAAAAAACACGTGTGGTTAGTATGGTATATAATTTGTGTTTATATTTGTAACTACTGATGTAGAAAAAAAATCAAGACAGTAATCGATTAATTTAGATTCTTAATGTAGCAAAACCGCATTCTTGTTACGAAAATGACAAACAACAAACACCATTTCAGCAGCGAGTGTCTAATCAAGGAGTAGTTGTAGTAGATGAAAAATAAAAGGCGAATGATGATTAAGCTAGAGCCATTCGCATTTCAAATATAGTATATATGTGTACTCGTATATATTACGCGAGAGGTCTGCGCTTAATGACGAGGAATGTTAAAAGATTTATTACGGCTTGCAATGGCCCGTCATTATTAGATAATGGTAGGTTAGCAGTAGAAGCAGACGACACAGAACAACGCCATTCAGCACGTAATGTTTCATTAAAAGTGTTGTTCGTTCATAGTCGATATACGATTATTTCGTAGGTTCTCGCATTTAAAGAATACATCAAGAAATTTCTATGAGCACGGCTCGATTCTACGAAAAGTTCGTCTGTATGATGATTATAAGGGTCTTGGAAGATTGATGATGAAATTGTTATCATGTAAAACCATTAGCAAACCACACGTACACGTTCTGTTCGAATCTTGTATGTGAACTAAGCACTAATTGATATTTAATTTATTTATCACTTTTTTTTTCAAAAAATCATATAATATAAAAAATTAATTTCAAAAGAAATTCGTTGAAATTATCAACAAATATATATGTATATTTCACCACTCATTTCCAACACACCACAAGATTTCATAAAATTATCCAATAAAAGCTGATGAGCAATTCGATAGCCATCAATGTCAGAGTGCTGAATTATAACATCTAACTTATATTATATTATCTTGTGGTATTGAGGGTGAATGATTCATTTACGTTCAAATGATTTTTCACAATACCAAAACAAATAGATATATTTGTAGTATAATAGTGTAACAACAATACGAAATTCAAATTTATAAAGTTGATATAAAAAAAATAAATTTGATTAGTGATGAATTAAAAAAATATAATATTCTAGAAATGTTAACTATCGAAATTTATTTCACACTGTGGCTAATTCAATTCTTCATAAATAAATCACTCTTTAACACGAGATGAATTTATAAAATGTTTATGAGAGAAAATTGAAAAATAAATGATTAGTACACATTTTATATAATATTCTGGTATTCAAAAGTAATTTGTCTGTGAAAATATATTTATTGTTATTTAATTAAAAAATATATAAAAAAAATAATGGATACAGATGAATAAGCATATAAAAAATCTTAATTAGAATATTTTTTAACACTGGTACATTAATTAGTTAATGTTATTAAAATAATATAATCAGATTATTTTTAAAAAATATTTTTTAGTTGTTATTAATTGATTTTATTGTAAAAGTAATGGTTAACAAACATTTGTGATAAAAAATAATCTTAAAATTATTTCGTAATAAAATAATATGCGAAATTTAATCATGTGAAAAGCATGTCGTGTATTTTGGGACATCCCCTTGGATCATAGACTGATCATATGAAATATCGTGTGTCAGCTAGGGTCAAACCTATACACTATTCAAGGAATACCTTCGTGTTACGTCATAATCATTAAAACTAACAGATTGTGAAGATTGGCGCCGCTGACTCACGAATAATCGCACGTCACAGGTAAATCAAATGAAATGTAACAAGGTATTTTCCGATGTTAAATTATTTTCCTGACTTTTACTAGCAACGAAATCGTAAATTTAACACATGTTCAAGTTCTTAAATTCTATTTTAGGAAATGTCATGTTATATATATATATATATATATATATATATATATATATATATATATATATAATTTATTACTCAAGTCATGAGACAAATTTTACTGAAAATTATAATAAACATGAATTTTATTACTTTTCTTAGTATTATGAAAAGTAATCAGAAAACAACTAATAAAACAGAATATTTAAATGACATTTCTTAGAATTAATAACTTTGTTCTAGTTTTTTTTAACATAAAGCTCTCTAAAAGTTTATATATATTAAATTATTTATTGAATTTAATAAGTATTACAGTACTGAGTTATTGACTGTAAAAATTCATTATAATACAAATTATCGAATAAATTAAACGAATTATTTTCTGTTAATACAATAGAATCGAGTATTGAAAAAGATGGTAAATATTTTTTGAAAAATATTTACTGTCTTCAGTTGGATATTAAATATATCCGGTACTAATTTAGATTTAATAGAAAAAAATCTAACAAAAACTAAATTAGAGTTCATTATCGATTTTTTTAAATTTACTACAAAGAATTTCTTCAATAAAAAACAAAAAGATTCATCTAAATGTATACTAATAGGGTAAGAAATGTAAAATACTGTCATTAATTTCCATTTGTAGTCGTGTAACGTATATTTTCCTAATTCCAACTTAATGAATTTCTGAGAAGATTCCGGAAACAATCATATAAAGATGAATGTACATAAAAAAACGTACAACTAAAAAAATCGTTGTTCAAATAAATAAACGACTTTTCACTGAAAGTAATTGCGTCAGTTAGACGTAAAAAACAACCAAATATAAAAATGTAATTTAATATGTTTCTGCGCAAAATATGAAACTTCCACATAATAATAAGTTGCCACGAATAATGGACAAAAACCATAATACATGTGAACAGGTCGTGAGTTTAGAGTTTCAGTTATACTGCCGAGATAATTACAACCTATTGTATTTTATAATATGATTTACTAGAAGCGTTCCTGCGCCAGGATTCACAAAAAAAATCGTGTGGTTTACGTTATTGGATATTACTACTCATGTAAGAGTACTGGATATTAAATTAGTCATATGATTTTTTTATAAGTATCTCAATTATATGTGTTAATAACTTAATTATATATTGGTTTCGAAAATAATTACATGTTTAAGTTGTTGTTCATTAATATGTTTTCTGTATGGTATTTTTTTCTATAAAACTCAATTTCTCTTCAGATATTACATACATACATACATACATACATACATACATACATACATATATATATATATATATATATATATATATATACAAATATGAAAATGAGTTTTCAGTAATTAGCAAAACAAAATAATTCAATAGATTAAAAATATGCATGAAAAATGATTCCTGTAAAAAAAATTAAGTTTTTGTTTGTTTAGTACTGGATAATTCAATTTAAAATAATTTGAAAAGGAAAATAATAGTATTTACCTAATTCACATTTTATTTCTTAAATTATTTTTTCATTCAAAACAAGTAATAAAAGTTATTATAAAAAATATTATTAATAAATAAAATTATCACATTTCTATAAAATAATTAGTTAATAATATTTTTTCGGTTTTATTTCCTTATCGTTATATTTTTGATAATATCCCTTTTTTGAAAAAAAATTAAACAAATATTTCAATGTTTATGTATATTTACTGAAAATGTTTATATTTTTAGAACAAATCATAAATTGTTTGATTTCGATTGAAAGAATGTCTCATATATATTATTTTAATCAAAAACTAAATCTTAATTATTGTTTTTTTTCTTGACTTTTTTATACAAGAATTTTTATTAAAATGAATTTACAAGTTAATAAAAAAACCGTATCAATATTAAAGTTGATACCAAATTTTCTCTATCCTAAATAATATAATTGTATTAACAGAACATGAGGGTGGTGGTTAATAAATATATTAAGGTTCAGATTCGAGTTTATGAGTCATGCTATTGATCCATTGTCCTCATTGCGTGGTAAAAAATACTACGCATTAAATACTTGTATTTTTTATAATATTGAGTTTTATGTTTTAAGTCATTGTTAAACATATTAGTGATTGAGATTAAAAAAATGAGAAAATTTAAACAGTACTAAAAATAAAATAAATAAAAATATCTATTTTTTTTAAACATACAAAAATTAAAAAAATCTATTTGATATTGAAATATAAAAAATATACTAAACTAGAAAATGGAAAATAATGATTTAATAAAATACAATAATAATTATTAAAATATAAAGTGGTGTACAAAATATCAAATTTGGTTTTATAATTATTTTTCAATAGAAATGCTTTGTCGAGGATAATGTTTAGTTTTTAATTATTAGTTTGAATCAAAAATTATTTTCTGAAAATTCATTTCAATAAGACACTTCAAAATGATTAATAAAAAAATAATAACATATCTGGTTACCCTGTCTAGAGATTAGATAGATGTCTAGTAAAAACGTGTATCGATTTTGTCTACAAAAAAAATTTCCAACAAAGGAAATCGTCATGTATAATGGCTTGACCATCGAGAATCCTCACACGCAATACAGATTGTTGCATCGCACCAGAGCGGCGGCGATGATGACCATGTTGGCGGCTCTGTCGGTGCATCTTCCAATCACTAATGGGAAGGAAGGATCGATGTATGTTGACTCAACTTCTGTGGCCGTTGGTGATTAATATGAGAGCCAGAGCGGTCTCAAGTTAGGTAAAACGGCCGGTGTACGTTCGCGTACGTGCCCATAGCAAATGGCAGATCCGGAATATGGTACTATTTTTTTCAACAAGGTTTTATTCTAATTTCGATCAATTTTTAAATATACTACCCAACATCAACAATAAAACATTGATTACCTTATCAAATTTCATTTATGATTCAACCAACCCTTATTTCCATACCACTAAAATATGCATTTCGAATAATTAACTCTGATATCAAGATACATCTATAATTTAACAGCTAATATAATTTTGATTATCAAAACAAATTATCATAATTTATGTATAGCAAGAAAATCTCTTTTTTAGGATATTTAAATATTATTGATATAATATTATGTACTAAATTTAAAATAAAAACCGAAAGAAACTAGTAAAGATTAAATTTCAAAAATATACAGTCAGATTTAATAAATTACTGGATTTCATACGAAATGATATCTGCTACTTAATTATTCAATGTGTGTTAATAAATACTGAGATAATCATGTAAATTAATATCAAATATTTGGAAATTTTAAATAGGATTTAATCGTTTTTTTTTAATATTTTAAAAGTATTTTAAATTAGGTTACATAGTCTGTTTTCAATCGTTTAGTATTTCTAATAGCCTTCAGCAAAAACAATTAAAAAGTATAAATTCTTTATATAATTTATAATAAGATTAGATATGTATATTAAATAGTTGATTTGAGTTTAATGTAAATTAGGAAATTCATATATTATTAAATACTTTAATTATTAAAATTTTATATTCATTTAATTACATAGTGATTTTATATATACAAAACAGTATATAAAAACTACAAGTTATATAAAATGTTTTCGGAGAACAGTTTTCTTTTAAAAGAACATATATAAATTTATTACTATATTTTTAAAATAGTTCAGTACGGTATTTTACACATGAAAGCGTTTTAGTAATTGTTTCTTTTTTAACCTTTTTTTAAAAAAAATATTCGTATTTCTGTGTTTATATTGTACTAATATATGTAAATAAAAAGTTTTAAATTATTTAAATTTTAAAAAATTAAGTCATTCAATCTAGTAGTATAGTTCAATATTATTTATTGAAATATAAAATATATTAAGTATTTAATAAACGTTTTTATCAATATATAAAAAAGATTTAGAATTTTCTTATAAAAATATAGGAATTAATTTTTGTAAGTACTACAATAAAAATACGTTTTTAATTCATTTCTATTCGAATTAAAAAGAAAATATATCTAAATTATTAATAAAATAGGAAAAAAGTAAATAAAGTAAATTTCATTTATTTAAAAATAATCATAGAATACAAGTTCATATATTAAAAATAATTATTATTATAATAAAAAAACGAACATTATTTTTTTTTGAAATAAAATACTTTACAAATACTTCCATTATATCAATACATAAATTATGAAAGATGCATTACGTAAACGAGTTTAGTAATCAAATGTGGAACTTATTTTTATATTAATTAATTTCTAAACTTAAAACGACTTTTACAGCCATACTTCAAACACAAGAATGATTTATAAAATGATTTTAAAATACATTTGTTAAAAATAAAACAGTACAAAAACTACATTTCGTAACTGAATAAGGTCCATATATTTAAGTTTCTTTGAAGTTAATTAGTGCGTTTGTAACATAAACATTTTCAGTATATATAACTTTCTTTTTTTCATTAACACAAAACATTCACATTTTTAAATATTTTGTGCGCGTTTGGTATAACCTGAACATTTTTCAACAGTTTCGAATAACTTTAGACGCAGTTATATCGATTTAAAATTTTATATAATTACGTTAATTAATTAACAAATATGTTCATTATACATATATATATATATATATATATATATATATATATATATATATATATGTATGTATGTATGTATATGTGTATGATATAAACAAATGAAATTGTCTGGTATATAAATTGTATGGAAAAAAGTATAAAAACTATGTTGTATTCTTTTTCTACCCTTGGCGAGAGAAGAACTCCACCCCTGCAATACACCACCATCTCCGAGTTACAAATAAAGCCCATTACTGAAGCAGACACACACATCAGAAGGAGGGTGGATATATCTGTATGTATATACATATATATATGTTCGGTATTGTGTTTTATAAACAGCGCAGACAATGGGGTACCTTCGACAAACTAACGAACTATATAAGTATACCATTTAGAAAACATTAAGGGTTCAATGTGTGCTGCTTGTGTTATGTCGATAAGGAGGACGGTGCCTCTAAGGTGAATTTTAATTAATGAGATATTTAACTCGACCTACTAATCTTGTACGTAAAAGCGTTGTCAGTTTTATTGTGGGATCTCGTTTTGATGCCACCATTATAATCCTTTTATACGTATATTTTTATTAAACAACGTAATAAAAATAGGGTGGCTATCGGAACTTTTGTGTGGTCTTCTGATGTTGTTGTTGTTGTTCGGATTCAAGTATCAATACCGATTCAATCAATAATTATATTATCTATATGTCTAAATAAATTCATCTATATATACACAATTACAATTTCTTGATACAAAAGTTTCACAGTGAATAATTATTTCCATCTACTACTTTTAAATACAACTCAGAGATAAAATAAAACTGTTGTTTTTTTTAATTAACAATAAATTCGATACAAAAATCATTAAAAATACTCACATAATCTTCTATTAAAATATTTAGTAATAATATGTACATGTTTTCCATTTTATTTGTTTAATGAAAAAAATACTGGGAAATTAAATACTCATAAATTTATTACTAATAAATTTAACGTTTAATTACTAATCAATTTAATCTTCATTAAATAAACAAATTTGACTTATGACATTCTGTTGTATCTATATTTTATACTCAATTATTACTCTACAGGTTAACACACTTTCTGTAACTTACAGCTATGTTTTCGAAATAAATTATTTTCAGATCGATGATTTAATTAAATCTTTTAAATAGTTTATCGACGATGTAAAAAATTAATTAACTTTTATTTATAAAATCTAATATGTTTTATTTCATAAATATATTTATTATCTTTATACATTGAATCTCTGGAATTGGAAATTTGTTTGTTTATGAAATTATTTCACACTAAACTTCTCATCTACAGATTAATATTTTTTTTATGATTGAAATTTATCCAAATAAAATATTCTAAGATTAAATAGCACAATTCAACTTTCTGAACAGTTTATCAACAATATGAAATGTTATAAAAAGAAATATTTCTATATGAGAAAATAATTGAAGTAAATCAAGTACTTATACTGATTAAATTTTCCTCTAATTAAAAAAAGGAACTTGTAATTTTCACTTAAGATATCATCAATTTTATATGGTATATATACTCGTGTATATATATATATATATATATATATATATATATATATATATATATATATATATATATATATATATTACTAAAATACAAATTAAACTTTTAATTTGATTTGCAGCCTTGTATGAAATTCGAACTTACATAATTGTGAACTACAGGTCAATGCTGTAGGGTAGCATTATTAATTTATCAGCATTGTAAAGGTGTTTTTCCCACACTTTGTATCTCTAGACTGGTTATTATTTACTACCGTTTAAATCATGTTTGAAAATAGTACTCGTATATTTTACAAACAGACGTAGACTTGTATACAAACACTGTATAAACATACATCCATACAAATACTTATATATATATATATATATATATATATATATATATATATATATATACTTTTTTTATACATACCATGAGGCTTTCGTCCAGCAATGAGTTGATATAAACTTTCATATTTTATATATATACATATATATACATATTATAAAAAGTAGAAAAATAAATTATTGTTAATAACTGAAATATAATAAACAAGAAATACATGTTCTATTGTAGTTAACGAAAAAGTTTATTTTTTATTAAACATTGAAAATAATTTATTAAAAAATACATAAGTATTTTTTATATTAACACAAATGAATTATAACCCCCAACACCACAATATGTAATAAAGTGTGTTTTTTTTATATATTTTCAATATTCTATTTATATGATTTTATAATATGGTCATGATAGAAGATAACTGATTGTTTTTAACGAGTAAGCCAAATTGTTCGCGAATAAAAAGATGATAAATGTTATAAAAACTGTTTTGTATTCATGGTACAAGGTTAGTAAGCTATTATTTCAAGCGAAAGATTTTTTTGAATATTCCAAGATCATAAAAGATTATTTTACAGTATTTATTTCATTTCTTTAATTTGAAAATACTGTACAAGACATTTTTATATTTTATAATGTATTTAATGGTTGAACTGTTTTGGTATTATAAATTATATTTTTTTGTAATATAAATAAATGTAATTGAATTTTATGAGCGTAATTTTAATTTAATATTTTTTCAAAAATATTTCATTTAATATTAAAATTCTATAATGAATATAGTTGTTTAAAAAAACTCTCAATTTTTCTTTTGGTACAAAAACTTTAACAATTTTTTCTTGTTATCAATATAAATTTTCAACATAAAACTATTGTACTTTATATTAGTCTGTCAGAAGCTTAAGTAAATATTGCATCTGCTGCGCCATTGACTTCGTTTATTAGACAATTTAAAGTTTTCATGTAACGTAGTCAACAAATACGAAAAGATTACTTCTTTCAGTTTTTGAAATGAAAACTATGAATGATATACGTAGGAAAAACAAGTTTTGTTACACTATCTTGTGAAATTCTCATGCATAGAAACGACACATTCATACAGAACCGATTCTATTATCCACAGTATCATCGTTTTAGCTTTTCATTTTAGATATTGGTAACGTGTAGTTTAATAAACTAAAAAAGAAAACATGGAAAATATAATAAAAGTATACTTTTTTATTCATTAATATCATAAGGTTTACTTATACTGAATTTAAGAAAAATATATAAAAAATAATACTTTTAAATTTTTATTATTTTACTCAAAGATTTTTCAAGAAAATATTTTAATTAATTTGATAATCAAGAAATGGATATATTGGTTCTTAGGATGTAATTTTAACTATTTTTAAATGATATTATGAAATGATTCAATTAAAAAAGATTTCTTTGTATGACGTAAACTTTAAAATTATCTTTTTATAAAACTGTGTGAAAAATGGAAAAATAAAATACTGATCAAATATCGTGAGAAACGAATACGTTTTTGTTTAATCAATTCTGAGTGAAAAACGTGGTTTTTTATCAAAAACTTCGTCGTTATCAATAAATAAATAATGTTTATTCGTTGTTGAATACAGCAATTACTTGTTAAAACCGGTCTGGGAAGTAAAATTTTATCTCGATAACGAAATAAAACAAAGATGACATAAAAACGATATATGTGTCGTATAGTTATTTCACTGAGAATAGGATCTCGGAAAGCGTTTACACAAAATGACATTTGAATCGCAAAATCGAAGCACAAGATGAAAACATAAATAGAATGGAACTGGATACAGTTGCAGAGAGCTTATATGATTGTATATATTCAATGGATACGAACAGAGATACCGGGATCAGATATTGATAGTATTATAGGAAAATGAAACGTAATTAAATGGACTGATCAATTTTCTAGGATTCCATTCGTTCTGTTTTTCTTTTTATTACTTTGTTTGTAATGGTCGTAAATTTCGCGATTGATTTATTTTTTTGTATTGAGTTTTACTCGTTTGGAACATTTGAAAGTTTCGTGAATTACGGTAGGAATTTTCTAAGAAGACTTGTAATGAAAACAAATATTATTCTTGTATGGAAATTTAGTTCGTTTTACAAACATCAATCGATTTCGTTAATACACTTTTATTCTAATAAAAAAATAAAGATTTTTACTGACACACAAATTGTGTAAATATTTACACAGAGATATTGAATTGATAAATACTAATCAGTTCAAAGAATAATTAGAACAGTGATCTATTTATATAGATCTTGTCTATACACATATAACAGAAGACTGTATAAGTAGCACGTTAAAATGTATTGAGGCTAAAACCGAAGCAGAGAAAATATTTTAACGACTACGAAACCACAATCTAGTCAATATTGGCCAGTTAAGTGCTACTGTCCAAACGCAGACTCATTAGTCAAACGCGAGACAACGGCACACTGCAACTATCAAAGTATCATAAATCATCACCAAATTGTAGTTTATAATTCAAATCAATTATATTCAATTCACATTTAATGTAGATTGCTATCAACAATCGCAACACGTTATCCCACGCATAACCAGGGGCAGTGAAGCGACAACGTAAAGAAAAAAAACTTGCACTGACCTAAAACGGAAATGTAAATCTGTAACAATGAGCGATTCATTATAATATGCAATGGCGTACCTTCGAGTAACACAAATGAGAAAATATTGGTTTCATGGTGCATATTCAATTACGAAATACCAGTGCTGGACGACATCGGTGTAAATAAATAGTGTATTTGTGTATACTTATCATTAAAAATATGTTCGTTTGAAAAGAAACTTTCACTCGTGTATCATAAATAATACTCGAAGTAATGATAAATCACCAATTAATTTTTTGAAAATAATGTTTTGTATTTTTTGCAAAACTCAATTAAAAATCAGCTATATAAAAGTAAATAAAATCAATCTATTGGTAATTTTCATTTCGACAAGATATTATTTCCAACATCCAAAAATTATTTTGATAAATGATCACAAAAAATACTTTTACAAAAATCTTTTTTGATTTATTTGTTCTCTTATCTGTGCGTCTGTTGCAATTTTTTATATTTTTCATTACTGAATCATTAATTTTGTAATTTTTGACAAATAAATTTGGTTTAAAAATAATTTTCAAATACACAAATACTCAATACCCTCAAATATCAATTTACTTGAACATAGTGTTAGAGAATACAAAATCGGTGAATCACTAATAAACAATATACAATAATAAATAATTTTAATTGAAAATTGATTCGATTTACTTTTTGTTTTTTATTTTTTTGATTATATCTTGCTCATAAATATTTTAAGTATAAGAGGTAAGATAAACATTCAAGTCTCAAGATTAAACAATTTTTATTGAAAATAGAGGTACAGAACAAAAATTAATAAAATTATATATTTTCGTAACGCCACTGTTTTGAAAATATTTTTTTTGCAAATATCAGTGTCAGTGTGTTGTTACCATTGTTGAGAATGTTTGCTATCCACATCTATAAATAAGTCATCAAGTTGCCAGAACAATGTCTTTGATAATACATACGTAATAATTTTACATTTTAGTGCATATTTATTTATAACGACTGAGTTGAAGACAAGTTCAGTCTAGTTTAGTAAACCGACATATATATAAATTCCACAAACAAGACTTTTTATATATAAAAGCAGAGTTGGTATGAAAAAGTTAATAACTATTTCAAAATGTTATATTAAAAATGCTTCTAAAGGATTTGAATATTTTTTGTACAAAGTAAACATTTCAAGGAGTTGGAACTTACGAATCAGCATGTATGGTATTCTGGGTTGCTTTATTTTCATTGTGGATTAATTTGAACAATTACAGATAGAAATATCACGTGTCAGTGATTTTTAAAATGTTTGTTATTCGATTTAGAAAATGTATAGCTGTTCTGTTCAAGTGAAAGATACTGGTAACTTAGCCAATTTATCAATAATATTTTCAAAATATATTTCATTCTTTATTTAATTTCCAATTTAAAGAATTATTATTTTGAGACATTTGTACTGAATGTAAGACAATTTTAAATAATTTTTTGAACTTTTTTATATAACTGTATTATTAATTAAAACATTTTGTTGGCAATCGGTTGTGTTTTCTTCTTGTTATAAGACCAGTCTACTTATATTTTAAACGTTTATATATATATATATATATATATATATATATATATATATATATATATATATATATAAGGGATCCAAATGGAATAGTGAAGCGGACAACATGGTATCGCCTTTAGGTAACACCACCTAGCCTATCCTATCCAATTCCTACCCTCACCTTCACGTGATGAATCCCATTAACCTGAGCAACCCTGAGGAAAATTGGGTTCCAACCCCAATGGGAATTAGAGTCAGGGACAGACGAGGGAGGGAGAATAGTTGGTCCGTGAAACCATAAGGTGGCATTTCCACCAGTGGTCTTGATAACCTACATAATCGAAAACCACTATCAACAAACCTGAAATCAAGCCTCGAACAGGACGTGAGGAAAATTTCAAGAGGCCAGGGACTGAAATAATCTACGGAACCGATGATATTATATATATATATATATATATATATATATATATATATATATATATATATATATTATTTTTGATATTTATTAACGAAATTAAATTTTTATTAACTATATTTGTACTTTTTATACTTGTTTTCATTTTGTTATTTTAATTATTAATTAAAATTTTTAAAATATTACACACACACATACATACATACATACATACATACATACATACATACATACATACATACATACATACATATATATATATATATATATATATATATATATATATATATATATATATATATACTGTTTTCTTTTTAGTGAAATAAAAGATTTTAAAAAATGTCTACAAATACCTACGATTATTTTTAAAGATTATATGACGCACATAAAGTTTCTGATTAAATTAATCGTTACTTGATACAGTCTGCTAATAAAACCGAAATATTTATGAATATAAAAAGAAACTGTCTACCAGACTATAAATATTTAACGTAGTAATTAAAACAAATAAGGGAATCTCGACAATTTATTGGCCAATCATTGATTGAAAAATGTGTAAGAAATTCTTGAACGGTACAGTAAAGTATCTTATTTATTTAAAACGTTTCGTCTATGACCACACATTACTTAACAGCACTGTCTGCTACCACAAAACATGATGTAGTTTCCGCAGGTGTGCGTGTGAGTATAGTAAGTCGACAGAATCTCACTATTGCAAAAACAGCACCTACGTATGTGGCAGCGGCGGGCTGTCATAAAAAAGTAGCTCCGACTGACCTTTTCTTGACATACGTGATCGGACTCAACATTTAACTAGATCTGCCGCTGAGAATGATTTGGTTTTTTTATGTTGAGATTGGGAAAAAATCGTATCACGCTGCTCCTTCTACTACGACAATACACTCATCAATTTTATTTTATTATACAATATCCGTGTGATAAATGCAAACGATTAGCGAAAGATCGGTCGACAATTACGAAATTTATTGTCGATACGTTTCAGAACACATTTCGAAAATGAATGATCGTTTTAACGTCTTCATCATTCATATCGAAATGATTTTATCACTTTACAGATGAAATGTCTGATTCGTTCTTTTGTAACCATCAACGTGTTTGCAATTATTCACATAAATACTATAGAAATTTGTCTTAGACGACGAGGTATCTATATATTTATACATTCCACGTAATGAATATATATATATATATATATATATATATATATATATATATATATATCCATAATTGAGTGTAAAGATTTATTTTTTAGACAATACAATAAATAATAAGTGTTACTTGTTTTATATATGTACATGCTTATGTGTGTAAAAAAAATATTAAAATTCTTACATAGTTTAGAATTTTAAAACTTGTATCACATTACGAATATATTTCAATATATTTATAATAGTTCATTTTTCAATTATAAAATGATTTCATCTCTATTTATAAAAAAAATATTTTTGATTAAAAAAAATAATTTAAACTTATTCTAAACTACATAAAATAACAATAGTAGTACGTTTTCTCAAAAATACAAATTCAATCAAAGAAATTCTAATAAGAAATAATTTTTACTCAATTAAAATTAATCCTTTTTTAAATTCTTTCTAAAATTGTTCACTGCAATAATTTGAAAATATTGATTAAAAATTGGAAATCCATTTCAAAAGATTACAATCTCACTAACTTGCTTTTTATAATTTTCTGATTTAATTTTAAGTCATCATTCTTTCTCTATCCTTCGGAATGAAGATCTCTCTCAAAATTTCTCACTTCGATTATAATCCAAAATTCTTCTTTTTCAATCCATTCGGATAGACTTTCTTATATCTCTGTACTATTTATCTATACTAGGCCTTTTTATATATCAATAATTTCTCTTGTCCAGCAATAATTTCCTCGTCTTGTTATATAACCAGTTCATTACCATTTTAAATTTTTATCCTTATAACAAGTTGCAATAATAAATATTTTAAAAGAATTCAGGAAGAAGGTTTTTTTATCTTAAAAGATGATTATAGTTAATCATAAAATGATGTTTTATTCATCACTGGATTATATATTCAGGATTACATAATAAACCATATTTTAACTCGACGCATGTTTCGACTTTTAATAAGCTAAATCTTAATTTCGTTTTAAATCCATTCAAAACTTCCTCAATCTTTTCATCAATAATAAACTAATAATTTTAACAATACTGATTCATTTTCATTACTGATATATTTGTATACATATGTACGAAAAAAATACACAGATAAGTTGAAAATAATCTCAATAAATCTCAACACACTGTCAAACGACAATGCGTTTTTGTACAAAACAATTCGAGCGTCTTGTCTATGTTTGTACTGTGAACTATGCCAGATCTTTTTTATAACAACGACTAAAGAATTTTTATTACCATATTACAGGTTGTCTGGAGATGTGCAATTTATAAACGACACTGCGTTCACCGGTGGTCATAACTCTGAGTCTATTACGGCATTTGAAAATTCAGACAAAAAAATAACTCGCCGAATACACATACAGAATATAAATTCACTGCCATATTCGCTATTTAACTATCATAGTAAATGCTAATCTGACTGATATTTAATCCTACGAAATTACATATTATCATACATACGGCAGAAGTAACAGAACGATCCGTTTGAAAAAAATAAATAAAAATAGAAGACATTTATATATATATATATATATATATATATATATATATATATATATATATAATATGTATATATGGGTATATAAAAATTACATGCGATTATATGTTATAAATTTAATTTAAATATCTATGTTTAATTTTAATAGCTACGGATTTAATCTTATTCTAGTTATGGTAGTTATTTTATATTGAAACATAGACAAAGTAGATGAGGTTTCTATGCAAATTGGTCATTTATTAAATCTAATAAACACCATATATATCTTTACTAAAAATAACACGTCTTGAATATTTTTTATTAAATGAATATACTTGATTTTAATGAACATTTTTTACAGTTTTTTTTAAGTTTTTCGATGAAGTAATCGGTAGTGAATAAAAAAAAAGATTATTTTATTATTTTAGTCAAATTTCATTTAATATTATTATATATCATTAGCCTTTTAATCCACTGCTGAATGAAGGCCTCAATAAAAAAATTCCACTTGTAGTGATCTAATAACTCAAGCATAATTTCATTTGACAAATGATTTGCAATTGCAGGTAGAAAGATTTAGGATAAAATGATCTATGTAGAATATTTAAAAATGATAATAGGTGTTTAAATTTCAGAGATTTTTAACATCATCTATCATCCTGTTTTTATCCGTTAGTCAAAAACATTTAAATTTCCAGATAATTATCTTCATAATATTTAGTATTGATAGGTTTAGGATTGTGACTTACTGTATTGATTCTACTCTCCAATCTAGAATATTTCAATTTTCTCCAAATGGATAGACCTACATACAATCAAAGAATATCACGGTACCTCTTCTTTCATTTACACTTTTTTATCGCATTGAGGGAATGAATTAAGAATTCAGAGAAGGAATATATGTGTGAGTTTTAAATTTTTGAATTACATAATAATTCAGAAATTTCAGACAACATACTGAAACATACAAAAAAATATAGTGATATGTAAAGCCAAAAACAGAAATGAGTTAAATGGAAAGAAAATAAAAGTTTTGGACATTATAACAGGAGTAAAAAAAATTTAAATGGAAATTGATGAGATGTTTGTTAATAGTTCAATTTTATTTTTAAATATTTTATATGAAATTCAACAAGTGCTAATATAAACATCCGATATTTTCATAAGATAATTATCATATTTTTATATAAAAAAAATCCGAAACACACGAAGCTTCTGTCGAAAAATAAAATATCGCGCAAATATTCTTCACGAATAACAGCGAAATTCATCATGTTCGGCTTTACAAGAGCACGTAGGTACTAACTACAACACATTAAAATACCTTTTTGACGAGAGAGATTTAACAGCATTATGAACAAGTTATGTTAACACCTTGTGACGAATTGTCGGGGCCTGTAAGGATGAGTAAGAGAGCGAGCGCCCTGCAGTGGTCGTGTAATGTGTTTGTGTGTTGTCGGACCGCAAACTCAAAAGACAACAATGGCAATAACTCGACTGGACAGGCCGAAAAAGAGTCTGACCTATACGTTCAGAGTCGGTTTTGTTGATATCGTTGTATGTGTGTAGTTGTATTTCGCATCCAGTTGGAAGCTGGAATGTGTACGGTTACGTCATAACTAGAACCTAGTAGTTGGTGTTTGTATATTTGTAGTTTTTACTAATTCACACAGTGTAATGAAACGGCAGAATTGTGTTTATATTAGTTTACTCACAAGTATATGTGTAAAAATTTCAAAATGATGTGCCGTGGTTTTTTACGATTTGTAGTTTTTAATTAGCGAATAATTGAGAATAAGATTTGAATGTTTATCTGTTGAAATACTCAATTATTTTATTAACAAAAACTTAATAATTATCAAATACAACATTTTCGATAAATAAACAACATATTTCAATAAACAGTTAAAAATATACAAGACCGTTTTACCAACAATTTGAAAATAATAAATGTTTTATTGAGATGAGATATTCATCGAGAGTTAAAATTCTTCAATTTCATTAAGTTTGTTTAAAATATAACTAAATAGTAATTTCTAATAGAACAAAATCTATTAAAATGTAAATAAAAATAACTGGGTCACATCAATTAAAAAAATTATAAAAGAAATATTATCTTGTTTTTAATTTATTAAAATTATTATTAATGGTAATAGAACAAAAAAATATATTCTTGGTAAGAATTTTTAATTTAATTAACTAAATGAACAATGTAGAAAAATATAAAACGGTCATTATTATTTCTATTTAATTATTACATTAAAGAAATTTTGATTTTTTTATTCTCTCACAAAATACAAATGTTTATCTTAGTTTCTATTATTATATATACTTTTTTAAATAACATTTTTGATATAATGAAACAAAAAATTGTGGATGTACAAGTAAAATTTAGTTATAGAAAATTGTAATGTTAATCTATGACTTTATTGAGTAAAATAATAAAAATATTTTATAAATAAAAAATCAATTTGTCACGAAATTCCACATTTATTTATTTGTATTTTCTGTATATGTATATATATATATATATATATATATATATATATATATATATAAATGTTGTATATAAAGATTATTTAGAAATTTTAATCATTGTACTTAATCACGACGTCAACTCAACTAATTTTAACTATAACATTTTATAAATACGGTGCACAAGTGTAACTTAAATCTCCTCACATATATTCGACAGACTTTTTTTAAGATTAAAGTGAAACCGTTGGACCATAAAACATGATTACATAAAGATGCATTTTTGTGACGAGATTTAAAACGGTTTAAGTGAAATATTACTAGAAAGAATAACTTTTCAGATAAATTCACGAAATAACATGAAAACATTTATTAGTCTAGTATACAAATCACAGATATACACACATATTATATATATATATATATATATATATATATATATATATATATATATATATATATATATATAGATGTAATTAAAATATTCTGAGTTTAACAACTGATTTGGCACAGCAAAATAAATATTTATTTTCATAAATAAAATTGAACATGAAAATGTTTGAAAATAATTAATTGAAAATTCTTAAAAAATAATAGCTAAATTGTGTTTAATAGAGAATAAATATATTTAAATTTATAATGAAATTACGGAGTGAAAATGATTTATCGAACTATTAATAAAATTATTTATAGTATGAAATATTTTAAATCTTTTCCAAAAAAATAAGGTTTAAACATATTGAGATACGTGAATCGATATAACTTATTCAGACATATAAGCACTTACATATTCGAAAAAAGTTTAATTGATACTAAATCAAAAAATAAATTTCGATAAAAAGTACAATAAATAATAAAGCGCATCAAAATACACGTGAATGCAGCTATTGACCTCGATAATATGTAACCGGTTTACTCAAAGCTACATTGCAGTTTGTATCATTTAATGTCATTATAAATCCATTGTTGTAATTTATTGCCATATATCACAATGCTATTTATAACGTCTGTATGCAGTTTCAAAAATGATAAATTGAACAAGTCTTTAATAACAAATGATCTTGTATATCATACTTAAGAAGTTTATTGTTGAAGAATTTTATATTTTTATATAAAAAAATAATTGAAATATTATTGATATAAACAGAAATGTATTTTTTTAGAGTTTTTGAAAAAATACAAAAAATATTTTACGTTTATATACAATTATTTATTTGATGAAATTTTCAAGTCTCAATATACATATCTCTTTCTGAACTTTTTTGTATTTCTCGGTTTCAGATCCATCAGTGATCATTTTTTCTTACTATATAACCGATTCAGTTCCATTTTCAACTTTTCATTTTTATAATATCTACTTTTTATAATTTTTCTGGTACAAATATGTTCCTTTTTAACTTTTATTAAATTTACTTCATAATAAAATACCGAATATTTCTGGTTCCATTTTGGTACAGAAGATACATGATTAGAATTTTATCTTTCATGTCCATTGATTAACAAATACTGTATTTCAGAAGGTGTTTCCAGTACAAGTACTAAGCTCATATTATTATTATTTTTTTTTGTAAACACTGTAAGAAGAAATAATCGAATGGATGACAAAGCTAATTAATTAATAGATTTTGATTCTCGATTAAGAACCATCGTTTACATTAACTGTTAATTCGAACGTAATGAGTTTCAGTCTTCGACTCGTTCTAAAATAAACGAATTAGACAAACGTAACATCAAATAACAAATTACAAATGCTCTTTTTTACACATGTTTCTGTCAGTTCGAATGTAATTTTATTATATAAAAAAAACGTAAAATAAAAATTAACTAGCGTGCAACATATTTTCCATGTTAAAAGAATACAACGATTTCAATGAAGATACAAGCCGTCTGCGGTTACAAACCGGTACTTTACTAAATAAAAAAATCAATCGAATAGATACACACAACTAATATTCAATGTATTAAGAAACAATCTTGTAAATACGTTGATGTAATCTATGCAATCGTATGTAATAGTAAAGTAATATACTATCTTGTACTTGTCTCATTGGCCATTGAACTTGAATAAATCGATTCAATTAATTAATATAATTATAGTAATACGTGGTATAGTTTGCGAGATAATGATATAGCTATCAGTGTGATGATCATATTATTGGCTCTTAATATGGTGTTGGGATCTTTGAACAGGTTTTTCAACAACGCACAAATTTGGCAGTAAAGGAATCTCGTGACAGTATTTATTTACATTGAATACATGTTACATGCAAGAATGTTATTACTTTTAGAAAATGTATAATATCGATGCAATACTTTATCTGATTTACAAAAAAAAATGATCGTTTCATCTTTGTATGTTAATAAATGGAACAGTAATCGATTCTCTTAATATATTTAATACATATAATCCTTTCAAACTGTATATATCAATATATTACCGTTTGAAAATATAGAAAAGAATATTATATTATATTGAGTAATAAAATGATACAATCAATTATCTACGAAATCATTTTAAAATCGTTAAAAATTTTACTCATTTATTAATATATATTTAAATTCATTTTCAAGTAGAGTAAAAAAATAAAATGAGTTATAAAATACATATACAAGTCATAAAACTGAATTTTTAATTTATTTGAATACCTTTTGAATATATTTTTATATTTTTAAAAAAAGAAAAAAAAACAGAACCCACAAAATGTATTTTTAGAGTTATTTAAATTTATATAAACTGTTTTCTTTAATAACTTGTTATTTTTATAAAAATACAATCAGTAAAAATAGCATCAAGAACGATAATAATTTAACAGAAATCAAATTAAATTTTCAGTTAAATTATTTATATGAATCAGTTATTGAACAAATAAAATTATTTTCATACATGCAATATTAATAAAAGAATTCATTTTTTCATTGTACAGAACAATGTATGATCATAAATCTGTAATAAATTAATTTTAGACACCAGTTATTTATTGTTGGTAGATTGAAATGTAAACATTATTTCATACTCATAATTAAAAAAAAATCAACTACAGACTTTTACATCTGATGAAGTCATTTCTGCCATTGTTGATTGAAGATAATATAAACTTTTTACTCTGATCGTAAATTGAAAATGATGAAAATATATTTCATGTGTAACTAACAATTGGTTTAATTGAAATTTCAATCGAGTTATTCAAGAAGTCTGGTTTGCAGATTTGTTCTTGTAATTTATATTATAATTAATACAACATTGTTACAGTACAGATTAAAAAAAAATAAAATGTTTTATTTCGAAAGAAAAAAAGCATTTCCAAAAAGATATTTAAAAAAAATATTTACATCTTTGTAAGTTCGAGCTGTGAATATTATTTCATTCGATCGACAATTGGTTTTCTTTTTTGAAATATTCTTGTATGAACTTCGACCAATCAAAGTACATGTCAACTAATCTTTTAAATATTTTTTTTAACACGACAAAAGTAGTTTCTTGTGCTGAACAACGATTCCTTATCAAGGTCAGGACAACGTGTAGATGCATTGTGCTGTGCTATTCGGTTTTATGTACTTGTTGAGTCTGCTGGCTCGCTTGTAGATTATGAAAATGACGTGCAATGTTGTGCAGTCGAAGGTATGTTACGTTCTGTATGCTGACATAAAGAATAGGCCTCCCATATCGCGATCACGTACCATTATAAACTTTATGAAATATTCGTCTAGGCAATTATTAAAATTAATCAAACAATCTCATTCGAGATAATTAAATGTAAATGTATACACTGTATTTTTACTTTGTAATACTAATGTTACAATGTGTACATTTTTAATAATATGCACACTAAATATAGTTTTAATTGTATGAAAGATATTTTAAACATTTGAAAATTGTATCAAGGATATACATATTAGATTATTTCCAATATTTTACAAGAAAAACATAAAAGAAATAATAATACCAATTATTTTTTTAAATAATTATTGTGTTAATTTTTTTTAAATAATAAAATACAGTTCTTAATAGTAAGGTTCCTTATCATTGGATTTTAAAACAAGTACAGTTTTTGCGATACTGCGAACGAAAAACTAGAAACAGAGAAATCTGATATATACCATTCGAAAAGGCATAAAATTTACTATTAGAAACATTTTTGGGCTACTCGAAAATGTATAAAATTTATTATTAAAATTAGTTAATTGTTTTTTTTTTTTGAAATCATTAATATGGTCTTTTAACGGGGACGATAGTGAGATAGAGGTCTATTTTTGACTTGTAAAATTTATTTTTTTATACGTTAATAGTAATAACGTAAACAAATACAAATATAAAATCCTTTAAATTATCAAAAACAATTTTTTCTATAACGTAATTTGCATGATTATAACATACGATTATAGTCAACTAAAAAGCGGGGAGCAAGCGTAAATCGGTTTGGCGCGTGTTGGTTGCACTCTGTCCGGTCGAAATCGTCGTTTCCCCACTATTAACAGTACAGTCATCTGCTTGTAACATGCACACACTTCATGAAATGGATTCTATTATATTTTTCCAATATTATGTAAAAACTACTGGAGATAGAAATTTACAGTTTTCGTGGTTTTAAATAGCTCAACATTTATTATCAGAAATATTTTTTGAATTAATTTTGAGCTACTTGTAATAAATCTAGTAGTATTTAATTGCAAAAAATACACAGGTAAATATGTATAATTATAACACAGGTAAATATGTAGGGGAGCTGGTTTTGATTTATTACAAGAGATCGATTAGAATTAGAAAAAACCTGTTAGTGCCATTTCGAAGGAGCATAAAATTTACTATTAGAGAAGATTCATTTTGTTTCTTAAATATCGTCGGTATAGATGTAGCGAATTTTTGAAAAATACTTTTTATAACATTAATGGTAATACAGGTACTGAATTTTTGCAAGATTACAAAATAACTGTTAGATATAATTAGTTTTCGTTCACGCTATTCGAAAGAGGATAAACATATTTTTTTACACAAATGAATTTTAACCCCAACACCACAATAATTTAAAGTGTTCAATAATCACTTATTGTTCACTTATTATTTATAATTATGTAATCTATAATTATATCGACTGATGCATTTCGATGGCGACGCCATCATCGTCAGAGCCTTTCTCTGATTTCGATGATGGCGTCGCCATCGAAATACATCAGTCGATATAATTATAGATTACATAATTATAAATAATAAGTGAACGATAAGTGATTATTGAACACTTTAAATTATTGGAGTGTTGAGGTTAAAATTCATTTGTGTAAAGTGAATCAGCCACAGTTCCAAAACAACAATATTTTTTCAATAGAAATATATTTTTTTTCATTAATTGTTCGTACGATTCAAATAAAATTTTGAATACTGACTTATGTTTTTACATAAGTGAAAGTGCAAAATCGTTATCCACAACTTGATGAAGGTCTCTAATTTTTCACTTTATTTGCTAATCCAGTCTGATAATTTTTCTTAATCTTTGTTCTATCTAGCTACAGTTATTTTTTTTATACATAGGTTTTCAATCAATAAATTTTCTTGTCCATGGAATGTTTTCTCATATATATATATATATATATATATATATATATATTATTTATGGACTACAAAAATAATATTTTTTATTTATTTTCCTATTTAAAAATGACATTTAGTAGTTGCTTTGCACGACTATACTTAATATACAACTGTTAAATTTAACACGATATATAATTATTAGTTGTAAAAAAAGTATATTATAAAGAATCAATTATCTTGAGAAGATTACCATGTCAACTAAGTGTTTTAAAGACTTGATTACCTTGGTATATTTTCGCTAGACTATTAATAACAACAGTAATTTAATAGATATTCAAACACTAAACAATACACACGATATATTTTAACTAATATATATATATATATATATATATATATATATATATATATATATATATATATATATATATATATATATGAATGTATTTTGAAGGTTTCATATCGTTGTTGCAACTACAAATGTTTGCTTTCAATCTTCCTTTCATTTATCTAAATTTCCTAGTTTATTTTTTGAAAAAAATAGATTTTTTTTTCTTTATTTCTTTTTTATTTTCCACAATTATTACAAAATATTTATTAAAAATAAGTGTTATTTTGACAAAAATCCTGTTATTGAAATGATTAACAAATTGAATGATAAACAATTTGAATGATAAACAATTTGAAAAGTACTTTTCAAATTGTTACTTTTTCAATTGTGTTAATAGTTACTTTTCAAATTGTCTATAAAATTAAGACTTTCTATGATATTTATGGAGAGGAAAACAATTCAGTAGTAGCACCAATATATGCATGTATCGATGTATAAAACCAAAGGAACTGTGTAGAAACAAACTATGAGTAATTTGTATTTTTTTTATAATGATTTTTTTAAAGAATCAGTCTCATTTTTATAGCTACATTATATGTTTAATCATATTTAGGAATATATTTTTTTATACAGTAATACGTTTATAAACTTTACATAGAAGCACACAATCTTAAATTAATTAATAATGTATGAGATCTGATTTCAGAATTAATTTGGAAAATATAATAAAAAAACAAAACTGAGATTTGAAAATTGTGGTAAAAGAATGAAAAAAGCGATCTTTTGGTAAAGAAAAAAATGTGAATTTAAATATCTTAATTGATAATTCGTTAAAAATATAAGTGAAAAATTAAAGTAATATTTTAATTGAGATTGTGACTAATTCGTATATTTTTTGCAATGAAATTTTTTTTTAACAAAATAGTTTATTTAACTACCACACTTGAGTTATCTAATAGAAAATGTACACTTTATAAAAATGATATTGATACAAAAAATGTAATATATATATATATATATATATATAGATATATATATATATATATATATATATATATACATTTTATATTTTGGGGGTTTAAAAGCTGTGTATTTACAACATTAATTAACATAAAACTTGCATCCATAACATACAAAACTAAATCATACAAGTGTCAATATATATATGAATCTTTTTAATGAAACGATGGGATGGTAAAAAAAAATTCGATGCAAAAGAAAGATTTTATATCATCTCGATGGGTATTCTAACAGGTCTAATTGAATTGGTACACAAACGGCGATGTCATAAAGTGATTTAATGCTCTCTAAAATCCATCGGTTTACATACAACTTCAAAATACCTATATTCTCTTGTTTGTAGACAAAAAGTCGTCGACGAAAGCGGTCCCCCTTTAAAACGACGATTTAAAAACAAAACAAATATTGAAGATATCATCTCAACCCATCCGACGAAATAACACGCAGTTCGGACGTACAGTCAACATTTGAAAATATCAATTTTTATGATTTCCAACGGTAAATTTATATATATATATATATATATATATATATAAATACAAACACTTGTACATCCATTTTTATTTACATATATATTTATTTTATGTACATTTAGAAAACATAACCGATATAAAAAATTACAAAGTTAAGAAGTTTAATTAAATGTTCATAAAGTCATCTCTATTTTTATTTATTTCATTATATAAAATTATAATTTCATTCAATGTTATTTAGATTATTTTATATATTTGCTAAAAAATTAACAGTTCACAAATCTGCATCATGAATTATCTAAAAAGATTGTTAACAAATTCTAAATGTGTTTTAATTTGTTTAATAGTGCTTTAAAGTATTTGTATTAAAAAAATAATAATACATTTTTATAAAACAAACGTCCTAGATAATTTTCCTTTTCAACTCTTTAATTCATTCTAAATTTAGTGAATTTTTTTAATGTTAATGAAGATTTTTTCATTTTTAATTACTATCAGTTTTATGTATATCATTGTATGTAAATAGATTTTTACTAGTTAGATTTCAATTATTAATTTGTTAAATAATTATAGTTAGTCATATTTGTATAGATTAATATTATAATAGTATACTTAGAATATAATTTTAAAACAATCTTTAATTAACTAAATTTTGCAATTTTTTGTTTGATTTTTAAAACCATAAATTGAATAACTCCAAACAAGAATATCTTTATAAAAAATAAACTTTTCACAGCATTTTTCCTTAGATTTTCAGTATAAATTTTAACATTGATAATTTTTTATATCGAAAAAATGATATTATTTAATTTAAAATCTTCCTAGGTAACTATAAAGGTTTTAAACATGCAAATTAAAATTGGGTCTACTTTCCAAAATCTCTCATCCAAATTGGTTATTATTTCCAGAAATATATATATTTATTGTTCATTGAAAATACTTCCTAGGGTCTATACGATTAATTTTTAATGGAAATTCGATGATGCAGTGCAGATAAATATTTTTTTTTGACTTTTTGAATTTTGATGAAAAAATAAAAATGATCGAAAATTGATTTCCGGCTACAAAAATTGTATTTTTCAATAATGAATGTAATTTTTCTGGAATATTACTATTTTTTATTTACTTAATCGATTTTTAATAAAAAATATCAACTTATGGTGATTTTTAAAATTTTAAAATTTTTTCTTCAAAAAAACCACGACTATAGTATGGAAAATTTCATGAAAAAAACATTTTCTAATCGTGTTTTTTCATTTAAAATCAAAGTTCAAATATATATATATATATATATATATATATATATATATATATATTTATATAAGAGTAATTAAAATTTAATTTGAAAAGCAGTAGTGATTGGCTTATAAAATTACGCACTAGTAGTTACACAAAGTCACAATTTGCGACTATAATAATGATTTTTATTAAATGGTTCGCCAT
This sequence comes from Neoneuromus ignobilis, assembly GCA_029203775.1. NCBI lineage: Eukaryota > Metazoa > Arthropoda > Insecta > Megaloptera > Corydalidae > Neoneuromus > Neoneuromus ignobilis. The sequence continues at coordinate 13,723,642 of CP092096.1, read as the reverse complement.
GAAATCGCGCAATTTTTCCTTCAATTTAATTATAGCTCGAAGTAGAATATTGTTTAATACAAAATTAAATCAACAGTTTTTATTGCAAACAGAATACTTAAATAATAGTTTGAGTCCAGTAATGTTTTTTTTGTGTATGAAAAAAAGCTGTTAAATATATACACACACAAATAACATACGAGACAAATAATGATCGATTCAATACAATATAAACCCAATTCACCAATTATACAGTATGTGGCATTCATATTCAATGATTGTTAGTTGTGTATGTGTATTATTTTACTTGTCAGCATACCAGTGAATTGTAATTGACAAGTGTAAGTATATAATTATGAATAATGATTATATGATTTAATCGAAACGGTACATAAATAAAAGTCAACTTACACTAAGTAATGATCGTTGTGTACCATCGTCGACGTTTAACAGTGCACAAGAAATAAGTGTATAAACTTTAATACTAGATTACATCTGGTCACAGATTGTATAGTGTTGGTAACGCTCGCAAAGAATTGGTTAAATAAATAATTATGTAGACATAACAAATCTGTTTGTCGAAAATTCTTTCGAACGTGTTTCGAATGTATCTTAAAAAATCCTTTTAACCACTTGCGTTGGAATGACGTGCTATGCACGTCGACTGTTATCTGTACCAAATGCCGATATGACGTGCACAGCACGTCGTGTGATCTTTGCTAAGTATAACATCGGAGTTCAGTTAGCAAATGTCAAATTTTTGTTTTGAAGGCATACAAGTACGTTTTTGTAGAACTTCATTAATTTTAATTATTTTCATTGAATAATAATTAAGTAACTATAATACACAATATTTTTTTTATTATTATAAAGAACTATTTTATCCAATAATTATTTTATTCTGATAATGGCGCATCAGAAAATGTACTGGATTTATGTAGACCTTTAGTTGATTTTGGACACACCCTCTTTTTAGATAACTGGTATTTGTTACCAAAACTGTATCGGAAATTTCATTTGCAAAAAATTAATACTATCGGAATAGTCAAATCTAATAGAAAGAATATGCCAAAAGATCTCGCAGTGACAAAATTAAAAAGATTTGAAGTTTTTTCAAGATCTTGTAATGGTATCTTAGCTGTAAAATAGAAGGACAAAAAAGATATATATTTGCTTTCTTCTAAACATTCCAAAGCAGAAATGATTACAACAAAAAAGAAAAAAATTAGAAATTATACCACCCAAAATGGAAACATTACAAAACCTAATATAGTTTTAGATTACAATGATGGTATGGGTGGAGTAGACTTGCAAGATAGCTATTTATCATCTTTTCCTTTAATGAGAAAATTTACAAAAAGTTACAGAAAAATATTCTTTTATCTAATAGATATGGAATTTTTTAATACCTCTATTCTATTCGGTAAAATAACAAACGTACCAAAACCCAAGAAATATTCCTTTTCAAAAATTATTAAATTTGTTAATCAATTTAAGAGTTTTACTATAATGTTAATGTGTGTGTATGTCTAAAACTTTATAAAAAAATAATTTCAAATACCAACTCGCTGCGAATTGCTTTGGATGGATTTGCCACACGTGCATGTTAATTAATTGCCAGTGCAACTGGTTAATAATTTCAATAATCAACAGTTTGTCAAAGATGCTTTTGAGTTATTGAAATAAAAAACAAGTCAATGAAAATTTCATCTATTTAAACAAATAGGTATATTTGTAAATAAAACAATCAGATAAAATTTAGATTGATAATTTTTGGTCCACTTTATTTTGTCTATAGATTTTTTCTAATTGAACAAAAACATAAAATCAACTACAGACCAAATTATTAGAAATATTTGCGATTAGAAATATGACTCAGTTCTTGAAATCTAGATAGAATGCACTGTTTGATTATAAAAATAAAATATTAATTCTATACTATATCTTTGTAACAAATAATAAGAAATACAATATTCTTTTTCTAATTCGTGTCAATCTACACATTTTCCATACAGTTACATTAATGCAAATATTGAGTCGTTATTCAATAATAAAAATGTGAAAAGAAGAAAATCTTGTTTCGTGTCAAATAAATACTTTTTTTAGTGAAATGAGTGGATAGCTCAGGTGGAAGAGTTTAGAATGAAAACAGAGACTTGTAATTTTAGTTTACATGTTTAAAGATTTTATAAAGTATTTGGGATGAGAGGATTTTAATCAACTGGAAAATTACAAAAAAAGTTGGAGTAAATTTAACTTTTCATGATTAAGAGAGTAAGATGCATTAATTAAGACATTTAATATTAAATTGGAACTTTTGGCTGTTTCCACCGGATTTGTTATCCATATGTAGGTGTATTATTATTATTATCATAAATCAATAAAGTAAAAATATTTACTGTCCTCGTATCTATTTAATATATTTATCAAAGATTTTATAATGAAATTCAAACCTGATTAAAAACATTTGTTGATTCAAGATAATAGCATAGCCAAAAATTAATTAAAAGTAAACAACGAGTGATTATTGAACAATTCTACAAGTGTAATGATTTTTCTGTCAGAAAATAATTTCGTTACAATGCCAAACCAATTGTAAAATTCGTTCATGTGTTAATATGAACATTATTTAAAAAATAGTATTATTAATATAAAGAAACAAACAAAATATTTACTGAAGATAAAAGCTACAAGCTAAAAATAAAACATTCATTGAAAAACATACTGATCTATTTACGAACCTAAATGAATATAGTAATGTGGTTCATGACTAATTGAAAAATATAATTAAATCCATTTAAATTGCTAACATGTATTGCAACATCAATTGATATAATTTAATATCAAATATTTTTCCTACTCTATATTTAACTCTGTACGAGCAAATAATGTACTATTAAGGTCAAGAATTTTATCAGATAAAAGTAATTTGTTTTGTTCACTTATATTTTTCGTAAAAGTATAGGATTTCGAGGAATGGATTTTTAATTTTTCTTTAAAAAACATTAAGGATATTCTGAGTACCAAAATATTTTTTTCAATTTATATATATATATATATATATATATATATATATATATATATATATAAGTAATAAAAATGTAATTATTTGTATAATATCTGTAAATATTAAAAAACACAACTATATCTTATCTTAAACTTCGCATATATTTGCATTAATGTTTTCTAAACACACGTAGTGTGTATTTATAAAACTGTAAATCAAATAACAATATTCATGTAATATTATTATATTATCTGTATTCTTATTTGTTAAATTTAAGATTATACTGCATAAATATTATTTATTAGTACAAGATTTTAATTTTACATTTTTTTATATAAATCTACTATTGAAATAAAAAAAATTTAAAATTCACTTATTGCTATTGATTTTAATTAAAATTTACATTCTTTACCCTTTTAAATGATAAAGTCAATATATCAACATCATAATAAATAAATAAGAACAGAGATATTGTTATTTTTAAAATAATTAAATATGTAAAGAGATACATGCATTTTTCTGTTTGATATTTAAATGAAAAAATATAAATCGGAAAACTAGAAACATGTATCATTGCTTAAGCAGTTGTATAAATTGTAATATTAATAAAGGAGGTCTATAATAACACAAATATTAAAAATAATATTAATTGATTTCATTTAATGGTGTTTGTAAAAAATATGGATTTTTAACAATGAAATTTAGTCAATTGAAATTTGAAATTGATATCAGTGTTTTGATATTAATAAAATTATATTCTAGACAAAATAAAACTGTTTTATTTGAGTGATGTTAATATATTAGATACTCAGATAATATTTTCTAATTATTCGTTTTGATATTGAAGAAAATTTATTTTTATACAAATGAAATATTTATTTTTTATTTGTTTTAAAACTGCAGTAAATTCACGTTCATATAAATGAATTGTGATAATTCATTTATGTGAAATATTTACATCGACTCTGTAAGATTTTATAAAATTTGTTTAGTAATCTATTATTTTCTTATTGATCAATTCGATGATAATGCAATACTATCAACATGCAGTATTCCAAATATATTATTTTAAATATTCTCTCGATCATGTATGATCTTAAAAAAGTCATAAAGTAATATTGAAACATTTTTATAAAATCTCATGGCGTTCAAGAATACTTTACACAAAAATGAACTACTGTAAGTAATGTCAGACTGTGTTAGTTTGAAACCTTTGTTATTAGATGTGTGTCTTATGCAATGATATTACAATTATTAATATAAATATTTCTATTAAATTTAAATAATTTACATTAGTTTATATACTTTACATAAATATACGAATCTTAATTAATTATATTTAACTATAAATCTATTTTTTATATTTCTTGTATAGCTGGACGTTTATAAATTTAAAAAATTAAAATAAATATTATACTTGAAATAGTTCATATGTATATAAACCAGTTTAGAAATGAGACAAAAAAATAAGAAATTAATATGAGAATTTAACACATTCTTGAAAATATAACTGAACGATTTTTTTTTTATAAAATATTTATAATGTTTGATAGATAAATAAAAAATGGATATGTACATTAAAAATAAACAGTTAAGTCAAATTGAATTAAATTTTAAATGGATTGTTATGATTCATTTAATATCTAATTTAATTTATTCCAATTACTTTACTGTATATTTGTCTTAAAATAATATTAATGAACCAAAACTGTATTAATGTTGAATGATATGTAATTAAATAATAAAATTCTATATCAGATTGTAAATTTACATTTTTTCATTTGATTTATATTAATTGATATTTAATTTAAAGACTGTCAATGAATTTTCTTCTCAATTTTTTTATTAATTAAGAATACAGTTTTCGTAAAGGTAATCAATTTATAATTATGAATATATTGTTCTGATCTGTTCAAGCTATCAGAGATTTTAATCAAATTCAAAGTAGAATAACCTTTCACTAATAAATATGATACAGCAAAACTTTAAATCTTATAATATCTCTAACTACATGAAAGTATTCATAATATGATTACATATTAAATGTTTTACACATTCTATTGATGAATAATGATGTTTTATCTATTTTTTCAATTATTTATCTATCTTTCGATCTATCCAATTTATCATATATGTGTATATATATATATATATATATATATATATATATATATATATATATATATATATATATATATATATACACATATATATATATATATATATATATATATATATATATATATATATATATATATTACACATGAAAAACAGAACTTCCTAAGTCAATTCACAAATTGTTATCGACATTTATATTGTTTAATGAATTCAAAATTGAATCTTATATAAAAATAACAGGTTTTTTAGTACATTATTTATTTGAATTTATAATGTAGATTAATTCTGAAAAAATACTTCGAGTAATATAAATTTATGTAAAACATTTTAATGAAATACTATTGTCATATAAAAAAAATCGACTTGTGGAAGATCGACGTAGAATGTGAATTGTGTATGTAAATATGCACAATTAAATAGAAATTATGTACTAATTTATGTACAACCTCACATTTTTAATTTATGTTAAATATTGATATGGTTTATTACTTTGAAATATGTTATAGTTTTAGCAATTTAAATTTATTGAGAAATATTTATGACGAACAGTCTTATAAGTTTTATAAAAAAAATTGTATAAAGAATTAAAAGAATAATATTAAAACAGATATTGAATAAATACAGAATAATCAACTGAATGGTTTAGATGTACATATTTCTTTATAATCATTTACAATTTTTCAGTTTCATTTGGATTACCCTATATAATACATATTTCAAAATGCACTGTTAAACATGTCGTTTTTTTGAATGTGTAAGGTATTTAATCGTACAATGATAAAATTAAATATTAAATATAAAGGTTGTAATATATATATATATATATATATATATATATATATATATATATATATATATATATATATATATATATATATATATATATATATGGATTCTTGACATTTTTTTAAACTACAGGAAACTATTTAACATTTTAAGTTACAATCTGAGGTTGATTTTAATGATACTTCGCCACAACAGTTTTCGCATTTGTCGCATCTTCAAATAATAATGGAGATATTTTTACTATCTTCATTCCTATCAGAAGATGGTACAAGTGTTGAAACTGATCATGTCAAGATACGAATAAGTAATATTTTTGAATTCCTAACTGAAAGAGTTAAATCTCACTATAGATATAAAAGAATCGAAAAATATAATCGTGGGTTTAGAATAAAAATCGTTTTATTTACCTTTTTTGTGAAATATATATCTTTTTTGTAAATAACAAAAAAGGTCGTAATTTTAAGTTGCTTATTTAAACAAAATCATAGTGAAAAGAAATAAATATATATTTTACTGTAAAGAGTTTTGTGAAATTATTAAAAAATGATGTAAATATTTATAATTTTCCATAATAATGTTGTAGTTTCGAATTGACATTGTTGTTGTTTTTTTGGTACGATTTTGGAATTAACTGTTACAGATTAGTCTTTTAAATTAAGTTAAGAAATTATCTAACTTCTTAGTTAATAATAATTTTAGAATGATCTACAAGAAAATATCTAATTTTAATATTATAATATCTTATAAAAAAATATATTATCGTTTATCAAGCACTTTTTGGATATTTTTTATACGATATACATTTTTTATATTTTATATATACATATATGGATATAAACATGTTTAAATATAAGAAAAGTGTTTTTTATCATTAATAAAATATGATAAATGAATTTATTTTTATGATCTACTTAAATTGTTTGATAATTAATAAAAGATCAACTCACCACCAGTCAGCAACTGTTGAATCGACAAGAAGAACAACCATGAAGCACACAGCAACGATGAGTGTTTTCATAACAGACATCGACGTCGACGTCTTTGATAATCTCGTCGAAGTTTTCTCGGCCGCCACACACATTCTGCGTGCACTTGAAGAACAACGAAGAAGTCGTTGTCCTTCTTGTAGAGCCATCTTGGCCGGCCTTCGAAGGCCAATTTTCAGTTTGGATCGAACAACGGTGCAACAAATCGGCTTGAATTCTTTTTATAGCACGATGAGCAAAAGTACACTTCGTTAAACCAGCGTCGTCGCGCACAAGAGGTATATGTTACCTCGACGAAGACACAATTTTAACTAACAATGACGCCACAGCGTTTGTATCACTGAACCACCACGACATTTACCTACTTCAGAGGCGGGTCTTGTAATTCGCGGCGATGTTACTATTGGTCCGTGTTGATCAATCGTCGGGACGCGCGTCGAATCATTGGCACTAATTTTTCGGCACATTCGCGCACGTAACGTTGATTTTGCTGAACGTTCGTCAAAATGCATATGCATAAATGCATAATTAAATGCGTAATTTATTCGACTAGAACATTTCGCTATCACTGGTCAGAATAATTACACAAAAAATTAAATACCAACTACATACATCAGTACTCAAGTCTGCAGATGAACGCTGTTAATTAATAAACAAGAACTATAAAGTTATATTAACAAAATTTAATGGATATATACGCACATGGAAGCGTATAATCTAAGTGCGGTTTCGATAAGTGTATATCTAAATTTTCATTTAAAATTTGATACAAAAAACTAAATAAACAAATATTAAGATTAAATCGTACGTATTTTATTGTACATTTTTTAACAAAAAAAAATATATATTAAATAATTTTTCATTACATCTAATTTCGTTTATATATTATCTTCATAAATATTTTGAATTTTATAACATTGAATTATTTTCACTAAAAAATAAAAGATATGTTCTTAAACAATTTAGAATTTTCAAAAGAATTGTTATTTCAAAATCATTCATATTTAAATATTACTCAATATTAATAAAATATTCAATTAGTTAATATTTCATCTAAGAATTTTCAATTAAAACCATTTTATTCATATCTATATTTAATTCAATTTTAAATAAATTTAATTATCTTCTCTAACGAACTTACATTTAATGTATAAATTAAGTTTAAGATTCTATTAAATTTCAATTCTATTAAATAAAATTGTATTATTTAACAATATATTTCGATTTTTTTATAAATATATTTCAAGATATAAAATATTTTTAAATTGTTCATATTCAATATTTTTTTAAAATAATTTTTTTAAATATCTAAAAAAATAGTATCGATGATTAATAAATTTTCAATCTATGTCATTCAATTAAAAGTGGATTTTATTATCAATGGTATCAATCTTATTTTATAAAAAAAATATTTTGAAAATATTTACATTTTTAAAGAAAATAGTTTGATTTTAATTTGAAACAAAATTAAATTTTGGTTTTCTTTAAAGGAATTTTTTTCAAAAAAATGAATACATTTTCATTGATTCATTAATTTACTTAGAAACTAATTGATTCTAAATCGTTTTCATGATTGTGTTCTTGGTATAAATTATCAAATTCATCACTGAATTATCTGATAAGTGTTTTATATTTTTAATAAGAAATCGTCATTCTAAAAATTGTTAAATTTTAACTGTTTTACTTTTATAAAATATTAATCTTTATGTTATATCATTTTTAGATCAATTAATTTAAGTGGCTACTAGTTATATTGTTTATTATATTATTTTTTGCTACTATTATTAAAAGATATAAAAAAAATATATAAATTCTAAAAAAATATCTGTCCAAATTTAATATTTATAGAAATAATTCAAATAACAGAAGTGAACTAAATTATGTACAAAAACGTATCAGTGTATAGATGTATTATAAAATAAAAGTTTTTATCGTACTTTTAATAAAAAAAGATGTGTATATTTCTTCAATACATTGTTCTTGTAATACAAACTAAATTTTAAGCAATCGATTTTTGGTAGTAAAAAATTATGATGTACTAAAATAAAATATTCTCGTACATATTTCTTTAAAATTTATTATATATACCATTATTTTCAAAAGCACTAAACTATAAATAATAATATATAGTTAGTGAAAATCGTTTACTTTTAAATACATTCAATACTTAGTACACTGCTTGTTTAATTCGAAAATTGTCATAATTTTTATAAATTTTATAATTTCTTAAAATCCTTACAGTGTGTTTCATGACTATTATTTTGTTTATACCTTTTTATCTTTTTATTAGATTTTAATAAAAAGATAAAAAGGTATAAATAAAAAGAATAACTTAGTATATTTTGTATTTGATAAAACAATAAATCAAATTAAAAAATATTATATAAATTTATGCAAAATATAAATCGTATTATTAAATATAAAATGTTTGTTAACAATTACAACATAATATTAAAGCATTTAATAAAATGTTGTATTTCTAATTGAGCCTATTTTAATAGCAATATTCATCATTCTCAAAAAAAGCAAATTTCTAACGAAAACATTTATAAAAAATTGTTTAAACTAAACAAAAAGTTAAATTTTTAATTATTTTTATTTCAATTAAATATATTAATTATTATAAATTCAACACAGTTTAAATATATAGTGAACTTAAATTCATATATATTTAAAAAAGATCAGTATTTTATAAAAGTTTTGATTTTTTAAGAAATCAAAATTATTTTATATTTAACAGATTTTTTTAAAAAAATATCATATTGTTTATAACAGCTTTGCAGAATTTATCTAATAATAGACCAAGTGTTATTTTGTGATCACACTGTAATCGTTTACTACTTGGAGATTTATATCTACAGGAGATATATTATGGAGAAAATTTTCTTTACTGTATCACTAATTATACTTATATTCAATAAAAAAAAATATAAACAATCCATAAATGTATTTTAAATAACATATTGCATTTATTTTGATAAATTAGTGCTAGCAAAAAAAAAATATTAAAGAATATTTGTAAGTTTACTAAAATCATTTAAATTAGTACATAAGAGAGAAGATGAATGCTATGTAATGTAATTTTTATTTAAAATATTTCTAATTGTTGAACCTTCATCTAGTGTTTTTTTGTAATGAAATGAAACATGGATAATAAGAAAATATTATTTAATAACAAAGACAAAAACATATGTCTGTACTGATAATAAGTTTTATTATATATCAATGATTATTAGTTTAAAATGTTTAAATGCTATAACAGATTATTCAGTTCAATATTACAGAGATTTTATGATTTTTAAATCTGAGACTTTAAATTAAAATAATATAAGATTCAAAATGTACATTTTATAAACACCTTTTTATTTTTTGAAATATATGGTACTTAAACGTGATGTGAGAATTTCTTTTCTGATTTTTCTTATATTTTTTTTTTGGAATTAATCAAAGTACAAATTTTATAAAATAAATTAATAATGCTTTGTATATTAATAAATAGAAGTAAATTCAAAAGTAGAAAGCAGAGGTTCATAGAAAACAAAAATATAATTTAAGAATAATTTAATATATAGCTTAGTTATAGGTTAATTTTAGTTTGTACTTTAATATTTTTTTTATTCTTTGACTTTCTGATAAGATATATCTGGTAATTATTTTTTACAATTACATCACATGTGTAAATAATATATATATATATATATATATATATATATATATATATATATATATATATATATATAAAAGTATGTATGATTGTCTTTCTAATTACAATTTGATAAAACTATGTAAATTAAAAACTTACCAGTATAACTGGCAACACGTATAAGTTTTTAATTTAAAACTGATAAATATAATCGACTTTATACTATTTTTAAAATAAATTGAAAATCATTATATGGAAAAAATAACACTGATAGTTTTTATTCTAGTACTGCAATGTCTCTGTTCTGATTCTATAATTATTGTGTGAGTTTCAAAGGAAGAAAGATCAATGATTAAACCTTACATAAACAGAGCAACTATCTATCCTGTTGCGTATTAATCTTTTTTCAAAGACCTTATATTTTCATAGATCGCACATTATTTTTAACTTTAATATATATATATTAATAAATATATACATAGATACTTATATATATATATATATATATATATATATATATATATATATTAATAAAATTCATCATAAATTGAATGTTAATCCAGAAATAGAAGTAATATGATTTTGAATGACAATAAAATATTTTGTGTTAAAATTATGTTTATAACACAAAAAACATATATTTAATTATATATGATCATATAATTTTATCGAACTCTGTATAAATACAACATTCATGTATAGAATAAATTTTATTTCTAAAAATTATGGCTACTAATTTCTTTACTTTCTATTCTACTCCAACGAATTTTCTTATGTATATATCCAAATCTCGTCCTAGACCTTTTTATATATCTAACTTTTCGACCAATAGTTTCTCTTGTCCATCAATTACCTTTTCTTCTTGTTACATGAACAGTATATTTTCATTTTGTATGAATACATACATATATAAATATGTATATATATATATATATATATATATATATATATATATATATAACTCCAGTAGAATTATATAAAATTTATAGAGACAAATCTGTACGGTAATATCATAAAGATAATATATGTATATTATTAATTAACAATATTTATTTTAATGGATAAATGAAAGATTCGTGTTAATATAATTGAGATTAAGTACATATTAACCCTTATCGGTCGTATGTCACCTCTGACGTGACATTATAACTTTGTTCCATCATTCGTATGTCACGTGCGAGGTGACAAGACTGAACAAGTAACAACGTCCTTATTGCTGAATGTACACACTGAATGTTTTTACAGTTTAATTCTTACTCGATAGCAGACAACACGTTTTGTCATATTTCAGCAATTATTTTACTTATATTATAATATTTTATTCCTCCAAAAATGAATGAAGAAAACTATAGCAATATGGAAAGTAACATTGATAGTTGTAGTGAAATAATTGAAAATTTTGAATATTCGGAAAGTGATTTTAATTCTTGTGATGAAGGAGATAGTGATACAAATGTTATATTTCAGTCAAGGAAAAAAATGATCCCTATTCAATATTCAAGTGAAGAGGAAAGCGAAGTGGAAAGAGAAATTATTCCTGATTGTGATGAAGACTGGATTGAAATCGACAGTGATGATGAAGACATTTAAAGTGTAATATAAATATTTTTATGCACAAAATTATCTTTTTATACCAAGTAACCTTAGTTACTCTTTCTTACAATAAGTACTCAATATATCTCCGACCTAGCGAAAAGTTAAGTACAAAATGCTAACGTTCGATAAGGGTTAATATGATTTAATAATATATAGGACAGTCCCGTACAAATTGTGGCCCTTGTGATATTTTTGTGCGGCTCGCGGTACAGAACTGAATATTTAAAAAAATATAAAAGCAAAGTAAATTGAAATAATTTATTTAGATATTCAATGTTTGTCTCAAATTTATTTCTATTAAAAAATGTAATATCTCTCTTTACAAGCTATATATAAAATACACTGTTTCTTAGTAATATATACAAATGTACAAGTGTTTAACAATGACGATTTTGTGTAATGTATCTACCAAAGAAGTATTTTTTGTTAATTTTTTCTATAATAAAATTACAAATCTTAAGATTAATATATTTGCATTTAATTATTCAAAATATCTCTGGACCCATCACACCTAAGGAACACCATATCCTTTGCCCTTGATAGAAAATAATGCGGCCCGCTATGATTTCACAAAACTTGTAATTGACCTTTTGCTTAAAAGATTATATGGCCCTGTTATAAGAGATATAAATGATAAATAAAATATACACCATGATTATATTATTTGAATGTGTGAGTAAGAAGTAACAATAATGAGAGAGAAACAAGTGATACACTTATACTCTAGCGAACAAACGCTGAAATTTATAGTTCACAGCAAAGTGTTTAAGATGTCAGTATAAAGTAAATATATTAATAATAATTAAAATGCGATTATTTTAATTATTTTTATATTAACTAGATAAGAAATAATATAATAATGACAATAAAATAATAATATATGTAAATAATTAACATTATGTATATTACAAGGTGTTGAAGTTTATGTTGTCATCTTACAGATTACTACTGAACTAATAAGTTCACCGAAATTTCGTTAGAGTAGTAGTAAAAATGTACGTACGTGTGTGGTGTGTGTGAATATTTATATATATATATATATTATGGATACATAAATGGTTTATTTTGAAATATGCCTGCTTATCTACATGAATTGAAATTTATGAAAAAATTAAAGATAAAACTTATTTTTAAATGTTTATTCACTTTTATATATACAAATTTGATCATGTTTATATAATAAAACATATATATACATATATTTATTTTTTTGTTTCACTGTTTAAAGTTTCGATGGCCATTTTCAGTGCTCCTTCTCTAGTTTCATTACCACCAATAAATCCTGTTGCATGACAAAATATGGAGCCTGGTATATTAGAAATTTCACTCAATTCTTTATCTCTTAATCCTCTCCATTCACTTTTTAAAGGAATCCTACAACATAAACGAACACAGAAAATAATCGACTTAATTCTATAAAATTTAAATGCAACATTTTATGTACACCACAGTTTGTACCTGTTAGTGAAACTATTTACTTGAACTGGAACGGCCTGAACTCGCCATGAGCCTTTCGAATCACGGAATATTACGAATTTTATTTGATTTTGTATCGAGTGTTCTTCTTCTAAATTATACAGATGTTTCTGCCAAGGACAATGATCTTTTAGCTCCATTATTTGTCCACTTTTGTGAACATCGAATCGATCATTAATAGATTCTTGTACGATCAGTCTTGCCGGAAACCATACGTTTACTATTTCGTATAGAGTTTCTTTAAATTCTTTTCCTACTAAATCGACTGCCTGTTTAAAAAGTTCATCTACGTCAACGTTCGACGGTGAATTCCATTTCGGATTCAAACGATGTACACGTGCACCTAAGTGTGTCCGAATATTATATTTCGCTTCGCCGTCGAACATCGGTACACCGTTATCGAGAGCGTCTATCTCTTCGATAAATTCGTCGTACATCGTTTGATATATAAGGGATAAATTTTTTGGGGTAAATACACGTTCTTTCAGTAATTCTGTGATTACTTGTTTACCAAAATGAACATAAATTAGGCCTGCTGAGCTCAATCTGTAAAAAGAGTTTAATCAATTTTTATAAAAATTCAGAAGTAGCTATTAACTTACTTTATATATTTATTAGGATATTCCTCTCTTAATGTACTCAACGAATGTGTAAATTCTTTTTGATGGTGATCGTATCTATTTGTAGAAGGATCATATAAACCGCTGACATCGACAACATATTGACACGTTTTTAATTCTTCTGGGTCACGAGTTCTAACGATTATACTGTTTTTCAAATTGGGTAACTGCAGTAACATAAAACATGCTAATGCTTCATCACAATGAAACACTCCATCGTGCGTTCCTATCTTAATCTTTTCTTCAATGCCTGCCATATTTCTAAAACTAAAAAAATGTTTTTTGAAATACTGAAATGTTTAGAAAATTACTATATTTTAATTATATTTAATAGTTACAAAACTTGCATAGAACTAAATTGTACTTTTCAATTAAAACACTATATCCTATTAATAGCGTAACATAACGTTATCGGCTAACTACAAAATGTGGCAACCAGGTTAAAACTAGCATAACACAAACAGTAGCAAAAAGATACAACTTAATCTGTTTATTGCATACCCTTGCCATATTTTTACTGGTAGTTTTAAAACATTCATGTACATTGGGAGAGACATGTGTTTATTTTTTTAGGTTACATTAATAAATTGTTAAATGTAAATTTCTGCAAATAAATAATATCTGTCTAAAATTGTATATCTATGATGATATTTTATAAAATTATGCTATTTTACCTTTACCTGCTTTGTTAAACAAGTACTTCGTACAATAACAACATTAAAAATTAAATCAGTGATTTCAAACAATTCGTATCTTCAAACATAATTTAAAATCTATATTTTAAAATAATAATACATTTAAAGTTTTAATTAAAATAAAAACATTGTATTCATATCATGTAACTAAATAAATGTAAATGATACAGTTATAAATAATACTTGTTCATAAAAGTTTTATGTAAAAAGAATTGTTTATAAAAATAAAATAAAATATTTATTTTCGTATTAACTCCTAGTTTATTATAATATATTAATTAGATTTAATTATTCATTGTAACAAAATCTATAAAAAAAATCAAATTCAAAGTTAATAAACTTACCTCACAGGGAAATTAAAATATTATACTTAATTTGAATAACAATGATTCCCTTTTTGTGTAATTTTTTTCTCAATAATTCATTGTTTAAAAATTATATTAATGTGAGGTGAACATTTTTTGAAAATCGACTTCGAAATAATTTTTAAAAAATAGGTCAACATACAGCAATATCTTTATAAAAAAGTCATTACTAAATACATAAAATATTAAATAAAAATGTGTTTCTATTTGAATATGTTATTGAAAAATATATTCGAACAAAAATAAACCTAAGAAAAGTATAAAAAATTCATTTATAAGGAATAATAATTAAAATAAAGTAAAATAATAAGTAAACAGTATGATTAATTGTAATAAAGTTTATTTTTATAATTATCTAACAATTTTATTTTGATATGAACCATACCCATGAAACATTTTTATTTCGTTTTAAATTTTATAAACATTCATATAAACAATATAAATATTTTATTTGTAATTAATATCTAATTTAAATTAACTATTCAATAGTAGTTGTATGTAGACAATAATGAAGATGCTTAAATAAATTAAAGTTAAATATGAGTTAGAATACATATTCATTTACAAATATAAACATTCATCAACTTCTTTATACATATCACACTTAATTGCATATTGAATTAATGTACACTGTACAATGAGTTCGTTTCTTTTTTACATTACAAAATATTTTACAGTAATGATATATGACTAAATATCATTCAAAAGAGAATTATTTTATACTAGCCTCTTAGTGGTAACTATTTTTTACATTAAAGGTAACATGTTAGATAAGCAATCAAGACTAAATTTAAATAAATTTCGTATTATAACAAGTCGTGTTGAAATTATTTCGAAATGATGATCATTAGTAAATCTTTTTTTTAAATCATACAAATATAATTAAAATACTTCTTTCCTAAACGAAAATCCATATTGATCACATTTAACTCGGAGAATGCGTGCTAATTGCGGAGGACCGCAATAAAACAAAGTAACTTTGCCTTTTTTCTGATCTTGAAGATTTTTAAACACTTTATCCCAGTTAGGTCTACCTGCATTCGTTCGTGTTTTTAATCCTGTTATAAGATCACGTTTTTCCTACAATTTAAATAATAGAAATCAATAGGTTAAGAAAGAAAGAAAATTAAGATAACAATAATAATCTTAAATGTTTATGTATGTAAATTATAAAAATTGAAATCGATTTCAAAGTACTTTTTCATGTAGTAAATCCAAAGCTAATTGTAATCCTACTGCTTTCATATCGGTTTTTTGTAAAGCGCTTGTAATATACATATGCATTTCAAGAAATCGTTCCATCGCACCACCGAGTTCCGCTTGTTCGATTTCAAGTTGTGATAACAAATTTACAAACCATTCGAAAGATCTTTGATCTCTGTTAATCCAAAAGAAATCCACCTATGAAAGAAACATGCATGAGTGAAATAAGTTGTAGAAATGATGAGAAATCTGTTTATGAATTGAACATTGCATACTTTTTGTAATTTCATCACAGCAGCTGGTATTTCACTAGCCCAGGAAAATTTACATTTTGGACAACAATGTCGTGCTTTCCAGTAACGATGCATTATGGATTGTAAAATAGATGCGAATGGGGTTACTCCTATTCCAGTTGCAATAAGAACTGCGTGCTGAGCTCTAAAGATATGACTTGAGGGAGCTCCGTATGGCCCATCTAAATATATCTAAATAAAATAGAAATGTTTCATTAAGAAAAATAATGCTTTTTGTAGATTTACTTTAACATTTATTTATCTATGTATTATATAAAATACACAGTATTGAAACGAAATTAGTAAAGTAGAATAGTACATAAAGAAACCATTCCAAAAATGAGAAAATTATAATATATTTTATTTTAATTTATATGAATTATTTATCTTAATACTACAAGATTTTTTAAATAAGTCCAATAATAATTTTCTGTTCACTTTGTTCGTTCGTTCGTCAGAATATCGCATTATAAATATTTTATAGACAAACAAATAATGATTATTGAACACTTTTATAACATCTTGTGGTATTCGACTGAATAATTCACTGATGTTAATTGAATCATCCATAGTACCAAAACGAATGTTGAAGATATAACAAATAACATAAAATAAATATTGATGTTTTTACATCGGTGTAAATTATTTAAAAATAAAAATAACATCTCAAATTTAATATTAAATGAGTTCAATGTTTCCTTTTATCTTTAACATGCAAATAGTAGAAAGTAAATAATTCTTTTTTAAATACAATTAATATTAAATTTTAAACACAACATTTAATTAAATTAAACAACACACACATAACAACGACATGACACGTTAATATCCTTGTAATTCTCACCTCTGTGTCATGTACACTTTCAATAATTTTCAATTTTCTCTGCTTTTCTCTTTTTTGAATTAATTCTGAAATAGACTGATATAAAAGACATAAAAATTGAATAAAAAATATATTTGAAACATAGTTTAGAAAATTCTAGATTGAGTACTTTTTTCGACTTTTTTAAAATATATAAAAATATAGAGTATTCTAAAACTTAAGAGAGGAACTATTTAATATATTCAAAGAATAATTTTATTTTATGTTTAAAAGATAAATTTTAATGATCCATTTTTCAAATGAGAACTTTTAAACTAATTTAAATTTGTTTTGAAGAAATGTTATTATCCAAGAAAAAATATTTATAAATAAATAATATAAAATATGCTATACAGAGTTCATAGTTTCGAATTGCTGTGTATATAAAGAGTTAAAATAAAAAAATCATTATATCAATAAAAATAAACATGAATTCGGGTTGATCTTGAATTTGTTTATAATTATGAAAGATTTTATAATTAAATATGAAGAATGAATTCAAATCTTAGCTGTAACAATTTATGTATGAAAAAATGCCTATATATATATATATATATATATATATATATATATATATATATATATATATATATATATATATATATATTAGTGTGTGAAATAATAAACTTAATAATTTACCTCAAGTGGTTTTCCAACTGGATAGTTGACCGGTTTTAAAATATTTGGACTTCCAGACATATCTTTCATAGGTATAACTTGTCCTTCTTCAGCCTGTCTTTCAGGATTGATCATTCTAAAAGTACCTACCACAAGTAAATAAACTTATATAAACATCATGTTCTTAAAACAAACAATGATTCAAAGTACCTATAGAACCAATAGAAGCAGCCGAATCGCGCTGTTCGCAATTTTCCAAGCTCGGTGTTTTAAATGCGATGATCGTCGGTTTATGTCGCATGTAACGAAAACTTTGCGCTAGAGATTTGTTCTGAGGACTGAGATAAGCAAGACCTAAACCTTGTAATCGTGCTCTTCGTATTTGACATTCATCGAAACTCTTTTCAGATTCTGATCGCGTGTATTCTCGTAAACTGGAAACATGTCGATTAGAAACGAATTTGAAAATTAAATAAATACGTGATATGCTTTTGGGAATATTTACACTAAATGTCTTGCACGTTTTTTGGCTCTTGTTTGTATATCCGGCATTGATAAGGATTTTTCTAGAGGAGCTTTTTGTGTGAAAAGTAACATATGTAATTTCTTTTCCGGTGTCATTTTTCGTGGTCTTCCTTGATAGTTCAATATATCGACTGTAAACGATTAGAAAAAAAATATTAAATTATTTTCATGGAAAATTTTTAGAACGGAGTACGTACCACGTGTATTGCTACAACCAGCACGATTGTTAAGTTCACCATCCGATGCAGAAACTGGTATATCATCTGGACAAAATGAATCATTGCTATATCCTGTCATATGAACTAAAGTTTTTTTATCCTTGTTCGAGAATTTCCTTTGCAACGACGCTTGAATTTTCTTAATTGGATGACTGTCTGTATTTCCATTTTGTACCGGACTGATTTGATTTTCTGTCATAATAGAAGGCGAATTAGGACTCATCGGTGGAATTTCACCATTATGTAGCTTTTCTTGTTCTCTCTCAAAATAATCATATAAACTGTTTGTCCATTGACCAACACCTCTTATATGAAGCCACATATAATCTAAAATAAACAATTTATTATTTACTGAATCGAATAGAAAAATATTATGACTAATATAAATAAATTACATATCTTAAATTATTATATAGATTTAACAAAGTACCTTCTTGTTCTGGAGCACTACTTATGGTAAAAGGATGCCATTCATATTTAGCAATTGCTGGTATATTTACAAACACGTAATCTCCAGGATGAAAATCGAAATGTGGCGGTCTTTTAATAACTAAATGTGTAACTCTCGACGGTAACAACAATCCAGAACTGATATAAGTTTTTCCTCGTTTACTTTTCATCCAAGCAAGACGAACAATACGTTCAACAATATAAATAAATCCTGGAATTATAAACCATTTCCAGAAATTCGGTCCGTGCAAAATGACAAGAATCCAAAATGGTACGTATAATAAATGAGTCCAGTAAAATATCTACGAACAGAAAAATATAAACAGTGTGTTAATTAGTTAACTAATTCGAATTTTTTGTTTACCTCGAAAGATCCGCCTCTTCTAACGAACGCTTGTGAACAAATAAACATAATGAGTAGTATAATAGCTAGAGCAACGCCTGTAGGATTTGCAACGCCGTTGATAAGACCGAACAAACCAGGTCTATCTGTCAATAACCATTCTGCCAATGTATAGTTTGCGTAATTCAATTGTGGATCGTTTACGACAACAATACCTGTAATAATTTTTCATTTAATCAGTAAATACGAGATAAATTTTGGAAGTAATGAAATCTTACTGAAATTAAGTAAATGTGCAATAGTATGAATTAAACTGTAAATCGAGATAAGGGTTCCTGTTAATTTGTGGAAATAAATATGATTGTCCAGTGGTAGGAAAGCACTGAAACCTCTTGTTCGTAAGAATGTTATACTTTGTCGTAACATTAGAACAAGTACAAACATACAATTGAAGTTTAAACACTGACCTGTAAGAATTAAACAAATAAAAATTAAATAACGTATCAATAAATAATTGTGCTAGTTACTTACCAATCTTTAAATGTCAAGAAAAGAGAGGGAAATATATATCACTAATATAGTATTATTTATATATTATTGATTAAGAATTTAGATTTATAAAAAGGCCTAGGAAAAGGCCCATTCATAGATGGGATAGAGACATATAAAAAATTATTGGAAGAGAAAGGCATTGAATCAGTCGAAGTGGATTAGTTTGGGAGAGGTCTTCCTCTAGCTGCAGATTGAAAGAGGCTGATATATAAATTAAGAGGCTAGATTTTTATGTTTTGGTTCTAAGAATGATGACATTATTATTGTAATGCATTTAAGTGAAATAAATGTTTAGAGAATGATTTATATGTTATTATGTTTTCATCAACACTTACCACATGCTCTCGCGATAATTACAAATCCGTTAGCTTTTTTATATTGTATAGCTCTTGATATGAACAATGCAGCATTTACGGCAAAAAAGGCACACAAGAAGATTAAATAAACGTAATTGTTTTTCATATAAGGTATAGATAATTGGTAAGGTATTAAAGCAGTGATTTTACCGAAGAATGATGCCGGTGGAGGTTTTGGTTTTGGAGGTACTAACCAACGATCTATGCTGTTAAATTATAATATTCATATATATTAATAAATTATTAAATAAGAATATTGTGAAAGAATATAAACCTAATTGAAAGATTTTCTAAGAGACCGCCATGCTTTTCAAGTTGGTTCTTTAATGCTTCGTATGTGATTGCTCCACGATTAGTTGGATCAGCATCTTCGAACATAGCGATTGTTAAATCGTCGATCTGTTCTTCACTGAATTGCATTCCATTTTCTTCCATACAAGCTCGCATTACGTGTTGGAGTTCTCTGTGTTGAATTAGACCGTCACCTATATGTTATCGTTTATTAATTGTTTATAGAACTTTATAAAATAAGCATATTGATAAATTTCATTTAGAATTTTTATTTTTTCAAAAATATCAATATTAAAGACAGAAAGTTTATATAAGTTATAACTGTTGAATGTGTTCTTCGAGATGAAGTAATAAAATCGATAACATAAATATTATATTTTAAAAATCTTACCATCAATATCATAAACTTTAAATAAAAATCGTATTTTATCATCGGGTGATTGTCCTGCGAATTGGTGCATAGCATCAATAAATTCTTGAAGTGATATCGATCCAGAATTATCTTTATCGAATATTTGAAATACTCTTTCTGTAAAGAACGGCTAAAACCATAAAACATATAATTTAGGTATATTAATTTAATTGTATAATGAATTTTGTAATAAAAATTACATTTTTTGACATGACGATTTTTTGAAAATCTTCTCTTCTAATCTCTTTTCCATTTCCGACAGTTTGACGAAACAGTTGTTCTAACCATTCAAGACTACTTTTGTTAAATCCTCTCCTAGGTCTATTAAAAATAAAAAAACATGTTACACACACATATATATATATAAAATAAAATAAATAAAATTTAATATATAACAAACCTTGTATTTGTTATAGTCGTTAGGAACTCCATAATTTGGTGTTGATTGACAAATCCATCTCCATCTTGGTCAATTAATCTGAATATTTTATCAATAATCTAAAAAAAATTTAAAATAGTTTATTAAAGATTTAAATTTATTTTCGTTTGAAAAATAAATTATAACTAAAAAAATCTTGCATTTGTTAATAGAATAAAGTAGGAAATAATTAATTATTAAAAAAATATCGTTGTTATTTACCCCCTTAGCATTAAATATTTCATAAAAACGATGTAAATCAATTGGATCATCTCCACATAATACATAAGCCACACTCTCAACTTGTTCAGCAAAATCAACTTGTTTTTCATCTCTAAAAAAATTCAAACATATTATTTATATCATATTATAGATATTTAGTAAATGTATTTTTCAATATTTCTTATATATTAATATTAATGTGGATATAGTCAAGCTATTAAAATAATTAATATACTTTTTTCTAATAAGAAAAAGAGATTATATTAAACATTATTATGAGTAAAAAGTATAGAATATTTGATAAATTATTATTTGTGTGAAAAGTACTTACGTTAAACGTTCTTTTAAAAATTCTATCCAATTCTCTTGATCCAAATAGTTATCTCGATCTTGATCGAACAGACGAAACATTTGTTCCAGAAGTTCCTGTAAAAGAATACAACCATATAAATATGAAATAACTCAAAAGTTTTATAAAATTTGAAATTAAAACAGTTATTAAAGTTTATAATATTAAGTTTTAATAAGGATAAAATTATTATTACATCAAACTATATTATAAAAATAACACTGATTGGATACATAAAAATTAATTAAATTATATAAAGTAATTATAATTTTTCATTGAAAAAATGATATCTTTTTCAATTTTATTAATATTTTTTAAGAAATGAAACTATATCAATAAAAATGAAAAAAATTGTGTAACGTTGAAATGAATGATTAATGCATATAAAAAATTAAGAGTGGGTTTCAAATAATCTCTTTTGAATTAAACATCTCTGAATGAAATACAACAACAATTTGATTATAAACATATATAAAAATATCAATATTAATGAATATCGAAACCTGTGAAACGTTGTAAATGTTTATAGATTTATATCTGTAAACATGTTTCGACAGTGTAAAATATTGTGCACAAACTTTTGAAAAGCTCGATCACGCCCTTGAAATACACACGGGAGGTCTCTATTCAAAAATCACTTGGCCACATGGATTGTACAAAAGCGATTACTTTTAATTGCTTTGTGATTATGCAGTGGGCGAACGGTACCTAATATGAATACATGATTCTTCGAACGTTGAGATTTGAGTGAAAATAACGCCGCAGCATGGGTCAACAGGGTCAGCGTCCACGATCAACAGCAGCCGATTTACACACACACACCTGTTCTTTCGCACACGGGCACGTTTTCTTGTTGCATCACCGCGTGTGAATAAACATTGCTGCTGCTAATTGCAACAGCAACTTAGAGAGAATATTGTTTTGCGGATGTTGCATTCAATTAATGCCCGATTGCTGCTTGCACACTAATGAAATCGTGATGAGTTTTTTAAGTGCCATAATAGAAATTGCTTGTTCTGTTTTGTTTAATTGATTGTTGCGAAGTGCTTTGTAATTATTGTTTTATTAACTTTGAGAGAAAATTCGTGTATGTTTGCGATAAAAAATAATTTAATCAATGATTTAAATATATATATCATTAAAGCTTACTAGTATATTAGCCTCAATGCTATATCAAAGCATCATCGATTTTTACTGACTGTTATTAAAGGCTTTTCAAAAATTTCTCCACTGTTTATTATCCACGAATATCTCACCCAATTCCCATATCTACTATGCTTCAAAATTTTATTCTCCCATTTATGACAAAGTTTCTTTCTTAGTCTTTTTTTATCCCCTAGTCACCATTCCATAATAAGTTAATTAACTTGTAATAAGTTTGAATTTTTTTATTGACAATTCCAACATCCCCACGTTCTTTAAATATTTTTTTGTTAAATAATTGACTTAATTGAGATTTATTGACAGTATATAAAAAGTATTGTCACTTAGGACCTATTGGGAAAAAATATTATTGTTGAAGATTTGTATTTAATTTAAAAAATAATTATATTAACTTAAAAAATGTTCATGTAAATATTGTATTTCTTCCTAGCTTGTAAAATTAAATTTATGAAAATTTTTCCACGTCCATTTACATATTTTTTCGTCTGATATATTCATTCGATATAAATAAGTGTGTTTTCTTGTTAACCGTAAGCACTAATTACCATAACTTAAACGCATTTCCATAAATTTTCATTGCATTATTCGAAAAGATACAAAAAAATCAACGCACGCACAACGAAGTCAACAAATAATTATAAGAATTGATGTAACGTTACGAGTTGTAGCTGCTGTAAATAATTAATTGTGGAACAATTACACGTGATATAATTGAATTTATGGTACTTGTACTGAATTTAATTATTTACTCTATTATAAATATAAATAGATCTACATAGTTGGATTTTAATGATTTGTAAGTCATTCAGTAACAATTTATATTCGTCTTACTCTGATTAAATTAATGACTGTAATTTATTTTATGTCGTGATTTCTTTATGGTAGCAGATATTGACAAATTATTGGTCGAGAATTTCATTTTACACTGGATTGAAAATGTTTATAGTAATTTATAATTTGCCAGTATAATTTTCGTACACACACACACACACACACACACACACACATATATATATATATATATATATATATATATATATTTGATTGGAAACTTAGAGATATAAATAAACTCAAGAAGAAACTGGTAAAACATGAATAAATGGGATAGACGTAAAAAAATTCGTAGGAATGGAGTGGAAGATAAAGGCATTGGACTGGTTATAGTAGAAAGTTTAGAGAGAGGCCTTCATCCAGCAGTGGATAGAAAAAGGCTGATTATATATATATATATATATATATATATATATATATGTATATACAAAAATTAAGTAAATAAAAATTGAAAGCAAAAACTAAATAATTAAATACATATAGTAAATTAACTATGGATATTTTAAAAAATATTATAATTATACAAATACAAAAAATACTAATGTGTATTTAAACGCTGCTATTTAAAATATTGATAATGACATCGAAAAAATCTCTACAAAATAAAACCAGTCAATGTTTGTATAACGTAACGTCCTGCTACAATTTATCATTGGCAGGAAATCATTTGTCAAATTTTTTTTATTTTATTTAGCTGAGCAGATTAAAATTATGTTCTATTAAGTCAGGGTTGTATGAAAAAAACGTATTAAACGGTAATCGTATGAACAAGTACGCAAGCTATGTCAATAATCTTTGTTATTTCCTTAATCTGAGCAATGAATACAACTGGAAGAATTGTTTGTATACAGTAATATCCATTTGATTTTATTGGTTTACATTTTTTCAATAAAATTTTTCTATTTATTGTTTATATTGTTTTTGTATTAAATAATATACTTTAAAATGATTTTTGTTGTAAAATTTTTTTATAGTTAAAAAAGTTGTTCATTTCATTTCATATTACAGATAAAATTCGATGAAATGTTTTTTTCTATCAATTCTTAGATATATAAACTAAATAAGTTTATATTTCATACAAACTAATTTTATTGTATTTTTTTTTAAATATGATAAAATATATATTTTTACATTTTTCAAATTATTTTCTTCATACTATAAACAAATTTAACTAAAAATAGAATATTCTTCATTTTATTTACACATTGTACAAAACAAACTACACATATTTCTATATATATTCTATATAAGTGGAATTAAATTTTAATATTTCAAGCACAAAGGCGGTATGAGGTGATTGCTCTTTGAATTTTCTTACAGGCAGTTGTAATCCATGGGGATCACAACTTGTAAACTTTTTTAAAGGTTGATATCTCGTTCTAACAGTTTTGTATAAAAACGATATTTTAAAGAACAATATTAAATATATACAGTATAGAATATTATATATATACGAGTATATATATATAATAAAACATATAAAACAATATGCTATGAAAATTTTAATTTAATATGGATTGATAAAAGATCTGCATATTTACTAAGAAAAAATTAAAAGAGTATTAGTGTAAGAAATTAATCATTTTATTATTAATGATTAAAATCCCAACTTATTATTTTTGTTAATATTATTTTTGATTTGTATTTTATTTATTTTTTGTCAAGTGAATTTATTTTAAAACATTTAATTTTTTTGTCAAAAAAGTTAATTTAATTTAAGTATAATCATTTTCAGATAATGAAAGGTATTTTGAATTGTATAATATATAAAAACAATTTGATTTTATTGAAAGTGTGACTGAATACAAATATGTCAACATTGATACTTATCATAACAAGATTTTTTTTGAAGAATACATAAAGGTGGATCAGTAAAAATTTATCTACTATTTAACAAATTAGCGGCACGATAATTACACTGTTATTATCGTATATGTTTTATACACGTGATCTAAATTTATTGTAATGAATGCCACGTATTTCCAAACAACAAATTTGATTGATCGATATATTTTATAAAAACACTAATACAAAATTTATCAATATCATATTTGTATTTATTAAATCAGGTATATCGTATGTAGTCAAGCTAATGACTGGTTACCAGGTTTCGATAATAGGGTTTTATAATTGAACGATATGTATCGGTCACTATTTATTTATATATATAAATATTATTTATTTTAATATCGGTGACTGAACAGCTGTTTGGACACCAAGATTGAACTATGTATCCACAACACTGTTATGCATAATAAACAGGTATTTTTGTATTCGTCATGTTAATTTACACATTACAAATTTAATATATTAATATTATTCTTTCTCTTATGAAGAATTATCGATTTGACTATTACTAAAAAAGGTTACTAAACTAAATGATTATTGTAATATTTTTTACAATTCATTTAGTCATATATAAAATGTTACATGACTACTTAATATTAACTAGACTTTAGAGATAAGATTTGTGACATATATATATATATATATATATATATATATATATATATATATATATATATATATGAGAAATTAAACTATCACTATTGAAATACAATCTATAAATTTACATTTATATTAATACTGAGTATTGTTTTATATAGATTTTGTTACCAATATTTGATTAGAAAAAAATGAGACAAAAATTTGTGCCAAAATCTATCTACAAATCTTATGTACGTCTTTAAAATAGATTGAATGGTTGAAAAAATAATTTATTAACTATTTACTGATAATAATTTACACGTTTAATGATAGAAGTTTACAAAAAAATGTTTCTTTTAAATTTTCAATTTTTGCCAAATTTTCCATACTACTAGTGGATTTTTTTTGGTCAAAAATTGAAAGTTTCCAAATTGAATATTTTTGGCCGTAAAACATTTTTTTTTATCTTAACAAATACATTTATAGTAAAAATTATTGTTTTAAATGGTTTAATTTCGATTTACTTAACAAACATTGAAAAGAGGCAAATCATTCAAAATAATCCACATTTAAATGTGATTTGCATGCTTAAAATAGATTGAATTTTTGAAAACAATATGTTTTACTTATTTATTGATCACATTGTTCAAGTTTAATGATAAAAATTTAAAAAAAAAAAATTGTTTAAAAAAAAATACAAATTTTTAATAAATTTTCCATACTACCTAGTCGTGATATTTTTTTAGTCAAAAAATAAAAATTCTTGAAATTAAAAAAAATCATAAAACATTTCTTTTTATCATAACAAATAAATGTATACCAAAAATTATTGTTTCGAAACTATTAAATTCGATTTATTTACAATGTATTGAAATATAGCAAGTTTTCAAAAAATATTGTAATTTGAATTTTTTTAAAAAAACAATATTTATATCTTGTATGCTTAAAAAAGATTCAGTGTTTTAAAAAATATGTTCTTTACAATTATTGACTATGTTTGCCATGTTTTATGATTGAGATTCGAAAAAAATGTTTTCCAAATTTCAAATTTTATCATATTTTTTTGTACTGTAAGTATGAAACATATTAATATTGAAGAATATAAAAAATTGTTTTTTAATTTTATAAACTGTTTAATATTTGAACTATATCTTTATATTTAAATATTTTAATAATAATAAGAAGAAATAAAATCTAAAGTATTTATAAATGTTGCTATATAAGGTAGATGAGATATTAAATCTCATTTAACATTTTTAATTCACTGAACAGTTATTAAATATGCTTATCTTTCATGTTGTCTAGATTATGGGTAGTGATTTTTTATTAAAACATTTTTATTTTATTAACTCGTCCATTAAAAAGAACATTTTATATATTTTAAATAAAAGATTGTAAATTATTTGGTAAGCTTTTAAGAATCTTTTTGTGATTTACATTTGATATTTTTTATATCAGTTGTTTATTGAGATTAATTAAAAACTATATATATAAATCTATTTAAATATATTGCAAAAAATATATATGCATGTTTGAAAATATGTATCAGAAAATTGAA
Source organism: Neoneuromus ignobilis (assembly GCA_029203775.1). Lineage (NCBI taxonomy): Eukaryota > Metazoa > Arthropoda > Insecta > Megaloptera > Corydalidae > Neoneuromus > Neoneuromus ignobilis. The sequence continues at coordinate 13,695,279 of CP092096.1, read as the reverse complement.
TGTGAATTTTAATCCAGTATTAGTAAGATAAATGAATGGTATGACATAATACCAACCGAAGAATAACAGTATTGGTGATCGCGTGACAATATTACATTATTTTTGTCATTTATAATCTGATCGACTGACTTATGTTCTCTTATTTGAATATCCAAATACGTCTCGACAGCATTTGCTTATTGGAACAGAAAAAAATATTCTATTTATATTAATAACGAATTGGTTACAGAGCAAAATATAATTGGTTGTTGAAACCTAATTGTGGGTCCTACCGGGTCATTTACATTGACCACATACGGGTAATGGTCATGTACTTGTTAATACTTTTTCGTTCTGGCTATAATTTAACGTTCACGACATGGTTATAAATCTTTATAGAAGTGCTCAATGTCGATTGGAAACATTGAAACCTATAAACATGTTGCAAATACTTGATTTTTTTTAAGTTGGTATATATTTATATCCATCAGTATTTACATATCTGTTCATTAATTTCTCTATCATTTTATTTAATCGATTTAGTAAACATAATTTATTTATATAAAAATATTATTTCATGATACTATTATCTAGAATCTAAAAAATATAAATAAGAATGATTATATATATAATTTTATAGAATTCGCTGTTTTTAAAATCTTTGGTTAGCAAAATTCAATAGAATTTTTTCTTAAAAAAACTTAACGAAATAATCCCTGCTGATACCGATATATTGAATTTTGTATCTGTTAACGAATCCGAATTAAAAATTCTCTCTATGATCAGTTGATTTATATTTTCATTTAATACCTGACGCATGTTAATTAAAATGAATAGTAGCGGTAAGAAATACTCATAATCAATATTTTAAAATGATCTGTATTAATTATCTTAATGATAAGTATCTTGTTAAGATTAATTTTAATCTGCATATCAATAGAAAGTCGACTCATTAGATAAACACAATTTAAAAATCAAATGTTATCAATTGGTCTCCACTTGTATCGATGGCAGTGAGATATGTTGTTCATAATTTTTTAAATATGTTATATATATATATATATATATATATATATATATATATATGTGTGTGTGTGTGTGTGTGTGTGTTTATCATTGTAGTGTGACTGGAAATATAACTTTTATGATACCAAATTTTGAACAGTCCATGATTCATCATTGACTTAACGAAGATGGTAATTATTTTTCAATATTTTTAATCAAGAATCTATGTGTTACATTATTAGATGGTGCCTGATATTAGTATCAAAATTATTAAATAGATAATATAATATCGATACAACTGTATATTTAGTTGTACAAAATTGTACTACCATAAAAGGTTCATAAACTTTTGTAAGGATATTTTTATTTTATTGTACATTAAATAAATTTATTACGTTTTATTGAAAAATGATACCACTTTTTTTAAAAATACACGTTTCGTTTAATAATTCGTAAGATTTTTAAATAAGGACTTAAATTAATTACCGGAGCATATTTTTGCAACCATAATTAATTAAATACGATGAATAAAAAAACGAACATTATATTTATTATTATTTGTGTGTAGGTAAATTATTAAAAAATGTAATAAATAAATGTAGTTGTTTTTTCAATTTTTATTAAGAATCGTTATTTACTTTTTGGGCTTTCGAACGATTACTTGTGCAGAAATATTTATTCATTAAGTTTATATTAAAAAAATATTTTTTTAATTTTAAATATTTTTTTGTACATCATTTTATTTGTTAATAACAGTTGCCGTGTCTTGTAATACTTACGTATCTGTCTTGTACTTAGCTGACAATGTTTTAAAACAACTTTTAAGGTAGAATATTTTTTATATTATTTTTTTAACTGGCAGTAAATAATATCTACATACTTTTATATTTATATGTGTGTGTATATATAATTTTTTTCTAAATTATTTTATATTTTTAATTATACTATAAATATTTTTCTTATGAATCTGTGAGAATGATGAATCAAAAAATTAAAAATTAATACTTTCAAAACTTTTACATTACATTGTTTGTATTAATTACATTATTTCAAAGTTTTTCACATTTTATAGGAATAGAAAAATTAAATAGGTATTAAAAAAATTAATTTTCTCTTGTGAAAATTGAATATGAGAATTTTAAAATAAGTTACAAGAAAAAAAAACAATTAAAAATATTGTTGTCTTTAAATGAATTAAAAAAAAAACATACCTCGGATATTCGTTGTTTCTGTTTTTTATTCAAATATATATTTATTTTATGGTACTATTCGCGTTAGTGATAATATATACGTGCATGGTCGCCGGTCTATTATTATACGATCGAAAATTAATGATCGCATTTGAAACATTTGTGTCGAACGGCAGAACTTGTCACATTGGTAAGTAGTTCTTGGTCGGGCTGTGCGTGGTGCGCGCTGTCACCATTCATCAATATGATTTATCGAGACCGGTAGAATTCAGAGTTGTGTCACTTAAATGTGTGTGTACACTTTTCTGTACAAAAGTATGTATAAATAAATGTTTATCGCGTAGTTCCATCGGCGTGTAAGTGACTGTTATTGGAAAATACAATGCGGACGAGGACTAGATATTCGCATATAGTCTTGGCAAAACCAGATTCAATAGGAAAAAAATAGACGTGTATGGTAGCACGTGTAGCGCCCCATTTTTTCTTAAAGCTATCACAATAACTGTTTCTGTACTGATGAGTTATTTTTCGATATAAAAGAAAACGGAACATACCTATTGAGAGATATAGTTTAAGAAAAATTATTATTATGTGTCATAAGATCGACTTTAAATTAAAAGTTATTTATTTAAAATCAATTTAAAGTTATTTATTGTAATTATTATTGAAATTTAATTAATTATGAAATTAATTTTCATATATTAATTAAATACTATACATATTTATTCAATGCTATATATGTATGCTCATTTAAATACAATAAAATTAGTTTGAAAATGTTGATATGTAAGTTTTCACATATCATCGTCGAGAAGTGTTAATACTGTGAAAAAGCTCATATAATTAAAATATTATAATGACAGCACAGAAATGTTATTCGATTGAAAACCGAGTATTCGACGACTGGATGAATAAAATGTTAACCGTATGAATACTTGTCTATCATCTTTTATTTGCACTGTACGGTAATTAAATTATAATAAAGTTAGTTTATGTCTCACAATACAAGTAGTAATTATTTAATTATGTATGTAATTATAATAAAAAGAGGTACAGACCATATGTATATTATGATCGTCGATCAATGGAACATATCGAGTGGTAGAAAAACTAGCCCTTCATTGTATTATGTAATTGCTGTGTACAGAACGTTATGTCATAATTAAATTGCTGATTTCTCAAATAGAAAAAAGGAACAAAGTAGCAAATAGTTGAACATATCGTGCTACACGTTTTAATTGCCTTTTATTCTAGACTTCGTGTTCGCAGTTCAATAGATTGACGATAATTGTACATTATGATCGAGTATGTAACATAAAGTTGAGGTAAATGTCAGTACAATGAGTGTATTGATGATATCATTAACACTAAAAGTAGTTACAGTACGGATAAGTTTATGATAGGTTACATGGATCTACGACGTCCTCATTTTTTTACATTAGCCATAGCCACAGATTGTAATTATATCAAGTGTATCTGATTAAAAGTGTAATATTTTTCAAAGCATAATAACGTTCATCTCTTTACTGTTATTGTATGGTTTTATAATAAAAAAATAATCGAGGAATTTTACACTTTTTTTAATCGGTAAGGTGAACGACATTTTAAGCTCTGTTTATTTTTTAACTCACCTCTGGATTTTATTACAAAGAGTTTTTTTTAATTAGAATACATTTTTAATTTTACCTATTGGATTTATTTGAAATATATTTGTTTAATTTTTAAACTATGATAAGTAGATTATTTGATGATGATTATGAACTCGATTTTTTTTTACTTCAGGTACAATTTTATAAATTGTATAACAAATTATATTAAATTAGAATTATAAATCGTTTCGATTTTTTCCCCAGATTATTAGTGTATATATTTATATAAATGAGATAATAATATATTTCTCTTTTGACATTTCAATAATATTCACATATTATTGCATTTATTAATATAAATGAACCAACTTGACTTGTGACTAAACGAAACTAGTATTGAATAATTTTATGCATCATAAAAGACATTTTTTACGAACGTGTTAATAAAGACGATGCGATAAAAAGTACAGAAAAAAGTGTGTAAGTATTTCACGCTTCGAAATGTATTTGGTTATACTTAACAGTCATTAAATTACAACAAATTATTTTAAAACGAATTGCTATTAAGTTGTTGACATTTATGAATGACTCGAGATATACTTACGATGATCGTATCTTTCTGTCAAGTAGACAACATGGAGACAAGTTCACTTTAATTAGAGATGTCATTTTCTGATTACATTATGTGACAAAATTTTAAGGCGTAAATGACATTATTCATGATAAGTCGTTTGTATCAGGGTAGAATGTTGAATTTTTCTTATATAATGTGTAATGTCAGTTGTCAACGATTATGATGAACATCTTGATTATAAATTATAGGTCACACGCGACTATTAGTTAATGGAAATTGTAAAAGTGTAAGTGTTTATGTGTAGTCGTTAAACGTATGTTTTTGCAACATAAGAAGGTCGAACAGATAATATTTTGCGAATATGTAATTGCTTTCGAATATATCATTGAAAGTAATTATAGACAAATATAAATATGTATATCTAATATATATACACACATGAGTATATTTTTGTAATAAATTACGTATTTCGAAAAATAATCGTTTGAAACTAATTTCGATTCAGAGATAAAATAAAAATATAACTGGCGGTACATTGTCTTTTATGAGAAATAACGTGGGTTTGATTTTAATTAATTATCTGGACAGAAAAATGGTTTATTTAAATTCTTCACTGTCATAATACAAAAATGGCATGACTATATTTTTGTAGATGAAAATGAATTGATATGATGTTAAGATTTCGTTATATATTAATGATAATAATTATTGATTCGACAAAACGTTTTATTTGAACATAATAAATTGTCTGATGTGTAATAAAATATATGTACTTGTTAAATGGCTCGATTTTATCTATTTAAAAATTTATACATATATATTTGAGATATAAGAAAATTCGTCTGAAGAGAAAGATATTAGATTTCTTGAAGTGGAAAATTTTTTGGAAAACTTTCATCTATCAGTAGATAAAAAAGAGTATGATGATGATGTTGATTCAGTATTTTTAAAATTTATAATTCGATCATATGAAGCAATTAAAAATTATTTATGTTCTATGGATAACGAATATTATAAAAAAATGCTTAATTTTTTTTAGATAAACCAACAATCTGGTAAATTTAAGATTGTTGACAATATGTAGTACTTTAGTTGTATAAAACATTACAGTTTTATTTTACTATTATGATTAACGTATTGTACAATTTTAAGTTATTTATTTATATAGAATAGTTGATAATATTGTTTGATTATTGGTAAAACAGTTTTTTTAAATTTCAAAGATGAAAGTTGAGAATGGAATTGATAAGCTCATCTCTTAAAAAATGACTGTTTTGTGGTTTTGGCTTTGTCAGAGAAGTTTAAGTTAGATTAGGATGTAGTGTTTGTAGTTATTAATCGGTAATGTAATTGAAGGTCATTGAACTAGATAATTTTTGAAGAAATATGGAATATGAGTGATTATTTAATAATTCCAACTGCTATTTTCTTTTTTAAAAAAATGTGATTATTACATAAAAGCAGATCTACATATTAGATTTTTTAAAACAGCAAATTATTAAATTTGTATTATAACTAAATATACAGTGAAAATAATGTTGACAGATTGATATTATAATAGAAGTATGATAACAGAATAATATATATATTTTAAAAAAATAATTTGAAATGAAATACATCCATCTACGTATCTGTAATATGAATCGTATGTGAAAGTGGTGAGATGTTAAATATGGATTGAAATTTCGATGCTACTTGTTTGAGTAATACGATAATATTATCGTACATCGAAACCGACAACTTTTGTATCTTATCAACGACACGACATCAGTCACGGATTAGTGGCTTCGGGCATGCTTAGACGTATGGTAATATGAAACTCGAACATCAGATAATATAATTTACAAAACTTCATGAGAAATGTTCTTCTTTCAACTATAGATAACAGATCGAATCGTATTATGTTGCGATAGTGACTATGAATAATCAATTAGATATACTTATTATCAACAGATTGGATGATATTTAGCGAGAGTTAAAAGTGCTTCTGTTTCTGTTTCAAAAGTACATATATATTTTAATAGATTTTTCGCTTCAGTGAATTTTTAAATAATGAATTTCATAATTAACAAACATTTGAAATAAATGTAAACATATGTTATTAATCCAATTCGTTTTTAAATATAAATAATTGATTTGTTTTATTAACATTAATTTGTAACACATAAAATTATCTATGGAATATTTCCAGTTAATATTATATATTTGGACTTTATTACGATTTTATATTTTGAAATTGTAAATCAATAGTAAATTGAATTAATATTTGTATCTTTTTATATTTCCATACAAAATAAAGAGAATTAATAAACTCAGAGTGGTATTTGACATATTTTTTTAAAAAATACATTTAATTCTTTTTAACTTTTTCCTTTGTATTTGTGTTAATGATTGAAAAAATAATTTAAAAAAATATATGTTATATATAAAAGTAATTAATAATTTTCTTACAAATGTAATTAATAATAGATTTATTAAATTGTTCCCCTCTGATTTATATATTATAGTAATTTAATTGAAATATAATTAAAGAAGTAGAATTATACAGATGTATATATATTTAAATGTTATAGATTTTTTGATTACAATTTTGCGTGGTTAAATATATGAAAAAAAAACTAAATACAGTCATAAAATTCCATGTATGATATTATTTAAGCAAATATATTTTCATAACTGTAATTATTTAATGGCGAAATAGGAATTGTAATGAGAAAAATATAAAGGTTATAAAAAAGATCATAAAATGTGTACTAGATAAAAAGTATAAATAATGAAATTATAAGGAAAGTAAACGTAGTATAATTCATTCTTCACGTTATTTTTTGCGGTAATTTTTATACAAATAATGTTTACATTGAAGTATTATAATTATAGTCTGTTATTTGTGTTGGTTTGTTTGGAACGTGCATAGTTTTTATAATGAAAATATAATAAGAATAGAATACATTTAGTAATCATTAAGTTTTTGTATGAGAAAAATGAACAAGATTTCTATTAAAAAAATAATTCGAAAAATAAAAATGAAAACACGAAATTTCTGTCTTTATAAAAAAACGATAAATATTTGAAATAAATAATGTATATTTAACATCTGTTACAAATATGAGAATATTTTACAAATTTAAAATTAATATCAAACAGGAAATTGTGCAACATTATCCAACTTGTTATTGAATGATTAAGCTAGTTTCGATAGGAATGTATTCAATAAATGAACCGAGAAAAAATCCGCACATTTGTAAATAATCTTGTAATAATTTCTGATTAAATCTGAAATTTTGTTAAGTAAAACGTTATTAGTTAAGTATATTGCTAAGATTTATAATCTACTGATTTGAAACATGTTTATTTGAAAGAAGAAATTTATTGGGTTCGTTTGAATTTTAATACACGGGCGATTATTTTTCTACATTTACTTGAATATGTACACGAGTATATGTAACATAATTTTATATTCTTTTTGTATCTACAAATATGGTATGAAGTTCGATTTTGTAATAATGTATTTTTTAACGAGTTGATAGTTTATTAGTTATTTCAATTGCATTTTTTATACACATGAAACCGAATCAATAATTTAATAAAACCAGTACTTAATTCATTATTAATAGTTATTCCAATACTCTCATTTATACATTTTTTCATACTCCTTTATACTTTTTTTATGTCTTTTTTTCCTTCGAACGACTGTTCACTGAAATAGAACGCCGTCAAATAAAAATACACTGGTATTAATGACGATCTGACATTCCGATATGTTACTTTATATGGTGAGCTGTTGTCATTATTTAAATCGATTCTCATTTATATAAGGATTCGGTTAATTGAAGCCGTCAATTAGGCCGATATTACTGCAATTATAAAGTGTAGTAACTAAGAACAGTTAGTTGATACATTGCATGTTATTAATCTACATATGTTGAACATTTTGCTACGATGACGTGATGCCTTTATCAGGCGCGGAACAGAGATTTTTTCCGTGGGATACATAACTTTAATTAGTAGTACGATCAATTATGTACGGAGTTTTAAAAAAATGCTCGGCTATTTCATAGAATCACTTGTTTCGGTTTCAAGTGTACATCGTATTGTGGGCGAAGTGAAAAATGTATCGTTATTAAAAAATATATCGTGGTCATAAATAAGATGAACTTGTTTGCTTGTTTAGAGACTATTTTAATTATTTATATCTATCTGAATTCTAAAAGCTTCATCTCGTTGCTGCAATCAAGAAATGATGTTTTTTGCGTTATTTTCATTGATTCATATCTACTGTTTATTTTTTTAATAGAAATGTATATACTTTTTTAATATCCTGCACTGTCTCTAAATAAAATATAAGTGATTTTTGTTATGGTTATGAAAATTAATTTTATGTATAAATAAAATTTAATATATTAAGATTTATTAGTTGATTATTGATCACTATTCGTTTTAATACTAAGGAAAATTTACTTTAATATAAAAAAATAATTAAGTCTTACATTACAAAATTTTATCTATTTAATTATCATTTTCACTCTATGTCCATGCTATTATCTTTAGATCCCTTCATTAATAATAACATATTATTAAACATTTATATAAAATCTTATTCTATTGAGATGAATAATTACTACTATTTTAAATAATATAAAAATTATTTTATAAAATTGTGCGATAATTTTTAAAACAATAGTTAAAAAATCAATAAATTCTTGAATGATAAATCAATTATTGGATATTTTTATAAAAATAATAATCTACAATTATAGTTTCAAAGTATAATTGTAGATGTATTACTAACATAAGATTTTCTTTTGCTAAATCAATTTATTTCAAACAACTCTTTATTTAAACTATTCTATCAAGCTTAAATATCTATTTGTTAATAAATAATAAAAATAACATAAAAAACAGTATTATATAGAAGCTCTTTATTAATTTATAACTGTAGTTTAGAAATAATTTAAATACTAAATAAAAAATAATAAATGTATTCAAAAAGCTATTTAATAATCATTGAGAGATTTTTTTTGTACATCTTAAATATGCTATATACTTTTTTTAATTTGAATCCATAAGATTATATTTTGTTGATAAATTATAATTTATAGCATTAAATAAATCACAATTTTCTGTACAATCATCGTTGTTATAAAATACAATTTGATAAAAAATATAATATATGTTTTTTTAATCCTACGATAATAAGATCGAAATATACAACTAAAGAACTGATTATTTTATGATTGAAAAATTAGAAAGTAATTAATAGATGATAAGTTTTTTTAAACTAATAGTCGTATGCAAAAATTTTAAACAGTATTTCAGTATATTACTAATGAGTATTAAATGTGTCTAATAATTAAAAACATGATATTTTCATCAAACAGTTTAATTATTTTCATTTAGACTACTTATATTGCCTCATTTATTTACTAAGAATTATTTTAAAAACTATTAATTTTTTTACCATTTAATTAAAATTTGATTAAAATTTAATATAGTTTCACTGAAAACAAATTTATCATTTTCTTCTATCATCTTAGATACTCGTACATAAAAAATCTTTTGTTGAAGAATGATAAGTAGTAAATAAATGACGTATATTTTTAAATTATCTGCAACGAACGGCTATGTGTTTGTAGCGATTTATAGCAATTTTGTCATTATATAACAATGATTATCTATTATATATTCAGATTAATTAAAAACGAGGTTATTAAATATAACAGACCTTAAATGGCATATATACAATTATAATTTCAAATAAGTTTCATCCTGTATGTTAGCGCCATTGTAATTATCAAAAAAAAATATATTTATCTAGATAAAAAATTATTTTATAAAGTAAATTTTCTTATAATTAGTGTTATATTTTTTATCAATAAATATTTGAAAAGATGGAACGGTGTATGATTTGCATTTAAATGTTCGTATTTATTTTTAAATTATAAGTTGGAAACTTGTCAGCATGTTGTTGTTTTTCATTTTTTAAATTATAGTTTGAAAAATAGGTAAGGGATTTATATACATATCATACACACACACACATAATATATATATATATATATATATATATATGTATGTGTGTATATATATAATCAATTTTTTACTGCTGCATATTTGTAGTTACAACTATTTATTTAAACTGTTTCATACTTTCGTGATAATAACTGTTATTAGATCAAAGGCACTCTTTTAGTATCAATAATAATTAAAGTTGATGAAACTTGATAGAAACAAGTTCTTTCAAAGATGATATTGCATGGTATGATTATATTTTTGTTGTTGTATCTCTAATAAACACTTTGAAGTATTGAAAAAAATAAATCGAATTATTGAAAGCATTATTTGTTTACTAAAATGGAATTGATTTTAAAAATAACAAAGTTTAATAAAATGCATAAACATCTTTCATATAAAAATTCTAAGTATAAAACTCGAATATTTGCTCCTACTGTTACGCTATTGAAAACGTATGCTTATTAATAGAGTTTCAAAATAGAATAAATAAGAATCAATGACGGAAACATTAGTTTTTTTCACGCATTCCTACGATTAGTATTTCTGTTAATCAGTTTCGTTTTAATCGAGCCTGAGTACTAGTTCTTGCACTATTCACGGATCTTCTATGCTAATGTTTCTATCATTTAATTGATATTTTTGATTCAGGTTATGATTACTGATAAACGTGTTATTCAATTCCTTTACTGATTTAGTCTCTTTTTTCTCATAAAATATCGAAACGTTTTTTTTTTAAATAAAGTATGATTGATTGTATCCTAATAGATTAAATGAATAAGTTATCTAATTTGTCTTTTAATAATTCAGAGGTTTTTAGTTACAATAGACCAATAATCACTTAATACTAATTAATCATTTATGTCGGAATAATTACCGTAACCATCAATTTTGTTTTGTTTCAATAATGTTGGGAAATATCCGTGTACGTTTTCGTAATTAACTTATTTTTGACAAGTCTCGATATAAGTACAGTTAATTAGTTATACGAAATATGTTTATATATGAATATAATTTTATTTTATATTAAACTATTTTTTTAAATCTTAGAAGTTTTTTGAGTAATTATGTTGAAAATTGATTATTGTATTGAATAATGTATTTTTTTTAGTTTTATATAGAAATTCAAAATGAAATATAATATATTTTTATTATTATTCGATAAATGAGTAATATTTTAGAGAGCTTTATTATTTTTGTACATAGAATTTTATTGGGGTTTTATTGAAAAATATATCAAGGCAATTTTTGAAAGTTACAGAAAATGAAACGTCTTTGAATCGTTTGCAAGTAAATAAAATAAATTACTATTCAAATATAAAATAATTCACTAGTTATTTCAGTATTGTGACAAATTTAGTTCGATATAACTATATCACTTAGATTTTATAATACAGCACTTTGATAACGAATACTCTGATATAAAAAATATATCAGAGAATAAAATAAATCATAAATATTGAACACTTTTGAAAAAACTTTGAGCTGTTGTTGTGAATGATTATTTTACATACGTTAAAATTAAAAATTATTATTATTGTTTTTAATTTTCAAATTTTTTTCATAAAAATGACTCAATGAATTTATAAAATTTTTGTAATATGGCAGAAAATATTATTTGTTAAAATTATTGAAAATAATGTATTTGGCAATTGAATTTAAGTTTAATTAAGGTTTCAATAACATCAAAACGAAGTTGTGTTATAGTCTAATACTTCAGGCTAGATTCAAAGTTATTCTTTTAATCAGTAGCTGAATGTTACAATACAAAATCTTTTCAAGTATAAATCAAATTAATATGAATATTTAATTTTTTGTTAAAAAAGCCAACGTGTTTTAATTTCAGTTTATTTTTTATTATTGTGAAATGTATTCAAATAGAAATTAATTTTAAATTTTTTAGAAAAATACATGAGTATTATTTTTATTATTAAAATTTTTTAGTAACACAGTTTTTTTTAAAAAAACTGATTTAAGATAATTAAAGTAGATGCGTGCTTCTATATCTTGTTATAATGACAAATAATTATATGAATACTATTCGACAGTTCGAATAACTTACATAGATGATTGACTCATCAAAAAAAAATACATCATTTCGATATATTAAAATGTATAAAAACGAATCGACTAGAATTCTTATCATTTTCAACATCTTCATTAAATTCGACATGATCATTTACAAGACTTGACACGAGGTTCCGTTCATTGACGTAACTCAGAACTAAATACAAATTAAATTATATATTTTGACATTTTACTTTTATGTTGACACAAATTCCAACATGATTAAGGTCATCCACTTAATCCTTCGAGTTCATTTGAGTATATTTGACAACGTATGATGCTATAAAGTTGAAATGAATCAATTACACTTGTATGATTTCTATAAAAAAATATATGCACTTCGTTGTACAATAATATGTTCGGTTTAATGGATTAAAAGTCGTATGGAAATGAACCGAAATCAAAAATTGATTTTCGTTGTTGAATGTCACTTCGAATGAAAATAAATAACTGAGTGGTATGATGAGAATGCAAAATGTGGATGCAAGCAATTAAAGACTTTTCTTTTTTAATAATTCCTACGTAAAGTGCTTTTTAAGATTTATAGGGATTAATTTAATATATGGTATGGTTAAAACATGTTGGCTGTTTTAAACAGAGTTATTCTTGCATACTTAATGAGTAACAAAACATGTTCTTTTCAAGACAGGTTAAATAAAAATATTGTAAATATACTCTTTTATTCAGAAGTCATATATTAATCTATTGTCAAGATTATAATTTTATTTTGTTCACGGATAATTAAGAAAAAAAATTAATATCAAAATTATTCAAATCTATGTAAATTCAATAAATATTAAGAACTGTTGCAACTTTTGCATCAGACCGAATATCAATCAAAACTTAATGAAAAAAAACCCTGCATAATTTATTAACAATGGTACATAGAATTCAAAAGATATCATTATATCTCGTACATTTTCAATTATAAACGTACAATTTTCGATCTGAACGTTTGTCAGACATTGGCACACCTACGAAACATCGCAGACACCTTCAACATTCATCTTTGGAGTCGTGACTTAACGTACAGAATACCATGTCGATTGCAGGGCAATAAAATAAGTTAACACATCGGTAACAACGACATTACGTTTAATTTTTATTGTACAGGTGCAAAGATACGTTACAAGCAATAATACACAGAGGTGTTAGCACACTTGAAGATAGTCTTTGCAAACGTATGGAAAACAACTATTTATTACTATCAAAAGTGTGTAAACGACATTTAGAAGTATCATATAATGTATTATATTGTTTTATTACTCATATAGTACTAAAATCAATATGATTGCTATAAATCAACTGGTAGATAGTTTAATAGAAAATATATAAATAGATAATAAAGTGATCTTAGATGTTTTGTAACGTATTTGTAATTATTATTTTATTCGTATTAAAAAAATCTAGCATTATTATTTTTATATCATGGAAAAATATCTTTAATACAAAAAATCTGTCATAAGATTTTATAAAAAAAATCAATGATTAAGTACTGATTACTTTTCTAAAATCCTGTATTGTTGGAGTGATGTGAAATGTTTGTTAATTTTTACAAATAAAACGTTTAATATAATTTAAAATATTAACTGTTTGTTTTGAAACTGTGGGGAATTCACTTCAACACAAATGAATTTTCACCCATAACACTATTATAACATATTGTGGTGTTGGGGGTTGAAAATTTATTTGTGTTAAAATATTAGTTTTTTTTATAAAATAATTTTTATTGTGTATTTTAAAATGTATGTGATAAAATAATGCATATAGCACAAATCTTTTACTGTATTATTAAATACTTTCATTAAATTAATAAAATAATTATTTTAAAAGATAAATATGTGTTTTATTATAAAAATACTGATTACCATATGCACATACACACACATTATTTTTTAAAACACAGTTGTGTATCGAATGATTTAACATCTTCGAGTGTCTACGTCCGTTGTCTTTTTTAAAAAAATAATGGGTCGATACACTTATTATGTTTCTTTCTTTGGCAAAGTAGTCAATGAGCTGCATCCGATTGGGACTAAAACGCGTTATCGGCCCGCCAGGAGCAAGCCAGAGGCGGCTTCGACCTGCTTCACACCGACAGCAGATACAGTATCCGACAGAAGCGATTGTTATCTCATTGATTTATAACCACCAGTACGTATGTGTATAAATTTATCCACTGATATGTGTGAGTACACGGTGTGTGTATGTATGTATGTTTCAGTACATAGTCTATTTCGACATGTGAACAATTGAAGATATCGTAACAACGTTTGTTCGTATGTTGTTGGTCATGTGAACAAAGAAATCGATCAGGTGTAAATATTCGTGATATGTGTGAGTATTTTTTCATATATATTTCACCGATCGTGGATGGGAATCTGATAAAAGGAAATACGCAATAAATTATGTACGTATAAGATATGCTTCTAGGTATGCAAAACATATATAATTTATTTTATTTGCCAGAGTTCGACTTGCTTAGATTCAGTTCGATAACAGATACAGTTTTGTTAGTAAGATGAATAATTTAGAAGAGTTGTCGAAAAGTCTATATATGTGGTGTAATATTATAGAAATTTAAAACTAGCATGTTTAGATATTAAGTATGTATAAATTGACAGATTTTATTATAAAACATACATAGTACATTGGATAAAATGTTGAAGTAATATTACACTTGAATATTCACGAATTTATTGTAATTGTTGAATAGATGAGAGATTTTTTAACAGTAAACAAGTTTTTTTATTTTAGTTAATATTATATTTCATAAGACAACCAATATATATTTACCAATACATACGAATAAATATATATAATTTAAAATCATTCTGATTAATAGATAAAAAATAATAATTGACCCAACAACCAATTTTAAATTATAATTTAATTTTGTTTATGTTTATTATAAGTTATTTTCGATAACTCATTATATTTTCGAAAACATGTTTATAGTTATCAAAATAAATACTTTCAGAATATACATTTATGTTTATAAAAAACGTAATTGCATGTAGGTACAATAAAAATCTGATATGTGTTTGACATGTGATTATCTGCGCTCTGTCTTTTTACTAACTATACCGCTCATGTTATACATTATTAGAGATTATGCACAATGAACTTGAAGTATTTTTTAATATTTAAAATTAGAGTAGCAGTATGTTTATTTAAGCGTATAATTAGAAAATAAGCGTGGTGTTAAGAAAAAAGTAAATATACCAATGATGGACTTGAAAGGAATTCATTCCATATACAGAAATAATTATATATATATATATATATATATATATAAGAAAAAATAATTTTTAACAGATAATAAAAATGGTAATAAAATGCATTTCTTGATTTAAATTCAAAATAATAATTGTGAAATATCACAAACAAAGTATTATTAATATTTTATCTAAGGCTCAATAATTATTTTTTTAAAATAAGAATATTAACGATTATTGTATCAGATGAATTAGTGATATATTTATTTATTAATAAAAAACTAGTACTGATATGAATTTTATCGACTCGTTATAAAATCGTAATGAACTGTCAAATCGAAGAATGTGTTGCGTGCTTACCATTGGTTAAAATAGCAGTCACAACAGGTTACCAGTAATTTCGAACTAATTAAACAAGTCTATTTACTATTCAGTATCATGCTATAACAACAATTTTAAATTAACATTCAACATTTTCAGTATTTACATACAGACTTGTACTTGAAGATGTTTACGTATTAAATGATTTTTTTAATCATTTCTTTTAGAAAAAAATAAGAAAGAGACCTAATTAAAGATAGAGAGATGAAATTGTGAAACATAGTAGAGACAAGGGTTGAAAGAAATTAGTAATAGACAGGAAAAATAAAAAAATATCTCGAGAAAATATTTAAGAAGAAAGAGTAGCATTCAGTTAAGTTTTCCCCTAGCAATGATGATGATATATATTTAAATAAATCGTGAAGTATTGTAAATACAATGAGTGTTTTTAAAATATTAACTTGAATAGAATTATAATATTTAAAAGTTTATATCCTCGTATGTATCAATTTTACATTTTTGAATGATGTATAATCTCCAATAAAATAATACGAGTACAAAAACTATAATGTTTATACCCAACTATATTTTCCACTCACACGTTTAATAAAATATGAAATTTTATTACGATTTCATATACATAGAACTTCAATTCATTTGTATGCCACGCGTGTACTTTATTTTAGCGAATTTTAATTCGTATTAAACTGTAAAAGGACATGATAGCCTGCAGACACATATTATAATTCGCAATAGCTTTACATACACGTACCATTCATTTATTCAGCACATGTTTATGCATACTACACTTCGCTCTGATTACATCACAGCCTTTGTAACATTATGAAGATTTGTTCAACGATTTGTACGAACACTCAACATATGTCACCTTGGAGAGCTTGCTGCTAAATTAATCTCGTTTATCTGATTATGATGACACCTAGTGACATGCAGCCTTTTATAAGTAGTTGTTACTTATGTTGAATTATTTTATTTACTATCATCAAAAATGATATTTCTTTATATATATATATATATATATATATATATATATATATATATATATAGTGGCTTTTGGGTATTATTTTTTAAATTAAATCAATATTTTATGATATAAATAAAAGGCATAATGTTTTATATGCAGATACTTTTGATTAGGAAATCAGAAAAATAAAAAGTTTAAAAAATGATAATGAGATGGGATAAAGAAATGAAAAATATGTAAATTTGGAATAGAAAAGTACTGAATCGTTATAATTGAAGTTTTGAAAAAGACTTTTATATAAAAAATAAAGAGAGGGACTAATGATGATATCAGTACTTTGAAATATTTTTTAGAATAATTTTATTTACAAAAATATTTTAGTAAAATAAAAACTTATATTTATATAAAAATCTATATTTTATATTTTTTAAAAATAGAGGTTGTGGTTTATATTTGAATTTCTGTATTAATGACACAAATATAATATATTAATATTTCTTAAAAGATTTTAAAATAAACGACTTTATATTATAGAAATATTGTAAAAGAATTTTAAAAAATATTGTAGATATTTATATATATAATTAGAAAATTAATTTAATTCTTTAATTCAGTATAGGTACACTTCAATGGAAAAGTTCATTGAGGAATAATTACTCGCGTAACATTAAATAAATGTGAAGTCATCTTATAAATAAATTAAGGTTTGTATTTGTGATTCATATCTTTTTAAATAAGTAACATTGCCCTATAAACTTTCATTTAAGCATTGAATTTATTCGCCATATCATTACTTAAGAAAATGATAAACAGTGTTCCAATTTAAATAAATCAATGACAGAAATATTAACTGCATTGTACGAAACGAACGAACGGTATATGTTATATTAATTAAATTCGTCGATCTGTCGTGACATAAAAAATTATCTAGACGAGGTGTATAGCGAATCGCAAAAAAACACCGTACTGAAAAAAACGTACCGACTCAGTAATATTTATTAATAAATATGCAAATGAGCGAAACAATTGAATGTATCGTCGAATCTATTCAATATGATTTTTTTATCGTCGTCGATGTTGTTGTTGTTTCGTTCAATAACAGGTGCATCGTATCACTAGCCTAAAATCTGTTGTCAGAGGTCAAGTACGTACTGGTATGTAGCAATATATTGATGAAAGAATTATGATTGATGATCTCTTTCAGTTCAAATAAAAGCAATGATTAATGTGCTAGACTAGTACTAAAAACTTTCTTATAATAAAAATTGCCGTGGTCAATGCTTTATCTTACTCTATGATGAATGCAAAGAGAAGTATTTGTTTATATAACAGACAGTTACAGAAGTCAAATATGAATGGAATAGTTTTGATGATAAAATCACTGACTTGGTAATTGACCTAGTCTTTATTACTTTATACATATATATATATACACACACACACATACATACATACATACATACAAACATATATATATATATATATATATATATATATATATATATATATATACATACACATGTATATAATGTATATATATTTTTACATATTTCAAAATTTAATTTGTTCAATATTTTCATGACTTTATATTCAAAATGCAGTATTATTTGATTAAATATAGTTTCTTATAATGAGATAAAGATTTTTATATATGTATTAGGTTATATATATATATATAATAAAGAATAATAAATGGTAGGAAGTATTGTTTGATAAGTCCGTACAATTAAAAACTGTTCATTTTTAATGATCGTTTTTATTTTTTGGTTAGTCTCCTTTTTAGGCTTATTTCATCCAACGCTGCTCTAATTTGTTCGAATATTTTCCAAGTCTGTAAAATGATTCTTTATGCAATCACCTCCTCGTTCGAAATCTTTTCCCGCGAGCCATATCTATTTAGGATTAAT
Organism: Neoneuromus ignobilis; assembly: GCA_029203775.1. NCBI lineage: Eukaryota > Metazoa > Arthropoda > Insecta > Megaloptera > Corydalidae > Neoneuromus > Neoneuromus ignobilis. The sequence continues at coordinate 13,676,435 of CP092096.1, read as the reverse complement.
ATATGGAGTTTCTTATAATGAGGGGGATAAACGATTTTTATATTTTGCGGCCACAACTGTGAGGTGTAAGCTGGTGCGTTGTCGTGATGAAGAGGACTTTTTGTGGGCTAATCGGGGATTTTTCTTGCAACTATATATATATATGTACCTGTAATATTTTATAAATAGTAGATAAAGATTATTCCTTGCGAATCCCAAAAGACATCGCCATATAAAGAATTGTCTTCGCCTTTTTCGGAAGATTCCCCGACAGGAAATGGTAGGAATGCAATCTAAATGTATTTCGCTCTGCAAACCGTTAATTCTCACGAACTCGTTTTTGAGTTGATCGTGAGCAATCGTGGCACCCACCTGGCGGATAGCTTTTTCATGTCAAATAATACTATGATTCAAAATGTTCAAACTAGAATAACTTTCAGATTTTCATATTTTATCAATGATTTCTGGCACCAACAGAAGAACGTTGTTTATAACTCAAATAAACCATATTTCATATTTTAACTATGTTAATGCCATTAATTTTTATTGCACGAAAATCCATTATTTGAAATAACTCGATAAATTGATCAACGTTAAAAAAAATAAACCGATATGTTATGTGTGTTCTTCCAATACAACTACTAATTATTATAACAGATTATGCACCATACGAGCCATGATGAAATCATAAAGACTACTTACAACAGTAAATGTATGTCTAAACCTTTAATTCTCATTTGAGCTACTCAATACAAATAATACTGATCAAAATGTTCAAAAGATAAAGATTTTCATAAAAGAGTGGCACCAGAATTGTTTATAACCAAATAAACCATATTTCATATTTTAACTATGTGTATATTAATTTTTATTGCACGAAAATGAATTCAATAATAAATTCATCATGTTAAAAAAACTGTATGTGTGTTTTATACAACTGTTGTTTATTAAACAGATTAAATATACGAGTGATGAAATCATAAAGGTACTTACAACAGTGAAGATTTATATAAATGTTTATTTAAATTGAAGAACTCTTGTACGGAATTTTTATTGGGTTCATAATTCGAGTACATATCGTTAAATGTGAATGGATATTGCAATTTATTTCATTTTTATATATTCAAAATGCATCTGTGATAAAGGCAGGAACATATATATATATATATATATATATATATATATATATATATATATATATGTATATATACATATATGTATGTAAGTACGTATGTATGTATTTGTATTCATATGGGTGCTTGACGATGTGAAATGTCAATTACATATTAGCACATAATTAGGACACAAAAAAAACATGTTTTCCATTGATGTGATTCAAAAAACTTGTTTAATTACCATCAACTTGTACAATGCCTGATTTAATTAATCTCAACCAAAAGTAAATAATCATTGCAATTATATTTCGTTGCAAAATCTGTTTCAATATATTTGCGACATTTATTGATATAAAAACGAATGGATGATCAAAAAATAGTTACATCTTATGGTGCAAGAATATTATTATTTGAATTTACACACATACATACATTTATATATGTATATATATATATATATATATATATATATATATATATATATATATACCCGTCCCTCAATTTACGCGGAGTATCCGTTCCACGTGGATTCGTTTTCGAAAATCGCGTAAATTGAGTCAGTCAGTACAATAAAAAAATATTGGAAATAAAAGCTAGTAAAGTTGTAGAAACACATATTTATTTCACATAGCTTAGCAAAAAAATAATGACGTTTTAGAAAACAAAAGTAGATAAATTTTATTCGGTGTTACTATCGCTACTGTAATTCAAAACAATCAATCTTTTATATATTTATATCGTGATTTTATACGTTCAAGTAAGAATTTGCGTCACTCTGATGTTTAGTAAATTCCATGAAAAATTATATAAAATGAAATCTATTTGACCGCGTATAAATAGTGCCGCGTAAATCAATATCGCGTAAAAAATGTCCGCGTAAATAGAGGTATAATTTGCCGCATAAAAAAATTCGCGTAAAAAAGTCCCGAGTAACTTGAAAGACGAGTGTATATATGTATATGTATGTATGTATGTATGTATGTATGTATGTATATATATATATATATATATATATATATATATATATATATATATATATATATATATATATATATGTATATATATATATATATATATATATATATATATATATATATATATATATATATATATATATATATATATATATATATATATATATATATATATATATATATATATATATATATATATATATATATATATACGTATGTACATAAATTTGTAAATTATTCAAATATTAATAGAAATTAAAATGTACTAATATTTATTCAAAAAATTACAACTTTGTATATGTACAGTTTTCTTTCTTCACACACACACACATACACACACACACACACACACACATATATATATATATATATATATATATATATACATATATATGTGTGTGTGTGTTTTGATATGATTAAAGCTCCTATATAAATACAAGGTAAATATTTATATATTTTATATCGTTCATTGTGAACACAAATAGACATTTTTTATTATGAATGATTTAATTTTGATACGGTTACAACAAAATACATTATTATTTATTTTAATAACTATAATTAAACAACGTTTGAGTCATAAAATAAAATTTATACGAAGGTTCAACCTTTTTAATCTGTTGTATATAATAATATAAAACACATTTATATTCATAATAAAAATAACGTAGTTGAATTTAAAATTAATTATTTTATATAATCGATGTCAGCGAATGAAATGTGTGTGTAATAAATAAATAAATGCAGTTTTATTTACTCGGTGAAGATTTTGTTCCACTGTAATATCTTTAATTATTTTGTACATTTATTAATTGTATGGTTTATTGTAGTTGTAACCATATTTTTTATTTCAATTAAAGTTAGTAATATATTTTGATGTTTACATATATATATATATATAAGCTTATGTCAGTCCACGGTTGAACGAAAGCTTCATTGAGTATTACTATTGGTATTTGGTCATATTATATTGGCTAGAAAGGTTGATGAATTTATAAAATTTATATATATATATATATATATATATATATATATATATATATATAAATTTAAAAGAAAAAATAATTGTAATATGTATAAAATTAATTTTGATTTACTTCCAGATAAACAATAAAATAACTTAATGATTAAAAAAATGACTATTATAAAAATATGTAAGAATAAATTCCAAGAATGTATTTCTTCATATTTGTTCGAAATTGTTTATCATATATAACATAAATATAAATTATATTACTATGTGAACGGAAACAGATAATTACAAAACACAAAAATAAATTATTACTGAGAAATATTATTAATAGTTCGTGATCGTTTGTAATGAGCAGAAGGATGAGAATTCTATGTCGAGGTTAAATGAAAATGTTATTGATTTTTATTTATTTGTATATATAACTTTAATTTTTAATGAATGTATTGCATATTTATGAAAAGTTGTGAAAAATGTTTCAAAATTTTATTCTAATTTAAATAATGTATTTAAATTTAAATTAAACTGTTAAGAAACTGATTAGAAATTTAATTTTTCATTTTTAATAATTTTAGGTAAATGAATAAATATTTTTTATTAGAATAATTATTATTTTTTATCTGTATATATAAATATTAGTGAAATATACAAACATATCTTGTATTCATTTCATTAAATTTATATATTTTGAAAAAAAAATTAATTTAACTGATCGAACACTCAAATCTCTAAAGTACTATATAAATAACATGGAAACTCCGATAGGCGATTAAGAAACAAACCAGTTAAAAATATTAAAATTTATCTTACACAACTGGGATAATCGACGAATTCTGCCATAAGAGATTTCATTTATTCTCTTATTTACATTTTTAATCGTTCCAATAAACACATTAAATTTCTGCAACATCCTGTCTTATTACTAAATGTAATAAAAAAATCTTGTTTCAAAGGAAGTTCAATCTTGTATTATGGATTTGGCACATACGAATTTCAGTTCAAGATCATATAAACAAATATGTGGATTTATGTGTACAATAAAACAATAGTTGGCATATTATTATTTCATGTAACGGCACAACAAATGTTATAAATTTCATTTTGTATCTATTCTCAACAGGATATCCTTTTATTGACTTTTGAATCTATAGGCATTATAATTAATGAGTTATCGAAAATATTTAATGTAAATATTTATATTCTGTTGTCACGATAATTTATTATCTGTTTAATGAAATAAGGTACATGCTTAATATGTTTTTCAATTTCCAGGTATTAATTTATTGAGATACTCGATTGATAAATGTATGTATAAATCAATTATTAATATTACATACGAAAAATGTACTCGATTTAATATTTATGTAAGTCAAGGAACTTTTAAATATACAACATGCAAATATATATATATAAATGTATGTGTGTATGTATATAATGTACTGTATATTTAATATCTTTTGATAAAAATCCAACGAATCATTTTTCTGATCAAATATTTAGAAGTTTTTTTAAATTTTGTTACTACTACATCAAAATAATTATTTTCAAATAATGTAAGAGACATTTAATTACCTAAAATGAAAAAGAACGTTATTAAGATAAAATTTTTTTCAATGAATGATTTTTATGATAAATAATAACATATTACGAAACAATGTCTATCCAACAATGAAATATTGAGATTTACTTTTTCCACAAGTATATATATATAAATTTCAACATTTCGCTAATGGCTACATTTTATTTGCTACACGTATACGTTGTCCGTTTGAAAAAAAAATATCACAATATACAATTTATAATGTAGTTGAAAAATGTATATGTATATTTCGAAGACATTTACAAATTACGCTGACATATACAGTAATGGAAGGATCTCTGAAGAAGCAAGAGCCTATGTAAGAAGACCAGAAGCATTTCACTTAATGTCTCGCTCGTGTGAAAGAATATACTAACCGACTATCTGACTGCACAATTTGACAATGGATAATTTTAACACCATTTATCTTTATATTATCTGAATTGGGTGTTAATTATTCGATCTTTTATATGAATGGTAATGAGTTAAACATGTATGTGGATGTTTTCAGGCTTTTTTTTAAATGTAATATCATTAACAATGACGAAACGTTTCTTAACCCTACGTATTTTTATTTTTAATTGTATACAATTTATCATTTTTATTATTGTAATTAGTTGGATTACATCAGGAAATATTTTTTTATTGGTACGTTCATAAAATGTACTCTTTAGGTTGATGTTTTTTTACACATATACAAACACACTTACAAATATGTATGTAATAAAGATATTTAAAAATGTATACTGACCCTTTTTCTACTATTTAATCATTTAATGAAATCGATTATAAATTTCATACAAATGAATTATCATTTCAAAACCACAAAATCTTACTAAATATTTTTATAATATTTTCTAGTGTTGAGGTGATATTTATTTATGTGAAATTAAATTCGTAAAGTTTATAAACAAATAATGATTACAAATTATCAATATTACTAATCGAATATAAATTAATATAAATATAAAAATCATATATTTTTAACATTATTAGGCAAATAGTGATCTTTACAATTTAAAATACTCATTAAAAATAATAATTGTTTATTGGTAAGATACGATATAAAAAGTCGTTAATGACTATGATGTTTTACTTAGAGCTAGCTGTGAAGATTCATAAGAAAACATGTAATTATTTCATAATAACTATAATAACAAATAAGATCGTGTTTTTATAATTTTCTGTATTTAATCTTGACCTAAATTTAAATATTTGTAGTCATATATATATATATATATATATATATATATATATATATATATATATGTATGTATGTATAAATTTATTCATATTTGCAAGTGCAATATAATAAAGAGCAAACAAATATCATAGTGAAATAGAATACACGAAGGGAAGAATAATTACCGTATTGGCCTCACGAAGACAGCATTATATCTGACACCATCATGTACTATGATTATGACAAATTAGACAAGAATATCTATCTATCATAACGAACGTTTACAAATCGTGATTGTCGTGACTATCATATCTATTTGCACGTTTTGTAAAAATTAATAATGATTTATATTAATGTTTTGATATGTAATGCATCTGTTATAATCTGTTTAACTGTAGTTTTGATACCTGGCGTACGTAATGTTTTTCATTATCTGTTATCTGTATCGAATATCATTTTTGAATGTAGATTTTAATGTTAACAGTTACTTACATAGATTTATACACACACACACACACACACACATATATATATATATATATACATAAATGAAATTGACTTATTTTATTAATTTTTCTTTATTGTATAACGAAAACATGAATTGCTTAAATTAATTTTCGTGTAATTATTCAAAAAAACCTCTTTTATATTTTTTAGATTGTATTTTTAATTATAGAATGATTTATTGAATGGAAAACTAGAATTTGAATACAATTTTCGTTTATATCACACTCAAATCATAAACTATTCATTATTTTATAAACTAAAAATATAAATATTTATAAAAAAATGAAGACTGAATTATTTTTTTAAAAAAATAGTTATGGAAAAATGTATTTCAAAATTTTAAGATTGAAACTATATTCAAAAAGTTCATTTATAAGTTATTAATTAACACATTTCTATTTATTTAATGTAATTTTTCATAATATATAAAAAATATTAATTCATGTATTTCAGTATAAATATTTTCTAATATAAAATTGAACCTATTAATTAAATTATGTATTGATAATTTAACAAGATTATTTCAAACTATAAATGTAGATATTATTTCTTAAATATAAATATTTAACACAGTTATGATTACTGGTTAAATGATATATTATTTAAATTTGAATAATATTTATAGTAAAATTATCCAGATGAATACATCAATTCGGCGTTTTAATCGGTTTAATTAATAGTTGTTTAGAATATTATTAAATGATTTATATTTTATAAGAATGAAATAAAATACTTTTTCTAAAATAGTACCAACATATATATATATATATATATATATTTATAAATTGGTTTCATTAATTGGGTACCTTTTTTTATTACTCAATGTTAATAAACACATTTTTCACACTTACTGAAACATGTAATAAAATATATTACTTTTATAATATAGAAAGTGTTGTTGGTCAGAAACGTGATTCATAATTTTTATAAATCATTTAATTATTAGTTGTAGAAATATCATCTTAGATAAGACATTTCAAATTTGATTTAAAGCATATACCCAAGTGGGAGTTGCTGAACATGAACTAGATTAAAATGTTACTTGTAATGCATTTGTTAGGTGTGATATCATATTAATATGCACAAAATGTCAAATAAATTATTACATTTTTCCCATTTATATTTTGAAAGGTTCGTGTGTACTACGTGTAGGCGTTTTCATTATATTTAACGAGCCTATTATATTGAACACGGTTTGGTGTAATTGAAATAAAAATAATTATTATTTTTTTCAGTGAATTATTTGATTGATATAAATTTAAAAATGTTCTTGGAAAATTGATATTTATAAATTGAGCTTAACACACCTAACCTTATTTTAAAATGGTAGAAAAAATTATAAATATCTATGAAAGAATTAGAAACTTTTATAAATAGCACGTCTAGGATGTTTAGATTTATAAATTTTCCAGTAAAAAAATATTACTGAAATAAAAGCTTTGGGATGGTTTTAAAACTAAATAAATTCTGTATAATAAACAATCTTAAAATTGATTTAGTAATATTTTATAAAACAGTTCTATAGACATTACATACACTTTTTTATTATATATATATTTGTAAACAATTCGTTGTAAATAAATACAAGATTCTATAAACATTCGAAGATTTATTACAGTGATTTTCTTCGCCAATTTAAATTTAATTAAAATACATTTCCTTACGTGCATAATAAACACTTATTAGTAAGTCAACATTCCATCCACATTGTATGCATCTTCTTTAGTAAACAAAATATCGTCTAGTATTTAAGTATTCATAGACCATCCCATTACATCGTACAATAAATTGTTGTATATTCCATATAAGAACATTTCTAACATTATTTGATTTTTATTTACGTTTATAATACAAGATAATAGCGTAATTGGATAATTTACGTGATTGCAAACATAAAGCATATATGGTTATATGTAACCTATCAATAAATTATGTTCGAGATCATTGTTCACAGGAGAACTCTTAAAAACGATCGTAACAATCGAAACCGAGTGTAATTTTCTGATTGTACATGAATTGATGTTGTTTTTACAACCTTTATTTATTATTATAAAGATATATATATATATATATATATATATATATATATATATATATATCTTTATAATAATAAATAAAGGTTGTAAAATAATACTTTGGTGAGAAATGGTTTTCTCTTTTGAAAAGATAATTTTGTAGTAATTTTCTACATAATTTTTTTCATGATTAGGTTTCTAATTTTGTATTTAGTTTTGACAGATTTCGATTTAAATCCATCGACAAGTAGATGGACACTAAGTGAGTATATATATATATATATATATATATATATATATATATATATCTGTATGTAAACAATTATATGTAGACTCCAATTAAATAATCATTAAACAGAGTTCCTTCAGTGATTTTAATGACGAATACATTTATCAACAAAGTATATAATTACAGATATCATAGATGAAATTAACTGCAAAGAAAATGGTATCAATAAATCGTTTAGTCTTATAAATTGTGAACTGTAGATTAATATTGCATTATATGAATACCAGCACGTTCGTGTAATGGACCCGCTTTGGTATTGAAACCTGATTCAATAAAAGTAATAAGGTAAGTTGCAGAACACTTAGTAGATACACGCAAAGATATATTTCACACTGTTGACAGTTAATAACGTTCGCGGTTTTGGTTCGAACTTTTCGTTATTAAAGCACATTATAGTTGTTCAGTCTGCACGTTTGATCATATATGGCAATAAATGTAGAAAATATGATCGTATCTATATATGTTTATGCTTTTAATTGACTTTAGAAGTTATATATATATATATATATATATATATATATATATATTCTTGTAAGTTCTTATAAAACATATTAAAGAGTATATCTATTTTCTGATCACCTATATTCAGTGAATCTACTTTAGTTCATTTTAAAACTGTTTCATTGAGATATTTATTCGATTGTTCTTAATGTGCCTTATCATTTTCAACCTATTTCTATCCATTATTAATTGAAAATCTCTTCCAAAATTTTCCACTTCTAGCGATTAAATGTTTATATTTTCAACGAATTTTCTCCTATCCTTATCCCCTCTCTCTCTATTCTTGGGCCTTTTTATATCTCTGGATTCAGAATTAATATTCTGTCTTATCCATTGATAGTTCTCTTCTTGAAATATATAGCTTATTTTCATTTTAAATTTTTAACTTTTATTATAATGTACATACCATTTGTTTTCGTTCGAATCTATGTCTTTATTTTTTACTTAAACTCAGAATTTTAATTGATTTATCATAACTAGCCTCTTTATATTTATTACTAAATTATATATATATATATATATATATATATATATATATATATATATATATATATATATATATATATATATATATATAAATTTGAGTAAGTATATAATTTCAAAGAGAAACATAATAAAAATGACCGGTCATTTTTTCGTATATGAAATATAAATAATTACATAGTAGAATAAAGATTGCCTGAAACTTACAAGATGAGAGTGTAAGAAAAAAAACTATAATATATAACCTAATTTTAATATTAAGTACATGCATATGTGTGTTTGACGCTCATTCTCTTTTTCATAAAAGGTAATATAATTAATGAACAATGTTGACGATTACCAAGTAGCAATTAAAGATCATAACTGATACACGTTTTGATATTGACGAATGAATACAAGAGATTCTATTTATAAGCAACGTTGATGATATATCAGGTCTGTAATTAGCTTATCAATACATCGATACTATATTTTAATTGTATTTATAAATTAGTATTATGTAGAATCGTAAATAAGAGGTATAAAAGTTTATATTAATCTAGGTATTGTTAATATTGGATTTTAATATTTGGAAAAAATAATATGACTTTGAAAAATATCTAGAAAAATAAATATTTGGATAAACTAAATCAAGAATTTGATTTTACCCTTTTATCAATCATTTATTTATAATTTAATTCATATCAATGATTCAAAACGTAAATAAATATATAAATCCGGTTAATTATACATATTTTAGTTAAAAGAAATCTAATATCTATTTCGAAACAAACTTTATTTTTTCAACAAGAAACCTCACATGAAACTAAACCACGTTTGCCGAATAACTAGTTCTTCAACTTTTTAATATACGATTTCTATTAAATTCCGTTCGTAGCTATTATTAATGCGGTCCTGTTTCTCTCTCGACGTATCAGACCATCAGTAATAACTACAAGTACGAAAGCCGGCATTGCTCTAAGCCACTCTGCAAGCTAGCACTTGTCATCATTCTTCATTCTTATTGACACTTACATGCAACTGATTGGATTCAAGAAACAGCGTAGTGCATTTCAATGCAACAAAATCATATTCTAGAATCAATATTTCCATCTACGAATCGTCTAAAAACTTTTACGTACTTTACGTGACTTCTGAAAGACAGACCGTACGGAAATGTCTGTTTTTCAGTTAATTTTATGGAGATGTTTTGATTTTATCGAATCTGGTTTTATGCGTTAAATGCTTTAATTAATATGTTTTTCTCGGTGTACAAATAAATGTTACTGTTTTATAATTAATAATGAAAACGTGTTGATTGAAATAGAATAAACAACAATTTAAAAAATGTACAATATATATATATATATATATATATATATATATATATATATATAATTATGGAAATATATGCAAAAAAAATGATAGAAGAGATAAATGATTAATACAGCGAATATAAAAATTAATATAAAATTTTAATTTCAATCCAAGAAATATATTTTTTTTAATCATATTTATTTCATTTAACGATTGAATTTTATTTTCTTTATCTATATGACAAAATGCATATACATACATAATTTATTTCAGTTAATTTTTTAATGTGCTGTCAAGATTAAAACTTATTAAGTGATTGAGATAAATGTTTTCTTAATGAAATATGATAAATGTCAAAGCTGAAATTTAAACTTATGATAAATTCGTAAACGACCATTATATGTATCTGTCTATATATGGAATGAACGTTTAAGTTCGTACAAAAAGTGGTACTTTATCCATCGTAATTTTTCAATTTGATTAATATCGATGTTGAATTGCAAATTTCAGTAAATGAAATTTTCGTAACAAAGTATTTTTGTTCAATTCAATCTATATACAAAGACTAGTATTAATTTTTAATATCGACTATAGACTAATTTAGATTTTAACATAGACAAATGGTCGTGTATCAATGTTGTGTGTTATAAACGATAACATAGTTTGAATAATTTTCAATACGACTGTCTGTCTGAACATTTTTTCAAAGACAACACATCTGTCAATATATAATAGAACAATACAATATATAAACGAAAATTGTTTCGATGTCTCGTCACAAAAACAATTTTATTTCAAATGACTATGAAAACGACTATCGTATTGAATAAAACTAATAATTAATCTTCTAACACGTCGATAAAACATTCCTTCATTTCAAATAGAATAACTGAAATATAAATGTTTTATTCGAGCCTTATATGGGTGACAGCTGGTTTTAAACATCGTTTTGATATGTAATGACCACACCTGAGTATTTGGATCGACTGTGTTGAAATTGTAGGCATATGAAATTATTATTTTTTTATTTAAGTGAAATGTGAAGCGGTTAGCTACTATTTATATCAATAATATAATTTTAGAATAAAGTCTTAATATGTTTTCATCTAAATACAATTGAGAAAATAGCAACATTTTTATTACAAAAAAAATCACTTGAATGATGTGAAAATATTTTTAGTGTGATTTTTCAAAAAAATATTATGAATCGTTTTTTTTCTGTTAGTTTTTGAAATGTTTTCAACTATTAATTCTGAATTCTTTATTTAATTCTTAGAAATCGGTGAAATTATTTTTTAAATTTATAAATAAGATCGTTGATATCTGCTAGCATTATTTGTAAAAATAAATCTGAGAAAAATAAAGAAAACGAATAAAAATAATTTTATATTTATTATAAAAATATATTAGGTATCTTTTTTGGTACAAATTTTCAAATAATTTTTAAAGCTATAAGTATTTATATATATTATATAAATATTTAAAGAAGAAATATATAAAAAAATGTCTTCAATAAAAATGTATATTTGTTAAACTTAATTTTATATCTTAAAAAAATTAGATTAATTATATTATTTTTATAATACTAGATAATTAAAATTTAAATAATATCTCAATATTAATTCAGTCTAACATTTTAAATTCTGATCTATAAAATAGTCAAAATTTCTCTAAAAAAATAATTTAAATATACTTTTCATAACTATTTCTTCCATTACATATTGGTATTTTCAAATTGATGTATAAATATTTTATTATAAAAATGAATGTAAATAATTCACTAATTTAAGAATAAAATTTTAAAGTATAAATCACTATTTCATTTTAAAAAATTAAAGTATATACAAAATTTATATAAAGCAAATTAGTTTAATAAGTTTAGTAAGAAATAGAAACAATTTGTTTCCTTGAAAAGTATTTATCTGATTTTAAAATGATTATATACATACACACACACACACACACACACACACACACACACATATATATATATATAAGTGTATGTGTGTGTGTATGTATATAGAGAGTATGTATTATGTATGAATAATAAATTAATAAGTCAAATATAAACGTGACATAAATAATTGAACTTTTATTTAAATTCAACATTATACATGTACAAAAAGAATAAAGTAGATCACTTATTGGACGTAGATCGAACATGCAACTTGTACGATTATGATTAATATGTAATGCATTTGTCAAATGGAATGACATGATATAAGATATATAAAAAAATCAATTAGACTATTATAAAAAAATATGATAACATTTCAAGCAAATCTATTCGAAATGTACACTTTCAATTATTAATCCTGAATAATAATCTTGTCTCATTGTCACTAATCCGATTTTAAAAATGATTTGGCATGTGCACATTATAGTATTATTTATAATATAGAAAAAAGTGTAACAAAAAAAAAATTCAATTCTTTATTGTGGAATTTATGTCGCTAATATGATTTTCGTAGGACATTTGCGTCAAATAAATCCATTTTTTTCAACATGGTTCAGTTCATATTATATTATCATACTTGTCATACTTTTAGATCTATATAAAATATTTCACAGGTATTTCGTTTCAATTTTTTATATTTAAATAGTCATAAAAATTGATTATAAAATGTATTTAACATCATATTAATGTATAGTTTTATTTTATTTTTTTAAATAAGTTTATTTCTTACACAAAATTATTTTTGAAAGTTTATTTATTAAAATTACTGAATAAAAGACAGATGTTTTTTAAATAATCTAAAAGAACAAGATTTCCTAGACGGCCTAAGGGAATTATTTTAAAAAATAGAAAATTTTAGCATATTTTCTACAATATTTTTTTTACAAAATTAGATTAAATTTCCTAAAATCATTTTGTTACATTTTAATGTATAAAATTAAACTAAAAATAATATTTATGATTTTTTTAATAACAAAATTATATTACCTAATTTTTCTTGTTTCTTTATATAAAATTGAGATGTATGAATCCAAGTAAAGAGTTGATTGAAGAATGATACATACCTGAAAAAAATAATACAAATTAATTATCATTTAGAAAATACTAAAAGAAAAATAATACAAATCTTATCTAATAAAATGTAAAGTTATCAAAAGAAATATTAAATTTAGATTATTTCATTTTGAGAAATTTTCAAGGAACTCTTTTAGTTAAGATATAAAAATGTGTTATGAATTAAAATTAAGTATTTATATGTTTTTTTCAAAAATTGTATACCACGAATCAAACAAAATTAATATTCTTTTTACTGTTGAAAATAAACAATGCTTAGACTTTATTTTGTTAACTCTATTAAGAAATTTAGTATAAAATTCTGCGAAGAAAACTCTATTAATTTATTTCAAAACTCAATTATCTAAGAATAAATTATACAAACATAGCAAATGACTCTATAAGCTGAAGAAAGACTATCAAAAGATTGAATGTATTGGATTATATTCTATATAAAAACATACTTTAATAACCTATCAAAAATCAAATCAAGAGAAAAATACACTAGTCTCAACAATAGATATTAACTAATTCATCTAAAATTAAAAGCATTATAAAAAAGAATACAAAACTTCAGTCATTGATCATGTGTCGTTTTCTAATATAAAAAAATTATAACAATTACTTTCGCGTAATAAGCACAGTCTATCGAGAATGCCTTTTATGGCTGAACTAAGATCACAGACAATAATTAAAACGTTGGAATCGTATTGACACCCGATTCTTTTTACATCAATGGACGATGACACAAAAGATGTTTGTGATGCTTTTGATGCTTTTGACGCTCATTGTGAAATTTAATACGATGATGATTGTGCTTAATAAAAAACTTTAATTGAAGAATATAAAACATAAAAGTGTACGTTTGATGATCTATCGAAACGTAATTGTTTTTTATGTTCATTCGATTTGTTATTTTTTTTTAGTTGATTCGACTCTGATCTTATTAAGAATTTTTAATAAGATTCAATTCAAATCGAAACTATTAAATTATTTTTTATTATGACTAGTGCGTCAGGACTTCTGTTTAAGATAAAGATATAAATATTCTCGTGTCAAAAGTCTTCAGTAATGACTTGTTTTAAAATAATCAATCATTTGTGACTACCTGAAATAATTTGTATTGAGATTTATATTAATGTTCATTCTTTTTGGTTTGTTTAGAATAACATTATATTGTGTTGTATACTTTTTTCAGTTCAAGCATATTTTTAATTTAGATAATTAATACTATATTAATTTTTATACGAATTTAATGTTTTTTTTGGACTAGATAACTTCTAAGAACAAATTATTTATCATCATTATCTGCCTCTTTCTATCTACTACTGAATGAGGACCTCTTTTAAAAATTTTCATCTCGACTGATTCAATGCCATTTGTTTCCAGTTCATTTACAAAAAAATATTTTCATATATTTAAGTTTTAATATATGTTTGTGTATCGAGTTTTAAATGAAAAATATTAAATATGTATAGATATAATTCTTTTAACTGATATATAAAACTGATGCTCTTTAATGATAAGAATATTCAATTGAAATACAAAGTCATGTACACACGCGTAATATTGATGGTCGCGTGTGTCTTTAGCATCAAACAGTACCGCCAATATAAGCAGGCGGGACGTATATCAGACCGTATCTAATGTGATCGACTGGTAATTATATGCGAAAGTAGGAGGTGCAAATCATGTATAGGTGCATCATACTCTCAGAAAATAACGTATAAGTTCAAAGATATGTATGTATTATATTTTGTAGTGAACATGTATTGAAATTATTGTTCATTAAAGACAATTCACGAGAATCAGATCGCATAGAATGATTTTGTATTATTTTACGATTTCAAGGAAATGATATGAAATTAGATTTCTACAAAATATTTGTTGTGACATATAAGAAAAACTATTAAAAAATGTTATCGGTTTTAAAGCTTTAAATTCATATTTTATAATATCACGAATTAAAGTTGATGAAATGGATATGAAAATGTGCATTAGTAAAAAAAAATAAATGTGATTAGTGAACATTTTTCTAAAATGTTATAAAGTAGAAAGTTTTGTTTATTGAAGAGTGAATAAAAAATGACTAAATTCGTTACATGGTTCAAGTTTATAAAAAATACCTTAAACTGTAATTTTTCAATATTGATATCATTTATAATCATGTTAGATTATAGATTCAAGTTCTAAAATTAAATTTAGTATAATAGTTAATAAATTTGATAAAACAATAAGATTATACATCATTAACAGAAATTGTAAATAATTTTCAAATGTACTGGAGATTATTGCATATGATTTTTTCAAATTTACTAGTAATTATGAGTATTTATTATTATACATTTTATCTATGTATGTTATTATTGTTATTAATTATATTATATATTTAATAAAATTAAAAATATATAAAAATGTGTATATATGTGTGTGTATGAGTGTGAGTGTAAATGTAAAATTTACTTACTTATTATTTCTTTAATTAAAGCAGTAAAAATAAATAATTCATATACAATAATCAAATTATTTTTTATATTGGTTCAATGTGATATAAATTGCAATTTTTCTGTAAGAAATTTTCAATCTTAACAAGATTGTAAAAAATTGTAGAAATTAAAAATAAATATATTAACACAACTATTTTTGTAGAATTTAATTAAAATCTAAGTCGTTATCCACTTCTAATCTCATAAAGTTAAAAACATTATTACAACCTGCTTCAATACTCATAACTATAAAATATCCTTATATAAAAGTAATCAATGAGACAAAAACTACAAAAATTCAAATAAAAGTCGTTCATATAAAAAAAACTGCTGATATTAAGTGTATAGACACGAATATGGATATGTTAGCGTGTTAATTACAGAACTACAGTAATTATTATAATTGATTTAATACTAGTATATAACTTGAATTAAAGATATATATTAATTAATAAATAGATGAGAGTATGTATACACTGTATGGATATGCTATAAAAGGGAATCATAAATAAAAATTCATATATTATTTCTTAAACATATGAACTTCATTCCGTGGAACTTGGTGTGTGTATCAGGAACGAATCGTGAACAGAATAAATTTCCAACTGCATTTGCAAACAATGAACGCAAATACTTCGCGATATACACCAACTGATGCATCAGAATACAGGTGACACAATTCATTATGTTCACTCCGTTGCAAATGTTATCTCTACTAGAGAATATATTACAGGTAAATAATTCATACACAGCTTCAAGGATGTTTTGAAATTTTATTTTTAAAAAAATCCTCTTTGAAAATAATTAATAATAAATAACACGTGATTCTTAAATGTCAGTATATATTTTTCCTGTTTTTTTTCCTATTTATTATTTGTAATTTTTTCCTGATTTTTTATATTCATCATAAGCAGTATTATTCATAATTCTCTCAGTTGTTTAGAGTAAATAAACTATTTTGGAATTTAAGGCTCGTGTTTCATTACTATAAATTAGAAAAGGTAAAATAAACTGATTAAAAACTTTTTTCTCCAAACGTAAAATATTCGATTTCATATATATATATATATATATGTGTGTGTGTGTGTGTTTTTACAAAATTGTTTCATAAATATCGTCAGTCGGAAATACATAAAAGAATTATCCGTCACTAAACATTTTTATACTCGTTTAACACACGCGTATTTTCATTTAAGGCGGAGATGTTATCTGAAATGAATATGCACAAAAATGATGAAATTGATAATACTGCTAATAAAAATACAACTTAGTTTAATGAAGCATGCTAATAACCGTTTCCATCATTTATAATTAAGCAGAACGTTGGATTATTCAAATATATGATTAGCAATTTTTTATGGTACATAACTGCCATAAATTATTAGAAATTCTTTGTGTGTACAAAATCTCTGATTCTGTTTGATCGCTGTGAATCAGCAATCGTGTTTATTTTTCACCTGTGTGTTAAATTAATTAGTAGCCTTCATCAATATTATTTTCATGAAGTATTATCGATGAAATATAGCTATAAATCTTTATTCGAATGTTTCATGTAAAGAAATACGACTGTTTGTATGTTTTAGCTGGAGAATTTCTCTTTACTATGATAATTAATTTTTTATTTGTATTCTATTAGAGATAATTAATTATTAATATACAAATATCGACCATTTTAATACTTTTAAAACTGGTTTTTAATATGATATAATACCTTTAATTATCAATTTGAATCTTTAGTCAATTTCAAATGTAAAACACATACCATATGTTTAAATTAAATCATTTTTATATGAGAATTATCTACAATCCTGTGAAAAATATAAAAAAAATAAAATAAAAATTTGAAAACACACTCTGTATTATTATTTTATTCGTTGCGAGTTTTATACAATATGAAATCTTTTTCGTGCTTTTTACGTAATTCATTTCGGAGATAAATCAATCACAGGTTGTAAATATTTTACAGTATATTTTTTTATAAAATAAAATTAAAAAATAAGTTACCATTTTTGAATGAACGCCATATAAGTATGACACTAATTAAAAGAATAACATTTAAATTGATTGATTTATTGTTTTCAGTCGGAATATAAAGCCATTAATACTCTAAATATATGTACAAAAAATGATAATTAATTACTATGTGCAAAAAGTGACTTCGGTTTTTTATTACTTGACTATTTTCATTCTTTTTGTATCGTTTTTATTCCTATTCAGGAAAAAAGATTACATTATATGGATTTATAATAACTCGAAGCTACTAATGGTATTGTAATGACTTTGCAAACGCAGTCAACACTTATAACCATCAGTACTCGCTCACAATCAATAAGATGATTGTAATAGGCAATAATACAAATGATAAGAACTTGACTGTTTATATGTAGTGCCGACAATTATAATTTCAATATCGAATACAACAAACCGGTCTCTAACGCAAGTCATACGATTTGATGACTATTTAAACGTACGTTTATCAACTGAAAGAAGTCGTATGATGGGTCGGTATTGATAGAAAACTAAAATCATGTAGCAAAATAATATAATATATTTCATAATACATATATGTATATACGAATTTATTGTATTATTCAATTGTAAAATTATTTAAAAATATATTTTATGATAAAAACATCTATTCGATTTTAAAATCGCAAAAAAAAATAATAAAAAAAACACTATTTACATTTATGGAAATGATTTATTTTAAATTATAGACAGTCATTTTGTACTTTTATTAAATAATAATGTAGTTTATTATTTATTATTGAACAATATACAAGTTTATACAAAATTAAACAAATATTGATGTTTATTGCAGTGAAACATGACTCGTTTGTAAATGCTTATGAATGCATACAAGCATAGTTAATTGAACATCAGTCTGTCCATTAGGTAAAATGTTAGTATATTTTACTCATCTTGCATCTGTTCATGCATGTGTATGAGTACCTATTTCTACACACAAAGGTAAAGATCTGCATTCAGTAATTGACAAATGATTTTCATGCTTGTCGATCCATTATGCAAAATGATGTATGAGTTCGTTTTATTGTAATGCATTACAAATATGGTAATGGTAAGACGATGGTAATGCTCGTTACTTTATGTACGATATAATATATATATATATATATATATATAAAATTACAATTATAATACATAATCCAAGATTACTTCCTTAGAAAATAATTATAGATAATTAACATCTTACAATTTAAAATTGGAAATTATTTATGTCTCTTTAAAAATAATATTAATAAAAATATTCCAATGTTCTCTGACAAAAATATATTTCTATTATTTGACTACATTTACCAAGTACTATAGAAGGAAATAATTTCAATAATAATTTGTAATTAGCTACACAAAAATACATGCAATTGAACTATATTAAAAATTCACCCCTTTTCTAAAAAAGTATTCAAAATGAGGAGATGGAATATAATTTAAATCATTTAATAAACGTAATTATAACATGTGTTAAAGTATTTCGTATAATCAAAATATTTATATAAAACAATTTTAAAAAATACATGTTTGAAATACTAACGATTTAATTAACTTTTCGACAAAAATATCTAATTTCATTACAAAGTTGAAAAGAATAGCTTTAATTTAGGATATAACAATTCTTTTGCAGTTATTATATTAATTATAAACAAATAATTTGTAATTATTATCAAGAGACACACATATATTTTTTTTAACACTAAGTATTTTATAATTCCAGTTTTTAATTAATAATTCATTCATTTAGAAATATAATATTTCGAAATTTTATTATTGATAAGAAATGCATTTAAGCAATAAATATTTTAAATCTCTTCGAAGATTAAATAGAATTTTTTATCAAAAACTTTTTAGTTAGACATTAAAACTAGCATATGATAGGTTGTGAATATTAGTAAATTAGTCAACCTGATCACAAGGTCAATTCAAGCATTAGATTTGTGTATGTGATGTAGTATAGAGACGCTAGGTGATTTAACTTGTGCTTTTTATGAAAATAAACTGGATAATGAAGAGTTTGAATCAAAATTCTAATACTAATTGTTACAAATACCTGGTAAATATATCTCAGAGACAAAATTCATCTATGTAGTGTGGAATTAATTACATTTAACATCATTTGAAAAAATCAAGCATAATTGTACTCCATGACAATGGTAATAGTTATTTTATATTTTTACAAAATCACATATAATTTATTTTTTGTGAAAACAGAGACAATATATATATATATATATATATATATATATATATATTATATATATATATATGTTTATTATACTAAGTTTATGGATTATACAGTGAGGGAATAAAAATCAAAGATTAAAAAATATACTATGAACTGTTAAAATGTACCTGTTATTTGCATGAACACACTTGTCCATAATTCATCAATTTAAATAATAGTATTGTTATCAATGTATTATGGTACTCTTTCTTTAACTCTTATTTGGTTTGAAACTATTATTTCTGTTAAATCTTTAAGACTATCAGTGACTTTTAGCAGACAAAAAGTCTTTAATATCATATAAATTTGATTTTATAAATAAATTCAACAATGTATTAAATAAGAGTATTAAAACATTTCTTGTATTTTAAAAAAGTATGTGCAGAAGAATAAAATCTATAGTAAAAAAATGACCTTGTGGTAAAAAATAGTTTAATTTCATCTTAATTAATTCTTGCATATAAATAAAACTGATGTAATTAAATATTATCCATGTTTTTTTTATTTATAAACAGCAGCAATTTCTTCATATATCAACATATAACATACAGGATACAAGATGATTATGGTGAATACATAATTTTTTTTCTAAATTTATAGCATAGAATTGTACATAGATTATAAACTAAGTACTTAATACTAAGATTGTTTCTCCATTATCTATATTAAAATGTTAGAAGTCCACTCTTACAAATTGCATACTGTAAAGTTTCAGATAAATAATTGTAGATTTGTGTTCAGAAAAAAATATCAAAAGTCATTATTTATCTCCCAGCATAAATCTCTTGTATAGTATTGAGTACAAGTAGAATATTTATTTATTTTTTATACAACGAAATCAATACCAGAAAACATGTATACATAAATCATTGAGATTAATACAAAAAAAACTTTACAGAATATTCTTCTTGTATAATATTTTTAAATATTTCAACTGGATAAATCTTATTGATCACATTTGAATTGAACAGAGATACACTTTTCTACATATCTACAAGGAAGTATTCATTTTCATTCTAAATATAAATTATATTTCGATAAGAATGTCACACGAATCTACTGTTAAGTAGTAACACTTATTTATTGACTTATTACAAGACATTAGTTAACATTATCAGTACTATAACATTAACTTCAACGTTGACATCGATGTGGAAATGGTCTTAATAAGTATGAAAATAGATTTATAACATCATGTTATTATGCTTGAGAATTTCTCGGATGGGAACCGACCGATGTAATCAATTAGACGAGGTGGGTTGTATATTTTACGGTGGATGGTAGATCTCACAGGGATAATAGATGATGATTGCAGTAAAAAGCTTACACTTATATGGTTATGTCTAAATCGAGAAAGACACTGAATGGTCGTTTTTAATGAGACATAGAAGATGATTGAGTTCTAAATCAATACAATGGTACCAGTTATTGTTCACTGTTATTGAACTTGATTTTTTAAAAAACAATATTTATAATTTTATATTCATAGTTGTCAGTGTAGGAATCCACTTTTATTGCATTTTTAAGTAAATATTGTATTAGTATTTTTAACCACATATTTTATATGACAATATATAAATAATTGTTATTAGACATTTATATTGGAAAAAGAATCCTTTGAAGGTAGTGCAGCTTTTATGGGATTTTTTATTTATTTTATAAATCATATAAGAAGTTATGATTTATTAAATTGTTCTATGATTAGTTATATAATTGTTTAAAAGAATATGCTTGTGCATTTTATAAATAATGTAACAGATTTATTATTAAAAAAAGTATAAAAATATTGCACAATCAAGTAAATAAGCTGTAATTAAGTAAAGTTTATATTAAATGATTCAATGCACTATTTAATTGCTCATATATGAAATTCTTTAAGCTTGAATGAACTTATTGTATTCTGACAATTTATCTTTTCAAATCTAATTATGTAACAAAAGTCTCTAATTTGTTTTATTTTAAAAATTAATATATTTTATGTAAGCTAGGTTTATTTTTACACATTATAATTTGATTTTTTTGTATTTTTCCATCATTGCTCATAGAATATATTGAATAATCATATCGTTCTAAGGTTAAAAAATGTTAATATAATGATTATTTTTTAAAAAAGTCAAGTTTTTCAATTTTAAAATTATTATATATCTATGGAAGATGAGAAGAAAGATCAATTTTGGTATTTATCTAATTTTTAAAAATCTTGTGGATAGATATGAAGTTATTTGAATATAGAATGGGTTATAAAATTGTTTATGATAAAATGAACTGAAACAGTGACCTTGAAATCTTGCATAAAAGATCTTAATTTAACTATAAGACTGGAAAATGAGTAATGTGTAAGAATTTTATTCTTAGACATAAAATTAAAGATTAAAACAATTTTATTGGAAGTTATAGTTTAAAGCAAGTGATTACTTTTACTATTTAAAAAACAATCAATTCAAGAAGTGAAATGTATATGAGTAAATATATGAGTACAATTTCAGTGTACTTTTATGTAACGTGCATACTTATTTATTAATAAATTATTAAATAATCATGTTTTATATTCAAACAATTATAAATATAACTTGCTATAACCATAAATGGTACCATACGCAATCTTTTACAACCAACTCATTAAAAAAAAAACCTTCGAAATCAAATCAGTTCGAGTGACATCTGGCTGACCGCACCAAAACATTACTGAAGAAAGAAAAAACTACAAGACGATGATTGAACGGAAAAGAATCTCGGTTACTGCCTCTTGTTATAACGTGTGCTGTTTTCTCTTCGTTCTGTACTATTTTTTTATTTCTTTTTTATACTCGCGCTCATTAAAATTCGCTAGTGTCGAGATCAAACGCGATGATACATTAATTCAGTGGCATTCAAGACGTACGTTACAATCTCTGATCAGTGAGTAAGTTGACCACTGTCTCCTCTCTTTCTTGGTGTACCTGTCACACAGCTGTCAATACAACAGAGCCACAAGGTGCACACACATACACAAATATATATATATATATATATATATATATATATATATATATATATATATTAAAAAAGTTATTAGAGTAAATATTTAATAGAGAAATTATAAGAGATTACGAATATATTACGTCTAATTAATTGAAAATAATCTTTATATTACTTTTTCATACTTACTTTTCTAATTCTAAATTTTTATAAAAAAATATTTTTTTCCACTCTGAACAATAAAAATATATTTATATTATCTACATAAAAATAACAAATATTATTGTAAATTTGTACTTAAGGTATAAAATTTTATTTTATTTTTGTTAAATTTCTTTCAAAAAAAGTTAAATAATAAATATTTAAAACAATTATATTTTTTCTAAATCAAAGAATAAACTTATAGAATATCTGAAGACACATAATCATTTTTATTAAGAATTTTTTCACAAAGTGCTGGATAAAAAATGAGATGACCAAAAATAAGTTAGATAAAGAGAATTATTGAGAGAATTGATTTCTAGTCCCATAACAATGAAAATAATGGGTTTAAACAAAGGATATGATTATAGAGACAAAATACTGTTTTTTAGTGGATGAAGATGATGAAATAAAAGAAGTTAATTAAACATTTTTTTTATTATTTTTATCATTATTTTGGTTACTATTTTATTTTAGAAAAAAATGTAAAAATAGTGACTTAACTGTAACAGAATAAGATATTTTAGTAAATAAGATTTAAACTTATACACATTTGGTCAAATATATATATATATATATATATATATATATATATATATATATATATATATATATATATCCATGTATATAAGTATAAATTATATTATAGTACATTTTTCATTTACTTATTTATAGTAACAAAACCGAGACAAGTTGAACTCTAAACATTTCATTGAAAATAAAAATAGTACTTTAACGTAGACTAAGCTATGAACTTCATTTATTTTTAAAAAAGGGTAAAATTATCTTTATTTATTGTTGCAACGTTGATTATGTTTCCTGATGTTACATACACGATAATAAAATTGAGATAATAACATGTTTTAACTCAAAGTACATAGAAAGATTCAGTACAATTCCCTTGCATGTGTGTGTATGTATTTTCTGTTGATGAGATTTGCGAGGGCGGCGGTACTACTATAGTACATAAATTATAATTGACACACATGAATTATTCAACGTTGCTTTACCGACATGCACGTATTTACTTAGGGCAATCTTAGATCGGGATTAAAGCTGAATAACGCTACAAGCGAATTTTTCGCAATTATAAATGCACTGAAATTATTCATACTCAATGTAATTTTATCAGAGAAATGATAGTTCAATTATATAGCTTGATAGTAATTACAATACTTATATCATCCTGTCGTGTAAGTGGATAGTTTTTTATAAAAATACTATTATGTATTTTTCAAAATATTTTCTCAAGTCATAAAGAATTTCATTTGAGTTATTTTTCAATGAAAGGAAATTTTTATTATAAATATTTTAAAATTTATATTTATATAATAAAAGTTTTAAATTACAATCAATCCTATTAAATTCTAAAAAAAATAACATACATATTTAACACTCAAAAGATTTCAACAAAGATAATAATGATATATATCTATGTATGTGTGTGTGAATTTGTGTTTCAATTTATTAATTAAAAAATCATTTATAGAAACAACGTCCACATGTTATTCTGTTTCAAATTTAATAGGAAACGAATAAATAATTTATTGCAATAATTTAACGAAACAGATGTTCTATTTAAATGTTTACTGGTGTGTCTGCTCCGCCTTCGAATCTGAATTTATTAAAATTGTTATTGATCAAAAAGAAAAAAATATGTACACATACGAGACCACACTCGAGTAAAATATATAATTTTGACTATCACAAATAAGGTGTTACTAACTTTAAATTGTATAGATCGATTACGTATCAATAAATTATTGTTGTTAAATTTTATTATAATAATTTTTGTACCCATATTGTTTTACAAAGATATATGTTTGTGTGTGTATCTTGAATTTGAAATTTGTTTACCATATATGAATAAAAATATTTATTATTAAATTATAAACTTTGTAATATGTTGTTTTTTTACATTTTTTTCTAATATATTTAATAATTATTAAAATAATAAAGCGTTTTATACAAATTTAGCATTAGAACTCAAATGTTACATCCGATTATAGAGTGACAGAGAAATAATTTTTCGTCGAATGTTTATTTTTGTACAGAATTACATGTACAGCTGGGTCTGTTTTTATGCAGATTATTTTAATGCGATTTTGAAGTTATGCGATTCATATTTCTTCTTAGTATCTTTTTATATGATTTTTTAAAGAATTTCTTTAAACATTTATTTAATTCAATGAAAAGCTCTTTAGTTTTATGAACAAATGAAGGAATCAGAACCATTTACTTCCGCTTCTCAAACTGATAAGGAATTTTCGGCTAGCAAAGGGTGATTAACCGGGTTTTTAAAAAGGAATGCACTGCATAAGGTGAAGATTACGGGCGTGATTGCATCGGCAGATGAATAAGCTGCCAAATTTTTTGTTGACAACGCACCACGTCATCTATGTTTAAAACATCCAAATGTAAACATGATGTTTTTTCCATCCAATACAACAAGCATTATTCAGCTATTAGATCAAGGCATAATTGCAACTTTTAACAATATTACGTTAAACGTACTTTTCAATTTATATTGGATAAACTAGAAAATGAGTCAATAACAGTAACTGACGCTTGGAAAAAATTTTCTATCTTTGCCTTTATAAATAATGTTGTTTTTGTTATTACTCAAATAAAACCACATATTTTAAATGCCTATTGGAAAAAGGCTTGGCCTACATGTCTTGAAAAAAGTATAGCTATTTAGTTTCTTTTTTTTATTCTAAACAGTGCAGCTATTATTGCGATGATGATTAAAATATGTATGAAAAATTCTAAAATAAATTACACATATGTACATATTGCTTTGAATAAAATTAAATAATTGATTAAAAAATAAAGTAAAGAAGCTTTGTTTTGTATCAATTTTCTGCATATATTTGAAATTTTTTTTAATCATTCTTTATTTCCTGATTTTTTATGCGAATTTTA
Source organism: Neoneuromus ignobilis (assembly GCA_029203775.1). Taxonomy (NCBI): domain Eukaryota; kingdom Metazoa; phylum Arthropoda; class Insecta; order Megaloptera; family Corydalidae; genus Neoneuromus; species Neoneuromus ignobilis. The sequence goes on along the minus strand of CP092096.1, from coordinate 13,649,724 downwards.
GAGTAATTTCACTTTGTAGCTATGGTTTTATGCAGTTTTCGAAAATTACGGAACGCATCCCTAATTTTTCAATGTAAGTTAAGTCTTTTTTTGTGCTATTTTTTTAAAGTGGTTTTCTGCGAAACGTATCTACCGCATAAAAACAGACCTAGGTGTATTGCAGTTTCAATACAAATTTAGTATTAGAATTTAAATGTTACATCCGAGTATAGAGTGACAGAAAAAAAATTTTTTGTTAAATGTTTATTTTTAAATAGAATTTTATTTATTGCAATTTCAATACAAATTTAGTATCAGAATGCAAATGTTCTATACGTTGAATGCGAGAAATATTTTTGTTTTATTTAATGTTTATTTTATTTAAGAAATTTCTTTTTTGATATTTTAACTTTAATTACAACGATCACAAAATAAATTTATAGTACAAATTCGACATAACAATTGAAATGTTACAGACGAATATATTTAAACACGAGAAATATTTTTATCTTCTAATGCTTATTTTATTTTTATTTATTATTTTTATTTAAATTTCAATACAAATATTTTCATATCAGTAACAGTAGTATCCTCTTATCTACTCATGGATAAAAATTTTCTTCAAAATTTTCCAATTCTGTCTCATCTATTCATGGTTTTTTTATATCTGTGGGTTTTCAATCAATCATTTTTCATGTTAATTATTAAAATGATTAATATTATTTTTAATATTTATTAATTTATATTATTTATTTATCTAATGTTAGATTTAGTATTAAAATTAATAATAGACTAATACAAAATAGACAATGAAAAATATATATATCAAATACAAGTTCATAAGAAAGTTTTAAATGAATGAAAGAATATTTTAATTTTTTATTTAAATTATTCTAAATTTTTTTAGTGTACATTATCTATCTATCTATCTATATATTATATATATATATATATATATATATATATATATATATATATATATATACATATGATAAATGTGTAAAAAGAATGTTTTAGTATGCTAATAAAATAACTTATTACACAGCTGGTACAATAATGACTAAGTATAAAATGTTGAAACGAACTGATCACATTTTATGAATTCTAAATCAGACCGAAACAATTTTTCAAACGAAACGAGTACAGACGAGTGTCATATATTAACGTGATAAAATTATGCAAAAAAAGTGTCAAACGAACATTGTAAGCGTAAATTATAATTAGAATTTATATTTGGTATTTTTTTCGTTCGAGTACAATTCATTCTCGTTGAACAGGTGAATTTTTTTTTTAAAAAAACAAGAACTTAAATCACTGTTTATAAAAGATGTATGTGATTTGTTGAACCTACACAAAATGAACATATATGAAATATGTTGCAACTTTTTTTTTATTATATTGTAATCACCCTGGAGCAGTGCAAGTAAATTTGTTAATTTAGAGCTCTACTTCGCATTGAATTTATCAAATTAGTAATCTCGTATTGGCATATAATTATTTTTTATTGTTCATACTTGCCGCTGTACAGCGATAACAAGAAAAAAAATTTAATTGCTTCGCAACAATGATATCTTGTCCACGTATCAGTCCGATATGAATATTAGAGATGTTAACTCCAGGCTAATTGGACAAAGAATATAATTTTATGTCCATTAATATTCCAACTAATAATGCTTAAGGATATCATATTTAACTGTGTCATTATAGCACATGTATGTATTTAACAATAGTCTTAGAATATGTTGTGTTAAAAATTACTTCAGGGCATATATTGATAATTTCATATACACATACATACGTTTGTACATACCAATGTATGTCTATATATGAATATATACATACGTACGATAGATCATCGAGGAAAATAAAATATTTGCCTAAATAAGATATTATTTCGTATAATTAAAATATTGCCAACGGTAATGCATTTCAGACACTAGATATTTCTAAATGTTTAAAAATCGATATTAGTTTCTTTATAAAGTTATTTCAATTATTTTTTTCAATATTAAAATACCTCTATTCCAATTTCAATAAGGTTAATTTACACACCTAAATTTGAATAATTCATCATACTTAAATATTTTAGTTTAAATGAACAAATATATTGAAATATAAGACAGATTTATTTAATTAAGTGAATAAAAAGATCTTTTCTATAATTTTTAAAAATTCAAGTAGGTTTAATATCAATAAATCATAAATATTTTAATAATGACTATAACGAAGAGTGATTATATTTTTATGCTTTTCGTAATTTATTTTTTAATTTCATTTTTCATTTCCTTATCAATATTATATATATATATATATATATATATATATATATATATATATAATTTTTATATTAAAAATAAATACAAGAAAACCTAATCTTAGATACAAAAAATATATATATTTTTAAATCTTTTTTTAATAAAGACATATTAAAAATTTTTTGTATTTATTATGTTAATTTTATTAATACATTTTAGAAGGATGAACAAAGTATGATTAATTAATAATATTTATTAATCTATAACACAAACTAATATATATATATATATATATATATATATATATATATATATATATATATGAATATATGTGTGTGTGAAGATTACTGTCAGCTTTATGGTTATAATTTGCTAAATATTCGAATGGTGTAGTTTGAAATATGCTATATTAAAAATTACGTAATCAAAGTTTTTAGTAATGCTTTTGCAAAAATAAAAATAAAAATAATGTTAATTAAAATACTATATATATATATATATACAAATGTAATATTTTTAATTAGTTACTTTTCATGGGACTATAAAGAATAAAACGTTTTATGTGGGCATTGAACCCTTCTCTTTTCTTAATTACTAATTTAGATTTAGTTTGGAACAGTAATAAAATATGATGATAATATAATTTTCGAAAGGCAATATTTTATTTATTGTATTACTCTTCGACCAGTTAGACTAAGAATAAATTAAATAAATGTTGGTATGTATTCATTATGTCGTCGATATTTCTTCATAAATAATTTTTGACTACTTGTCACAGGGTAATGACTTCTAGGAAACAAAATTCCTGTACTACATAATATACAAAAACGATATACACCTTTTGTGTTTTATGATTTATGTCCATCGTATAAATCAAATAAATAACATCTAGACAAATATTCAACTACCGTAATTTACAATCCCATAATCGAAATATGCCTGGTACAGGTGTTAAGACCGATTGGCAAGGCCTTGTTAAGGTTGATACAGGTAATTTGTATACAATGAAATGTGTATACAGATTCCGATGAAATCGATTCGTTACAGTCCATTTTTAAGAAATTTGCGAGAGCGGTGAATGGACATTTCTAAAAAAGAAATTAATATGTAATTGTCACATATTCTATTATATAAAGTTACTCCTTTAAATATGCCTTGACAAATTAACTTGTTTGTGTAGATGTGAATGTAATTTGTTTAGATTTCGTAGTTGCGACAGATTTTTTACGAAATGATTAGACAGATGGAATTTTATATATCAAAAGATTTTTGATATTCAGATTCTTCAGTATTTTTTTTTATAAAAAACTGAAAGGAAATGGATAACATTCACATTTATTAAAATTAATTGATTTTTCATTTTCTTTATTTTTATTTTGAATTTATCAGTATGACATAATTTATTAAAAAAAATCCTGATTCATTTTCGTATCCAGATTATAATTTCCAAAATTGTGTTGTGTAATTTTCATTACCATTTTTTAAAAAAGATTTATTTTATAACCAAAATAATCTTTGACCGATTTACGTTTGATAGTATTAATGTCACACTTTTATAAATGAAAAAATATTTTATAGCTGATCATAAATTAATAGACTTTTAGTCATTTTATATAGTTTTAAAAAAGATTTTAATAAATTTGAACAAATTTATACATACTAAAAATTATATATTTGATCATATTTTTATATTTTCTATAATTTTATAGTCAAATAGTTATATATGTATGCTTTAATTCTGTATTTATATTCTGAAAATGAATTTTATGGTTTATGGAGCGATTATTAAATTGCAGTAGGAAAAATTATCCATCGTCTCAAATTATAATAGTAGACAATTTAATATAATTATATATATTTACATTTTTTGATTAAATACTTTATTTATTACTTTTTTCATTTGTATACTAAATTAGAAATAAGTAAATTTACGTGTTTTAAAGTGAATTTCAAATCTAATAAATCATTTTTTAATATTTTAAACGAATTAATATAACAAACATTATTTTAAATATTATAAATTATTATAAAGTTTATAATATTACGAATTATATAAAATTATAATTAATATAAAGGTAATTTATTACATTATGTTTGTAGATTATTGTGTTTTTGAAACCGTGGGTGAAAATTAATTACAATTTAGACAAGATTTTCTTTTATATATATATATATATATATATTGTGAGTGTGTGTGTATATATATGTATATACAATGTATGTTCAAAAATACCAATGAAAGGAATTTTCAACACATGACTAACAGATTTGTAACTAAAATTAATAATATTATAGTACACTAGTTCAAAGAACCAGTTTATCATACACAAATCCGATAAATTATTACAATAAAAAAATCGCACGCGCCTGTCACTTTAAAGACAACACACATACATATGCAGTATAGACCTCAATACCGATGTTAGTGTACCCAAGGCCGGCCACATGTGTAAGAAACGTTATATGCAAGAGCAAAAAGAAATACCTGTGAGCGCCGACAAAAAAATCCACCTGTGCTGCTGCTGCTGCCGCTTGAGTAGAGAGCCGACTTCACATGTCGATATTTCTCTAGTAGAGACTAGTGTACAGGTGCCATAGAAGCACAGCAGAAGCAGCACAATCTATTTAACAATTCGGTCTATTCGATACTCGATTCAAATACTATTGTTTTATCAGCTCGATTTGATGGCCAATTTCAATTGATAATTGTTATATTCAGTTAGTGATTTATAATATTCAGTTTTTGACCATAAAAATACATGCTAGTGATTGAAGAGGGTTCTGTTTGACTATTAATATAAAACAGATTTTTGTTTAAAAAAATATAATTTTCACTTAATCTGTTGAAAATATATTTCATATATTTATCTCGATTAAAATTCATTAGTTATCATTGTATTACAATTTATGTTTTAATAATAAATCAATTTTTAAGATTTTAATAAATTATATTAATTACAAAGTTTTTTAATTTTTAAGAATATTCAGATAAAATGATTCACTTCAAAAATACTATTATAATAGATCATAAATATTGCAATAGAATCTTTTATTAGAAAATGTGTTTTTTAAACAATTATGTTTGTTGATTGAAGGATAATAATATTAAATACCACACACACACACACACTTATATATATATATAATTATATTCAATTTTTTCTACTCCACTTCTGGATGAAGGTTTATTTTAAAATTTTTCAGTTTAAACAATTTAATGCCATTTTTTTATTCCACTCTAACGGTTTTTTTGTGTCTGTCTCATCTATTCATGAGTCTTATTCTGAGTCTTTTTATATTTCTAGAATCAATAATGTTTCTTATCCATTGATTATTTTCATTTCTTGCTAATGACCAATTTATTTTCAAATTGAACTTTTCAATTTTGTTGTAAAGTCCATATACACACACATATATGTGTATATATAGAATAGTTACTCTAGGTCATAATTTTTATATCTTATATCAATTTCATCTATTTAATTATTACAAGTACTTGTTTGTTTTCATAAATTTCAATTTTTTTTATATTGAAAATATATTTTAAAAAGTTAAAAAAATTTCACAGATCTATGATACATAATATTATAAAAGATAATAAAAATTACATAATAATAAATGATAAAATATACAAAACTCCATAATTAGTTTTCAATTAATTATATGAATTTGCAAAAAAATCTTTCGGTTATAAATAAACACGAGAACAGATTTGATTTTCTGGAAATAATTCAGAAATCAACTCATTTATTCTATAATACAATTTGTTTCGCATGAGTAATAATAATTCGAATATAAGTGTAAAAAATACATGGAAAATATTCAATTTGTGATAATTAATGACTGTAATTTTTTGTACTAATCAATATAAGTACAAAAAAAATCAGATGAAACCGTATTTCTTTTTCGCTATTAACTTTAAAAAATATTAACGTTCGTCAAACTAACAAAGGCATAGAAATAAATTACAATTACTACTAATCTTCTTGCTGTAATTTACTCGATGATACTGCACAATTTAGATTTAGTTGTTTTTAACTATTTTTTAAAACTACGTTCTGTCTAAAAAAAGCAATAAACATCCTTTTAAAATAATTAGTTTCTCAATTATAAATCAAGAAATTCACAACTCGTATAATTTTTTTTATGGTTATTTTCTATTTATATTGTCAGTGAAGCGAAGATACGAATATAAAGCTTTTTTATTTCTAATATTAGACGTGTTTTTGAAATGACAAGAGAACACGTCTACTGAAAAGAGAACGGTCTGTAATATAATACAAGTGCGACTTTGTTACAGCCATAATTAACTTGTTCGTCATGCTTGATTTACAAAATCTTTTGAATGTTGTCAATACAATATTATGAAGTAAACCATTTCGGTAGCAGGCGAGTAATTTAATAAATCAATCTATGAAACTGAATACTGCTACATAAAACATTTCAACTGGACTACTTTTCAACAGTAGATACGTTTCAAAAGAGACGAATAAGACATACCTTCAGCGTCTATAGAATTCTTTTCAGTACATGACAACCGCATGAAATACGAACTCGGACTTGCTCACGCAATGATTGATGCAACCTAAATGAAGATATGTAAATCCGTCACGTGATTTACATACATTCCCATAACCTGGACGCCGTTGTGTGTGGAACGGGTTGTCGTCTTGTCAGAACATACATCATACGAGCACGTCTACTGTTGGTCGACGTCGGGAAGGTTAATTTTAACGAAGAGGTCATTGGTCATTGGTGTATACAGTTTGTAATCAAGTTATATGATTATTTAATTATTTTCGCAGTCAGTCCTTCGTAAAAGCATCAAACATCAACGTGATCGATGGCTGATGAAGAATTGAACGAGATTGTTTTCAATTTAAACTATATAGGTAGTCATTATCGTATGATGGATGCTCTTCAAATATTTCTTTTGAATATTATAATAATTGTATATATTTTTACATTTATTTTATTAGTTTTTAACAGGAAGAAACTTGAAAAATAAAAACTATCAAGTAATAGATTGTATAAATAGAATAAATACTTGCAATTTTAATTTTGTTTGTTTTTTCTACGAGAGATTTTTTTTCTAACTTTATTTCAATCAGATAAATCAATATATTTTGTGTATTATTTAAATATAATTGCTATACGTTTTATTTATAGATAGATTTTTCAATTCCTAATACTATTTTTTATTAATATTTTCTATATATTTTCTACTAATTTATATTTATAAAATTAAAAATCCTGTGATTACATTTTCTCAAGATAATCTAAAAATACTAATTATTTTTATTTAGAAAAACGTATTGAATAATTCTTTTAAAAAATAGTTAAAAATAGAGTTTTTTAATCAGTCAACGTTTTCCTTCAAAACTCTGTTATTATATTATTTATTTGAAAAAATCACAAAACATAACCTTTTATTATTATATAAAAAATCAAGTCTTAATTACTTGTATTCTATCTTTATTAACAATTACTCACCAATTAAACAAGGTTACACAAACATTTATACAAATAGTAATCAATCTTTTATACATATTTTTTAATATTATTCGTTGATGAATGTTCCTTCGGGGTGTCATTATTTAAGTTTTTAGGCACAAAGACGTTTACAAAGAAAATCTATTAAAAATCATCATTGAAAATCTATTTACAGCTTGTCGTACGTGGGCTTCTTAAGTAATCCGAATGGCATACGAAATTAATTTTTCATATAATTGATGTCAACATTTGAAAACAAATGTAGTTAATTGTTTTTAAATTATTTTCTTGACCATTTTTAAAATATAATTAAATTTTAATTAAAATTGATCGTTTTTAGTAATAGTGTTATCAGAAATATTGTACATAAAATGTGTTCAATGTCATTTTGAAAAATAATTATATATAAAACATAATTAGATGGAACTACAATATGATTTTATTTAGAAAAAATATTTTTACATTAGATGATTAATCAACTAATAACCATATGCTAATAACAATTTTACTCTAAGAAATTTTATATTGTAATTTTCAAAAAAATCGATTATATATTTTTCATATAAAGATATTTTCTAAAATAATATCGAATTTTAATGCAATTGAAAAATTATGGATAGGAAAATATATATGGATGATATGAAATATGATGGTATAATTGTCTAAAATATTTTACAGATATTTAACTGGAAATAGACAGAAAGAAAGACGCCAAATAGAAAGATAAATGTGAATTATTGACCGGTAATGCCGCCACAAGGTAGGGTCAATAAGAGGTCATGACGACATATTGCGCAAGTATCCGTGTATCTCGGTGATTAACAGACAAATATGTACGTACAGACATATAAATATATCCTATACGTACATGTGGAAACTTGTACATGTGGAAATACACATAAAATAACTATATAATCAGTGATACGTACATGTATTAAATTTACTTGTATATATACATGTTCTTACACGAACATAAAGCATTCATTAGCTGTCAAGATGCATTTGTCAATAATTTTCATTCAATAGCGAAAACAATCCGACCCCTTTATTAATATTCTTTCATTCATTATAACACTCATGTCTTCGAATTTCAAGTTTGCTTTTATTGTATAAAGATATATTATATGTGATCTCGACAAGTTTTAAAATTAAATGTCATGATACGAAGATTTTTTACTTCGTTTCGCTTGTTCATTCTTAAATAATGGTTTGAGAGAAATTCCATTCTACGTTCATAAGAAAAAATCGATTGTGGAATGCACGATTTATTTGTAATTTACAGATAATTGATACCGTGACCATTTGCATGTATGTAATATTTATTTTATATTTTTACGTTCGTAGCTTTTCGCTCTCAAAAGAATTTAAAATATGTTAAGAAATATAAAAATAATAATGAATTGTAATAATAAATTTTAATAATGAATTGTTATAGAAAGAAAATAATTTTTTTTAAATGTTTTGTAAAAAAAAATTGCTGCCAAATCAACAGAATTTCAAAATTCGATAAATGAAGATTATTAAATAAAATAACAAATTTATTTTCTTTCAATTGTCTAATTCCTTAATCTTTCTATTTTTCTTCAATCATTTTAAAATATTGTCAAATATCTGTTTTTAAAACAGACAGAGTTGTTGTTAAAACATAAATATTTTTTACTTTTAAAGTGTTGAAAGATATAGTGCTTTTTATATTTATATATTCGATTTTTCAATTAATACTGTTTAATAATGAATAGAATAAAATTTGTAGAATGTGAGAGATGAATAAAAAACTCAATTTAACTTTCTTAGTTTCCACTATGTCTGCATCAAAGTGTGTGGTCTGACTTGTTATGGCAATTAACAACATACTTTTAATTAATCAGAACTGAATTTTTCGATATCTTGTTTTATTTTATTGTATTTTTTGATAATATTTAGTCGGTATTTTTTTTAGATTGAAAATTTAGATTTTTATTTAAACAAATAGAAATTTATTTAGAAAATACAAATTAATAACTCATATAAAAATGTTTAATAATGCCTTTATTTGCTGATGCATTCTTTCATGCCCATGTCAGAGAATTGCATTATAACATATAAATGTTAATGTTAATAAAAATTTAATTGCAAAATGATTAAAATATATTTATCAACGTTGAAATAAATAATGTACAGCACTAAAACGAATAGTAATATGTTAAGACTACAATTTTTCCTTTCATTATTTCATAATATTTTATCAAACATATTAATCTCAAAACGTAACAATTTTCATTAAAAATAAAAAAATCTAGAACATGGACCGTTTAAAAAAATATTTGTTTAAAAGTTATGACTGTTTCCGCCTACTTACATACACATATTTGGAAATGACGAACGACAAACTCGCTGATAAACAAACATGTCCCGATGTAATCGGAAGTCAATGAAAGACCACTCTGTGTGTAACGGGCCATCATGTGCAAAAATAACAAGAAACCGCCTTGCTTGTAACTCTTATCATAATAATCTGTCGTGTTTGTGGACCTGTTCCTTTGGTATTTTTCACAGCTGGTTAAACAATGGTCGACATTTTATGTACGAAGGATTGCGGCCATTGACTCAAACTAAAGGGTGTGTTCGTTGTATTACGTCGTATAAAAAAATCAAAACAAATAAGAAAGTACATCATTACACACAGTAATGTGTATAGAATAAAAATAAACAAAGAAAAATTGTTCTGTTTTTTTTAAAAAAATTCCATCAAATTTATTAAAAATATTATTTTTGTATTTTTAGACTATTTCATTAATTAGACTTCTTCATATTTTTTAAATAATTTTCATAGGTTCATACATATATTTCTTGTATCAGTTGATCTATCCAAGCGATAAATAAAGAAATCACTAACTAATAAAATATTTTTATTAGAATATATTTTTAAAAGAACTATTTGAAATTTTATTTCCATCATTTAAATCACACAGATAAAATGTAAAAGAGTGTAGAATAAAATATGAGAGAAGTAAATAATATAAATTCATTTTAAATTAAATAGAAAATTATTAAGTTATTTGATGGTTGACTATTTTATTAGATTTTTGATCTGAGAGGTAATGAATTTTTTATCGAATTGTAAAAAAAATATCGAATGAAACAACTTCAGTTTATTTTAAATGATGACATCAGATTGAATATTCATTAAAAAAACTTTATAGGTGTATTCAATTTCTTTTAATTAATTTAAAAATATACAAAAATAATAAAATTTAAATTAATGTCAAACATGTTATGAATGTATATTCAATAAAAAATATAAAAAATGTTAATTACATTCTTTTTATTTGTATTATAAAATGAATAGTACCTATTAAATATTCATTTTTTATGACATATATATATATATATATATAAATATGGACGCTAAATATATTTAGTTATGTGTATATTTATTTATTTAGTAATTTTTTTGATAATACGTTTATTAATTTTTTATGTTTTTCACGAAGAATTTAATTTATTAAGGTATTTAATTTTTACCTAAATAAAAAGATTATATATGTTAATTTTTTATAAAAGTTATTGGAGATTTTATTTTGATAAAATGATATATGAGCTGGTTTTTTTGAAAGTGGTATAAGTCCACTTTTTAAAAAAACTAAGTTAACGGTAATTTTAATGAGCTATAGACACCTTCTCTTTATAATTACAATCACAATTTCAATAGAGTTCTATTTTGATATAAAATAAACAAAAACAGTTTTGCTGTACAATGCTATCGCACAAATATTTCTTTTGAAAGTGGAATAAGTCCATTCCTAATAATTATAATGAAAACAACTTTCTTATTGGAATTATTATTGATTATTGCTACTTCAGTGCACGCTGCTCGTTAGCAGATTATTATGATGCAATAAAGGCTTGCCGAAAAAAAAAACAGCTTCATTTTGTATGAAATGAAAAGAGAAGACTTTGTCTCAACCAAATCTCTAGAAGAGGCAATATCAAACAGAAAAAAAAATACGGACGGAGAAATTGTAAACTGGCTTAAAATTGTTGGATGAGGTTCAAAAGGAATGAACCTCACAAAATGTTTTATAAAATTAGTATGGAAGAAAATGCTCCATTTAAAACAATTTTTTTATTTGGAAAAAAGGGAAGACCAAAAAACCTCAGAAAAATTAATATGTTACCGCTTTATAAAACTTCAAGGAGCATAACAAGAGAGAAATATAACGATATGATAAGTTTATTACCTTATATACCACCTATTCACCATAAATATTTCAATATGCTAAGTGTAAAAGAAAACTAAGTTTAAAATATCTTTTTTTTTTATTTAAAGATCTTAACGAAGTAATTTTCATTTTTATATTTTTAATATAACTGAAATAAACTCTTAATAAACTTAGTTATTCGTGTATTTAAATGTCTTCATTTTAACTATTACTTTTTTACATAAAAATCCATTTCAGTAAAGCTTATGTCTATAAAAATATGGACTTAAATTTGCTCTTGTTTTTACTTGTTGTAATATGTTATTTTTGAAAGTGGTATAAGTCCATGTGGAGCTAAAAATCGTTTATTTTGTAAAATAATGTTAGTAATTATTATTTCATAATAAAATTTAAAAGGTGTATAGTGTAAAAAACATCACTCGAATTGATTAAAGTTGGCCAATATTTTTAAATTAACTCAAATGCAAACCCTTAAATATCTCAATATATGAAAAAATGGACTTATACCACTTTCAAAAAAACCAGCTCATATATTTATTGAAAAAGAGAACAAGTGAATGTTGATCAATTTTCCAATAATTTTAATAAAAAACTAACTATAGAATAGTTGAAATAAATAAAATCCAAAGAGAAGAAAAGAGGGATTTGAGATTATAAATAATTATTGTTTCTTCTGAATGTAGTAAATTCACTTTAATACAAATTAATCATCATTCCCAATACCACAATATGCTCGAAATTGTGGCACATTAGTCCATTGTTGTTATAAATAACAAAATAAACAATAAGTGATTATTTAAAATTTATAACATATTGTGGTGTTGGAGGAGATAATTTATTATAACTGATATTATTGAAAAGTAGTGGAAAATTTGATTCCAAATAAATAAAAACTAAAGATATTTTCAAATGGTATAAGAGAGAATAAATTTTAAATATATCTTTTATAATGAAAAAAACTGAACATGTTAATATTTAAAAAGAGAGAGAAATTTAAAGATGTTGGTAAAAATTATTTTACAAAATAAAGACGATGGTAATTATTTTTATATTCCTTAGAGTATTTTTTTGTAACATTATATTTATATATATATATATATATATATTATATATATATATATATATATAAGTTTCATAACATAAAAATACCAACGAACAATTAAAATGCGAATTGATGAAGCATCATCATATTATTTGCATATTCGTGACGTTTCGTCATATTTTCGTGACATCCTCCGGCTCTCAGTGAACTTCAAATCCAAGACATTGACTGAAACACTAAAGTTGAATGAGCAACAACGTGTCTTGGATGTGAATAAATAATTTACCACATTCATGTCAAAACATAACAAGTATTATAAAACGTAGTCGTGTCTATCGTAAAACAAATTCATATACTTTAAGACATTTTATTAAAACGATATAAATATTTATAATCAAATCGTTTTAACGTTACTTATTTTGCTAAATAGACTATTTCTTATATTTCTTATTTATTTTTGAATGAATTTTCATACTGATTATTAAAATAAAGATATTTTTTTCAGTCTCCATTTCTATTTAATAAATCGTTATTTTTATAATCATTTAAATCATGTCTTTAAATAAAAGATTAAATTATATCCCATGTATTAAAACATTTATTAGTAAGGACTTAAATCACCAGCGTAAAATTTCTTATTCACTGCACACCTGTGGTTTCGCCATACGTCTTAAGATTTTTTTTATTAAAACAATAAGTCATAATTCATTTAAATTACATGTTCATTGGCTGTGTGTGTATGTTATGACATTTTGAAAAAAAATTAATAAATTTTCTTAAAAAGCTACACGGCGAATCGACACGGACCCACTAAATCATTTTGAAATTTGAACAGGCGCGAAAAGTGTGTGATTTTTTCGTACCTGTCGATTTTTTTTGTAATATAAACTTATTTGTAATAGTACACGCAATGTGTAAAGTTATTTCTTGGACAAAGACACTTGTATAATGATTATATGTGTGTGGAATATACTGTTTCATTTTAAAATACACGTATCAATTTCGAGCATGTACTCACAGCGGGGTTCAACTGCATGCTCATTGAGTGGTCTAGATTTTATATGCTAATTATATAAATTCAAAACAATATTTTTATAACATTATCATTATAATGTCGTGTCAGGCGTATTCGCAATATGACATTTGTATTTTTATAATGTATGTAGACAATTTTTTAGAAAATATACCAAATATAGATATATATTCATTAATACATACACACACACACACACACACACACATATATATATATATATATATATAAAATCAAGAATCATATTTTAATAATTAATAATAAAAATAAGATTCCTCGAATTTACAAAAAAAATATTTTTTTATATATTATTGAATACAGATTTGTTAAAAAATGCAATTTCATTGCAATAAAATTCAATAATATTTAAGTTAAACAAACTGTTAAAAAATCATACATTTTGTAAAGCATCTCTTCATATTGAAAAAATATGCAAATCCTTCGAGAAATTTGCATTATGATATAAATAGTTTATTATAAAAGTTGTAAGGAATGCTTAAACTTTTTAAACTGTTATTTTTCTTAAAGTACTTTTACTTGTTTTTAATGCATGGTTTATTTTTTTACTAAATTTATTTTTTTAGTACTCGTGCATCTTTGAAATATGTACACATTGCTTTTAATTAAATGTTGAATTATATATAACTATATATATATATATATATATATATATATATATATATATATATATATATATATATATATATATATATAGTATTAAATTTAAAAGCCACAAAACATGTTCATTAGAGACTAAAATCTCTACAAGAATGTTGTTTCGTTGTATATTAAAAAGCAACGAATTAAACATTATAGTGGCTCAGTGTTGAACCAAACGGACCGTGTGTTGATCTGACATGATGTTTTGCTGATTCGTTGCCCGTTTATATCAAACATCTGTATATGTTGATGATTTGGGTAAACGAAGTTCACTGTTTATGAATTAGTCACGTCAGAGTTTGTTACAGATTGAAAAAACAATCTGGAAGCTGTATAACTTTAAACATTTAATGTCAATCGTTTGTTAATTATTAAAAAAGGAACAAATTTCAAGTTTACATGTCCGTTTATCAGATCGTTACGTTGAACATCGTAAAGAGATGTGCTAATTTTTTTCGACAAAATGTATATTAATTAATAGGATACGTTATCGATTCTTATAAAAATTAGTTGAACATAAATGATCGGTAGATATTATTTATATTCTTGTCATTTATTAATTTTATGTATAGTATATGTATTATAATAATATTTAATTTGACAAAAAATCACTTTTTTAAATACATTTTTTTTACAATAAGATTTAACTATGAAGAATGAAAGATACGTATTTAAAATTTATAATTTGAATTTATTATGATTTTTTTTTTAAAAAAACAACAACATATAAATAAGTGTATAATTTCAAACATTTCTCATCGAATCATCAATAGTTAAGTAAATAATTCTATTCAATTGATATGAACCGCATGTATCTCCTTCGCGATCGTTATAATTGGATGGAAGTTGAATGCTTACTGATAAAGTACTTTTTTTCGTTCATTTTATTCACTCCGGTGTAAACGTTCAATAACAGGAATTGCATCGCAAAGGAAACAACCGCTACAAGAAAAATTCTCAAGCATTTACAAGAGGCTACGTGTGCCAATTACAGCGGCTGGTGCACATTGATCTGTGTTATTAATTGTAATGCCCCTCGCCGTAACCATAGACAAATTATCTGTTAACGAGAAGATAATGCTCTTCGCCAAGAATCCGATAACGTGTAATTAAAAATTGAACTAACGAGCAATTTACTTAGTAATATGTGACGTAAGTAAGAACTTTTTCTCGTCAACACTGTTATTAACAATTCGAATTTTATGGAAAACAATGAACGATTGTGTAATAACAAACGATCGTTGTATTTCGAATTAATTATAACAAGAAAATAGATCAGTTATTACCAATAAATTATTTTAATTGGCCAGAATGAATTGATAACACTGATGTTTTATACAGAAATAAGAATTTAAATGAGATATTGATTCAGGAAATGTTCAAACTTATAAATTATTTATATGATCGTGATTTTTCAACAGTCATTATTTTATTTTTTCAAATAATATACTTTATATAAAAAATATTTTTTTAACCAAATTTTCTAAGTTATTATGCCAATGTATAATTATATATTTGTGAATAAATCCTGTATACATGAATAAATAAAAATGAAATATAACTATATCGAGAAAATAAACAACCAATGATGAAGATATATTGATAAATGGAAAAATAAGCTAGCAAAAAATTTAATATTAATAGATAACATTTCTACAAAGAAGCAATTTAAACGTTTTCTGCAATGAGATATTCAAATAGTGCTCATTTAAGATTTCTGTCAAGATTAGATCTAATTAATTGTTAGAGACAAGTAGTTTCTTAATGAAAGATAATATCATCTGTTATCAAAGATTTGATCATATAATACATTAATCAACTACTGCTTAGGTTACTGTCTTTATATGAAATAAAATATCAAGAATATTGAAAAATTTTATAATGATGAAAAATTGATTTCTGTGAAGAATAAAACGAATTTACAGATAAATACAAAAGTATAATTTATTAATGATGTTTTTAAATTAAAATATTATTGATTTAAAATGTTAAATGGATGATATTTTTTATAAAGAAAATAAAAGAGATACTTAAATAAAAAATACAATATTACACATCGCCATCATCATATAAAAAGTATTTTTAAGAAAGTATGCATTCATGATTTTTAATATTCAAAATAGAAAAAAATATTTAGACTTGATTTAATTTTGTAGCTAATTCACTCTTTTATAATATTGTTTCACCAAACCTGATATCATATGACTTTATAAATTTTTCCAATTTTTCTAACAAGAATTCAAGTATAGAAAATATAATTTATGTCCAATTTAATTGTAGACAGATTTTATTTTCAAAAACGAATTTAAATGATTATCTTCAAAGAACTTTAATTAATTCTATTCGATTTTTTTTAAATAAATAAATTTTATTTTATCTATGTAATTATTATTATTTTTTGATTTTTATTTTTCTCGGGTTTAACTCTCTTTAATATTTTATTAAAAATTCTCTCTCTCTCTCTCTCTCTCTCTCTCTATTCATATATATATATATATATATATAATTTTTTTTGATATGATCTTTTATTTATTCATTACCAATTTATCACTTAATGTTTTATTTAATAATTGTTATAACCACACTGATACTTTAAAAGAATAAACACTTATCTCGATCAGTATAAACAAAATCATCGATTCGAACTTATTGAGAGACTCTCGCCGGCATATCCGTCCAATTATCTATACTGGCGTCTTGTGTCACAGCCGTTATGTACGATTATCATTTAACTATTATCTGAAGCCGACTTAAGACATATAAGTAAGTTGGTCCTACGCACAAAGATTTATGTATGAGACAATGTGCGTCGGGAGCTTACTAATATCAGTTCAATACGATATTCTCAGAACACTAATAATTTATAACAAATAGATAAATTATTGGTTGTTCTAAGAAAAGAGTATTGATTCAAGATAACTTCATTGTATGGATATGTTTTAGTTAGTTGTATAACAAGATGAGTCGACTATGAAAAAAAATGTTAAACAGGTATTATAAAGTCTGTCGGTACTGTGTGATGTTGAGAAAATAGATTTTTTTTGAAAAAATCGTTTGTTGTGTACAGTGGTTTAAATTTTTTCTTTTGACAATATTTTAGATGAAAAAATACAGAGATGTTATTAATAAAAAGTTTATGTTTTGCTAGACAATTATACAAATCAAAATTCATGATGTATTTATATATATTTTTTTTTGAAGGAATTCAATTGAAAAATTAGATTTTGGTATTTAATTAACATATAATTAATTTGATATATACAAAATTAAATATTTGTTAATATCATAATCGTTTAAAAATTATTTGAATTTTTTTTTATGATATATATATATATATATATATATATATATAAATAAACGAATATGTGTTTACATAAAAATTTAATAAATAATAATTTAATCTTTCCTGTGAAACATTAATCGCATATACATTTTTCGATATTGAGGTCAAGTAAATTGATAATTTAAAATGTCATGAAATTAAAATGTTTACTTTTAAGTAATTTTACATAATTTAAGTAAATTGTGATTTTATGAATCGAGTATGAAAGTAAATTCGGTAAGCATCAAAGAAAATTCTTTGTGTTAACAGTTCTTGCATATTGTATAAGCACACAAATACACACACACAAACATATATATATATATATATATATATATATATAATATTTTTTAAGTTAATTTATGTTTAATGATAAAATAATAAAACTGATGATTTATGAAATCAAAAATTTATTTAGAGAATAAAAATGTCATAATTTTAATATTTTTCAATTACTTATTTCAATAAATATTACGATACAGTGATTTTAAGATTTATTTCTTCAAGAAAAATATTCACAATTTAAAAAATTACGACTCGAACTAATTTCAAAATCTGTCGTGGGTTCTCTGATCATAATTGAATTTTAATTAAGATATATAATTGTTCATAGTTTTAAAATTAATTTAGTTATTGCAAATATAAACTTTTAATACATGACATTCAAAAATCGATTATCAGTATCAAAAATCTTCAATAATTTTAATTTAAACAATTAATTATACTTCATTTATTAAGATATAAAACATGTTTGATATCTTAATAAATAATGTATGCAAATTGAAATTTTCATTTAATATAAAACTTTTTTTTCGTTTAATAATCAATCTCAGTTGATTACTTATAAAGATGAATACAAATATAATTAACATATTTAAATTAAAACGATATTACCTTACAAAATATAAATAAATAGACAATAATTCGCTATTTAATTAAATTTATTGCACTGAAATGAACGTTTTTTTTTTGTTCAGAAAAATAAATTGCATTATTTTTTATATAAACGAAAATTCATTATTCTTAAGTTCAGTTATAAATCTTTACAAAAATGTAATTAATTCTTCTCATATGCGATATTCGAACATTAAAAATGCAAATTATTGCAAATATATGTAATTAAAACAGAAATTACGCCTACGAGATTAAATTTATAGTTATAATAAAAACTTAAACGCTAGTTTTAAATATGTGTAAAGTTTATAAGTTTTATATACACACATTCTAAGATTATACACGTTTTGTATAATCAGTGACAGGTTTGTAATTTATTCAAAAAATAAATCTCAATTCGTTCAGAAACGGGTGTATCTTTGAAAAATGTTAATAGTTCTCAAGTATTTTTTGTACAAATTCGTACATGCCAAACAACTGGATGATACTTTCTAAATGTATGAATACGTTAATTAGGTATTTCGTGTACACAATATGTGATTTATGTTCTTATGACAATGGTTTAGTATTTATAAAGATCTCTGTTTGAAAAATATTTATTAATTTGTTCATTAATTTTTGAACTTTGTTTTTAAAATAGCATTAAGAAGTAAATAAGAAATAACATTTTAAAGTAAATAAATAATTATTTTAATATTTAATAAATTGCTGATATTGATTTTGCAATCAAATACATGAATAATAAAAAATATAAATTTAAAAAAGTAATATTTCCAGATAAAAATAATTCATTAAACTTATATTTTCTACAAATATAAACATTTGTAAATTAAATAAAAATAATACTTAGTTATTTCTCAAATTATAAAAGTATCAAAATAATATCTGTTTCGAAGTATGTACATTGATTTTATTTTCAATATTTTTCTTTTTAAAAAAATGAATTTTATCACTAATCAATCGTTATTTTGGCAAACAAATAAAATAGAAATTACAGTATTGTTCTGTTTAAAGTACGCCACTGTAACCAAACATAGAACTCATGCATGTATTACATTATATTAAATCGTTTTATAAACAACCAATAAACCACAGTATCGTCAGTATATGTCCTGAGGATGTAAGTTGTCAGTTTGTATTTTAATGGATAGAGAAGATCCTCGAGGTATTGAAAAAATCATAGTTATTAGCATGCATATTATAAAGAACAACATAATCAAGAATTTAATCTCTTGATTGTATATTATTATTTAATTAATTTATACACGTTTTGAAAATAATATATAATTTCTTCAAAATAAATCTCATGTCTATACGAATTATTGTTTTGTTGCGTAAAATAAAAGGTCAGGATTTTTGTTCATTAGTTTGATTAGAAAATTGTTAATCATTTTTGTACACAATATTATATATATATATATATATCTGTCTGTCACTGATGGATAAAAATCCTCTTTCTAAGTTTTCCACTTTGACCACTTTTCTCTTCTAGACAATTCTAAAGATTTTTTTATGTCTCTATACCATTTTTCCACGTGTCTCATTCTGAAAAATTTAATATATCTGGATTCTCAATCAATAATTTATTTTCTCTATCCAATATAAAAAACTGATATGGTTTTTGTAGTATTTTTCCATGATAGCTTTGAGTATTTTTCTATTATTTTAATAATAAAAACTGTGATAATTATTAAATATTTATATGTTAAATCTCTAATTCAATAAAAAATATACAATTAAAATTATATCATTAATAAAATTTAGTGATAATGGTATTAAAATTATCATAATAATATATAATAAAAATACATACAGCTAATTTTCCAAGAACAATGATAAACTACAATATTATGTATTGAAAATTTGAATTTATCCATTTTTACAACGTATATATATTTTGGTGAGGTTTTATTTTTTCTTTAATAAAAATATTTATTTATTTAATAATAAAATTCTATGTATAAACACCTCTTCATCTTTTTTATATTTTAAGAAGATTACTTAAAGACAATTTTAATTATGTGGGTGTTAATATATAGCTTTGTTCTCGTGATAAATTATTCTGTAAAGAATTTCATTTATATCCGTGAATGTTTATGTAAGTTTATACACTAAACGCTAATATATAAACAATAAATGTAATGTTAAAATCAAACATTGTGTATATCACTGTCGTATATGAAATTTATTGCATGCTCAATGCATTGGCAAAGTCAACTGATTATGTATCAGCCGATCTCTTGTGATTGATATCTACCACACAAGAAATAATTTTGTGAACTGAAGCGACTACCTAAATGGGATATCTTTATTTCACGTTTGATTTAGGTGCGGAGTTGAAAGAATGTTACAATAATAGTAGAGACGTTATAGATAGCTTTTATCTTGTAATAGGCAATCGGTCCAAGTCCAGTTTACTCAAACGGCTGTTATAATCACCAAAAATGGACAAACGGTGTTATTTTTTTTTCTAGAACTGTTCGAACGGACGAGATAACGTTTTGTATTTGTTCAGATTTAATACTTAATCTTCATCAGATATTAGAATGCTGAGCAGCATTGATGATTTCGATGTTACATCGATAACATTACATTCTTTTCTACCGTATTGTGGTAGATTTCTTCAAATGACTTAATTCAAACTACCTACTTGTTAGTCATTCGACGAACAAAACTATTTTGTTATTTTTATCTATGTATTTTATCATATTTATAGTATTGTGAAATTATTAAACATTAAATAACATTTTAAATTTAAATTAATATCATAATAGAAAAAGAAGAAAAGAAAAATCTATTAACAGAACTATAGAGGCTTGAATTTATATTGAAATTGAATTTAGTACATAAGTTAATTATTTAGTTATTTATAATTTACCCAATTAAAAGTAGTTTATATATATATATATATATATATATATATATATATATATATATATATATATATATATGTATATGTGTAAATAGTAATAAATCAGTATCACCTTACTACATCCTGCTGTTAAATAATAAAATGTATAAAACTATATAATACCTCTGAACGAAATGTAATTGAAATTTCTTTAATAGAAACGAATATCTTACGTTCACGAGTCCATTGTCAGGATAAATGTTTTTTTTCCGAGTGTTTTTTGAACATTGTGTCTAAGCAAGATATAATTAAAACGTTGGTGGTCGTCTACTTTTATTTCAATTTAAACAAACCCGACTTCCAAGCAACAGTCATATCTATAACACATTAGCACTGAAACTAATCATTATTATTTTTAATTTAAAGATTAATCTTATAAGCCGACATCGAATTGTAAACACGCAGTTAGATCGAACTTGTACAGAACCGACTAACCAACCGAACTACGCAATAGATCTACACACGAGTATATCTTGTACGAAACGGAGCAAAACAAATTAGATCCTCATTTCAAACATTTCATCAATCAAATTTTTCTTTCGAAAATCAAATGATAACGTAACATTAATGAAGGTTTTCGTATAATTAATTTACTTTTGTATTAATGCTGCTTTTAATTTGGGTTTCTGGATCCGGAATTCGATCTCTCGGTCTCACGCTGTGTGCAAGATTCGACGTAATACAGTACGGGCGTGCATTAATTGCGTGGCTGTGGGTTCGACCACCAGCGTGGTGGTGAAATTGAAATTAATTATTTCGTATCAAATGTACATCAATGTTACGGGTGTTCAGTACATCAGTACACGGACCTCATCATGATACGCATGTAAATACAATTACGAAGACAGTGCTTTTTTTTATAGTTCTGTTTGACTGAAAAGATTATTAATTTATTCCCGATGAGAATAAAATGCATTATAATTGCGCTTGACGAAAGATCGCAATTCAGTTTAAAATGAACGGTACGCCATATCAATCACATATTAAAGTTATATTTTTGTTATTAAACAGCTGATCGTATCTATTCGAATATTTTCTTCTTCAATTAACATTTGTTCGAATGCTTTACTTAACTTTAATCAATCAATCAGTTTTGTTTTGTTCTTATTCATTTTTAATTATAATAAATACACTATTGATAGTTGAATGATTAGAATTCATCATATATATATATATATATATATATATATATATATATATTTATTTTTTTTTTCTAAAAAAATAACTTGATAAATAAGTAGACATTTACATAAACATCACAGAAGAAATAAATGTTTAATAAGTTTGCAATTCAATATTCAATTTCATTAAAATTTAAATATTATTTTCTTTCAAGTTAAATATTTGTATTTTTTTAAAAAAGGATTATTAATCTGAAACTAAATTCAAAAATTATTTCAAGAATTGCCTTGTATAATTTATGTTCATTTTAATTAATTATTTTTCTAAAAAAAATATTGTTGTTACAATTGTATGATTTTATTTCTTTTTATCATATTTAAATACTTTATATAAGAAACTGGAATTATTTGTTTTCTTATATTTATGACTATAGTATAGATTTTTTTTAATATATACATCATTTGCCAAATTGTATCCAAAAATTATATAGCTATAAATTAAAAAAGTGGATATCAAAAAATTTAATACTGATTTTAATATTTTATGTTTATAATTATTTGATTTACTGATTTCATTCTTATACTATAAAAATATTATCAAGTTTTAAATTATATATATATATATATATATATATATATATATATATATATTAATAAATTATATTAATTACTTAATTTAGTATAACAATTATATTAGCTACTTAATTCCATATAAAAATTTAATATAAATATGTAGGTCTCAAATAATCATGTTTAATTTAAAAACATTAAATATATAATTATTTTAATTACATTATAAAAAATGTAGTAGATGGTAATGATATTTAACAATCAGATAGGTCAAGGATTCATTAAATAACCGACAGATTAGAAAAATATTTTTCGTGATTTATTTAATACCTCAAGGCGAATAGTAAAAATATATATATTTCTTAAAAATATTTATTAAATTGATACTTGTAATTAAAATTAAATTAAATTGGTTTTTAACAAAATTATCTTGAAGAATAATAAGAATATTTTTTGTCTGTTTACAATTTTTATTTAGAAAAATAAATTTATTAATCAGACATAATTTTAACTCATTGTTAAAAAATGTAAATAATTTTATTACAAATGCAAATGATATTCAGTTATAATTATATGGGAATATAATTTTATCAGATTCTTAAATATTCATGATTTGAACAGGTAATAAAATAATTTTTGAAAAATATTATAAAAAAATAAGATTTATAAATATTAATTAGAAAACATGTCTTGTTAAGAATAAAGAACATTAACATAAGCACAAAAGTGTAAATATTATTGTATTGTTTTTGCATATGCTAATTTTATGCGAGTTTTTTAAATTTTCTTTGACAGCTGGTATTGTTTTATAAAGTACATATTCAATTTAAAAAATCTACATAATTTCTGAAAGTCATATATATTTATCACACACACACGCATATTTTTTTTAAATGACGTAAGTATTAAAATAAAATTATATTTGAGTATGTACATTATTTTACAATATATATATTAAAATTAATTACTATATTATAGTTAAAAATTGTTCAGTCTTAAAATAAGTTCATGAATGAAATCTATTGTTATTTAAATTTATTAACAATTATTATTATCTACAAGATTGATCTACATTAGTACATTTAATTCTTAAAAAAATATATTTAATCATGCGTAGAGAAGTTAAAGCATTCAGATCATTGTTTGTGACTCGACGATTTTAAATTGATTTGATACATGCGTAATTTCTATAGATCTATTGTATTTTTTCCGGTCACTCGTTCTTTGATTACTTATCGATAACCCACAATTAATCGATAATTATCAGTTTTAAAAATATTGAGTAATACTGGATAATTATTTATTATAATAATTTTGAAATGTTTTGACATATGTATGATTATTATTTGAAATATTGAAGTTAATCAATATTACTTTTATTTAAATTTTAATGATACAAAATATGAATTCATAAAAATAAATATTTAAAAAATTGTAATTGTTATCATTAACAAATATTTATTTTTTAATTCTACATATGGTTAATTTCAAGAAAAATTTAATCATATAGTAATTATTTATACATATTTTACGTACATGTAATTAATTATAAATTATGATCTTGAAGATTGATTCAATAATAAAATATAGAGTATAGTTGTTATTTTTGAAAGATCAAATACTATGCGTTTCAATTTATGTTAATAAAATGAATATTAAATTAATTCATCTTAAAATAATGTACCGCTGCTCTATAATCATAAACCAGTTATTTAATTTTATAAGTACAGGTACTATTAATAAGATGAGACTAAATTTAAGCCTGATTATTTTATACTGAATCTGTTATCTCTTATAAATTAGTATAAAACGAAAAAATATATATTAAATTGTCATTTATATATCACTTAAAATACCAAAATGTTTTTTTAGAAATTTAATTCAAAATTTTCATTAAATAAATTATTATTTTTAGAAAAAAAAACACAATGAGATTTGAGTGTTGATTTTTGTTGCTTAGGAATTATAAATAATTTACATTTGTGCTTTTATAGAAAATTAAAACAGACTGAAAATAAGTAGAAATTTATAAAAGAATCTAAATAAAAAATCTCTAATAATTGTTGAATTATTTTCTTTCTTTTTCTAATATAATAGATATTGAATAATTTTAATAAATTAAAACGATCGTTTATGTCTTTATTAAGTGAAGAATTCTTATCAGTGTCAAGTTAATTGTGTATTCTGACCACATGTTCAGTTACACGGGTTTGAAAAAAAATATCTTAATAACTAGAACAATATGTTAGACATTGTTATTAATTTAATTGCATTTATTTTCATTGACCCATATCGTACAAGTAAGTAAGACAACTTATTTATTGAAAACAATGTACGGCAGCACGATTATGAAATTAAAATTTATTACTTCACTTCAGAGACCTAAGTCACATCAAACGCAATATACATTCATACATTTCTTGTACGAAAAGCTGATTCATACACGAGGTGAGGCTGTATTCGTACGTTCAGTTATTATTTTATAATTTCAAATTGTTTAATTGTGATACGAGTTGTATCGGCATTTTAGATCCTGGAGCACAGTTTGATATCCAACGCGAATGTATATATTTATATGACAGCGATAATAAGATATTAACATTTTTTTTACTTCTATTGTATTTTATTCGACCTACTAGAATGTGTAGGATTCGAGAGGCGTGTTAGATCTGTCTATATCAACATATAAGAACCAATAATTTATTTATTTACATACGACCGATCATATTTTGGTATCGTGAATAACCTATAAAAAGGTTGGGCATTTATTACAGCATTGACCCTCATTGGTATTATAATTAGATTAAAACGTTTCAATGACGTGTATCTGATTTTTTTTTTATTTATATAATAATTATTTTTATTGAAACCGGATAGTAAAAGATACATTTCTCTAATATTAATTATATACTCTGTAGTAAATTGCATATTGTTAGAACAATACTTACATTATTTTATATATTTTTGTTTAAACACCTTCACTTGTAACTATTCTATAGATAATAATCAAAGAATTACATGGATGATGGGTGTAGTTCATTTTTCCACAGGCTATTTAAATTTTTTCATCAACTATACAATATATCGAATAATAGTTAATAATTTTAATACCAAAAAATAAATATATTATACATATAAATTGTTAATAATTTTTCAAATATTGAAAAAATACATACTGAAAATTAAAATTGGTTATTACAATTGAATTATGAAATAAAATAAATATTTCAATTAACATGAATTAATTGAAATATTTATTTAGTTCTAATTTAACAATTATACTGAATATAAATATTTAATAGACGTTGAAAATATGAAAATATAATTTTAATATTAATTTATGTTTCCTACTTTTGTGATATGAAAAAATAAAATTGAATAATATCAAATTATTATATATATATATATATATATATATATATATATATATAATCTGTTTTAAATAAACTGTCTGATTAATTTTTCCATAAGTCCGTTTTTATCATTTTCATAATAAATCAATCCAAAGAATCGTCGTTAATCTTAAAATATCTCCCAGTACGAAGTATTCAATCAAGATAAAATATTAGTCTTAACAGAACCAATTAAACAGAAAAGAAAAATTCAAAACGAGTAAATTACTACTTCAGACAATATTATTGAATATGCTTAAGCCAGTGATTCACAGTAAGCTTTTACTTTATGTGACTTCTTTCGGCTAATTCTGACAAGGCCAGTCTGAGAATTTATGCTTGCATATCTGTGCATCTACACAGATTACGGAACAAAGTACTGTGCATTTTAAATAATATATGAGGAAGGCAAGCTTATATGGCGTTACGGTTGACTAACTTGTTTGCAAAAAAGTTCATGTATACATATATATATATATATATATATATATATGAGATAGAATGTAGAAAATGTCTTTATTGGAATTTACAATTTTTAAATTTTTTATTAACACATTTTTTCATAAATCTATTAACAAGTGTTTCATTTTATGAATGAAAATGATTTAAAATATAAACAAGTAATTTCATAAAGTAAAAAATAATCTTTGAATTGAAAAATATTAATCAATTTTTAAACTATGTTAAATATTTCATATGATATTTATCAAATATAATTTTTATAAATAAGAATATAAAACACATTACAGCCAATAAATATTTCAGAAACACTAAAGTATTTATTTTAAATGATACAATACATAATTTATTACCGTTTAAATGAATGTATATAATGTTGAAGAGGAAAAAAACAATTATTAATATTTTTATAAGAGGATTTTATAGAACTACCGCTAAATGTATTGTCTGTCTAAAGAACCGATTATGTCGAGTTAGATAAAACTAACTCGTATGAAAAAAATATACCCCCTACGTGTGCTACAATCTACTACTAATCATAATGAAGTTTTAATAGATAAAATGCAACGGCTTCACTTTTATTATCTGAATCAAAGTCAAAGAATGGTTAAGCAATACGATACGAACAAAAGAAATATTGTGAATGTGCCCAATGGATCGACAAGATATGATAAAAATGTAATGGATACACCCGAAACATTGTTATCAAAGAATCATAGCTTATACACAGTAGGAAACGGCGTAGGCGGAAATTGATCAAAGGTAAATATCGGATGGTCATTCGCGTCTGCGGGTGGTATATTGTATACCCGAGGGGAATTGACTTGATTAGTACTCTAGATTAAACTATTATGTGGTTATAAAGATGATGTAAATATCACTAGACTATCGTGGTATTAGGATGTTATGTTTGCAACGTGGTCGAATCGAATCTATAGATAAAATAAACTACCAAAATCAATTTTTAATTAATTTTAATCGAATTTCAATGACTCGAGATTTTGTATTATTTATAAAATGACATTTTAATCATTCATTTTTAAATATATTAAATTTTTTAAACGATAAGTGGTTTTAAATGAAAATAATTTAGAAAAATCTACTAAAACAAGTTCTATGTAAAAACAGTTACAGTTAAAAAAAACTTTATATATTTTTAGCTGTTTTTAAAAAAACAACTATTTTTTAGAAAAGTTATTTTTATTTTAATTTATGCATATTTTTATATAATCACATCTTATTAAACCAGTCTGTATAAGCTCTAGATAGACTAAAAATATCTTATTTCTTCTTACTTTGTACATGTGAAGTGAACATTGCTTCTTGCATACCTGCATAAATAACATTAACAAAAATAAAAAATAAACTTGGACAGAGATTGTTAACTAGAAATGAACAACATTTAATATCATAAATATAGAGCATATGTATGTGGGATTACTACATGCAGCTAAGTAACTGGACGAGTCTAATACAATCGTAAAATATTTTTAACAAGGAAACGAATAAAGTATGTTATATTTTCGAGATTTTATTTTTGAAATATTCAATTATATATATAAGAATTTTTTGATACTAATTTTGTTCTTTAATGATTAATAATCATCCATTAATGATTTTTCTCTATAATTTTGAAAGCATCATTTGATAAAATAACTTATAATGAATTATAAAAGGAATACAAAAATAATAATCCAAAAATAGATAACAAATAAAAACTGTATTTTCCCAAGTTTCAATTTTTTATATTTAACTATTTCATATTTGTAATTTTATAAAAAAAAATCTATTATTTTATGTAAAATACTTATAATGTATATTTGAAATAAATACATCTGACATGAATTATATTTCAAAAAAAAATATACTTCAATGTGGAATATAATAATATTTTTAATAAAATCCTTTGTCAATAATGGAAATTAAAAAAATAATATCGATTCTTATGAGATAAAAATATTTTCTGAAATATTACTTTTCGTTGATATTTATTATATAGCAAATTGGAATAAATTAAACAATCGTCTGCATAATAAAATGGCTACAAATAAGTTACACATATCAGTGTGTCATTTTAATAAATTAAAAACTTATATTTTTTATTAACTGTCAAACAATTATAAAAGATATTAAATAGCCTTGCTATTTATATACGCCATCATTACGTCAGGGTTTGTTATAATTATTTGCTATATAAAAATATATATAAGATTTATGACTCAGTGGATAGTGTATTAGGTTAAAACTAAGGAGGTCAAGGTATTATGAATCTCGGTTTCTGCTTTAAATAATATTCAATATATATATATATATATATATATATATATATATATATATATATATAAATTGACAAGGAAAGATATAATTCATGAAAAAGTAGATTATACAATATATTTTTTAAAAAGCTCTATGAAATTCTAAAACGATTTTTTTTTATTTTATGATTAACAACCAACTTACTATAAAACCATAAAACATTTTACTGCAAACTTCCTTAACTATAAATCACATTTTAAGATGTATTTACTGGCCATTTAAAGATATCATGCTGTTAACGTTTTTTAAAATTTAATTTTATAATTCTAAAATTTATCTTTTTGATTTATTTTGTCGAATGTATATAACAATATTTCATTGAATTAAACTCAAATGAAGTAATAAATAACTATTTCTCAAGATAAATATATTAGTCGAATAAAAATATCTTAAATGGTTTTAAAGTTGCAACACCTTTCACACGCTTGAAATTTCAAATATACTATTCGTGTTGTCTAAGATTTTTTTTTCTTTTTTTTTATATATATATATATATATATATATATATATATATATGTGTGTGTGTGTGTGTATGTTGTATTAAGATTGTAATTTCTATCATACGTCAACATCATTTCAAATCATGTAATTGACGATTCAATTGCAGCAATTGAAAAGTTGAAGATTTAATTTAATAAAAAGAAACCCAATCAATACGTCAATATCGAATAATCACACAGTGTATTTAATTAAAGATAATAAATTAGTATACGAATGAACTCAATACCCATGTAAACATTTCTATATTTAGAAAATAAATAATAATGAAATCATAATGATCGATTGCTATCAGATGGTAGCTAAATGTGCATTACTTGCATCCAAGCAATTAAGATAGATTATGAACTACAGTCGTGATTGAAAAGTACAACTTAATTTTTTATGATAAATTGAATAAAAATGTATATTGACATTTATTTATCAAATCACTGTATGTGCTACGATTTTTTTTTTAAATTAATAGAGTAGAATTTAAATAATTTTCAGATGTTTAAAAACGAAATGAGTTGAAATTTTAATTATCAGAAAGTTATTTTATTTTTTTAAGTTTTTATTTTAAGCATTAGTTAGAGAAAAAGTTTTATTAAAAATTACAGATTACCAAACTTTGATCTAATGATTTATGAAAATACTTTTTTAAAATAATATATATATATATATATAAATATGTATTAAAATTTTTATATAAAATAGCCTTAATATTATACTATAATATTTTATAAAGCAAACTATACATTGGATTATTAAGCGATACTAAAAGTATTTAATGTTTTTATTCATAATAAAACATTTTTTACGAAATAAAAAACACGCGATGTTTTAATTCTAAATCATGTATTATAGAATAAAAAATGACCGATGAATCGATAAGATCTCAAAGCAGAATAGAAAAGCAGATAGTCTTTAATTAGCATATTCCGCAATTTTTGATTGATTATTAACATTAAGAACTGCGAAAAAAAGTTTTCTTTAAAAAGGTAACGAAGCCGCGTCAAAATGTTAAGTACAGGAAATTATTAATTTTACGAGCAATATATATATATATATATATATATATATATATATATATATATTTATATATACACACACATGTTTAAACGTGCGGAATTTTTTACATACTTGCTGAAAAATGAACACATGTAGATACTAGAAGCTGTAGTTAAATCGTCCGATTAGTTTTCGTAATTTGGACTTTGATTATTTTTTTAGTACAATTTATATAAATCATTGACATTTTTTTTATTTATTTAACAAAATTTGTTATCTAAACAGATAGATGATATTAAATCTGACTCAGCAAGAAAATACGTGGATTTAATATTAATTTATTTTAAAATAAAAAAGTGAAAACGATCCATTCAAGGTTAAAAGATTATTGGCTTCTCTATTATTCTGAAATTAGTAAAAATGCTTTAAATGCTGAACTTTGAATTTAAAAAAAAGTTAATGAATATTTATTTCATTAGTTGATCATTTTAAATTTTAATATAATAAATGAATTGTTTTTTTAAGGTCCTTTATGTTAACAAAACCAAACTAAGTATTTATTAATAGATATTTCAATGATAGCAGATTTTTTTATCTACTAGTGAATAAAAGCTTCTATCAAAACTTTTCATTTCCAACTACTTATTACTTTTGTTTTTCATGATGTATTTATTTAAAAAATTAGAGATTTATTTCAGAATTAATTTTATTTTCAAAAAATCACATTACTTCCTAGTCTAACTATAACATGTTTTCTATGAAAATAATGACACATTTTCCATTTATTTGATACATCGATAAGAACAACTGGCTAATTTTTGATTGAATACGAATTTACTCTGATTCAAAATTTATAAAATCAATACAATTCTAACCGGATATATCAAAAATCGATAAAATCAGTTTGAAATATCCAAGTAATCAGATCGAATTCAATATTCAATAATGATTCATGTCGAAGAAATGCAACCAGACACTTGAATAATAATAATATAATTGAAATTGCGTCTGTGACACAGTGTTCTTGTAACATGTTCGCGTTGGTAACATGTCTTTACCGCCACGATGATATGACAACGTTCGCTTTTGTGATGCTGTGTGGTTTGTTGTGTTGGCATGACTAGATACGTCAAGATTATTGCTCGTAGAGGAGCCACAAGACCGACACAAAGGTGCTACCAACCTATTCTCATGTGGAACGTGTAGATCGCTCCTCATCAATCGAATGATTGTTGTGCTGTTGACCGCCGCATCTATATCTCTACACGACTCAATTAAGTGGTCACTCGGATAATCTACCGTTTATAGCGTGCGATTATTTTATAGCGGTTACTCGTCGAATGCTTTACTCGAACGTGGATCATAATAGCATTAATATGTTTCTAGTGTTAATACACCGGAATGTTAATCTGACGGATTATCTTCAACTATTCTCAAAGACTAGTCATTATTGAATGCATGAAATGTTCTTTTTTTCTATTTAATAATAATTTTATTAAGGTAGAACACGTACGAAGATTATATAAATAATAACATAATCACGATATAAAAAAATGTACAGTAATTATTAGTTTAATAGATACTGGATGGACTTTGTCGATTATATTATAACATATGTCTTCAATGAAAAAAAGCAATCAAACAGGAAGAGATATTTAGATAACAGTTTTTATAGAAAAAACAGAACCATATTTATATATGGTTAATATGGATAAATTTTAAAATATATGAAATTTATATAGAAATTATTTTATGGAAAAGAAACTAGAGAAATTTAAATGACATTTATATATATATATATATATATATATATATATATATATATATATATATATATATATATATAAATCCTACGCAAAGTAATTCTGAAATAAAAAAAATATTTACACACTTCAACAGCAAGCTACTGATAATATTTCATTCAGTTATCAGAAAGCTGTTTAAGTTTCAATTTATAACAACAACTCGTTTTTAAATTACGTCATACCAAAATGTCTCAGATCTTATCAGAGTCTCAGTTGCAGTCACATGAAAAAGAATTGTATTATAGCGAACGAAATTATTTTTCTTCAGTCCATATATATATATATATATCTATATATATATATATATATATATATATATATATATAAATATTTTAAGTAATCTTTTCTTAAATGAAATGTATTTGAATCATAAATATATTCAAAATTGAAAACTGTTAATGTTTTAGTTACATTTTAATTGAATTTTTATTTAATTGATTAGTCCTGAGTATTAAATTATTATTTAAACCTTTTTTTATTGAAAAATATAGTTAGAAATTTTGAAAATTGATATAACTTTAAAAAGTCAAATATAGAAGAATAAGAAGAAGATAAGTGTTTTTTAAACGACTTGACTTAATGGAAAATTAAAAAAAGATCAATAAAATTTTAATAATCATTTTGTAACTAAATATTTGTTTTAAAATTTATTTTTCTGTTGGAAAATGTTACATATTGGAAAAATACAGATTAATATTTTTTTATATTTATTTATTTGATTCATATTTTAAATATTAAAAATGAAAATATGGAGAAAAGTGAATAAATTCTTATTCAATTGAACAATTTTTACATTTCTATTACAATCATTTGATTTTTTAATCAATAAATAATATATCATACTTTCAAATGCATTTATATTTTTATAATTATTTTTTATGGCAATATCTCTGATTTTATTGAATTCAATTTTATTCTTATTATTATGATAATGAACAATAAAAGTTATCAATTATATGTGAAAACATTTTTAATTTACGTTTTCATTATTGATTTATATCAAATTTACTTTAGTAAATCTTTAAACAATGTATCTGTTATACACACATATATAAATATACGAGACACATACATATATAAATATGTATGTATTTTTAGATATAAATTATCTTAATTAATAAACTTTATATCAATGTGATGTATAACTGTCGCATCCATATCAAAAGATAAATTCCGAGCTGTTTACGTTCCTAATTTGGAACAGGAGCCGGTTTACACATCGCGAATATATCCTATCATTCGATCTAAATTACATTTTTTTTTCATTTATTGTAATTCATTTTGTTGTATTATTAATATGATATCAGTGGTTCTAAAAGAACTTATCTTAATGTATCTGTTCATCAAATCAAAAACGAAATGATGACTTAATACCACATGTATGTAAAACAGCTTAATGGAATATAAAGTAAATACGCTTTAATGAAGTACGTCGAAAATTGATTTTTTTATTTGACATCTTAATGTTAACTATCTTATATCTATAATCTATGATATGTTGAAGTTGATTTAATAATCAGATCAAATATTTTAGTTATTTTTCGATTTGTAACATATTACTGTTTTTATAAATAACGGATGAAACATCGTTTAAAAAAATGTTAAAATTGTATTTGATTCTAAGAGATATTTATTATAATTTTAATATTTTTATTTAAATTATTTTAAAGATAATAATAACGATATAAATTTCAAGTTGAAATTTGTTCCGAAGCAAAAATTCTTAATAATCTGTACTGTTTCTTTTTAAAAAACTGTACATAACTAGTAATTGTTTTACGATATTGAAAACTTCTTCGCTTTCATCAAGTTCAATATACCCATTCAATACAACCAATACAAATCAGTTAAGAAATAAACATATTTATCCGCGTATCCATCCTACCTATAATTTGCGACCGACATCATCAACAACGAATCGTTTCCAATCTGCACTAACCATCTCTTATGAGAAAACTTTAATCAGCCGGTAGCTGCTGGCTCGCAGGCCTGCCGGTGATTATATCTGATATGTGCATGCATACACGCAACACAACAGTGCATACGAAGTGTACGCGATGGTCAGTTTCATCGAAAACGAAATATCTTTTCTCGAAGAACAGAGACCTGACAATTATATGAAAGAAAGGACTCGCCACCGAGATTCAGATCGATATGTTCGCTGTTAAGCATACAAACGTCCATTCGCCATTATTCGAAATAACAACGCGTGTGTTTGTTGTTCTTGTGGTGGAAGTGGATGCTTATTTACGACATCATTTGCGTGGACAAAGAGACAAACATACGAACATTTCTGCAGACAATGTACAGATCTTAAATCAATCGTCGCCACGGATACGTTCTAAGTATTTATCGTTTATAAAAGTAATTTTATCTACTTTTCTAACATTCAATAATTACATTATTCGTAGGGCCAACATAAAATTTCGATTCTTGATTATTTTTTCAACAAGAATCATTTTATTGAAATCCATAAAAATGAATAATATTTCACATTTATAAATATATAAATTAGTGATAAAAAATTAATAAATTACTAATAGTTTCTATTTAATATTTTAACATTTTCAAATGGAATGAATATCAATGAGAAAAACGTGTAATAAAAATAATTATACTATTGAAATTATAACAATAGAAAGAACTCAAAGATGAAACGAAGAAAAAATATGTGAAAATCTAATTCAATTAAAGATTGTAATAGAAATACCTACAACAAAGACACAATTTTTTTTCTTAATATAATATTTTTTATAAATTTTAAAGAAAGAGTGATAGAAATGATTATTTCAGTTTTAAGAATGTCTAATGATATTTGTTCGATTTTATTTCAATTACAAATATTTATATATATGCCTGAGTGTATTATTCATAAATTTTATACAGTGCATATATTGTTATAAACTTGTTATTTTCTCTAAAATAACTACAATTAACTTAAAGGAAAAATTAATCGAATTGTTATTTTCTAAATCATACAACTGATATTGTTAATATCTAATCCACTACACAATATATTACAAATTCAAACTTGATTATAAAAACATATGCTCGTTCGTTGTTGTACGCATAAATTTAACATAAGTGTATATGTTCGGTTAGGCGTGACTTCATACTCCGAATCATTACGACGGATCAAAGTGTCAGTTACTGCATGTCCAATTTAGGTTTAGCTAACGAGATACACAAGACCTATGTCTATCTCTGCAGGAAATCATGCACCTGGGACTGGACTATATTGTACCTCAACGGTACGGTATACAAACTATCCACGTTTATTTTCGAACAGATTTTGATCGACACAATGGATTCAATACATAAGGCACTTACTGTAAACCCTAATGAGACGATATACAATACGTTCCTGATGATTTATTATTTTTATATTGACATTAATAATGCACTTTGTTTATTTTGCAATGCACAATGAAAGATTTATTTCGATTGGACATTGGCAGTGTTACGAAATTGATTTTAATACTAAATCAAATATCATGGAAATACTGAAATGTCGTCCAATATAATTTAAGTATTTATATTGAATATTTATTATATAGTATTTAATATTTATGTACTATTCGACACTATTTGAGAATATACTTCCATGCATACGAATTAAATCTCTAGTATTTATATATTCACTTTAGTTCATTCCAAAAACTATATTGGATAAAATATTAATAGCTTTTTATTACTGACAAGTTAATAAATATACAATTTATTTTAATGTTCGAATGATTCAATATAAAAAACAGACGATTTTATGATATGAAAAATATAAATACATATAATTTATAACAAATTATCTGAAATAAATCTTAATACGATAAAAATTCAATCTACACTTTTAAAGAATTCCAAATACTTTCATTACTTTTTCAAACAATTTTACTAAAAATATTCAAGATCAACTGAAACAGGTGTGTTACTATAAACGTAAAGTGTCGACATTACAATTTAATAAATTTGTGAACATTAAAATCTAACAGATGTAAAATATTTAAAAAAAGATAAGTAAAACTTATCGATTCTATTAAATAAGTTTCAACATATAGCTATATAAAATAATTTATGTTAATATAATTATATACCTTGAACAGATTTTTATGTAAAAGGTTAATATTTATTTATACGACCATTTTTATTTTTATTGCAAATATCTTACTTAATAAAATGCTAATAGTGTTTATTAAATATTTGAAAAGTAACAGTAGCACTTTAACAGTAATAAATGCATTTAAAAATCAATGATTTGCAGAAATGTTAATTGAATGTAAATTAATTTATAATTCAAATTGTAGAAATTACAATCTTGTATAGAAAAAAACAACTTATTATTATGTATTATCTATAATAATATATAATTTTAGAGATGAAAATATTTAATGATGCATTAGTAAGTTCTTTAAGTAATAACTGCAATTCTTATTTTAATTTATTTTCTCAACCAAAATATTATAATAAGTTTTAAAAGAATATTTGTTTTTTTGATTAATTTATTAATTTTTAATTTTAATTTAATTTTAATTTTTATTAATTTTTAATTTAATTTGACCTCATTTATAAATTATATTAAAAAATGTACTCTAATTAATATACATATAATATAGACTCTAAGAGCTAAATCAGTTATAATGCATATTAAAGAAGAAATATTCATAATTCTTCTTTATCGAAAAAAGAATCACATTTGTTTTCTAAGAATTTTATACACGAGCCAGTTTTTCATAATTTTCATATTTAATAAATTATTTATACACAATTATTATAATAACTTACCACATAGTATTATATGAAAAAAGTGGAATGTCTTACCTGAAACAAGGAGAAAATAATTACAGTTTTTCATTTTGATTTCTCTCGACAAGTTTATTTTATTAATTAATTAATATTTCAAAGACAATCCTTGATTCGTATTTACTACCAATAGTCTCTACACATATGTCATATTTAGATAATTTGCTATCTGTAGTATTATTATTAAATAACATCAATCTATTTGAAAATTTAAATATGTAAAAATTAATGGAAGAAGGACACAAAGACACTTTTTTGTATTATACCTAATATAAAAAAAAATTACTTTATGTACAAATACTCCAATAATACATATGTCTTATTTTGTAATTACATATATTATGTAGTAAACAATTAATATATCAGTATATTGATATATTTGTACTATGTATCATCCATAATAAATTAAGTGTAATTTAAAAAATATCAATTTTATATAAATAAATCGAAATTATTATAAAAAGAAAATATTTATGTGATATATAGTAAACTATAGAAAAAAAATTAAACTTAGATTGGTTATAAATGTAGATTTTGGCAACAACCACTTATTGATAGAAATATTATACAGATACATTTTTATAATAATGAAGTTCTTAGTAAGACTTTTGTAAAGAAGCTACATTAGCATATGTATTTAAATTCATATGTATATATATTTATATATATATATATATATATTTGTATACACAATATAAATCAAATATTAACATGTATGTTAAACAGTTTGAATCGATACTGAAATATCTCGTCAATGTAGTAGAAACATAACAATAGAATCATCAGCAACAATAAATGATTTTGGAATCAAGGAAGAAACAACTACGTTCTGTAATTATAAAACGTATGCTGTTTCTTTTTTACTTTACGTAAACGAGACATAAAGATGTCTACCTTAAATAAGTTTTTGATTAATGAACAATAGATTTGTCGGTAGACGCAAAGCTTTTATCTGAGAATCAAGCAGCTGAGCAATATGTATAGATAAACACAGATATGAATTACTGATATATATGCACGTGAGTGTGGGTACATCGTAGATTTACTATGTAGTTTGCAGCGTTTAACTAGGCAGGGTACTGCAAAATGGATGTTGAAAAAAGAATGACTGTATTCATATTGTTTGCATCATATGCCAAAGAATGTTGATCATGATGGATTGTTTTTGAGTTCACTGTGAGAGGTTCAATTTGGTTATTCGTTTGAACTTTTCAGACGTGAGGTTAAATTGGAGATGTGTTTCAAAGAGTTTCGTACGTAACTTGATGCAATTATTAATAGAACAATAAAAGGAACGTTTTGTTTGGCTTCTTGTCAAAATATATCTGAGAGAGTTTCGTATAAAAATAATAATCTTTCAACAGATAAAATACCATAATCTATTCAATAAAAAATGAATACATTTTCTTTTAAAAGTTCGTTTTAAAATTAAAAAAAAATATTTTTTTTAAAGAAACACAAATAAGTATTGTATATAAAAATATACAACTGACTATTTTAAGAACACTGAAAAAAATATAAAATATTGCAGCAAGACAAGTTTGGAAAACAGGTATTTTTATCAGGTGCAACGCTTTAATCAAAATCATTTAAAACGGGATTACAAAATTACAAACTTTTAAGTTGTAAATATAAATAGGATGTAAAATGTAAAAGATTCATTAACGAGTATACATCACGTAATATAAATTAAATACTTAATGATTTATATATAGAGAGTACGTGATAATGTTGAAAATTTATAAGAAACATTTTTATCTTTTGTGTAATTTATTAAATTATTAGAAAATTTATTAATATCATTAATTATATTAAATCTTATGCAACATAAAAATTAAAAAAAATTTAATACATTATAAAAACGATTCAATCTTTTCATCTGTACAAAAAAAACGTCCATTTTATAACAACTTAAACTAAATGACTTTTCTACTGGGACATTTGAAAAAAAAGCTATAATAATTTTTAAATGGCATGCATATAATAAAATATAGAATGATCATGAAGGTAAGAGAATACACTATATTTATGTGTTTGTATTCGAACGTGGCTAGTTTTATAAAAGTGGAGTGGAGCCTTGTACTGCTTTCACTATAAATAATCGTTTTGATTAACATAACATATGGGCCGGCCGTACAGTGGAGCAGACCTCCCACAACCTTGCACAATTACTGAACCAATTTATTTCAGCGAACCAAAACCAAGAGAGTATCTTTCGCTTATACCTCACTGTCGAATTGGTACATTATGATGAAATCGGGATTTACGAGATTTTTATGATACCGAAATTACGTGTACAAAGATCATTAAATATATTATTAATGATTTGAATTCAATATAAACATTCATATGTATACATATATATATATATATATATATATATATATATATATATATATATATATATAAAAAAAAACAATATATTACTCTTTTTGATTTTAATAACCATATTAAAATACTGACAATATATCCGATATAAATAATTATAAATACATTTTCTATAAAAATAATTAAATTATATATTTTATCATTTAGTTTAAAAAAACAAAGTATTTATTATTTATATTTATTGCTCTAATTAAATATTTAATATTATGGTTTGCTTTTCATATTTTTAAACAACTCTCTATAAATCATTTATAAATTATGATTATTTACAAAAAAATTATAAAAAATATAATAGTTTTCAACATAACAATTATCTTTTTCTAGATACAAGAAATATATTAATAAATATAAATATTATTTAATTTCTAAAATTATTTATATGTATTTTAAAAATATTTCTAAAGATAATTAGAGAAAAATAGTACACAATTGTTATTTGTTGAAATATTATACGTTATAAATAAATTAAAACTTTTTTTATAAATTGACTTGTTTGAAATAAAATAATGAAATGAAAAAATATTTCACAAGGAAAATATACTAATTTCTTTACATTGACTAATTTGATATGAAGAAATAATGAAATATATTAAATTGATCTGATAATTTTTTTTGTAAATTTAGCATAAAAAGATAAACTTAGAATTTCATAAACTAGTATTAATAAAAATTGTATAAAAATCGAAAATAAGTATATAACGTCAAAAATATGTTTTACTAAACTGAAATTCTTTTTTATTTCTCATTTATATAGATTTAATAATTTACATAAATAAAATTAAAATTAAATTTTTCAAAATTTCCCATTTTATAGAAAATAACATTTAAAATATACAAGTTTTTCACACTTCAGTAGAAAAAAGTATAAAAACTCAATTACTATGTAGACAGATTTATTTATAAAATAATTGATTAAAAAGTATATTGAAAATAACAATATTTTTTAATAATTTGAAAGACTACAAACACATTTTAATTGAATCACGACTTGTATACAGTTTCATAGAACAATGATCGTACAAATGAATTTAATCTACATTACATAAAAAAACACATATATGAAATTTATTTTATTTTAATTGAAATGCAATAATAATTTATGCTCTTTACAAAACATAATAGTGACACTCATTAATTTACATAAACATGTTATTACAATGTTATTCATACCATACCGATTTTTTTTATTATGGAGGCAGTTCTAGAACGCATGTATTAGCAATGGTTTTTAAATATTCGACATGACATTTCTGTAAATGAAAAATGACATATCAAAACAGAGTTGAATTCAATTACAGTTCGTTGCCAATTTGACAACTACTCAGAATCTCTTATAGTTATTTTATATTAAAATTATACCTTTTTTTAATATCAGAAATCAAATAATATTCCAAAAATGCAGGAATTTATTAAATTATTCATTTTTTTATTTTAAAAATTCATTTTTCTTTATACAAGTTTTTTTATATGAGATATGAGTATAAAATAACAAGTCATACTATACAGTTCTTATATATGTGTATTTATCATAAAAAAATCATTTAAAAGACATTTATATGCATTTAATGAAATATAAATGGCATATATATATATATATATATATATATATATATATATATATATATATGAAAAACAGAGGTAAAAATTAGTCCTGTTTTGGAATGTAACGAAAAAATGTTCCACATTAACATAGAGTAAAGATTTAACATTAAATTATTAATAAAATTGGAAAAGCTCTCTCAAATTTTATTACAATTTATCACAGTGATGTTTTTTTTCAGAAACAGGAGACATCACCGATAGATAAGGGAAGTTATTGATTAGGAAGTCTAAAAAGATATCCATACTCGAATGGATTTCATATTCGATTACAAAAAAATAATAGGTAATTATTTATAAGAGTATTTTAGTTGTAAAATTTTTTTTAGAAACCTTCACGTTCGTTGTAAGGGAATAAATATGACCATGAGTAAACAGAATGCTTCTGTTATAAAAGACTCATCTTTAAAATGACTAAATGTGATTCAATACCTTCACTCTTAATCCATTCTAAAATAACCTTAATAATGATATAGTCGAATGGCCCATGGGTTAACTGTAAATAAACAGTTTATTTCGTTTGAAATAATATATATATACATATAAAATGAATTCGTGGGCTGTTATTTAGAATTCGAAATAAAATAAGCAAATGCTATTAGAATAATGGTCAAAAAGTAGTTATATAATAAAAAGATTTATTGTTGTTTGAACTTGTACGTGAAACATTGATCCGAAACCGAAACATTCGCATTGATTTTTTTTCTGTTTCATAAACATATTCCTCGACACTTATCAATCATACAGCTTCACTTGATCTGCTCGCGATGTACACGTTAGATCGAACCAAGTCACGAATCGATTTGTATTATCATTATTTAAAACCGTACTTCTTGTCTGCATTTTTACGACGTGACCTAACCTCACTTAGACTTTTTACGTGCATTCGACTCAAGATTGTCGATTGATAGTTACGTTTTAGCGCTGTTTGTGGTTTAGTCTAAGAGGAATTAGAATTTTTTACACGTACATTTCGTTGCGTGCTGCTAGTTTTACAAGACGTGAGAAAGTGTTTAACACAATGTGTGTATGAAAAAAAACGAGATTATGTTTGAAGTTTTTTATTTTAAAAAAGTAGTTTAGTGGTCTGATGAGAAGACTAGAAAATAAATCGAGAACGTGCTTTGTATACAAATGTAGCTTTTTATGTACTACCTATGAGGAAGTTGGAACTGACCTGATACATTTTAACAAATATTTTTTTTCTTATTTGGTACAAAAAGCTCAGAAATTCAATTCATATAAACAAGGATTTTCAATTAAAATATCTTTGCATTTTTTTATTTTTAGTAGATGTAATATTTTTTTAAAAAAAATATAACGACAGAAATATTGAAAAGAAATATTTCCTAAATATTATATATATATATATATATATATATATATATATATATATATGATTTATTATTCTTTTCATTTAAATAATTTTAAATATATTTTTAAACTGGCATCTGCATAAATTACTTCAACAACAAAATTAATAAGTAAAAACTGAAAGAGTGATGAAAGATGTACATTAAAAAGATCTATCAGTCAAAGATTTACGTATTCGTGATTCTACAGATGATTCATACACACACACATATCTTGTACACGAGTCATAACACAAAATCTCGATGTAATCTTTTTTGTATACAGGTAGTGTGATTCGACATTTTATTTATTAACAATGATAACAACAAGTATGAGAAAAATGTCGATATTGCATTGCAATGAAAACATATTCGATCAAATTGCACTTCGATATTCTAAAAAGAAGTAATTAGAGTTTGGATTGTGTTTGGATAAATTCAATTCCAATATCAATGACAACATTTTTGTGCAAATAACAAGAACTCGAATATATTTTTTTATGTATTTGTTATAAAGTGCAATAATCATTATAGCTAATTTAGTTTTTTTTCATTGTCCAAGAAAACATATCAAAGAAAACTAATTTATTTATTAAACATTTTTTAACAGACACATTTTTTTAAAAATAAATCAGATATTGTATAAATTATAATGATTTTCTTTTCAACATACACACACACACACACACACATATATATATAAAGGGTTTTACCTTTCTATATTGCAACCATGAAGTTTTTTTCTTTTTATAAGTCTATAAATCAACTACCAACTACAAATCAGTCAAGTAATATTGTACTTTAACATCTTATTTTCAAAAAAGTAATGAATATACGTCTTGAATTGATTAAGTTAAATCATTTGAAATGTTTTTTTCCTTTCAAATTCTTAAGAGAAGAAATATTTCAAAATTAGCTGTACGGAT
Organism: Neoneuromus ignobilis; assembly: GCA_029203775.1. Classification (NCBI taxonomy): domain Eukaryota; kingdom Metazoa; phylum Arthropoda; class Insecta; order Megaloptera; family Corydalidae; genus Neoneuromus; species Neoneuromus ignobilis. The sequence goes on along the minus strand of CP092096.1, from coordinate 13,605,720 downwards.
CTTAATTGAACGTTATTATTCATTTTTCGTACATTAATATTTTATTTATATGAAAGTAAACAGTACTAGAATTTATGTTTTAAAAAAAACTTAACGTTTCATTCCAACAACCCATACTTTCATTACTAAACATTTAGTTCTCAAAAAGATAACTAACTAAACATGTATATTTAAAAAATCAATCAATTAATCGAGCAAACTTGTCGTTAGATTAATGAATAGTTTTTTTAAGGACAGCTCCATTTTTTTTACCGATCTTTTGATCGAAGAATCGGTTTCATCAGGTTCTGTATGTAATACTATAATTACAGATATTTTTCGATTGATACACTGAGCAATACTTTCATGTATAAAGGCTGATGACAGGACACTATGCATAGTATCTCATTCGATAGCTGACATTGAATTATGTGCAATTATAAATATCGTGTACGGTATTCTAACTAATAAGCGGTCTGTATTGCTAATCACACGTTACGAAAAGAGAACCTCAGCTTCTCTAATTGCAGCGTCGAACACTGCATATATACATATGTATATATGTATATATATATATATATATATATATGCATATGTTTATGTGTGTGTGTGTGTATCTACACGTGTTATTTTTGTGTCTTCGTCTTATCTAAACAAGAACTAAACAAGCGGTGGCACTTAGCCTGTGATCGACTAGCATTGTAAGTGGAAATTATGGTCTATAATTGTTTTTATTAGCCAAGTAGTTGTTTCATTAGCGGTGTATTTGAAGATACGTTGATCACTTCTGAACAGTTCATAATCTTTAGAAAGAACATTGGCAAAAGCAAAAGCAAAAAAAAATTACGACTGGATAATTTGATAAAGTAATAAAAAAGATTTATCTGCTGTACATTGTTACTGATTTCAATACACTTTAATAGCTAATTTGCATAGTGACTGAACGTCTTGTTACTTCATTTAGATATATTATTGTAGATATTTATATTTTTTTGTAAGTATACACCGATAGAGTTAAAAATATTAACGTGTTCCATTTTATTTGCTAATTGGATATTGGTTTCTTTAATTAGATTTTTTATACAAATGTACATTAGCGGTTTAGAATACATTAATAATTTCTTTTGTAAACCGTTTGATGTTTTTTTTTGTATATATTTAAAAAACTAGTTTGAATATACAAGAAACTAAATAGAAGTCTGAAATAAGACTACTAACTTTCATTGAAAATTCAATTTTTTTTACTAGTACCTTATCTTGTATATGAAATTTAATAAAACCAATTAATCAAAATACTGACTTTATGAAAAATTTCAATAAAAAAAATTAAACATACCTATTATAAGAAAATCATATTTAGTTTTAATTTAAATTTTTATCAATCATATAAAATATACGAAAAAAATATTTCTTTATCGTTTTCAATATTTCATTAGAAAATAATTCATTAAAACATATTAATTTATATACAAAAATTCATAATAAAACTCTTATTGCTTTTAGAGTATTGTATGATATTTAATCAATAAATACTTTTTTTAAGTATGTACATTATTCAAGAAAGCAATAAAAACATGTATTTTTCAAATGATATTTTATTTCATTTAAACAGATTTAAATACTTTATTTATAATCATCTAAATGGAATGTAACTGACAATTTGCAAATAAAATTCAAATAAATAGAATTACCTGGTCATAAAATGTAGTTTTTATAGATCTGTAACAAGTTTTAGAATTCTAAAAAGAATTTTATTGGATTCTCAATTACATTAATTCTCTGTTTATAAAATTTGCATACGCGGTTTTGTAAAAATATAAATATTCATACAACCACACACATATAGATACTTATATATATTATTTTAGGTATAATCAATGTTAAATAAACATATGTTTATTAATTAGAATATAGTGTATAACTTTCATTTAAATTTCATAATATGTTATACAATGTTGTCGCCTATATTAAAAAAGTATATAATTTTCTGAATCAAAAACAATTTAGAATACTTATTAAAAACAAACATGTGTACATAACAATCTGACATATTCTTTTCCACGGTGAGAAGTAACGTATTGAACGTTAATTGACCTCCCAGTATGGAAATCTAGTTAATTACTGTCGGTCGCGACTGATAAAAATTCGTAAACTCTTTAATCGAACATCTTGTTTAATATCAGCGTGAAGGCGACAAGAGACGCTGTAAAGGAAAATTATCATATATCGGCGAGTAACTGGAGTGCGTGTAAAAGGCACAAGAGACCTGGCACATGAATATTTATTTATACAGTTTAATACCTTACCAGATATAAGATATCTGATATCGAGGACTACATTTATGGAAAACAGATCACGGTATCATAATTTAAATTGTAAGAAAACGTATTTATAGATTTATTTATGTTATTAGTAAAGGAAATATATAATTTATTTGATAATATATTTTTGTTCTAAAATAAACTGTTTAAGTTTACTCCAATGAATATTCATTTCAAATATGGAATTTAATAAATGCCATGGATAAGTGAATTAAAAATATTTATGAATTTTAAAAAAATAATTTTAATTTTAAAAATAGTTCTAAAGTTTAAATTACTCTTCAGTCTAATGACAAAAATTGACATTTTTAAACATTAACAAATTAATCAATTATGAAAATTGAATGATACACAAAAATATAAAAAAATTATAATCATATATAGAGTGATTCAGCAAACAAAAAGATATATAATGATTTTTTATATACGTTGTGTATGTAACAATCCAAATAAAAAAAATGTACTCAGAATGACAGTGAAATGTATATCTCTTTTTAATATTGATGTTTTCATTAAAATGCAAAGTTCAACTGCTAAAAAATTAATATATTTACATATATTGTTCAACATTTACATGTTTTATTCCCAGTAAACTGTATAAGTGTCTATGTAGTCAATACATATTGAATAAAAATGTTGCCGAAACAAAAATTACACGATTTCTGTCATATGTGACCCATAACAAGAATATCAATGACAATCCAATATTTTTAAATTACCTACGCGAAAGTATACAGAAACAACGTAATATTTCAAGAAGATATTTGTCACTGAATAATCCTGTTTACCATTTACAAAAGCCGTTCAAACCAATCAGATAACTGCTCTAGATAGACTAAGTCCAATCGTTTGTTAACTTAATAATGTTTTATGGACATTGAACTTGCGAAATAAACTAATCATTTATTATTTTATAAAATAACTGATTATTCGAGTAGAAAATTTTTATAAAATTATTTATTTATTTAGTCAAATTTTAATATCTTTTTATATTTTAATTGTATACACATTTACCATCAAAGCTTATATAGACTCACTACTGATTGAATGCTAATAGTTTTTTTTAAACATCTTCCTAAGATACTTCCACTTTCTCTTGTCCATCACCAATTTCTTTTAGTTCTCGCTTCTATTTCTTATGAGTATCTAAGCATTTTTCAAACATTTGTAAAAACAGTTAATAATCAAAATCAAAAACTGGGTTACATATTTCGATTACTATAGTGAATAATTTGAAAAGATAAAAAAATTCAAATTATATTTGGACTAGTAGATAATAATATATTTTTCGATTATTATAATGACTACAAAACTTAATAATCTAAATATTTTAATATATATATATATATATATATATATATATATATATATATATATATATCCTATTGTATTGTTTTATCTAAATTTTAAATCTCTCATCGAACGCCTCTTCACAATGTCTCAAAAGATTGATAGTTTTTATGCATTTTTTCTATACGCCAATTAATAGATGTATTCGTACTCTGAGATAAAATGATTACCACATTCTTTTTTCACGATTGCGATTCTAATTTTTTTTATGGAACATGCATAAATTTGTAGCGATGTTATCAATCATATCAATTTATATATATATATATATATATATATATATATATATATATATATATATTTGTATCATATATGTATATCAGTCGAATATCTCGAGGCGACATTCTACATTCCGTACATATGTCAAAATCTAGTTTTGTCCAAAAATGATTTAGTGGCTAGGTATTTTCATAAAAACTGCTGCGTTTCAAAACATATATGACTAATAACATGTGATTTGATAAGTGTTTCAAAAAATAATGATATTGATTAAAACTGAATCTGAATTTTAATTTTACATAGTGATATAACAACGGAACATATGTTTTTTATTCAATATATGAGTGATGTTTATAATATATTAGGAGATTTTATCATACATTGTGTAAATTATGTTTTATTTTAATATTACACAAATTGAAATATCATTATGAAAAAATATGACTGAATACATGAAAAGAATATATTCAAGAAAATTATTGAATAGTTAAACAGAATTTATTTTTATATCATTTTTACTTGACAAAAATTATTAACAAATATCGTTGTACTTTTATTACTTATATAGATATAATTTGAAATTACAAATATAACTAAGAACAAATTATTTTTTTATTAAAAATAGTTGTGTTAATTTTTAACAGAAATCATTTTTAATATACTTATATGATAATGATTAAAAAAATATACTATATTTCTATTAAAAATTGAATTTATTAAGTTTGTATAAAAATTGATAAAATGACTTAAAAAGTTCAAACAGATTTTTAAAGTCAGTAATAATTTAAAATGTAGACTATTATATATAAATATTTTTATATTTAAGTTTTTTTAAAGAAAACTGTTCTTTTAAAAGTTCAAATTAGTAATTGATAAATGATTATTGATAGATTTGTAGGTAATCACAAGAAATTGAAATAATATAATTACTTTATTATTTATTATTATATTTGTTATTAGCATTATTTTCAAATTTATTTATTATTTTAACAAATTTTAAAAAAATATTTCATTTTTAAATTTAAAATATTATTAAATAATCTGTTTTCGAAAAAAAAATTAAACTAATTTATAATAAAATAATTTTTAAGGGAGTAGTATTTCTTATTTTTTGAAAATTGTATTTTTTAAAAAAATGTTTAATAATTTTTTTAAAAAAAACTTTATTGATATCAAAAAAAGAATTTATAAATTAAATTAACTGGTTTATAAATAAAAATATTTTTTGCAAAATTATCGAAGTATGTACTTTGATTTATTGCCTGTACAATTTTTCATACCAAAAATATCAAGATCGAAAAGAATAACATTTTTAATTAATATTTAACATATGTTTTAAATATTGATTGGTCCAATTAATTAAACCGACTGAATCGTTTTTGGTGAAAACAACTTTTTGACAAATACAAAGAATGAAGATTGATAATACGTTACTTGTAAACTGATATATTTTTTTGTATAAGAAACAGACATTGACATGAATGAAATAAATTTTTTTTAAAGAGTGATGTAGAATTTACAATAAAACGAACATAAGTGTTAGATAAGTTCGATAGATTGGCCATTGTATATAAATGTATTTATTGATGGTAATGGAAATGGATTCCATTAAAAATTGCCGCCCTCCAGCTACTGATTAATAATGTAATAATAGATGATTGAGGAGCACGAATATGTCCCATGACGAATTCATAATATCTGAAGAGCTGTATTATGGGGAATTCATGATAACAAGTTTCTCATTTATTGACACCGAAATTATTTTATAGTCAGTGATTCGATAAGCTCGATGAATAATCATATATGGTATATTTTTTATTAAAAAAATACTTTATTATAATTTAATTTCAATACAATTTAATATTTTGCATTTATAAAACACAATTAATATAAATAACTACATTTTTTTAAAAAATATACAATTTATATACACGAAAATAATACTTGACATTTAAATAGTAAACATTATTTTTGTTCAATAATAAATAATTTTCACTCGAAATCTAATTAAATTCGTATCACAGAAAGTCACGGTTTGGAATTAAATTATAATATAATTAATTACATTTACAACTTAATTTTCCTATAATAAGCATATTTATCATTTTTAATTAATTAAAATATGTTTCATCGGTCAATTACAGAATTTTGACATGGGGATTCAATCAAAGGTCTCCGACATAGATGGTTATAAATGCTAACTGAACTGTAGGTCAATTTATTTAAATAAAAATTGTCTGTACTTCTTTAATACGAAAATATGTTTAACATATACGGTTTTAATAACGACTGATAATTAATCAGGTGGATTAATTCACTCAATTTGTAAATTAATATATAAAATATTTTTGTTCTGTTACTTTTTTGAATTTATTTTTATTTAACTTTCGATTACTAATTAAAAGAATTTAATGACTAATTTAATTGACTTATCATTTATATATATATATATATATATATATATATATATATATATATATATATATATATATATAGGTAGATAAATATAGATATATGTAGATGGATCATAGACAAATATAGTAACACATGTAGTTTGTGCTTTCAATAACAAAAAATAAGATAATTTAATATTTCACAAAATCAATTGATTTGATTCATGATTATTAAAAAAATACATACATGCAGAATTAATAATAAGATTTCATAATAACATATTAGTTCATATGATAGTTATTATGAAACACTATCAAATCTATCGAGGTAAACGTTTTATTTATTTATCATAAAGATTTCACAATCGTTCTTAATTGGCTTAACAAAATATATACAAGTGTAGGTGATGATTGCGTGCGCTTCTTAAAACTATTACTCTAAAATATTACATTCAATTTCTGATAAATGTTCAATATAAATCCATAATACTGTCAATATACTTTCAAAATGATGATAAATTATCTTTATTTATTTTTTTTAAATCACATCGTTGCATTAAACTGTGTACTTGAGGTCCAATTTGATACAGTTAACATATCTTAATTATTTGTTTTCTCTTTAATCATTTGATAATTAAATTTATGCGTTGACCTCCAGTTTACGGACGCTTAATCAAATATTATCGCTTGTAGCAATCAAAAGCATTTCTTGGAACTAATTTTATAATAAATTATCTACTTTTAATTAGATCTGAATGCTTATTTTATAAACTTAAAAACCTTCGTTACGATAAAAATGTTAATTTTTTTTTAATGTTCATTGACATGTTTATAATGATATATAAATAATTCAATTTTTATGTAATTTCAATTAAAATATTTGAAATAAAAAAATTAATTATTTTATACTTGAATTAAAGGTTAATATATGTATATAATATAACACATAAATAATTAGAATTATAATTACCTAATAAAAGTTTAAAAATGAAGCAAATATTAAATTTTTAAAAATGATTTTTATCATCACTGAATATTATGGAATAATTTAATTGATATTTAATATTAACTATATTATTTAACATCAAGTTATCAAATAAATTATTACCATTTTTTTATAACAAATTAATTACAATTTTATTGAAAATAATTCTCATTCATTTCTATATAATGATAATTGCAATGTTTACAAAAAAGCTAATAACGTCTTAAAATCTTTTCATTTTGAAATAAAATGAATTTTATTTGAAAAAAATTCTAGTGTATAAGGTATTTAATAACTTACTTGTATATTATAAAAAAACTGAATTTTAAGTACATGCATTAATTTTATAACAATTTTAATAATCTATGTTGAAAAAATTTAAATATAACTCTCTCTCTCTCTCTCTCTCTCTCTCTATATATATATTTATATATATTCAGTTAGAAAATATCCAGTAATATTTAATATTACGAAATAAATTTTAAAAAAATACATGCATGTCTCATTAAAAATACATGAAATTATCAAGTATAATTTGTGAGAAAAGGCAATTATTTATAAACACAAACAAGTATATGTATATAACGATAATAGTTTCTTAAAAAATATATATATTCTACTAATATAATCTTTATATTCTTTTTAACCTTTATAATATTGTTAATTAAAAAGTTGTCATATAAAAATTTAATTACATGTTAAATGATGATATATAAAGATGACCATGAAGAGTGCATATATATATATACTAAAAAAATAAAAATATAAAATATTTTAATATTCCAAACATATAAAGGATATGAATGGTAATGTAATTAAATGATAATCAGAAGGAATTTTCTTCTAATTAATATTTAGTAATTCGTCATTTAAAATCACATTATTCTAAAAATTTATATACTTTTTTTAAGTGATGTAAAAGTTATTTGTAAAAAAATAAATAGTGTCATTTTTAACCATTAACTATTAAGATAAAATATATTTATATTTTTTTATTATTTTATAGATTTTAATACCAAATTAAATTAAATTTTTAAAAAATGTATATAAAGTAATATAAAAATAACAGTAATTTTAATATATGTGCTTTAAAAATTTATTAAAAGTTATAAATGATTTTTTATAATTATGAAATAATATAATTAATTAAAAATACATAATTGAGAGTTCAAAAAAATCATTGAATAGTAACTTAGTTTTCAGTTTTAAAATATATTAAAAAAAAGTTTATCGTGTACATGTGAATAAGTATATAATTCAAGAATATCTGTGTTAAAAACAAGATGTGTATCTTGTAAATTATAATAACATTGACAGAAGATATAGTATAAGTTTAAATATCTTAAGTGTATGGTGACCTGATACATGAATCTCAGCAGGTTACTAAATCATTCAGCATGCTAATAAAAACAAAACTTGTCAACAAATACTCTACCGCCAGGAATAATAAATTTCGTGAATTTTTCCCACATGAGTATGTTAATTTATTTCAATCGCTAATTCAAGTCACGAAAATTTTACAATTTTATTAACATTTAATATTTATCTCTTACATACACACACACACACACACACACACATATATATATATATATATATATATATATATATATATATATGTGAGTGTGTGTGTATGTTTAACATTTAATATCGATGTAATATTTAATAAAAATGTATACGAAAAAAATTATGAATTTATTTCAATTTCGTCCATTAAATACATGAGTTAAGAATCGTACTATTTACATAAATATTAAATTCGGATTAAAAAACATATTCATTTTAAATAAACAATAAAAATGATAACGACTTATAAAAAACCTTTTCAAAAATCTCTAAGAATTAAATATTATTATTTTTAAATAATATCCAATCAAAATAGTAAAATTTTTCTTGAATATGAATAATCTCTTTTTTATAATAAAAAAATGTTATTTAAGATTCATAACTCGACTTGAAATAAACCAAAAATAATTAATTGTATTTTAAAAGACATTATTTTATTTTAAACTTTAAATATTTACTTTAATACTTTTTAATAAAATGTCTTAAAGACAGATTATTCTAAAAAATAGTTTATAATAATTTATTTATATTTCATTACAAAGAAATATAAAAGTTTTTTTCCATTATTAAAAATATTAATTTCATTTACGTGTAATGGTATATTTATTGAAATTAAGTACCTTATAAATAATTTTATTGATTGTGGTAGATTTTTGAATTATTTATTCATTTTGAAAATGAATAATTATATTAATATCGCCATAATATTCCACGCGATATAAATATTAAACGGATATCCCTGATTAATACGATATAAAAAATATAAAAGAGATGTACACGGTTTTGTCAAAACCGAAACAACCGGTTGTGAACATAATTTTACTAAATATAATTTGTAGGTGTTGAGAATCATTTGAATTCCGAACACATGACGTAAATCAAATTTTATAATTATATGTACAATTCTATGAATGAGCCCCTGATCTAGTTCAAATCTACGCTAGAAGACCTTCGCACAAATGATAGATAAGAATTGTATATTATATTTATTCTTGTAAAGTGATAATCTTAAATAATTATTTTATTCAGATTATCTCTACGTGTATATTACTTCGAATCATATATAGACGATTGATTATTTAGATCAGGGCCAAACGACTATTTTTTTTATGTCCGTGTCCTGGTCGGATTCTTTTTTTCCACGATGCAGACGATGGTACATCCGTGGATGGTTCATGGAATATTTATAACGGAACGAATAAGTGATTCATAGTCTTGTTTTTCAATGTTAAATAGTGATTTACGGACTGTTTTATTGCGTCTTTAGTCTGGTAGATTAACTTCGCACACCTACATACAAATACGAAATAAATGTTTGTGGAACTCTGACAAGAGTTTTACTTTACGAACAAGAATAAAATCCATATTTTTTTATTAAAAAAAATATTACAAGACAGAGTGATGTAAATGTCAAAATGAACATATATATAAAAGCACTCATAATACAATAAAAAATATATTTACAAATTATAATAAAATGTTATTATTAAATAAAATAGCAAATTTTATATATAAAAGAATTATCAAAATAATTTAAATTTCTTTTGAAATACAATTATAACTAATGAAATTGAAATAATTTTAATGTTATTTTAAATATATTATTTTTTCCATTTGTCTTATTGTAATTAAACTGTTCTATAGTTTAATTTTCATTCCAAATATATTTCAATCTATTGTATTCATGAAATTTGCATAATTCATACATATTAATTCTTAAAATTTGTTTACAGTCATGTGGCTCTTAAACTGAAATAAATATATATGTATTTTTATGTTACAACAATTTTATGTCTTATAAAAGAATCGATTGTTATAACAGAACAAAGACATAATTCATATGACGAATTCTTCAAGTTACAATAAGGTAAATAAATATTTAACCTGTGGTGATTTATCATTATGTTAAATATTAAGACTCATATTGTCTGCATTTTGAGTCACGATCAGTGATAATACATCCGGTTGAAATATATTAAAAATATTTTTTAAAAAAATAAACAGTATAAAAATGTGTTCATTTATATGTCTTTAATCAAAGTCTGTTTAATAAGAAAAATATAAGAAATTGTAAATTTGGTTTGAGATTACATATTAAAGCTCTTTTTTATTTTTTTTAATCACAAATACATATAATAAAATTGGGTATGTAGTTGGGATTAAAAAATTAAAAAAAAACTTATTAAATGTAATCTGTCTAAGGGAGTAAACTCTGAATAAAAAAATCCTTACCAAAACCGCCTGGTCAGCATGGTATGACCAAGTATCAGTGAATGGTAATATTCATGGGTTGATATAAACTGGATATAATAATGATATATATATATATATATATATATATATATATATATATATATATATATTATAGAAGACATTTAAATGCATGCTATTAAATTTAAAAAAATATATACATACTTAATATTTTTGTAAAAAAAATATTATTTTTTTCGTACTGAAAAATATGGTGTCTTTTGAGAAGATTAATCTTTGAGTTCCAGTTCAAAGGGTCATTATTTATAAAATTTAAATAATTCTGATTTTTCATTTCTTTGAATATTTTTTATGTACAGCTTACTTATGACTTAAAAGATATGAATTTTTACTTTTATTAAAAATGACATAGGTTTTAATCATTTCAGTATTACAAGATAAATAAACGAATGGAACAAAAAATGTATAATTTTAATAAAATTCAATTTATTTGTAACTATTATTAGAATATAAGTATAAGCATATTATAATTATCCAAATTTCTAGTCTGACATCCGTCCCCCCACGACGAATTAAAATTATAGTCAAATTAAACTCGTTAAGCGATTTAGAATATATCATATGTTAATATATTTATGAGTATATGTGTACGTTTTTATATACATATGTATGAATATAATTTAATAATGTGTTTAAAAACTGCGATATATAATTATATATTACATAACGTTTAGGACATTCGCGTGATACGCGCGCGCGTCTTGAGCTTGTGTATCGCACCTCGAGGGCATGAAAACATGTCACATTACTCATTTTCATTTCGGATCTAGTTTTCACATTACACACACACACATGAACATATGTACATACACTCATATTGAATATCTGGGTCATTCGTATAATATTATGTGGTTGACTATGGAGGTTGTCTTAAGACCCGCCTCGTTAACCTTGGTGGCGCGAGTTCACCACTCGGCCACGCGCGTCAAGCCGCAATCATCACGTCGATGCAAGAGCAAGTGAAAGGAGGACTACTACACTGCCAGTCAGTCTCGTGGTAGGTGTGAATTAGCTTGAAAACAATGTCAGCGTTGACAGTGTCGGTGGTTTTATAAGCGAGATAACGAGACACAAACGTGTGATTTATGTACCTGTCGTCCATCACTTGCTTGACAGAGATAGCGATAAAATGATCCACACTTATATGATATATACAGGTGATTGATTATTGATCAGCCATAAAAATATGACTATTAAATAATTCCATAAATCAATCGCAATTTTAACTAATTAACTAATTTCGTAACATAAAGAACTTTTCAAAAGAAAGATTTCAAAATTTTTTTATATCCTATAAACATCATCATCAGACTTGCAATTTACAGCTGAATAAAGGCCTCTTCAAAAATTTTCCATTTCTACTGATGTATAGTCTCTTTCTCTTCTATTTCATTCGAAAGAATTTTCTTATGTTTTTGTCCCATCTATTCACTAGACATTCCTTGCTCTGGGTTCCCATTCAATATTTTTTCTTATTTATCAGTAATCCATTCTTCTTATAATAATTTTAAATTTCTCATATATATGTAAAATAATTTACATATTTTGAATTAAAACTTTTTGAAGATTACTTTTATAAAGATTATAAAGCCAATACAAAATTTCCAATAGACTAATAAAATATGTTAGTATCATTGGATATATTTAAAATGTATGTAAATCATTTATTAATCACCTATATCAAAAAGATCTCTGAATTTGATCGATATCATATGAATACGTGAGTTAGGGAAGGAGTGCAGTCTGTTCATTTTTTATGACATGCAGGTGGCATTGGCCTAAATTTTAACAGTGAGTCAAGAACTATACACCATAGAGGTGGTTTTATTGATCAAAGATGTGATTTGTTGAAACTAGTATAAATATCATTTTATAATGGCGGTCATATTGACATAAAAATGTATAACATTAATTTATTACTTTTTCAATCTACATAAATACACCCACATATATATATATATATATATATATATATATATATATATTAAAAAGAAATTAAATTTCAAAACTATTTATAAAATAAATAACTGTAATTATATCAAAAACTTGAAATTAGTTATCAAATTAATATCAATTTTCTTTGTTAAATTTGTTTTTTGATTTTATTATTATTCACAATCATATTTTTTTAAAAAAATGATATCAAATAAATTTTATAAGACATGAAAATTTATAAATTTGTAAATAAAACTTACACCAATCATATTTATAAAAAATATTACAATTAAATTTTTAATTATATAAATATAAAATTTTATATTTGTTTAAAAAACGATTAGTAATATAAATACAATTATGAATAATAAATATTTGTGTATGAAGAATACATACATTCTATTTAAAAAAAAATTTAACTCATACAAATGATAGGAATCAAAATTGTACATTTGTATTGACAAGATATACAATCGATTTTCAAATCAATCATTTTCGTCTCCACGACAAACTGCAGGGGTTTCATAACTTACATATTTCTACAATGACAATGCAATTTATTTGCTATATTTTTTATGCATATGAAATCATGTAATGTACTTACAAGTATAAACATATAAGATTATGTAGTATATGTGATTGATTCTTTCAAATTATGTTTCATAATAATTGAAGTACTTAAATGGAACGACGATATACTATTTAGATATGAGTCATTTTACTGCAAATGTACTATTTTACATACATATATGTCGTAGTCAATGATAAAGGACACGATTTAATCTAAAACGGATCTAGAACCAATCACAAACAGGATTTTTTCACATAGATAAAACTAATTATCTGTTTTAATACAATTACAATGCAGAAAAATACATTTTATTTTTATTAAACGATACCATTTAATAACAATAATTATAAAAAATAATATTAATCAATGGCAATTTTGAATGAAAAAATATTTTAAACTTATATAAAAATCTGAAATCAATTTCAATTAAATCTTTAAATATTTCCAGTAAAAAATAATTCCTTGATACAAAATAACTATTTTTCTTCAGGTTAATAAATATTGAATATTAATTTATTTATAAAAGATATAGAAATTTAATTTTTTAATTTATTATATTTTCATTTTTTTCTAATAAGAACCAAAATATCAATTAAGATATCTAAATAATATTCTTTAAATAATACTGAATATTTTTTTATATTTGTATTAGAGTTTTATTGGGAAAAATAATGGGTAAAAATAAAAAGTTATGCATATTATTTTTAGTATTCCAAACAAATTTGATTTAATATTAAGATCAATTTTAAAGTATGTAGAAAATATTGATGGGATATATATATATATATATATATATATATATATATATATATATATAATTATTAATTTCAAATTAATAAAATGTACCTATAATACAAATAGTATTTTTTCAACTTTACAAAAAAATCATGCTTGTTTTATAAGTAATTTCAAACATTTTTTTAAATTGTATTCACTTTTCTTTTCAACATATTGTACAATGATTTATAAAATTTGTAAACTTGCGTAAAACTCCTACACGATGAACATTATTTTATTTATTTGCATGTATTTTTATAAAACCATTATAAATTACAAATGTAAATATTGTGTTTTTTTTAAAAAAAAGGTTTAAAAAAGCAATACATCTCTCTTTATATATATATATATATATATATATATATAAACAGTTAATATTAAACCAATAAATTATATGGATGCAGATGAAATCGCGTCTTTATCTTCATCTAAGAATAAAAACAAACTGATTACTTTTGTATAGGTGTTTCAAAATAAATTGCAAAATTAATCAATGTGTCTGCAAACTTTACACATGGTCAGTGGAGCGACAAACAATATATAATATTTTAACTGTTATGCGCTTCCGAACATTGTTCTTAAATTATTTTCTCTATTTTTTTACCAATAAGAATTCGTTACTTTTATTTTTATTGTTGTATTCCGTACAATATGTCAGTCATGAGATAGATATCTTGTTATATAATATTTATTATACAAACTTGAACTCTAACTGTACTTTGATCTACATTTAATTAAGATTAATTAAATCGATTTTTGAAAAATTGTAAATTATCAATCAATAATCGATCTTTTTCATTAGTACCAAGATCAATAAAAAAATTAAATAGTAATCTAAGTCACACACTTGGATAAATAAAAAATATGTAAATTATAATATTCTCTTTTTATTAATTTGTTTATTGAAACAAGAAAAATAATCTACTTTAAAAATTAAATAAATGATATACATTCATGTTCATATATTTGATATGTTTTTCAATGGAATAGCAAAATAAAATAATTCAAATTAAGATATGTAAAATATTCAAGGAACGTATTAGAAAATTTTCTCTTTAAAAATATATACACTTATCTATTAAATAAAAAAAATCTGTTATTTTTAACAAGAATTCATAAATACAGTCATTATCATTTTTAAAAATCATTCCTAAGATTAATAAAGTTTTAGTATTTTTTAAAAAAAATATTTTATATACATACAACACAATATACATATATATATATATATATATATATATATATATATATATATATATATATGCACATAGTAATTTGCTAATTTATTTTTTATAACAAAGTTAAATTTTATTGCTACTAATTAATGTTCCTAAACGATACTTTTAAATAACAAGCTCTGCATCTACATTCTAAGATATGAACCAATATTAGACTTAAACAGCAATCATAAATAAAAATAGTCTATAAAAATATTCAACGTTCAAATACTTCAATATATGGTCATAATAAAATCTCAATAAAACAATCAAACGATAAAATACGAACGAAAATTTTAAAACATACTGTCTTGAAATGTTTACTCATTTTCTACACCTGTCCTTCCAGTATATATCTTTATAAAATTGCGTTTACTTTTCAATGTACTGACATGGACTCAACAATAACAACAATCCAGTGTGTATATATATATATATATATATATATATATATATATATATATTGTATATATAAACGTCTGGCTTGTTTTCCATTAAAGATAATTTATTTCGTCCATGCATATAATTGGTGCATAGCTATTTGCGGTTTTATTGAGCTCAATCAGTAACGACACGCCTATTATTACATAACATTCGCTACGTCAATCTTGTATATATGAATAATATTCATTCGAAATTAATAATAAGAATACAAAATAGATTGATCTTGACTATTTATTGTAAAAAAATTGGTAAAGCATGTCATAAAACCGTTTATAATGACCTTATCTGATGGTCTATTGTGGGGGATTGATAACAATTTGTCACTGTTATAAGCTTGTATAAATATACCATGAATATGCATACATACATACATACGTATATTTATATACAATAATAATTATAGAATTTTAGGCAAATGGATTAACATAAGTATTTATTTCATTTATACTTCATTACACACATTATTTTTAATTTGTAAAATATTTCAAAAATGCTACTTTAATCTAAATTCTCATTTTAATATACATAACTTTTTTAATACTCTTATTCATAAATATTTTTTTATTTTTTACACACCTTGTTATTAATGGATAAATAAAATTTCGAGTGGAGATAAAAAAGAAAATAAATTCCTTTTTAAAAAAATAAATAATAATATCATATATTGTTGAAAATAATAATTCTTATAAGAAGCATTTATCATTGTATGTAAAAGATTTAAAATGTAAGTAAGATGTTGAAAAGATGTCTAATTCGTCCATAATAAAATAAATATTTTATGACTACAATTTATCATCTACACCTTCTTTCACTTGTCATATGATGTCGTTTAAGAACTAATCACAATTTCATTATAACGGCCATTGTAACGTACAACACAAACATATCGTAGAGCATAAAAATGGAGCGTTGAAAAAAATATAATAATAATATAAAAAAATACAACTTGTTATGATATATTAACGACTAAGAATGATTGATGAATTAGTCTGGACACGATTAGCAATTCAATATCTACGAATGTGACAATCAGAAGCCAGAACTAGTAAACCGAAACACGACATATCCAAGACACAATCCACCCACGTGTCTAAAACGAACTGGACAACGGCACAATAAATCTTTATAATTTGAAACCCAATTAGAGAAAGCATTGAACTCCACTGATTTGAAAACAGTTTATCAAGCCGTTAAGTAGGCAGCAGAGGAGAGTGATTCTCTGAGATCATGAAATATTAATAGTGAAAATTTAAATACATAAATATTTACACACTGTGAGGTTTTTCTACATTGATCCGTTGTAGGTTGTCAGAATTATAATATTTAAATGTTTTAACACATCTTGAGATGTTACAAAGGCATCTCGCATGTATGTTCTTATTGTTTTCGACATAATGCTTTTTGACACAGATACGCCAATGGCGTGACAACATATCGCAAAACTTTACAATGTAGGAGGTCTTGCAGCTTCGGGAAATATGAATTAATTTTGTATAGAAATATTACTTGATAGTTTTATAAATAATATTCAATGATACGTCATTCACACTTCATTATATATATTATTAAAATATATTCTAAAATAAAAAAATATTGACTACATATTTTTCTATAAAAAAATAATTACATACATTATAAATGTAAAAATAATAAAATTTTAGATAATTTACATTTCTATTTACATATTTAATATAAGTTATAAAGTTTTTAATTCTACCAAACAAAATTATATCTTACTACATATTATAAAAATATTTCATAATAGATTTATAAACATCAAGAGACTTTTATTCTCAATAACGTTTCTTAAAATAGTATAATTTTAAAATAAGAATCAATTTTTGATTCATACGAATCGATCAATCATTTACTACATTCAGAAATACTGATCAACATTTCTAATACAAAAAAATCAAACAAATTTAGATGCCATTCATACTAGTCTAAATAAATCTACATATAAAATTACAGAACATTAATTTCGAATACGTAGTACGCCCAATTATGTTTGAATGATACTTGTCAAAAGTGTGTTATAAACGAACGAATTTTAAAACACGTTCGCATTTCATTACAAGCTCGTAAAAATCAATAAATTGTTGTTAAATAAACAATACACGAATCGATTCGAATAGCTAACGACGAAACTGCAAATAATTTAAATCTAATTAATTTTTTTTAAGTACGATCACGAAATTAGAACGAACGTATAATAAATAATTTCGATTGCGAAAATGTAATTTTAAATATCACGTACGATTAGTAACACCAAGTACAATAAAAAATAATTATAAAATAGATCAGCTTTAATGATGTATTTTTTGATATTTAAACTTGTGTTTTTTTTGTGTATAAGTGGGCGGTTTACTTCAGGTAATTATATATAACTCACGTACCGGATGCTCATATTACGATGCATAGATACGAGCACTGACCTACACAAATTAACTATATATATATATATATATATATATATATATATATATATATATATATAAGTAAAAAAATATATTTAAGAATTACCTTCAATCAAAGCATATACAACCTTGAAGTTACGTGAAATCTAAAAGTAGGTGAAAAAATAATTACCTTTTACGTCTGTATTTAAATTTCAATTTAAATAAAACTAAATTTTTCTGAATATATATATATATATATATATATAATATTAAAATGAAAAATTCTGCAGCTAAAAATATTTTTTAAAGAAGAAAATAAAGTATAACAAAAATAATTTATAAAATAATCAAAGAATATTTCAACACCTTTGAATCGTTTACTAAGTTGAATGTTTTAATAAATTTTGTTTGGTGTGATTGATTGATATAAACATGAAAACAATGATTATTGTTTTAAATATACCAAACTGACTCCTTTTGTTAATAGAATCAAGCTAAACATATGTATTTATATAATTTGTCTTGCCGATGTATCAAATCACGACAAAATCTAGATCTTCATGCAGAATAAATTGATTAATAACTGGGAAGGTGTCATGTAGCCAGTGGGATACCAATTTAAGTCCAATTTATAAAAAAAATCTTGTAATAATACCTTTAGATGCCCACGCGAAACAAGTAAGAACAGAATTTTTATTTCACTGCGTAGGATGTTGATACCTATAAATTAAGAAGCGTACCGTACACATCATTATTAGAAATTATTGTTGATTTTTCCAGCCATAAATAAATAAATATAGGTTTATGTGACAAATTTCTAAACAGTCATCGATAACATTATTCGTATTTTTTTTTATTTTTTGGAATGAATACAGTTTTCTAAATCGTGTATAAAATTAATATTGCTGGTAAAAAAACTCTGTGTATGGTGAATAATATTTAGAACATTTTATGAATACAACTTGATGACAACCAGCAATCATTCATATCATCAGCTCTATTTATCAGTTAACATACGGGTCGCAAAATGATTGCCCGCAAGTTGTAGATTAATGACGTTTGATTTATATAAACACTACAACCATAATTACAATTTTCGTAACGTATATTTCTGTGTCCAGATAATAATATAACATATTATATCAATATACTAAATAAGGAATTTCAAACTGAACGAATTACTATGATCTATTTTCAGCTTTGAATTTTAACAACATTATATATATATATATATATATATATATATATATATATATATATATATATATATATTGATCTTGAGATAAAATCTATGAATAAATTACATTATAAAAATAAATATATAACGATTTTATGAGTATAATTTTAATTTGAAGACCTGTATATTTTTTAAAAAAACATTTCTTATACTTAAAAATATTTTACTAATAATACTGTAATAAAATTTAAGTTCTAAATTTTAAATGAATGAACAAAGTATATTTTTTTATTATCTAATTTAAGAGATGTATTTGGGATGATTTGTTACTTTTCAATAAGTAAACTTCAATAGTTATGAAAATAATGATGGGTTTTAATAAAACTATTAATTAAATTGTATATTTTTTTATATTTTAATTACTATATTTGAAGAATAAATTTGACAAAAAAAAACTAATATCAAATAAAAATTTCTTCTGATAAATATATTTAACACTGATATTCATTCAATAAAATAAAAAAAAGTAAAATTGAACCACAAATGATCACTTTACTCACTGAAACTTACAGTTTATAAGCAGTTTCGTGATTTTAAACATTTTTTCTTTTTTGAAATAAAGATTGTTACTTGGTTGTATTAATCGACGGTCAAGATCACGAACAGATTTTTTCCTTTTTTTAAAAATGAACGATTACAGTAGTATTAACAAAATAAACTAATAAAAAAATATAGTTGTATTTTTAACAGTTAAACATTACACAACTGATTTATTTTTTTAATAACAAATAAGATTTTTTTTAAAAAAAATCTATAATTTTATTTACATGAAAATAGTTCAAAAATAAAAATATACAATTACGTTTAATTAAGTATCACAAATTAAAAAAAAAGTTAAATAAATCAATTACAGCTAGATATTAACCTTCTTTTCTCTATGCACTTAATAAATACGTGCCAACTAACACTTATATCAAACAAAACTAATTAACCGTGTTGTTTTTCTGAAATTTTAATACGAAGACATTGAACAGAAACTTCCGTGAAAGTTATAATTTCCGTTGTCACCGCGGGAGGTCTTGTTCGTTTTTTTATTATTATTCGTCTCAGACGACGAAGATTAACACTGAAATCGTATCGTATTATGTGACGCACGAGACTTGTTCATAGATACCTAGTTATTAGAGTACATGTACGTTCGGTTTTAATCATTTCAATATATAATAATGGTGTTTAGTTTAGGTACAAGAAACTATTTGAATACAGGAAATCAATTATTTATGGCACGTCGTTCCCAATTGCTGTAGTGAAACAAAAAACTAGTACGAGGAGTGTTTTTTGGACCATCTTGAATGAGTAGATGTGGTGGTTAGAATCTTAAAAAAATATTTTGATATATTTCTATGTAGTAAAATAAATCTTTTGTAATATAATATTTTTTAATACTAAAGTACATGTGTTTATATTAAAAAAAACTGAAAGAGTAAAAAAAAATTAAAGGAAATATTTAAAAAAAATATTTTAATTAACTACAGGAAACTCAAAAATTATAGTCGATAAATATTCTCTTTATAGATGGTTGTTTTTCATATTTGTAATTATTTTTAATTATTTGAATTTTTAAAATAACGTAATGTATTTTTTAACAGAAACCACTTATTTCTATAAAAATAGTTTTATTAGGAAATTAAAAATAAGTTTTATAATTCATCTATTATTAGATTTATTTATTATTGAATTATTTTCTGAGTATTTTTTCCGATTAATGTTTCATGTTTCATATATAAAATAAAATAACTGATATCTAAAATATAAAATTATTATTGATATAAATCTTAATACATAATATTTAATTGCTCTATTACAAAAACGATATAGAACAAAAGTTAAATAACTAAATAAAAACGTTACGTACGAACGATCTCCAAAATTCGAAATAGCGGATATACAAAAAAAAAACACAGACTCATTGGATTTTTTAACTATTAAATTCGACTGTATGTTTACAATTACAGTGTATTGACACCGCGTACTCTTTGCAGGTGCTGTTCATGCAGACAGTGTACAACGTTTATGTCTACATGAAGCCGAGGATGAGTTCTTCTGTGTCGGGCGGCAGAGAACTCGTTTAGATGGACGCTCGATTGCCCACGGCCGCGGCTTGCTCTTCAATCTTAATGACAGGTAATGCTCGCGCTCTCTTCCTACGCGAATGCCAAGTGCAAAATCGAAATCATATGTTATTTACTATTTCCTTCATATAACTAATGCAAACAACATAGCACAGAACACTTAATATTATTCAAACAACTGTTAATTAAAAATGTTTAGTTGTATCATTTGGTTTTATGTAAATTTGTTTTTTTTTCTATAAAAAGAAATCTGTAATTTTTTTTCTAAAAATATACTTATATATATATATATATATATATATATATATTTAAGAAAAAATATATTGTCAATAATGATAAATAACTAAACTAATTCGAAACTGCCTACATAAATGAAGCTATTATAATTTATTTATTTACAAATATAAATAGAAAAGTTGCTTTATATAGTTTGTTGTGAAACAGTTTCAATATTTCTTTGTATTACCATGAGTTGATTATACAATTACATATTTTTATTAATTTTATTCTTGGTAGTTGTATATATTTTATAAATTTTGTAATCAAATTTTAATCATAAATCATCTTTAAATTAATTTTATATCGATAGTAGAACTCTAATAGTTTGTATGAAAAAATTCAATTTAATTGAAACCCCTATTAAATAAAGATTTTTTGAACACAATATTCATAAAAAATTCTAATAATAAAAATTCCACATCAATATTATTTAATTAACTTTATATATATATATATATATATATATATATATATATATACAAGGTGTGATCAAAAAGTAAGGTGAATTTTGAAATTTAGCGGACTACATCCGTTCGATCTTCGATTTTTTTATTTGGTTATATTGGTACACTCGTCTCAAATATATGTTTCAAATTTCAGCTATGTAGCATGTTTAGTTTGTTGGTGAGAGGCATAAAAGTTAGAAGTGTTTTGCAGGCTCCACAATTTTCCGCTGTCGAAAATCATGGATCAAAGAGTTTGCATTAAATTTTGTGTGAAAAATGGAATCAAGTGTTCCAAAACACTTGTAATGTTGAAAGTGGCTTACGATGAGTCTACTTTAAGCCAAAAAAATGTTTACAAGTGGTATAAACTCTTCCAAGAAGGCCGAGAAGACACCAACGACGAACCTCGTTCTGGACGCCCCAGCACGTCAACAACTGATGAGAACGTTGAAGAAGTGAAGAAAATAGTGTTGGGGAATCGTCGAATTACCATTAGAGAAATTGCTGATGATATTGGCATCTCGTTTGGTTCGTGCCAATCAATTTTAACGGGTGTTTTAGACATGAGACGTGTGTCAGCGAAGTTTGTTCCGAAATTGCTCAATTTCGACCAAAAGAACCGTCGCATGAGCATCGCCCAAGAGCTATTGAATGACGTCAACGACGACCCAGATTTACTCGACAGGGTCATAACAGGTGACGAAACATGGGTATACGGTTATGACGTCGAAACTAAGACTCAATCGTCCCAGTGGAGGCATTCCGGATCACCAAGACCAAAAAAGCACGCCAAGTTCGATCAAATGTGAAGGTTTTGCTTACAGTTTTCTTTGATTGCAGGGGCGTGGTGCATCATGAGTTCTTGCCACAGGGTAGAACAGTAAATAAGGAATATTACCTGCAAGTTATGCGCAATTTGCGCGAAGCAATCCGCCAGAAACGTCCGAATTTGTGGAAGAACAAAAATTGGCTTTTGCACCATGATAACGCCCCTGCTCACACATCGTTGCTTGTGCGCGAATTTTTGGCTAAAACCAACACACTAATGATGCCGCAGGCACCGTATTTCCCAGACCTGGCCCCCTGTGACTTCTTCTTGTTCCCGAAACTGAAGAGGCCCATGAAAGGACGGCGTTTTGCAACGATTGAGGAAATAAAGACGGCATCGAAAGAGGAGCTGAACAAGATCACAAAAAATGATTTTTTGAAATGCTTTGAGGATTGGAAAAAGCGTTGGCACAAGTGCATTATATCCGAGGGGAATTACTTTGAAGGGGACAAAATAAAAATTGATGAATAAATAAATATTCTTTGAAAAAAATAAAAATTCACCTTATTTTTTGATCACACCTCGTATATATATATATATATATATATATATATATATATATATACGAGGCGTGATATATATATATATATATATATATATATATATATATATATATATATATATATATATTATATGTAACACATGTAACTTTCCCAAGGTTATTCATACGGGATTAGCATACATTGTCCACGTGTTGATTGTTGAAGAATAATTCCTTTAGGAAGTAAATAGAACTATAAAAAACGCGACAATCAATTTTTGAAGTAAATAAAATATCGTAATAATGAGAACTAGAGGTTTCTTTGTTACTTATTACACTTGGTAACATCAGTTCTACACTGGACGTTGCAAGAACAACATCAGTTCTAAAATGGAGGATGCAACCAAGAATAACTCCTCAAGTTACTGTTGTTGATTGATAATTGAAGAACCTGATTTTAAACGTTGTAATTGATTGATTGATAAATAAAAATATGTTTTATTAATTATCGTACTTTCGATTATTTAAAAAATATAACTTATATATATATATATATATATATATATATATATATATATATATATATATATGTATGTAAGTATGTACATATATACGTATATTGAGTATAGAATGAAAGAGAAGAGTATTTGACCGTTATAAGTAGAATATTTTGAGAAAAGCTTTCATTCTACAGTGAATAAAAAAAGCTCTTGCAACTGATTATCATAACGATGATGTATGTATATAATTATTTTAATTTTCATTGTTTCCTTTCTGAAATTGAAATTTAATTCCATACGTATTTCATTTTGTATATTAACTCATTCAATCTGAAAATTATAATTTTTTGCAATCAATATACTTTATTATAAAATAAATTCATAATTTAATATAAACTGATTCTCAACTTTCATTTAGGAAAACATATTTATATATATATATATATATATAAAATATGAATTCAAAAATCAATATTAAAAACGACATTCTATGATGTATATTTGAAAAATGACATTTTGTCGAACAACTATATACATTATAATAATAGATTTATATTATCGTTCATACTGAAATGAGATCTACGTACAAGAAAAAAGGCGTGGTGTTCTATGAATAATCCATTTGTTTAATATATTTAGGATTATATACATACTTATAAACATACATATATATATATATATATATATATATATATATATATATATATATATATATATATATATATATATATATATATATATATATATATATATATGTAAGACGAATGGATCATAGTTAAGTCTTATGTATAGAGACAAACATGGAATGGATCATTCCGTTACATTTCCAGGTGTTTATATATATCATTTGAATAGTATCGATATATTTATCTCCATACATAGGTCTGATTTATGTCAACCAGTAATAGCACTTTTATGCAAACGTCTCTCTAATGAATGTCCATTTCATGTCGTTCACAGCACGATGTTTTCTTTGAGAAAACTTCAGGATCGCGTCACTAAATTCACACACACACACACACACATATATACATATATATATATACATATATATATATATATACATATATATATATATATATATATATATATATATATATATATATATAAAGTTAACAACTATTGTTTTATTGATTAAAAAATAAATAAGAAATTAAAAACTACATGAAATTGAAAATTACAATTTTAGTGTATAAGAGAAATTATTTTTTAATTTTACTATATGATTATTAATTTTCTTAACTACGTTTAAATTAAGTTACATTTTAAAAAAAATATTGACGTATTTTAAAATATACATACATACATATATATATATATATATATATATATATATATATATATATATATATATATATATATATATATACTCGTATATTGTGTGTGTACCAAAATATTAACTTTGTTTATCTATGATACAGTTAATTAAAAATATAATATTATATTTTCATTATTTAAATAAGACAGAAATCCAATTTAAAAGATTTTTTATACTATAAATATTTACAAGCTGTAACGTTCATAATTTTGTGTCCATTTACCATTGAATGAAACAGTTAATCATAAAGATCGATGTTGCAATTAGCAAGGTAATAAGATTTTCAGTTAATTATATCGTTCGACATTTTTAATTGTATACGTGTCTGTTACAAATAACGAATTAAAAATATTAATTATAATCTTCGAACATTCATTCAGATTGTTCAGCATACTCTTTAAACTTATTTATAATTTCTGATTATATAAATAGTTCAGTTTAATATTTTTTAATTAATTTTAATAATATACACGATGTATTTTTAAACTTGAATAATTAAATCGACATTCGTTAATAATTATCGAACTATAGTTTTCAATACATGTCTATATATATTATTGAAAATTATTTGTGTATTCAAGTTTATATATTTTTTAAATATTCTTTTGAAATAATGAATTTCGTGGAAAATATTTCGAAAACAAATAGTTACTGTTTTTTAATTAATTTTAAAATTTCAATCTATATAATTAAAAACACTACTGTGATTTTAAAAACAATGTTATTTTATCTAAGTATTGTACTATTTTATCATTGATAATTAATTGATATTTTATGTTTACTACTTTTGTATAAATCTACACAAAGAATGTAAAAAATAATGAACATGTGTATATTTTCAAGAATAGTTTTAAACTATATTTAATGTAAATATTATCACTAATCTATTTACATTTAGTTACTCGTAAATAACATTTAAATGACTATTAATTATTTATCTTTACAAAAAAAGATTTTTTATGTGAAACAATAAAATTTAACGTCTAGTGTATCAACTCAAATATAAATACATACCATACATCTTAAACATACAAAACTGTTTGTGATATCGTCACTGTTTTTATAAATAGAACTAATTTCTAAAATATATTTTATCAGTAGACATGTCACAAGTTTATTGTGATTTAGTTTTGATAGGTAATTAATTCAGGTTTTGTCTGTGACGAATTATATTAATAAAATTAAGATATCGTATGTTTGAATTGGATTTTTATTTAATGCAAACATAAAATCAGTTCAGTTTAGTGATATTCAATAGATTATACATACATACATATATATATATATATATATATATATATATATATATATATATATATATATATATATTCACTTTTCGAAAGAAATATTTTACAAAATTCCAATTTTATTTTTTTAATTAATATAAACTTTAAAATGTCAATAGTAATTAGCATTAATATATATTTTTCCTTATTTTATTCAATATTTAAAATTTACCTAATTAAATGTTGTCATCAAAATAGGTTTTTAATTTAAAACACATTTTTAAAGAGGTAAATATAGAAAATACTTTAAATGAAAATTTCTCTAAATATAATTTTCCTAGCTTATAATTTTATTATTATAAACAAATACGATTAATCAATTTATAATTAGTGATTTTAAAATAATTTTTATATTAAAATTATTCAAATATTCAAAATAATATTTTTAAATTTCTTTATTGAATTTATTCTAATATCACATGTATTATTTATAATCTTTTTCTTCATAAAATAATTTTCTTTGTTTTTTTTTAAAAAAAAAATATGGCATATTCACTTTAATACAAATTAATTTTTACCCCTAACACCATAATATGTTATAAAGTATTCAATAATCACTTATTATCCACTTTGTTGTTTATATTGTGGTGTTGTGGGGTGAAAATTCATTTGAATTAAAGATCATTTTTTTATTATTTATATTTTTAAAAAATCATAATAGAGAAATAAAATAATTTATAATTAAAATATATCAATTAAAATCTGTATTATTCAATCAATAAAAAACATACAATATTTGTATAACAAAATATTAAGCTGTTTAAAACTTGATTAATAAAAACATACATATTAAAATTTTATTACATACTTGTAAATTCTAAATATAAAATGGCTATAAAAAAATCATTAGCATTACACGATACGAACATGTTTCTGCATTTTTACTTTGTCACTTTGTCAATCCTAAACTTGAAAAAGTCAAAGATTATAATTAGATAATACAAGAAACTAAAGATGTAGAAAATGTTTTGTACAAAGTAATACTAACCGTTTGTTGTTTATTTTTCATTTTTTTACTCGAATAATCTGTAATCTAGTTATAGCAGAATACAAACAGATAAAAAATCTATTTAAAGATATTGGATACGAAAAATACAGAAACCATTTAACAAATATATCACTGTCTCATAAAACTGACAGTTCTTTTTGATTTCGTCGTATCTTCGAAATATCATTAATTTACAAAATTAAATACGAGATTGAAATGATCACACTAAGCGGTTACAGTTTAATATTTCTCTATCATTCAAACTTATATACCTCCTCGTTCCATGGATTTGATACGTGACAGCTATAATAAGAAACAGCTCGCATACCAATCGGTATCTTATACATCTCTTACATTAATTGATATCATAAGTAAATTGTCTCGTATTTCCGGCCTGGTGAGTGGGTAGACAGGCAGACAAAGACGACAATGATATTTATATGTTGATTCGCTGTTGCAATCGTATAAAATAATCGTCTGTTATCGTGGCATCTACCGTGCGGGGGCAATTAAACGACAATTATATTATCGGCTATCAACAGAGACCGATGCTATAAATCACTGACGGCTCTAAGATCGGTTCTGTACGATGACACCGTTGAATTATAACCTAGACGAACCATGTGCGAGCTTGTAATACGAACAATGATTCCAAAACACGTTTGTGTGTAGGATTGATTAAATTATTTTCAAAATTATTGCTCGAGATTTCACAATTAGTTCACATGTTTCATGACAACGGACATTTAAATTTGATTTTCTAATTAAATGGTTAAGCTATTTTTTATAAACTTTCAAAAGAAATATTCTATGTAGACAAAAGTGTTTATTATTAATAATTAATTCAATTCGAAGTTACAATTTTAAAATTTCAAAAAAAAATTTATAATTATTTCATAATTAACATTACAATTATACAAATTTCCTATAATAAAATACAAAACTTAATGAAGCAGAAAATTGATTGGAAATATCACATCACTTATATGTCTTATAAAAATTGTTCTTTGATATAAATTGTATAATTTAATTGCCGGCACGTTCAAAGTACGTAACGATATTAAATTTCATTTAAATTAATTAATAAACATTAATAAAATAACATGTAATAAGTTTATAATACATGTTATAACAACCTACGTCTAAGATGAAAACATGAACCTATAACTCATACCTGAAGCTGTATATTTCTTTTCATCTGAACATATACATTATTATTTTTATACGAATCGTTTTATGTTTATTGCTAGTGTGGGTGAGTAAATCGTAATTAAATTAATTATTATAATATTATAAAATATGAATAGAAAAATAGGAGTAAGGAATTATTTTCAAGAAATTATTACTACAGTAAAAATTTTGAAAAGAGAGAAAATAAAATACATTTTTTTTTGTTACACTGATGGAAAATTTTTTAAATTTATAAAATAATTTTCTTGTATATGACAAAATATTGAAAAAATATAATATTAATTGACCACAAATTTTTACTGTCGGGTCATTCATTTCTTCCAAACGACAGAGATCAAATTATTTTTCTTAAAACAATTTTTATTTGAAAAAAAGGGAAGACCAAAAAACCTCAGAAAAATTAATATGTTACCGCTTTATAAAACTTCAAGGAGCATAGTAAGAGAGAAATATAACGATATGATAAGTTTATTACCTTATATACCAATCCTCGATAAGTATTCTTGTATATACAAAATATTATTTGTATAATATTTATTACTATATAAATTATTTTTAATCCTCGATAAGTATTCAAATAATACAATCTTTATTTTTTAATTTATTACTATATATATATATATATATATATATATATATATATATATATATATATATATATAATAAATTTCTATATATTATACGTTTAAAATATTGAAATATAAAAAAATGGAATGACTTTTTTTATAAATAAAAAAGAAATTTAACATTGACCTCTACTCAAATAAATCTGTATCAAGTATCTATAAAAGGAATGTAATTTTTATATCTGATTTATTAAAAATATATCAATATTTCAATTTTGAAATCTGTTTCATTAGAGCCATATATGTTCAAATTACAACCAATGTATTTATTGTAATTATGCATATGATGAATAACAGACATTTTTTGTAATGCCATCAAATGATCTGACCGTAATTAGCATAGATAATCATCAAGCATCAAATATATCATAGTTGTCATATCTACTCACCGCAAGAATTCAGCTTCCTCAATAATTCATTATCATTTTTTTACCACGAGATTTTTTTTTAATACGATACCAAATATAACCACAAATAAACATGTGTGCTTCTACATCAAATTAAATTTCCTGTTAGACTTGCTCGTTAAAAGAAGGTTTCCTATTTCATAATTGCCTATGGGATAGATATTTAAATTTGCATATATGATTATAGGAAACTTTAATGATGATGATGGTAATGACAATTAATATTTATTTTTTTATTGCATATCTAAATAATACGGCACGTGAAGAAATTACAAAAATATTTTTTTACTCTTTTCGATTTATATTTGCTACAGGCTAAATATATGCAAGACAATCAACAGAATGAGGAGTTAATATTATTAAAAAAACATACTTGAAATTATTTATCATTCTTAAAAACATAAATTGTTCATTGATTTATTTGATTTCAATTTTTGATAAATATTATTTCAATAAAATAATTATAACGTAAATTCATTTTCAATATCATGAAAAGATTAAAAAAAAATATGAAAATTTAATTACTAAATAGTACTATATTAAATATTGTTATTTAAGATATTAATTACTTTTTATAATTTCCTAGATTGAATCTCTTCTAAATCACTTATTTTTTTATAATAACAAAAATTATTCAAAAAATTCAAACATAATTTAAAAAAATAATAATTAGTATTTTAAATAAACATAAATTAATAATAAATATACTGATAGATAAAAAAAGTCATTATTTTTCTAAATTATAACTGATAGAAAAATTAATAAAATTCCTCAATAATTTTCTTTCGATTAAAAATTACTGCCTTAAACATATTTCATTTTAAATAATAAACTTATCAAGTATAGAGTAAAATTTCTTGATTGATTAGTTAATTTTAATTTGTATTGAATATAATTTCGTTGAAAGATTTTTCTCAAATGATTTATTTGAACAGATTGTGTGTTAATTGAAGTTACTTTAATTATAAGTAAAACTGAATGTATATTTTTAAAATACTATAGACTATTGTAAGCATGTGATGAATATATTTTAATGAAAATTAATTACAGTGGGAATATAATGAAATATACAAATTGAGTTTCACGTCCCCTCTAATTCATTTTATTTGATTTTTAAAATTAATTGTTATATATTTATTAACTTTCGAGTAATTAAATGAAAAATTAGTATATATATAAAGTTAAAAAATTAATAAAGTTGTAATTTTCATAATAAGAGAATATTTCACTTAAGTACATCATGATATATTGAACAATTCATCTTATTCTGTAGTTCGTTGTCCTCCCCTGTTTCATTTTTTTTAAAGAATGCTAATTATATACAAGTAAAACATTTTTGCGTTAACAGAATGATTTATTCATTTACTTGTAACGAAATAAAAACGATTTAGTATAGTGACTAATATTGACAGTCTATAGAATTTGACTGATTTTAATATTCGATTTTTTTTAAAAAAATAATATTTCTATTATTAAAATGATATTCTTTTTATAGTCAAAATTCTTTATTAATCTATTACAATTTTATTTACTAAATAATAAAATATATATTCAAAAAGTTGAAAAAAATATTATCCAAAAAGTAATTTTACAATTATTAAAAATATTTTTACCTATTTTTAAAATTACTAAAAATAAATTTTTGAAATATACTTTTTTTAAAAAATATATATATTTTTAAGAAAAAAATCAATATCATTTAATTATTTATTTAATAAATTAGCAGCATTGACAAAAATAACTCATATCTTAACAATGAATGTAAATTAAAGAAAGAAAAGTTTTGGCATAAATTTAAGTCAAAGACACTGAAAAATTATTTAATATTATATGTGTATAATTTAAAAAATTAAAAAGTGTTCATATATACAAATTACCAAAATTCACACTTAAAATAAATCACAAGAACGTTTGTAGTTCTAAAAAAAATAAAGTAAAGTTGAAGAGATATTTTTTAAAAAAAATATATGCAAACAAACACTCTTCCACAACGTACATTATAATTATACGTTTCTAGGCTGATTAATTATTTGTGTTTTTTCCCCAGTAAACATGTACTGTATGTTTAAATTTATGTTCGTGTCAACGAATTTATTTAAAATGGAAAAAAATCTACACAATATCAGCAATGAAGTTATGATTGTCTGTACTTGACAAAAAAATAGCTTGTCACCGTTCTTTACTCGTACATAGAATCACCAACGTGTTTCATACATCACAGATTAAACTAACATTGTGTTTCTCAGCACAATTGTATTTTACTTGTCTGTACTCCATTCGACAATCTCTACGAGCTTAAGAAATATCTTACTCGAAACATAACAACAACGTGAATTCGTTACATTGTGCGAATGTGTTGTAAAATGCAAATACGACGATAAGCCTAATATCTTGATTGATTTAAATGTTTCATTGCACTGTCAAAAAAATAACGATTTATGTATCGATATTGACATACGCCGTTCTTAACTGTATTGAAATCACGTAGATGAGATATTTGAGTTGCATTATAGTATTATGTATGTAAATTTGTAATCTCTTAGTTGACGTTTAGTACCTGAGGAATGATTTTCGAATTTTGTTTGAAGCAGCACGTTCATTTTCTAAGACGTATCGATTTGTATTTCAATACAGACGGGTATTAATTTTATCAAGATATTATGTTACATTAAAATGATTTCGTGAGTATTATCGAAAATGAAATAAAAATTATAATATAGAGTATTAGCAACTAAAGAGAAATCAGTTATTTTTTTAAAATAATGTTTTATTTCATTTATTAGAAAATAACTGATT
This sequence comes from Neoneuromus ignobilis, assembly GCA_029203775.1. Taxonomy (NCBI): domain Eukaryota; kingdom Metazoa; phylum Arthropoda; class Insecta; order Megaloptera; family Corydalidae; genus Neoneuromus; species Neoneuromus ignobilis. Next base: position 13,572,837 of record CP092096.1, on the reverse strand, counting down.
TCTCTTTAACACTAGAACTACCAAGAGCGTCATTTTGACGATTTTCAAATTTCGTGCTTAAAAATTTCGATATGATTTATGTATTTTTCTAGAATTTTATGACGACTTTTAATGAAATATAAGAACAATTAAATATTCCTATTCAATTTCCACTTAGCTACTTTAACTTCCATAATTAGTATGACCTATACCTATTTATACCAAGACACGTCAAATTGACGACATTAGCAATCTCAAAATTTATAATAATTTATATTCAAGTGAATGTAAATACGTATTGATGTCCATCCTTGCATACACATATATCGCTTTCAGACATTTCCTGGAAAAATTTTAGGTACATTTTTCATATGAAAAATAGGTTTCAATCATTATCAGTTGTATTTCTAATGTGATAAAGTTCTTGGTGCAAAGTGTAATCTGTGAAAAGTCCAATCTGGGGAAAAAGTATGAACATATTTTTATTAAAAATTCAAATTTATTTCTTGTAAATCCTAGGCAACAATGAAACGATTTACAGGAAGCAAAAAATTATTCGAAGAATTCAAAGAACTCACTGGTATAAATGAAGACAGTTCGGATACTAATTCAAGTAATAATGATTTAGACATATCTTGCGTGGAAAATAAAACTGATTTTTCAGACTCTGAAGAAGCTGAGGATGAAATTGAAGTACGAGATATTGAACAAAGTGAAGAAGATCAATATGAAAGTGAAGATTCAAGGAGTGAAAATGAAATTCCCTAAAATAGCCACAAACGCAGTAAGCGATTGCGAATATGTTCAGATACTGAATCGGATAGCCAAACAGAAACCGAATTAAGACAGCAAAAAGACATTGATGTCGACGGTACTGAATGGGAAGAATTAGGGAATGGTTGTGTTGGTAGATTGCCATTACATACTATATTCAAGGATACTTCGGGCCCAACTGGTTATGCGAAGCGAAACATTATGCTTGGTAATGTTAGTAGTGTATTTCGGCTTATAATTGATAATAGAATTATGAGCCACATAAAAGCTTGCACTGAGCTACAGGCCAGAAACATTTTACAGAACGACTGGAAAATTACTATGGACGAATTATATGCTTTTATAGCCATTTTGTATGCTCGAGGAGCCTACGAAGCAAGAAACATGAAGTTATCGTATTTGTGGTCCAAAAAATGGGGACCTTCTTTCTTTGCCGAAACTATGAGTAGAAACAGATTTTCGGAAATTCTGAGATTCATTCGTTTCGAAAAAAAAGCGAGAGGAGTGTTCGCTTACGAACTGACAAATATGTTTGTGGCAAGTGTTCATCACAAATAACATGTATTTGTAAAATATGTGATTCATAGTTATTCCATACATATCAAATGTGCTATAATATAAATGCAAATAGAAAGTGTTTTTGTTTGTTTTTTTTTGTATTAATAATTAATGAATTATTATATTAAGTGTTGTTTTTGTTAAATTATATTCTTTTATTTACATAAACTAACTGAAAAGTTAAAATGAAAGCCATGATCAAAAATACGTCAATTTGACGAGTGCGGTAAAACTAGGTATATATTTAACATCGGTAGTTCTAGTGTTAAATGATATAATTCAAAATTAAATATCAGTTAAAATATCGAATTTTAAATATGGAAAGTAAACCGAAACAATTATTTGTATCTAAAAATAAAATTAAAATATTATTTTATCTAGCAGTAGATATAATGACTTACGATTAATTCAAATTTTAAGATTAATTTATTTCATATTAAATAAATAAAAAATAATTTATTATATGTAAAAAAATTAATTAATTTTTAAACAAATATATATATATATATATATACATATATATATATATATACATATATATATATACATGTGCGTGTTTAGGTTTTGAAATTTTCTTTAATATCTTTAATTTTCAAATTCTTCTTTCTACATTCCTCTCTATCAATTATTAAATCTTCTGTTAATCCTCTGTTACTTAGAATATTTTTTAAGTCAAGTTTCATTTCATATCTGATATTTCTTTTAATGTCTTTGTCATAAATTCTACAATTTCTATATTCTTCATTTTCTATTAAATTTATTTTCAAACACTGTTTCAAGTCAATGTTATAATTTTCAAAATATGTTTCTAAATAAATTTCAAATGAAACTCATACTACATTAAAACGAACAATTATACATTATCCATGCTCAAAAATAATTCCTATAAATTTCAATAATTAGATTTTTGTTTAAAGCAATTTCTACAAAGACACAACACGAATATCGTGCTCGAATAATTGTAATTCGAAACACAGGTATATGCAGGTAAATTACAGTGCAATGCTCGAATCTAAACACACATACATACACACATGGACGATATTCGTGCTTTGTTAGCATGTGGGTTCTAAGCTGCCGCTGGCACCAACCGAGATCAATTGTGTCAGAGCACGCACAGATCAACAGGTCTTTCCACGCTGACCAGATGCTGTGGCTGCTGTGTACATCATTTGTGAATAATACACGTACGACACGTTGATACTCACGTCAAATTTAGAGCAATTTGTATTTACATACGGGTAAGATAATACTCGAAGAAAATTTCAATTGTACTATTGAATTTAATCGTGAATTTAGAAAATTAATAATTTTTGTAAAATGAAAGAGTATTGAAAAAATAATCAGTCTCCTATTCGTTTAAATATGTGTATAGTGTTTAAAAAATGATTTAGCAAAAATTCAATCAAGAAAATAATAATTACAAACCAAATAAAACGATTTTTCAAACTATAATCAAATTATGATATGAAATTTAACTCATTTCAAAATCAAATCTAAGCTGAAAAAGTTAGTGATCTTAATTGATATTTTTTTAATTGTTATATTTATATAAAAAACACAAGAACAAAAAGAGAATGAGATAAATTTCTTATACAAATCGGAATATTTTTATAACTGACTTAAGAATTTCTATTTATTATGATTGCTATTAAATATATAGAGGAGGAGGAGAGAAGAATAAAAAATGACAAATTACAATAATTTAATTTAAAATTCAAACATTTTATTTTCAGTTTATTGTATTTTCATTTATATTCCATATAGAAATTTTTTTTAAAAAACTTTAATAAACATATAGAATAGTAAATAATTTAAAAAATATATCTTTTTATTCTAAAAAAAAAAATAAATAAGTCTATTTACTGAATATTTTGATTCAAAGAAACACTTAATCGATTCTTTTATACTATTAGACAAGAAAAAGTATTATAAAATCATATCTGAATGAAAAATACTTAAAAATAACTTTCTATATTTTAATTTTTTGACATTTGAGATATAAAGTTTAGTATAAAAATGGACGAGTGAACTATTTGAACTTTACTAATGACATTTTTTTCTTGAGACGATATCAATGACGTTATAAATGTATTAAAAAGTTTAATAAACTAGACAGAAAGGTTATTTTAGATATAAATCTATCGAAAATACATATTAATACATCCAATATCGACCATGACATAAATGTAAATGAAGTGACAAAAATATTATATAGATTTTTTTGAAAAAAGAAATTATTTGTTTAAGTAATTTTCTGAAATAATAGCAGAAAATGTCTAAAAAATTTATAAAATTATTTTTATATTTAGATTAAACATATATATATATAAACATATATATATATATATATATAGACAGAGAGAGAGAGAAAGAGAGAGAGAAAGAGAGAGAGAAATTTTCTAGTTATAAATCTAATACTTTTATATAGTTTTATAAAAGTTTTTGTATTTGATAGATTAGCTTATGTTACTAAAAAAATATTATTGTATATGAAATAATTTTATTTATAATAAAAATGAATTAGAAAATACACAAATTTTAAAATATTAGGTTGGCAAGTATCTCCCTTCCGCTTTTTTTTTTTTTTTTTTTTTTTGTACATAGCTGCGAAATTCAAAAGACCAGAAGGCGGAAGGGAGATATTTTCCAACCTAATATATACATTTAAAAAAATATGAATATATAGTTATTCATAAAAGAAGGTCTTATGGTAATGTGGGAAACGTATAATTGTTATAATTTGAAAAACTTATCGTTGTCTATAACATTTTTCTTCTAATATCAATTCATTGCTACCATTCTAGTAAAATTCTTTTACAACAATTTGTACAAATCATCTTTAGTAATATTTGTTTAGATTTTATTGAAATTCCACTGAAAATAATCCACGATTGTTTTGTTTAAAGCACAATTACAGTTCCAATCATTAGTTTCTCGGTTAAAAATTTGATACGCCGCTAACTAAAAGCACTGGCACGCTAACTGTGAAAATAATGGCGCGCTGATTATAAAAATAATGGCGTGCTACCGTTTTGCGCCGCTGGCCGCGTTTTTTTTTTCTTCTACTGATTCACCGGCGCCGTAAAAGAGATAGTCAACATACTGTTCTACTGTGTAGTTATACGGGTAATTAACAATTTAAATAAATGATAAACGAAAACATATACAAAAAAACACTTCTAGTTTAAATTAATTATTTTATTAATTTCTTAATTACATTACCGCACACACACACACAAATATATATATATATATATATATATATATATATATATATATATATATATCACATTCCTTAGTCTAGTAGAAAGTAGGACATTAAATAAAATATAACAAGATAGTTAAATAATATGTGGTATTTTTTTAAAAAAAATATTTTTATATATGAACTAAGATTTTAATTTCGATCGAAGAATATTTTATCAATATATTAATATTGTTTGTCAATTCCAAAATCATTTAACATTTCTATCAATAAACAAGTATGAAAAAATATTGTTAAAAATAACTAGATTGAAAGACATGCAAGATATATAAAAGAATTTAGTGATTTAATAAGCTAAGATTGAAATGAAATATACTGCAATAAATAACACATCAAATAAAAAAATACTGGAGGAGTGTTGAAAAATTTGAAAAGATTCAAGAATAAATCGCAATTTTATTTTTTTTTAAAAAACACTGGTTAGAAAATATGTAATACAAAAAAGTAATTTAATCGATATCGAATAATCACGAGGTAAAGAAAATAATATTGATATAGAAAATAAATTTCATTTATTGCTAATGAATTATTTAAAATAATTTTTCGAATAGGTAGAAAATTCTTTATGAAATTAAAAAATAAATTTTATTTATTACTAAGAAATTAAAGAAATACTTTTTTGTATTATAAAAAAGTATATGATTTTTTTATTATATTATAAAATTATATTTAAAAATGCAATTCATGGTTATAATTATTACATCATTTTAATTAAAACAATCAAAATATACAGATCGTTATCATAAAATTAATTAAAGAATATTTGCAAAATAAAGAGATATAAAGACGAACGCTTTTTCGACACAAATACACACATACAAATATATATATATATATATATATATATATATATATATATATATATATATATATATATATATATGTATGTATGCATGTAATCAAGAGCAAAAATAATGTATATAAGAGTTGCACCTTCAGCCAATTTTATTACACCTGTACCAGTTATAAAGATTTATTGAGGATATGTCAAATTAAAATTAAAAATATTTTTTTTAGATTACTACATTTCCTTGATGAATTGTGGCAGCGTAAGCATACCAATCATGAAGTAAATACATTTTTGTTTTATACGACGAACGTTCCATTAATATTGACAGTTATTTCTTATATTACTTTAATAATTAGTTATATATATATATATATATATATATATATATATATATATATATATATATATAATGCTATCAAAAATATCAAGTATAATAGAAATGTGATTAATTATTTGCGGATTGTTTGAGTTGTCTATTTGTTCTTATTATTATTTAATAATCATGTTAATTAATTTTTAGATCCATTAATATAAGAAAATTAATTTTTAACTTGATGAATATTATTTCAATTGAATAATTATTTTATATATATAATCTTATAGTTAATATATTATATTAGATATTAATTTAAATAAACAAAAAAAAATGTTAAATATAAGTTTTATGTCTATTTGAAATATACTATTATTTTTAGATATGAAAATATTTATATTAACATACGAACAGTTAAAATACTCTGGACGTATAAATTATATAGGGTAAAAATTATTTCTTAGCTAGAAGCGATGATACAAATAAAAACATCGATATATAAATTTTAAAATTTATCAAACAAGGAACGGATTTTAAAATTGTTCCCGTGAGCGTTTCAATGCGGAACATAAATATTATTTTAAATATATTTGAATATTTTTTAAACGTAATGGTGAAAATAGACTGTAACTGATTAGTGAGTAGATTAAGCTAACAATGTACGATAATATCCCATCTAATATACATCATATACAGCTGGGTCTGTTTTTGTGCGGATTATTTTAATGCGATTTTGAAGTTATGCGATTCATATGAATCGCATAACTTCAAAGAGTAAAATAAAATAATATAAAATAACTTAAAAGAGTAAAATAAGATATCAAGAAGAAATATTTCTTCTTGATATCTTTTTATGTGAATTTTTTTAATGCGATTTTGAAGGTATGCGATTCATATTTCTTCTTAGTATCTTTTTATACGAATTTTTTTAAGCGATTATTTAATACAACGAAAAGCTCTTCAGTTTTATGAACAAATGAAGGAATCAGAGTCATTTACTTTCGCTTCTCAAACTGATAAGGAATTTTCGGCTAGCAAAGGATGGTTAACTGAGTTTTTAAAAAGGAATGCACTACATAACGTGAAGATTACGGACGCGATTGCTTCGGCAGATGAAGAAGCTGCCAATTTTTTTTAAACAATATTACGTTAAACGCATTTTTCAATTTATATTGGATAAATTAGAAAATGAGTCAATAACAGTAATTGACGCTTGGAAAAAAATTTCTATCTTTGACTGTATAAATCATGTTGGATTTGTTATTATTCAAATAAAATAATATACTTTAAATACCTATTGGAAAAAGCTTGGCCTACATGTCTTGAAAACAGTACAGCTATTCACTCACTTTCTTTTTTATTTTCTTATTTTTATTCTAAACAATGGAGATATTATTGCGATGATAATTTAAATATGTATGAAAAATTATAAAATAAATTATACATATGTACATATTGCTTTGAATAAAATTAAATAGTTAATTAAAAAATAAAATAAAAAGCTTTGTTTTGTATAAATTTTTTGCAGATATTTGAACTTTTTTTTAAGTATTGTTTATTTCCTGATTTTTTATGCGAATTTTAGAGTAATTTCATTTTGAAGCTTTGGTTTTTGAAAATTATGAAACGTATCCCTAATTTTTCAATCCAACGTAAGTCTTTTTTGTGCGATTTTTTTAATGCGTTTTTTTGCGAAACGTATCTACCGCATAAAAGCAGACTCAGGTGTATAATAATTTTAATACATATGGTATTCACTCCCTTGACTTTTAAAATCTGAACAGTTTTAGTTTGGTTTTACGTCGATTGATACATGTTGATACAATAAACGTCTCATAGCAATTAGTTTCCACGACATCTTCGTTAATTATTTTTGCACAAATTTATACTTTCCTGTCGAATCGTATCCATACACACCTGACGACAATTTATAGCACCAATTTGTCTGAACTTGTTCACTTATCTAAATTTATAGAAAATAATTTATTCTGTCTGCAGGCAATCGTTCGGCCAATTTAGAACGAGCACTATCTCAAATTGTATCCCTACGAGTACACAGATTATCACAGCACAGAACGATGTAACTGACATTATTTATATATTCACAAAAGTTTGAGCCCACTTGTGACACCTTCGTTTTTTTTTAATAGAGTACATTCTTTTAATGGCAACGGTTACGACATATGAAAATATATTGCTTCCAGGGCACATCTACTGATTAAATGATAAATTGTACAAAATCGATAAAAAACAACGGCTTATAATGAAAATATATTATTTTTTTACAGTTTTTATACGTTGTTCGCAGCCAATGTATCATTTTTTGATTTATTATAGGTCTTACTTACCCATACGCTCATTTAAAAATATTAGGAATCATTTTGTGTAGTTACGAGACTTACTGCTGTAATATATCATTTATTTTAAAATACTTTTTCAGACAATTAATATATATTCATAGGTGATTTATGGTTGTGTAGTTTGACCTCTTAATCTTCCACCACTAACTTAGAATTATATGATTCGATTGTCGGTTCAAGTTCATTTACGTTAATAAATGTATTTATACCTCTATATCTCAGTCACAAAATTACACATACACACCGACATATATATAAGAAAGTTAGATAGATAGATATAGATATAAATTAAAACCCCACGTTTCTAATTAAATTAATATTTCTAAGCAAGGCATATATAAATCATTTCATTTCAAAAATATCCAAAAGCGATATATTTAACTAGTGATTATTAAAGTTAATTGATTATCAATAGATCGTTAGTTCAAATAAAATTTTAAATGTATTGTAGTTTTTTTAACTGTCATTTTAAAAGTTAAGCTTGAAAAACTGCAGGCATATACACACACAAATATATATATATATATATATATATATATATATATATATATATATATATATATATGTATTTTGACTATAAGATAAATATTTGATTATCATACTTTTTAATTAAAATTATAAAAATGAATATTGTAGCTTTAAAACAAATTTTAATTAAACATAAAATATTTTACAAGTACATATATTTATATATAAATAAATAATCATATACTCATATATAATTGAATTAATTATTCACTTTTATAAAATTACTTAATCTAATTAATCTCGATTATTTTTATAAATAACTTAATAATATGTAAAAATGTTTATTTCAAAAATATATCCAAATATGTATATAAAATGTTAATTTTTTTAACAAGACAAAAAAAAGTTTTATATCATATATAATACAACGTAATCAATTTTGAATATAGTAGCATAAGTTATTTTTTTATTTAAATAAAAATATATTTATAAAAAATTAACTATTAAACAAGTCTTAATATATTAAAATAATATATTTTCAAATATGACTTCTTGAAAATAATCAATTTTTTTATTCCATTATATGTTGATAAATGACAATTCAAAATTTACTTTCAATTACTTCCATTCCAGTTATTTATGAGTCATAAATCGTTACAAAAGACAGTAGTTTATGTTTAAATTTTTATTGATTCTCGTAAGAAGTTAAATCAGACAGATACTGAGAAAAATGTGTGATTTTATACAGGAATCGACTATAAAAGTCCATTTTTATTTTTTAGTCATTTTTATAGCCAGTTAAGTTATTTTTATGTTAAACAAATATGTATTTAAAATTTATTTGGAAAAACAAATATAAACAGATTTTGTATTTTATATTGATAAAATTATACACTCAGTGAAGATATTTGCAATAGGAGATAATTTATTTTATTCGAAAAATTGTATTTACTAAAATATTATTTCTATATAATATTAATATAATCATATATACTAATTCGACTACTGACTTTTTTAAGTTGTCAATTAGACTGAATTTATATATATATATATATATATAATACTTACAAAAATAATAAGAAGATTAAAATTAACATCTATTTTAATATTCTCAATTACTAAATTATTTAATATGTAAATAAATGTATTCAATCAATTTAAACCTTTGCTTTAAATATAAAACGAAATAAATAATTAAAAAGTTAAATCAAAATTCATGATAAAATGTGATAAATAGATTATTTTATTTAGACTAATACAATGTTACAAATCAAAGCTCATTAAAGTTTCATTTAAATGGAAAAGTAATAGCTTTATTAATGAATCATGATATATAGTACAAGATCGGATTTGAACTCGTTCGAACTCAAAAGATTGATCATCAGCTTAACGTACTGGTTATAGCAACCTCTTTGTCAATCTGTGTAGTTGACTATCATAAATTCGTATTAAAATTTACAATTAATCATAAGATTATAATTTGGATTTAATAAATAATTTAAGAGTTTCATTTATTATCATGTTATCAGGTAATATTTTTGGTTATGTTTAAGATTAACAAGAAGAGACGTTTCCTCAGTACTCATTAGTGACAATTTGATGTAATTTGATTTTTAAACATTATTCATTTTAATATATTTCAATATTTCAATATACCTATCAGATAAAACAATTTAATAACATTGGAATATTTTCAAATTAGAAATTAAAGATATTAGATGAAGATTTTGAAAAAAACATATTTTCATTTTCAATTAATTAAACAGAATATCTTCATAATGTCAGTATTGAACAACTAATACATAAATCAATTATTTACATTTTTATTTAATGTAACTATTTATATGCATAAGTATTGTTGTATTTTCTACATAATTATTCATTCATGTTAATATTCAATTACTTCTTCAGTTGAATGTCATTTAATAATGTTCAAGTGTAAAGTGTGTAATTTATTTCGTTTCCGTGTTTAGACTAGGTAATTCTTATATATAAATTCTGACATGATAAATGTTTAATGCATACGCATTTATACTCACACACAGTATATGAAGTTGTGGAATAAAAATGATATTTTACTATTTCCACTCTACTATTAAAAAATGATTATTAGTTTTATTATTTCCCTTAATTTAATTTTTTTTTTTGAAAAAAAAAACAATTATCTGAGAGTAATAACAGGTTATGTCGAAAAATTCAATATTTTTTTTGATTGATTTCAACTATAAATATCAAACTGAATAAAAAAATTTCCTAGAAACAGAATTTTTTGTTATAAAAAAATCAAATTTTTCTAAGAACATATTACATTAATATTTTGATTGGTGTATTTTATATATTATAACTGAAATATTTAATATTACACACACACACAAACATATATATATATATATACACAGACATGCCATTTTTTCTTATGAATATTAAGTAAAAAATATTTAACTTAAGAAATATTTAAAAAAATGTGTACCTAAAAGACAACATATTTATTATTCAAGGTGAAAATTTTAAAACAGCACCAGGTTTTATTTACACTGTTGTGTTAAATAAGACAGCTTGTGTTTGTGGTTATCAACGTTAAGTATAAACTTAATAACACAATAATTTATATAAAATATGTATTTTTTTAATCAAACAAAATATTTTAAATATTGGAAAACAGTAATTAATGAAATGAAAAAATTTAAGAAATAAATGTATTAATAAATTAAAATATTAATAATATTGACAATGATGTTCAATAAATGTTTAAATATCTATATGTTAAAGCATCTGTTTGAAAATGAAGTGTCAGCTATGTAACATTTTTATAAACGAAATTTGAGATGTAGAAGTTGTTGAATGTCAGGGTTATTTTTTATTTCAGATGTACCACTCTTCAGAAAATAATATTATATTCATAAAAATATCTACCTGTATATAAAATTTACATTATATATATATATATATATATATATATATATATATAAAATGTGAAATAAGTTTAAAAAAAAATAAAAATGCAATAAAATCGTCATACATGAAAATATTTAAAATGAAATTAGAAAAAATAGAAATATATAAGGAAGACCAAAATGGGAAAGAATTTGAAATAAAATTAATAACTTTTATTAATGATTAGATTTATTAAAAACATATATATATATATATATATATATATATATATATATATAATGTATATCGTACATGTATACTATATTTATAAATGACGAAAAAAAATATTTACTCGAATAAATTCAAAAGCTAAGATGTAACTTTCATCTCAGCCCAATTAAACTGGGAGGGCATTCAAATAAATCCTTTCATGAATATATGACATCGACTGTGTTGTATCTTGTTATACGATTACAAAGACCACTGAAACGTTTAAAATATACGAAAGAAGTTGTCGTTCAGCTTTCTGTAAACAATCATCTACTTATTCGAATAAATATATAATGCGGAACGAATTTTGTTCTCTATTGATAATATTTTAAATTAGACACTTAACAACTTATAAAAAAGTATAAACTTTTTGTAGTCATTTGTCGAATGTATATTTATAGCCACACTTATTTCTAAAATACAACGTTTAATATTACAGATGTATCACTGAATTTTATTTATATATAACATTTATTTCTTAATGATATACAGATTAGATTTTAAAATAAAACATTTCATACGAACATTTACAAGTATACAATATTTAACTAATTAAATAATTGCATATTTAAAGATAGATTTAATATGTGCAATAGTATGTAATTATTTCGCATTAAGAAACGACCGCCAATTTCAAACGAACCATTTTACAAACATAAAGGTGTAGCAGAAAAAAACATATACACAAATTACCGTTACCACATGACAGTAATTGCATTGATTCTGCTACGAACGCTAGACAATTGTTCATGACGTCAATCTACACAGATTAATTATCATTTATTGGACCATTAATGTGTCTGTTTTTAAACTTTCAAAGTGACAAATCTCCTCATACGTATAATTATACTCTTAACGTACGTTGCTTTGGCCACACTCTTGTGTGTTTTACTGACATACTTTCAAAATGTACGTGTCTGTACTTACTCACTTACTACATGTATATGCAGACAGACTTTGATTTTTTGCTGCTACGGGCCTTTTTCTGTTTATTTTGTTTTGGTCATCGATAATTATATTGAAAATAACCGATGGCGATCATACATAGTCGAGTTAGAACAAATATGATATGTTATTTGCTAAGTACACATATCTCTCGAGGTATAACATTTTGACGTCTTTGATGATTCCGCAATGAAAATCAGATATTATATATATATATATATATATATATATATATATATATATATATATATAATACATGATTTGAAAACAAATCAGAAGAGGATTACAATTTCAGTAACTGTATAGATTAATATTGGTGAAAGAACGATTGAACTCGTTTTATATTACGATTGAGCTCTGTCTAAAATATACCAATAGTTTGAATATATACTTTCGAAATCTTAATCTAACATTACACTGATTAGAAAATTATATACAAACATAAACATAACTAATCTGAAATAAAATTACTAAACTGAATTAGATATGTGTAAATAAAAATTACTTTAAATAATTTACAAGATAAATTATTCTTCAGAATTGTTTATAAAATATATATGAAATAAAATAGAAAAATAAATATTAACTTGACGTTTAAAATAATTATAATTGAATTACCTCTCTACAATTTAAACTTTTAACCCTTTTTTATTGGGAATAATAACTAATATTTTATTTTAAACATTTCTAACATCTTAATTTAAAAATATAAAATTCTAAATTCGTTTATAATTAATTGTTATTCTAAAATTTAAATTCCTATTACCAGATTTACAATCATAAGTAAAATGATGATTATTATTATACACATATTTACAAAAATTAAATTTGGAACATTAATTATATTTAATTAAAATATAAAATATTAAAAAAAGAGTTGAAATATATAATAATTAATATATTGATGTGTAAATAAAATGAATTAAAAACAAACATTAAATAAACTATCATTATGTGTAATTTTTAACAATTTAGTATACAAATTGATCCAAATTAAAGTTCAATTTAATCTGTAATAATATATAAAACATTATAACAATAAAATAAGAAACAACATATATTAAAAATGTTTTCCTTTTATTTTTTATATTATTAGTAATTTATATATATATATATATATATATATATATATATATAAATGTTATTTAATTTTTTTAATGAATATTAAATTAGTTAATCTCAAATCTCCATTCAATCTAACATGAATATTATAGTTCTATTAACGTTGATGTCTTAGTTATAATATTCGTATAGAGAATTCACAAATCAAATTATGAATGACTAAGGTGTATATTATTATAATTACTTTTTTTCGGGTCTCGTCGGTCGATTTTCAGTTTAAAATGACAAGCATAAACGAAAATTGTAGTTCGTGAAAGCATAAAAATATATACAAAAAAATTACACACACATTAACTCATCAATTGTGAACTTTGATAAAAACCGAAAATCAACATACAAAAACAACAGTTAATGGCATGCAGTGTATATAAAGAATTTCACGTTAATTTCATCCCGACGAGTAAATTTAATTTATATATAACATGTGCATAAATGAACCGAATCTGATGTTTCAGTTTGACTATACCGAAAGGTAGCAATAATAAAAAAGTCAGTCTTATTTCACGAGATAATCGAGTGTGACGTCGGCGACGCTCGCTTAAAAAGTCATCTGTGAACAGATTATTGTTGTTGGCATAAACATACAAATACAGACATTTTATTTTGATTTGTGGACATCGCAATGCACTGTAAACGTTTATTCCACCGTGTAATTCATTTGTAAGATTAAATGCATGTACGAGCACATAAATGCATGTAATGAAAATGAATTATTTATCCTGTAAATGTACTGATTCTAAAAAAAAAATACAACAGAATTTGCGATTACTTCTTTACGTTCACTTTGGTAAATAACTTTTGTAAATCTATAAACATATATTAATTTAACTGTAATAAAACAAACGTTGTAAATAAAAAAATATGAGGAAAAATATTTCAACTTACAAAAAATTAATACGAGTATTATTCCAAAAAAAAATAACATAATTAAAATATTTCTAATCATTTATTTTTATTTAATAACAAATTATATTTTAAGATACACACAGAAATTAAAAAAAATATATCAAAATAACTTTTTTGAGAAACCCAAACTCTATTTTTATATTTGAATTTTTTATCTAATTTATGTTGTTGGCATTTTTATTTGAATTTACATACATTCGTTGTTTAATAAACACTTCTAACTGCCTATAAATTATGTTAAAAATAAACAATATACTCATCTCAAAGATTTTTTTACTTTAATTCAAGGATAACATTAAGGTGTGTTGAATACGTTTCAACAATATTTATGAACAGTTTCAATTACTTATTTAATTATATACTTAAAAGATATACTTTTTGTTAAGTTTTTTATATATTTTACTGGGTTTTTTTCAAAAGAGATAATAATAATAATACAAATGTTACTTTACAAAAGAAAAACTTGTTTTAATATATTTTTTACAAACAATGAACTCATCTCCTTACTAAAAAATACGTAATATAATTATCACCAGATATTATTTTTATATATGAAAATATTTTAAACTTGTTTGGATATTTATTAAAAAACAGAGTTTATTTATTCATTACAATTTTTTACATTGTATGAGTTTAGTTGAATATTTAATTTCAAGATCTTAATTAAAAAAATGCAAATATATGTAAGGTGTTAAAATATTTATTTAAAAATATAAGTTTGTAATTTAATTAAGTTTGAAAATATTTTATGGGATGTAAATGAGATTAGATTCAATTAATTATTAAAACTTGATAAAAATATATTACGTTAATCTATTTATAAATTTTAAAATATTGAAAAGTAAAGGATTTTTTATAAAAATTCAATATATTATAATTAATCTTACTTACTAGAAAAAAATCTTTATTAACTAATATTAATGAAATATGTAATAAGAAAAAAAATAATGAAATATTAAATAATGTACCTCAAACCATAATTTTAATATTTCTTAACTTGTTTTCAAATTTCAGAATTCTTTAACAATAATAACATTTATTTTATCGAATCTTGGTTTAACTGTATATCCATTATTCCATTTTTTATGAGTAAGTAATTTTCGTTAATATGTTTTTAGTGAAAGTATTGATACGTTTTTACTTTCAAAATTAAAATACAGTTATTTTTTTCAAGATATAATCAAATAAATTCTAACTGGATTTCCTGTTATTTAAGTATTTATATATATTTATATATTGTACTGTCTAATTATTAAAAAAAAGAGAGAAATTTCCTGTTAAGTGCAATTCAAATGAAAACTGTAATTCAATAATAACGACATGATATATTATATTTCATTTTTATGTTAACATTTGTAATTGAATTTTATTTAGTTCTATATAACAAACATTTTTATTTCGGTATAATATTTTTAAATGAAATTAATTACGTTTAAACAAATATAAATATGAACATAGATGTTTTTACTTTTTTTTAATCTATTATACATATATATATATATATATATATATATATATATAATATAAATGTTTATTAACAACTTTAATAAATTCATTTATTTTCTTCATATAATTAATAAAATTGTTATTTGAAAAAGAAACTACCTTTGCAGATTTTCCATTTAATATTTTATTTAAAAATAAAAAACTTGAATTTAGTTAAAATTCCTAATCAATATTTTTTATGTGGGTTGAAAAAATAAAATAGAATTACAAATAATGGTAATTGAACTTTGTGTAATTATAATAAATATAATGATTTTATAAACAGATTATGCTTATACAGAAAAAAATACTTATATAGAATAACGTGTTTATACAAATATTTTCATTTTATAAAATACTATCCTATATGCATTAATAATAATATGAAAAAAATATTTATTTAATCAATGATGAGTCTAAAATATAAACAATTATTCAAAACTGAACATTTATAAATAATTTTATTCATTAAAATGAAAAGATAGTTAATAAAAAAATATAGTAAATAAAGTTATAATTTTAATATAAAAATAAAATTATATGTGATATATTGAAAAAATATAATTAATTATAAAATAATAAATCAAATAAAAAATAATGATAAAAATTATAGCACATCTTCAAGTTCTTGTGATGTAATTTGTATTAATGTATTTGAAGTGTAATATCGATGCGCTCGACAGTGACGAGGTGGCCGAGTGGTTAAGGCGTTGGACTGCTAATCCAATGTGCTCTGCACGCGTGGGTTCGAATCCCATCCTCGTCGTTAATTCTTTTTAGATAATTTTAAATTGTCTCAAATTTTTTACCGAGATTATGGAATTTAACAATTATCACGTTTTCATGAACAACATTAAGAAGAATTACAATTCTCATTAACATATATTTTTCACTATCAATAATTAATTGTATTTGTTCTATATTTGATTTATACAAATATATATTTATATACACACAAACATTTTTACATAGATATGTGTGTATGTACATAAATAAACATTTATTTTCTTGGCAAATAAAACTGTTGACTGATAATGTTATCAGTAAATAAATGATTGAATATATAAGCTATAAATATCGACTGTTATAACTGTGATTTGGAACAATTAATCCATAGTAAAATATAAATAAGTACATAGTTGATTTTTCTCGTAAAAAAGTCGATACGAGAAATTTATTTGGATAACCCTGATTCATATTATTAAATTTATGTATGTAAGGTGTTCAGATAGAATAAACTTGTGTTTTAATCTATAATTTAATTTGAAAAAGGTATAGCAGTACTTGTACATATAATAACTTTTATATTTAATTAACCTACATATACAACACTTTTTAAAATTGCTTATTCATTATACGTCTGTATCAATTAAGCATTCCTGCATAAATAACAGAAAAAAAAACAGAAGTAAAATGTACACAGTTTAATTCTATTTTGATTAATGTTTAACGTCTGAAATGTAAATCAATATTTTAAGCACAGTCGTTCGTATCTACAAAATTTATACGACATAATTCATTATCGGTATTTTAGTACGCAAGCGAGCGAACGAACAAGCTTCTCAACCGTCAGATTCGATAGTTGTTTTTTTCCAAATAAATAAATAAAACGATTTATCAAATAATTAATGCAAATTAAAATCTACTAACAACAAGAAAGCGATAATAAGTTTCATATCAATCAGATACAAAATGTTAATTAGTTATCATCTAATTCGTGACGAAATACAATAAATAAATATAACATGATGTCGGTCGAATGCTACGGATCAAAACAAACAAAACGTTCGAACGTTAATTGAAATCGAATTCTGGAGTCCACCGTACTACGCACAGCGTGAACCCGATCAATCATATTTTAATTGGAGCGAATGGTAGTAATGCGATGTGGCGGATCGTCAATTCGTTATTTAACGATGTCGATCTCAATGTGTCAACGGGTCGCGTATTCGCACAGAAACGCACCAGTGATACAATAGGTTAGTGGTTCTTGGAACCAGCGACTTGAACTTTTTGCAAACTGGGCGAAAGATTATTATTCGACAGACAGTTCGTTAATTAAAACAAATATTTAGAGAATGTGCTAAAAAAAGTTATAGAAAATGATAAAAAGTTAAAGGAAATACTTAATAACTTGCTAATTTACATTAATTAGTTGTATAATACTAAGAACTATGTTGATATTAGAAATGTTGTCACTTCAATGTATCGATTTCCGTTTCAATTAATAACAATATATTAAAAAAATTAACATATATATAATATTTATTTATAGAAACAGATGTTTTAAAAATTGAAAAATTCACTCTAGAAAAAACTACTACTTTTATAAAAAAAATTAAAAACGATTAATATTTTAAAAATAATTTCACCTGAAATAAAAATTAAGTATGTAAATCAATACTGTTTGTATTTCATAGACTATTTTTATCACTTGGAAGTGTTTTCTATCTTTTAAAAAATTACAATAAACTACTACGTATTTGTCAAAGAATCATCATCTATGAACATCTCAACAGTATATGTATTTTTTTTAATTACTTCCATAAATGTTTAATGGAATTTAGATCTCATGAGTGAAGATATATTTCCATAATTTTCCAGTAATTATGCTCTATGTGTAATCGTGTTTTACTAATTATGTATTTTGAGTTACCATTTTTATCTAATGTTATCTGGTAATTTAATCATAATATTCCAAGTGTTTAACATGTTTTTTCCAATTAGAAATTTATTATTAACTTTAAAATATTTAAAGGTACTGTTAAATATGTATACATATATATTTATTACTAAAATATCTGTGAAAAAATCTACCAGGGCAATAATATTTATAATTGATATTTTAATAAACATTCAAAGAATTTTGTATTAAAGTAACAATATAAATTTCATGTACAATTCATATTCTAACTATTTATCGATATTTAGAGTAAAACATTAATATTCAAAATAAACCATAAAATTGAAAAAATCAATGTTTAAAAACATCTAAACAATTTTCCTTTACATAAATAATTCCATTAAGTTTACTCCAACACCACAATATAATTTGTTATAATGTTTGAATGCCAATTGTATGAAATTAATTTATATATATTTTCCAAATATTAATCGAAATAATTCAAAATATTAACATAAAATTCTTAATAATTATACAGTTTATAATTTAATTTAAACTGTTTTTAATGTAATCTAATATTCGCTAATTCAATATAAAATCAATAATAATTATAAACAGTATTTTTTCAATATTTACTCTTTTCTATATAATTATTTGATTTAATCTATTTATTCTATTCATTATTCTGATTGATATAATTAAACATTATTTATTTATATATTCTTGACAGTTCAAACATAACGTGGTATATAATTTATAAATTTCGAATGGACAAGTTGTATTGTTATTCCAAATTCAGAATCAATTTCGTAAGACTGTAATACTTATTTTTTTTTTAATTTATCAGACATGCCAAAAACCTGGTTTATCCAAATCCAAAAAAGTACATAAAAAAATCAAGATATGCTCAATTAGTAAAATATAACTAGGGCAAGTTTTTAAGATGTTATACACGTTGCAATGATTAATCGTTCATTGCAAAAATGTACAGTTATATAAAAGAATTGTTCTTTTAAGATTATTTATGTAACTTGAATAATTTATTATAAATGAAAATATAAAATGAATTTTGTTAGAGATCAAATATTCGAATAACATTCAAAAATGAGTCTAATTTAGTAAAATAGATAGAAAATAAATTACTAACGATTACAAGTATTAATAGGTCAATTGTATTTAATATTAAGTTAATTAATTTATATATATATTGTGCAAATATAAAATTATACGTAATTAATAATAAATTTTCTAAACTAGTAAAAAGTATTTACAACTAAATTCAACTGCACAGTTTGTTATATTTGTAATATGAAAAAAAATATTTCCAGTGTTAAGAGAATAACTATTTTTCATTTATATTAAATAGAAATATGATAAATGATTTGTTTCGATTTTAATATCAATTTACATGAAGAACCCACCCTAGAAACTTATCAATCGATCTGTCATTTAGTAATAAATCTCTCGACTTCGCCATTGACACAAGGATTAATAAAGTAGGTCAGTAGATCAAAAAAAAAACTACTCACCTTATTTTGAAATGTTCTGCGAAATGTATCTCTATTGTACTTAGTGATGTCATCTTTATTCAATGTTTGAGCACATTCTCTCATGAGGGCTGTATGCATACGCTCCCGAATACTTTCCTCTTCCATACTAGACATGGCTGGAATCGGTTTAGGCAATGTCTTAAGTAAAGGACGTGGTGGTGCAGGTACGACAATTTGAGATGTCGTCGGCGTTGTCGACATTTCCGTACCGTTTTCAGTAATTTGTGTCGATACATCACTATTTTTACAACCGTTCATTGTAGCACTATCGCCGTTCAGTATTTTTGTTCCCCCAGGTTCGTGAGAATCGGCCATTGTGTCGTTCTCTCACTTACACAAAATCACACAATCACTTTTCGATGACATTCAATCGACGATTTAATAAATTACTTGCGGTTTTCACTTATCGATGACCAAAAATCCTTAAATTATACTGAATCGATATGTAAATATATGATTGAGTAAATATCAATAAATTTATTATAAGAAATGACAGTGACAGTCGACAAAATGTATTTATTTTATTTGAAGAAAAAAAATATTTGTACATTAAACCATGTGACTTACGATGACCTACATTTGAAAACTAGTAATAAACTACAAATTTTAATTAATCGTTTCACGAAGAATATTGTATTTATCCACGATTCACAATGATACGAAAAACTGGTTTGTTAACTTATTTTTTTAACTTTTAAACGAATAGATTAATAAGTCATTCACACAATAGCTTTCAGTTGAGAAAGGTCATGAAATGAATAAAAACCTTATCTTTTTTAGAATAACTGTAAAAAAATACGATGTTTAAGTACAAGAACGATAAACGAGACGTAAAAATCATTCATTCTCAACACATTACCCATGTTGTTGCGATAAAGTTTACTTATAAAACCGATCGTGTAAAATATTTAACATTTTAAATATGTTTAGAAATAATATATATATATATATATATATATATATATATATATATATATATATATATATATATACAACAGTACTATAACGACAAACGATTTTTGTCATTATTTATAATTGATATTTAAATACACATAAATTTTTTATTCACTAAATATCCATATAAATTCTAATTTTTCTCTGATATATTATTATTTATTCTGATTAGAGTACTTTTTAAAAAAATCACATAATATTTTAAAACGCATTACTGAACATGCTATATCAATTATTTAATCATTTAAAATACCAATTAATTAAATATCAATTAAAAGGACACGTCATACAACACTTTTACTCTATTTACTATTACATATTTATATAAGATTGATATAATTATAATTAATTTATATATATATATATATATATATATATATATATATATATATATATATGACAGTTGTCACATTAATTATTCAAATTTTTTTAAAAAATGTAACAAATTAGTTAAATGTTCTATTATGTTTTTTAATTTTTTAAAATAAAACGCTTTAAAAAAACTATTTGGATCTAAATATCAAATTAGAAACGATTGATATTAAAAAAATCTTTATATTACACTCTCGTTGATTGAATCTATAAACATAAACTGTATTAAATAGAAATACTTGATTACAACTGAGATGATCGTTTTTAATTACCAAGTGTTGATTAACCACTTTTGATTTTATTTGAGTGAAGAGGAATATTAATACCTTTTTTTATAAAAACAGTTACTTTTTATTCTCTTTTTTTCATTTTTCGCACTTTTATAACGATTTGTTGTCATGTATTTCTTATTTGATCAACAGTTTAAGTATTTTAAAGGTGTTCATATACACACTCTGTATTGTATTATATTTGTATGAGTTTAATTTGATCTAATCAAATTAAGAAATTAACTTAAATTTTAATCTATATAAATTAATTTAAAAAAATATGAATGTTCAAATTTATATATATATATATATATATATATATATATATATATATATATATTCATTTTCAATAATTTAAACTAAATGATTAATATATCTGATTTATAATTAATTCATTTCAATAATAATATGCATTTTATATAATTTTCCTGTCAAAAATAATTGATATGAACGTTAGTTTAATCAATCAAATATTCAAAAAATCGTTCAAAAGTAAAAAAACAAACAAAAAAGTAATTTTAAATAAGAGCAGAATTATGAAAAATATTTTCTAATTTATTTCTAATCATTGATTTTTAATTGTTTACTAATTAATATTTTTTTCTATCACAATATGTGAGCCCAATTAAATATTTTCATATATATAATAGCCAAGTATAAACTATTAAGAAATATATTTCCATTAAACTTTAGTACAAAATAATAGTCGCATTTATTCAATATTAAAAAAAATTCATTACAATAAAAAAATCATAATCTATACTTAAAATATTATATTTGATTACAAATAAACTGTAAATAAGATAAATATGTACTTTACAATGTATAAATATTATATAAAACTGCAAGGACGTAATCTCAGAATATAAATATTTCAAAATAATTCAAAATAAATATTCTACTCGAATTGTCCAAAACACGATAATGAAACAACACATTAAAATATTTGCATATTTGTCTAAAAACGAAAACTACTTTACATAATTAAACACATAACGAAATGTGAATCTTTTAGTAGGTTCTTTCTAATATTGTCTTATTTGCATAATTAAATTCATCTCTGAATATATACATATATACATATATATATATATATATATATATATATATATATATATATATAATTTTATATTAAAATTATGCGAATTAAAACGTTCATATATTTTAAATGAAAAAATTCACTCTTGAGTAAAAAATAATTTATACTATATTTATATTTGGCTACCATATATGAATATATCAAAAGAAATATATATTTTAATGAATATATTCGTTAATATATTAAAATTGATCTTCCTAACCATTTTAATTTTATTCCTAAAATATAAAAAAATAAATTAATATTTTTATTTCAAAAAGAAATAACTTTAAAATGTGTTAAAAATAATAATAGACTATAAAAATTACTTTAAAAAAAACATGAATCAAAACTCAAATAAAAAATTGATTTACTAATAAATCAGTATTGGTGACTTAAGTATTACTTAATTATTTAATCTGTTTAAAATATCTTCAGTTTTTATAGTCGAGGATACATAAGAATATTTTTTATTTATTCATTTTAAAAATCTTGATTTTTTTGTAACAATTCAATTCATATCTAATATTTTATAAGTTAGATTTCATTACAACAGATGAAATTTGCTAACAAAATAAATCCGAAATATTTCAAAGGATCTAAAATAAAACAGATAAATATTTAAAAATTATTTCACGCAGTTATTAAAAAATATATTTTCAAATAAACTATTCATTATTTAAAAAAAAAATGAAGAAGAAAATCCATATTCAAATCGAATTAAATAACAATTACAAAAAATCCTCTTTTTAAAATATTTTGCTAAGTACATTAATAAATATTTTACTCGATGTAAATATAAAATATAATAGTCAAATATTTACCTGAAAATAATTAAAATAACTTTAATTAAAAGCTAATGTCATTTTAATATATTTTTACATATATATATATATATATATATATATATATATATATATATATATATATGCGTACTTTAAAAAAATGGGAATTGAATCGTAATAATATTTTGAAATGACGAAAAAAAATATAAAAATATAATTCACTGTACCAATTTTGAAAAGAAAGAAATTGAATTTACTCAATCATAAAATCGTAATCAAAACCTAAACTAAATAAATAAATTCCGAATAATAAACACAGAACTTAACACAAGTTTCCACGACCTGATTTACAACTGCACTATTAACATAGATGAATGTTTTTAGAACGAATCACTCTTACACCAGTTACAATAAGCGTGTGTATAATTCAATTCCAATACACAAAATGGTTTAAACAGTTTACGTAAAAGAACACTTCGTGAAATTGGGAAAGACATACACTGAAATGCCACTTTAATAGCACAGAATATATATTACTCAATCGTTTTAAAAAAATATTATATATTTACACGGTACAAGTCCTTGTGTACAATACTTGATTTTAAAAATCCAACTGGAGGAATAGACTCTCAATTAAAATTAATAAAAAAAGAACTGATGGAAGTATGCTAACTAACCATGTTTCATAGAACGTGTGATTACGTAACAGAGGATAGACCAGTGTCAAAATAATAGTTTCGTCTTCTTCTAATACACACTGAGTAACTTTTCAAGATGATCAACGAAAGTGAAATGAAAAGTGAGACAGAATGACACGCGTCGTCTGTCGTACACTTTTGTCGAATATGTGTGTGTGTGTGTGTAGATTTTATATATATTTATATGTACTTTTTTGCGAAGCCGTGCTTCTGAGGTCCACTGACTAGGCGAGCACACGTCTTGAACTGTGGTGTGATCAAAAGAAGTTCTAACGTCGACGGCGGGCGCGCTCTCTTGCTGGGTGCGCAACGTCCCTGGCGGGGGGAACACTTCGAATAAACATTACGACGACCAATATTATATATCTTGGTGGCTTTAAGACAAGGTCATTTTTCTCCGGTTGTGCAAGACGAGGGTGAAGTCAAACTGTCTACCTACGAGTACGGAAACCTGTAATCATATAGAGAATCTTTTTCGTTCTTAATATTCGATGATTCATCGCAGATGCAAATGAAATATCAATGATTTTTTGGCATATGAATACTGTACTCATGTACAAAAATATTTCTAGTATTATTAATAGTATAAAAATTAATTTCCACTTTAATACTTAATCTCCTTGTTTTTTTTTA
Source organism: Neoneuromus ignobilis (assembly GCA_029203775.1). Taxonomy (NCBI): domain Eukaryota; kingdom Metazoa; phylum Arthropoda; class Insecta; order Megaloptera; family Corydalidae; genus Neoneuromus; species Neoneuromus ignobilis. The sequence goes on along the minus strand of CP092096.1, from coordinate 13,547,763 downwards.
AAAAAAAAATCAAACTATATATTATATACAGAGTTTTCTAAAAATAATAACATCAATATATAACACAATATTTTAGATATATAAGTAATAAAAAAATACTTTATAACACTCTCTCCAAGAAAACCATTTCTATATTTTAACAATTCTTAAAATGAGAACACGTCTAAGCATATCTCATATCACTTTTCATTTTTTATAATTTGATACGTGATATTTATTACAAATATATATTATTTTACACTGGAATGAAAATAAAATAATTTTACTACAAAATAACAAGTTTCAATCATAATTAGGAAATCTTGATTAGGTATTCATACTTTGAAAAAATATTACAAGGTATTTTTTTTATTATTGTATCTAGAATTATATTTTATATTTTTATACAGGCTTCCAAACAGTCTATAATTTTTTAAGTTTCTAAATCAAATATTTTTATTAATCTTTATAATCCTTTATTACAGCTGAAAAATAATAATATATTATTTTGATCTTACAGAATTTTTAAATTTTTGTAAATCATTAAAAAATGTTATATGTGTATCACAATGATTAAATTTACTTTGTATAAATCTACCTTATCTTCACAAGATTTAATATTTGTAAAATATCAATAATTACTTATTACAAATTTGTGAACAACAAAAACGTTTTCGTAAACTGGCAAATATTTGGTATAAAGATAATCAAATTATTTTTCGAAATTACTTTATTTGTCTAAAATCGTTGAAGTTAACATTTTCAAATATTTTAAATAAACTATTTATTACTAAGAACCAGAAGCTCTAAAAATAATCTAAATTTAAATAGAATACATTAACAACACAACTATTTAAGATTTTAATTTTAATTCAGCTCGACTATGTTATTATGAACGTGTAAAATTACGATCTGACTAAAATCAACAAATTCACAAACATACTTATTCAGATATTCGAATGGAATTTAAATTGAAATAAAATTCGGTAATTAAAATTTTTTAGCAACATTTATAAATACGTTCTCGAAAACTATCTAGTAAAACAACATAAAGATAAATCTCTGGAGCCACTTATCAACGAATATGTAATTTGTTAAACTTATAATAAAACACAATCCTTAACGCAAAAATTAAAAACCTGTTAATGAAACGATCATTAAATATTTCTCAGAATTTAGACTTGTTAATCTATGTTCGTGAATCAATGAACGCCGTATCTATATTTTGTGGAAATCGAAAAGGTAGCAATGTTCATTAGCTTTTAGAATACCAGATGTATTTTAGAAGCAAATTAGGAAATAACTATACTTTTATTTAATTCAAAACTATGCGTTAATTATAAGATAACATACATGCATACAGAAATATATTAATTGCAAAAATATGTTTCTATTAAAATACCCTAATATTAATTTTAAAAAAAATATTGTTTGTATTTTATACATTTTTTAATTGATTGATGAAATGAGTGATAATTTTTTTAAAAATTATCTCAAGTCAAGAAATAAAATTGTTTGAAAATTTTATGTTAATAAAATTTCCACAATTAAATATAAATTTAAGAAGATAATTTTTATAATTTTAAGTTACATTCGATTAATTTTTCACTCACTAACAATTATCATTGTTGAATTTATATACCTCTATTATCTTAAAATCTCAAATATTTCTTTAAATTTCTCAAACATTCCTATAATTATTTAGTAATCTTCGAATAGAAGAAATAATTTACTGTATAAATTTACTATTTAGAAAAAAATAATGTTACTATATTAAATAGTTTATTATATTGGATATAACTTTCAAAATTTTCTTGCAATTTAAAAAGAATCAAATGAATTGATATATTTATTTTAAACTAATATTCTATATAATATAAAATTAAAAATATGATATTGATGAGTTTCTTTAAAAAACATTTCATCTGACAGTGACATTCATTGCATTGAGAAACGAAACATTTAAATCGTGTTGTCTCGTTGCTGAATATTTATTTATTATACACATTCATGAAAGAAGAAATAAATTCTACACACGCCAATATTTTTCATTGTATAAAATACATCTAGTATATGTAATAGTTAATATCTTGAAGATATAAATTACTTTTTCTCCGCTACTCAACAACGTATACAAATACTCGAATAGTATGAGTAAAATTGAACAAGTTTATCCAACAATATCATTTCTATACGATAAATATTCAATTCGAACTGAAAGCTACTCAAATTACAAAAGATACACTGAAATTATTTTCTCTATATTAACATAATCATTACAAGCTGTCAGTAATGTTGAAAATTTGATACCTACGAGAAATAAAATATAAAAATATTAACACACAGTAGTTAACCAAATACTAATGATTAAACATATTTTTGACTTTCACTAACTAAAACGATTCACTTATGAAAACAACTTAATAACTTAGTCTATACTATAAGAAACCATGACTTTGCATCTATGTTTTATATTCTGCTATGAAATAAAATAATATAAAAAAAAACACTCGATGGCTGTATTATAAGATTATAAACGTATTTGGGTGTTCGATTTTTTTGTTATTTGAATTTCAGGTTAGGTTCTTTTTGATCCGTTATAAGATTCGACTTCAATTAAATTAAGCTGTAACTTAATAGGTTTATAGTTGAGAATAGGACGTGAAAATAAATAATAAAACAAATCGAGTAAATTCAATTTTAACGTGAGATTAATTAACTTTTTATGTTCTTAAATTGAACAGAAATATGTTGTAAAATTAAACATTATACAGCAGATTTTTCACCTATTACTTAGTGTTGACATTGAAAATCAATTTAAAATTTAGTTATAAACTGTGTAAAATTTTTATATAAAATATATTTTTCACTTTATTCAATAATTCTCTTAAAATATTTTTTTTATTAAAATGTTTATCTAAAAATTAATAAATATGAAATTATTATTAAAATTTATGAACGTTAATATTACTTAAATATTAAAAAAAGTATTATGTATGATAATAATAGCTGTCATATGATTAAAACTAAATACAAGTGTACTCTATAAAAATTTAAAATAATCTTAAGAAAAGATTTCAGTTTCAATTAAAAGAAATAAATATAAAAACATTGTAGTAATGTTGAATAAAATACACAATATTGATGTTTAAAAAAAATAAAAATTATTTTCATATAAAATCCAGAATGAATTTCATATTTATAATTTGTGTGAATGAAGAATTTAAAATTATACAAATAAACTAAGACTTGAAACATGTTATTAATAATATATAGTTTTTATATTAGTGAATGGTAATTTTTTAGAATGATTAATAGGCTGTACCAAATACTACCTCCTTTTTCATTTTTGACTTCGAATTGTATATTTTAATAAATTGATTAAAAAATTTATTGATAAGTAATAGACTCGAAAAAAAATTATCAAATTTGAAACGATTAAAATATAATTATTCTTCTCTAATATATGAAGTGTTTTAAAACATGATATCATATAACTTAGGCGTGGAAAATTATTATTTTACATATATAATTTTGTTGTTCTTTTGAGAACATGTGTGCTGACGTTTATATTTATTATCACAATGGGATATTTATATTAATAATTCATGAAATGTTTTTTGAATTTATATTTATAGTTGAATAGAAATATCATATGTTATTTCTTTAAACGGAAAAAATATTTATGTCAATCTGTGCAGAACTTTCAACAAATTATATTTTTTTTCGTTCTCGTAGTGAGATATGCTTTTTGAGTCCTTGAAAATGTAACAACATTTCTATATATTTTTAATATATAACTTTTTCTTTGTATGTATATATATATATATATATATCATCAAATTATCTTTATCCACTCCTAAATTAAGATATTTCCTATAATCTAACCTACCTAAAGGAGTAAACCTTGAATAAAAAATCAGTATGGTATGATTAAATATTTTTAGATGGTAACATTTATTCTGCAGTGGGTTGATATGAGTTGATATGATGATGAAAAAGATATATACAATAAATTAAATTTCTTTAAATTTAATATACATGTTACATTCATGTGCTTTTCATGTACATATTACATTACAATGTTAGATATATGTACAACAACTACTAAACATATTTTAAATGAACATGTTAAGCATCGTAACTAAACATGTAAAGTCAATTTTGTACACGTTTTGTTTCCATATCATAGGTTCAAATTTCATTAAAAAAATTCCTATTGTACTCGTTTTCAATGCTTTGTATATTTTACTAAATTAATATTTGAAATGATAGTGAAAGAAAATTGTTTAATAAATACATTTTATAATTTCGTGAAATTATACAAATTTGATAATTGAAATTTAATTTTAATTTGAAATATTTTTGAAAATAAAACACGACATGAGTAAAATATTCATACCAATTGAAAATAATCGACAATGTGCATTTTTTCAATAATTACTTGTTCAACTATGTCATTAATTATTGCCATCATTGGAAAACTAATTACACTTAGTGTTAATGATGTGGGTAATTTGCTGTAATTATTGACAGTTAAGTGGCAATATGCTATTATATCTGTTTAGTAATATAAATGAATTCTTGAAGACACATTTTATATTATTTTGTAAGATTTCTATTAACATTTTTTTATATAGTTAAACTGAAAAATTTTACATAACATGTGTTGTCATATTAATTTTTTTAAAAAAAAATAATAAAATTATTTTTATTTCTTTTCGTAATCTAAAATATGTTTCATTAAAAATATATTTACATATGTACTAATCATTGAATATGTTTAATATTTGTAATTTTAATATATTGACAAAAATATTACATTACTATTAATAATCAATAAAAATTATAAAAATTCAAAAAATATGCATATACTTTTGAATTATCAATGTAATTATTAAATGTTATTTAAACATTAAATCTATTAGATTTTAAAAATAATTACGCCAGAAAAAGTTGAGGTGGGAAACAAAACAGATTTTTTTCAACATGTATTCGTAAGTCAAAAAAATGATTTTAATACAATAAATGATGTATATTTTAAAAAAATCTAACATGTAAAATACCTGTTTTTATGAACGAAGGTGTAAAAAAATAAATGAGTGAAATATTTCATATTAAAGAAAAAAAAATCATTATTAAATATAATCTAATTCTGAAAACAGATACGTGTCAGTTAATTTATAGACATTATTATTATACGTATGACGACTTTAAGTGCTTTAGTCGTAATTCAAAACAGTAACAGCAATGAATCAAAAGTTTAATAGAAAAATTATACAGTGAAACAGATATCGTCAAAGCTGCAACTATTCAGAATATTCTTAACATTTTTATTTCTGTTTTTCTGTTTCCATTCTTGTGATATTTTATAACAGACAAGTACCATTTATCATTATCTACTAGATATAAAAACATCATTTACTGAATGTACTTGTTCGTTTACAGATCTAGAATTTCGTTGATTTGTTACTTGATTTTTTATTCGAAAAACATCTCAGATTACTAAAATAATTTCATTTTATTTAAACATATTTTATCGGTTGTACATCTCGCGAAATACAACGAAAACAATTGTAAGATAATAATCAAAACTTCTTGACATCTGGAATATTGTTTACGTGAGAGCTACTCACAATAACTTGTCCATGGCCGCTACTCAAGATTTCAGTGGCTGGCGGCGAACCACTCGTGCGGTAAATCGGCAATAAAACAGCATATTACCGACATTGTCCCGATGAAAACGATCTTAAATTATCCATTATCGCTGCATCATATACTGATATCAGTCTTATATAAATGTATACAACAAATTGTTTTACAGTGCAGCTTATAAAATGAGAAGAATCGGAAAGAAAATACGTATTATTATAGAAAATCTTTACGAAAACGATAAATATTTTTAATAATAAGTTTTAATTTCATAACTTATCCATTAATAAGGGAATTAGCATTGCTGTTAAATTTTAAATATACTAAATAAAAAATTCAAATATCTTTTTCTTACACTAAATTCGAATAAAAAATCTACCAGGCCAATATACTCCTAACATTAAACTGAAATATATATCTTTTTAATAGCACATGAAAATATAACATGATTATTAGTTATTAAACCGTTTTACACTTGACATGATAAATGTGATCGCGCGAAATATTATATTGGGTAAAAAGCAATAGTCGAGTTTAAAATTATGAGGTTAAGTTGTAATTCAGGCCGTTGACGACCTTGTAATGATAAAATGAACAAGTCGGTTCGAATTGAAGCTTTACTTCTATAATCATAGAGAACAGTATGTGTGAAATGTTAGGTAATTTCGTACTCCTCATTCATCATTTAGACATGCTTTCACAACATATATGGTGTTCAATGATCCCAAATTATTATGATTGTGAATTTTTGATTGACATATTAATCGATACATAAATCAATAGAATGAATACATGGTATGAGCTAGACGTGGAAGATTTGCCTAATTTAACTACATGAATGGCAGCTTTGAAACGACGTGTTACTTAGCTTCATAGAAGAGATGTGTTAAAAAATATAGATCTTGTGTCAAAGTAATTACGAAGAATTTAATCATTTAAAATTATTGAATATTTTTTATAACAAAAAAAATTAATACATTTTAAATATAAAGTACTAACAATATTTCTCTCTCTCTCTCTCTCTCTCTCTCTATATATATATATATATATATATATATATATATATATATATGAATAGATGAACCGACAAACAAATCTTAAATCAACAATCAATTTATTTAGCAGTATTAGTTAAATGTATAAAAAAGAATTCACCAGACGTGCGATTATATTTTTATAATCTTTGTCTTCAGGGTATGACTTAAAAGTAAATCTATGCTATAAATTTATTAATGTGTAGAGAGTACACAAAACGTAACATTAACAACTTTAAAAATTGCATATTGAATCAAAATAGCACGATGTTCATTGAACCGTAACAAGAAAGGTGAACATAATAAGTAGTTTCATTCAAAGTATAAAATGTAGAAAATTCAATAAGACGCCGATATGAATTTAGTTTACGAAATTAATTCTAGTATTATTTAAATATAACACACACACACACACACATTTCGCATATATATATATACTCCCGTTCCTCTATTTACGCGGGACTTTTTTTACGCGGTATTGATTTACGCGGCACTTTTTATACGCGGTCAGATAGATTTCATTTTATATCATTTTTTATGGAATTTATTATATATCAGAGTGATGCAAATTCTTACTTGAAAGTATAAAAGCACGATATAAATATATAAAAGGTTGATTGTTTTGAATTACAGTAGCGATAGTGACACCGAATAAAATTTATCTACTTTTGTATTCTAAAACGTCAATATTTTTTTGTTAAGCTATGTGAAATAAATATGTGTTTCTACAACTTTACTAGAGCTTTTATTACTAATATTTTTTCTATTGTACCGACAGACTCAATTTACGCGATTTTCATTCGCGTAAAACAAATCCACGTGGAACGGATACTCCGCGTAAATTGAGGGACGGGTGTATATATATATATATATATATATATATACCATTTTTAAAAGGTAATAAGGTACAATAATCAATATTAATTAAAATAACATAGATTTTTTTAAAAAAAGTAGATTAATTGATACAAATTTATATAATTGTTCATGTATAGATTGTTTTCATTTTTTCAAACTATTTTTAATTTATGTATTTTTATTAAATATTTTTCTGGTATTGAAAGAAAAAAAACTATTAGGTTATTTTATTTATTCGTTATATATATATATATATATATATATATATATATATATATATATATATTCATTCAATTTCTTTGAAAAGAAGGAAAATTAAAATTTTCACTTAAATTGAAAATAATTAAAAAACATGTAATATAACATTATAAATCAAAGTTTATGTTCATAAGAATTAAAAAATATACGAATTGATGATAGTTAATAAAATTTCAATCACAAATATTTATTCTAGACAAATGTTACTTTGAATTAATAATATAAACATATAAAAATAAGATCGATTAGTAAATAGTATTTTATTTGGTAATCCTCATTATTGTGTACATGATTTACAGATAAGGAACGCATGTCTAAATCGGTAAATAGTATAGAGAATAATGTACATCAAAACACTTGTACAATATAAAATAAACATGACAGTTGCCACACCTTCAACATAACAATAACAATGAGAGCATGTTAAAATGTTATCATCGGCAATTTATCTAAAGAGTCAAAATAACTTCTTAATATTCTTTTTATGAAACGCCGAAAATTCAGATCTTTATAGTCGTTGAATTGTTCTCAGTTATGATTCAATATTGTTAATGTCTGAATATGTTAAAATATTTTATTGTATATTCAATTGTATATAGATATGTCAGACAAAAAAGAAATGTGTTCTCTTAAAAAAAATGTATATAAATAAAATTTAATAAATTCATATTATTAAACGCCAACTTGAAATCTACTATGGAATTTAATTTTTTAAAAAAATGACATAGTAATATGGAAAAATTAAGTTACGAGGAAATTAACAACAATGTTTATAGAATAACCACACGTCTGTATATAATTATAATTATGTTACACTGCCTACGCCACTGCATCTTAAATATAAACCATCAAAGAAGTGTCCAACAATCGTCAAAAAGTGACAGCAGTCTAATCACGAAGTTCCCCACGAAGTTAATGCTCTCGGCGAATATGTTAATTATTTTATTTTCTAAACCTTGAACTAAATATTATACAAACAGTTTATGTTGGTGGTATAAAATAATAATAAAAATTATGTTACCGAATATATAATTAATTACAAGTGTTTTTACTCTGTTGATAAAAATCTAAATTAAATAAAACGTGCGATGTTCTTTAGACATTCTGTTTTGCATACGAAATAAAGTTTATAACATTTTCAGATTAACTTTTAACATTTTCAGTTTGCTTTAAGATATTTTTTTAATTAAATTTGTTTTCCAACAATGTCAAAATTGATATTTAGTTATAACAGACACTGCTTTGTATAAAGATTTAATTGAAACGATGTTAATTAATTACAACTTTCATAAATATTCCAACACGTATATACAAACATATTTATTATATAATTTTAATATGGAATTTTGTGCAAAAAAACATTATTTTACACGTAAAACATATACATATTAATATTTACAATACTTTCTTATTTCAACAAATCTACAAAATTATTTATAATAAAAAAAGATTCTATTTATATATATATATATATATATATATATATATATATATAAATATATATACACATATATAACCATCCCTCAATTTACGCGGGACTTTTTTTACGCGAGTTTTTTTTACGTGGCAAATTATACCTCTATTTACACGGGACTGTTTTTACGCGGTATTGATTTACGCGACATTTTTTATATGCGGTCAGATAGATTTCATTTTATATAATTTTTCATGGAATTTATTATATATTAGAGTGACGCAAATTCTTACTTAAACGTATAAAAGCACGATATAAATATATAAAAGGTTGATTGTATTGAATTACAGTAGCGATAGTGACATCGAAAAAAATTATCTAGTTTTGTTTTCTAAAACGTCATTATTTTTTTGTTAAGCTATGTGAAATAAATATGTTTCTACAACTTTACTAGCTTTTATTTCCAATATTTTTTCTATTGTATCGACAGACTCAATTTACGCGATTTTCATTCGCGTAAAACAAATCCACGTGGAATTGATACTCCGCGTAAATTAAGGGACGGGTATATATATATATATATATATATATAAAATAATAACAGCAGTAGCAGCCTTTTTCTATCCACTGATGGATGAAGGCCTCTCTCAAAACTTCTCATTTCAATGCATTTGTCTTTCATTCCCTTCATAACGAATTTTTTCATGTCTTTATTCATCCCAACTATCAATGAGTCTTTTCTAAGGAGTTATTATCTCTTTGGTTTCCTAATTATTTTTTCTCTTTGTTATAAAATAAGTCTATTTATAGCAAATATAAATGTATGTATATTCTGTTTTGAAATTCGAAAAATTCTTATCAATTTTAATAACAAATTAGGCAGTCAATTTAAAAGGGTTTTAAAAACGACATATCACATATAATAATAAATGTCGAATAAATTAAAAGGGATGATCCCATAAAACAATTGTATTATACCATCGAACTAGTTGTAGAAATACCATCTCTAAAAATAAATTCTAATACGTCGATGCTAAAAAAAGCTACATTTAGAAAAAACAAACGTTACATGTCTCATCTGACATACGAATACTTTTCAATTGAAATCCATGCTTCGATATCGTTCAACGAAACTATAAATATTAAATTCTGGACGCGTCCGTTGCTCGACAATAAAACTGTCTGTACGCAGATGGCGTAATGATCATTTGAAAACTTTATGAAAAAGAGCGCGCATCTGGCCAACCGGTTGCATGAAAGGCAATCGTTTCTGTGACTGCACATCTAAATCAAGTATCAAAAAGAAACATATCGAAGCCGATGCAAAGATATAACTGCCTAGACCACTGGGGTTTCGTTTCTATATTTGGCGTTGAGAGGTATTTGTGTAATTTATAGTGGAATGAGATTAATTGTTCTCGTATGGACAATTGGCAGCTCTTGTTAATCCGATGTTAATTAATTGTTTTCGCTTTTTAATATAATTATAAAACAGTCGTTGATATTTCGTTACAAATATTTATTAACGTCACATGATATATATACTAAAAATGTTAAATTTCAATACTTTCAAATTCTCTAATTTATATAAAAACAAATAATTATTTGTAAAAACCATCAAATACATCATACTTTAAAAAATCTAAAAATATATAAAAAATACACTGTTGTGAATTTAGTTTTATATATTGTGTTAAAAATTTATTTCTTTAAGTACACACAACATACTTGAATTGCATATTATTTGTATCGGCTTGTAAGCTTCGTTAATGCTATTGTAAATAACTATTTTATAGATCTGGTCAATTAAATATTTAGTACATTTTATAACGTGAAAGTATTTACATTTACTAAATGTCTTCTTATCGCTAATACTATTTTATCTATTGATTAACAATTTATTGATCATAAAAAAATATACAAGTTATTAGCCAGTGAACTTAAAATAACTTAAAAATTTCTTTCCGACTAACTAAATAAAAATATATTAATCGTTTTTTTAACTCATTAAAAATATATTAAAATATTTATGAAATATAAAAATGTGTTTATCAATTTTCAGAATACAATTTTAATTTATTTACCTTTGGACTATGTGTTTTATAAAAAAACCTTTTTAAACTTTCTATGTAAATAAATTTATAAAATATGAAAATTACAACTTTATTTATTCCACAAAATTATACTTGAAAATTCTTTCAAGGTTCCGATAAGAAAATATTAAAGAAACAAGATTTATGTACTAAAAATAGTATATAATTTAAAAATCCTGATTCAGGTCTTAAACATTGACCTACAATCAAGTCATTCTCTCGATTATTACTGTTTTTTTTTCAAATTGAGTAGTATGTATGTGTATATATATTATCTGAACCGATTTGCCAATTTCATAAATAAATATTAATTGTAATAAAATGTCGAATTCAATCAATGTACAAATATTTTTGGCGTAGCTTCAAATATGTTTTCCACGAAGATAGAGCAATATATCATTCTAGAAGTGTATGAGAAATATTATCTCACGATCAAAAATGACAAGAATCTTGTTATCGTATCTCATTCATATTGATTAAAGCGAGCAAGGCCTTGTTTATAGAATAAATATTAAAGACTTTAACCTGTTTAACATGTATACATAAATCGAAATAGAGCTACTGTCAATGTTGTAATTAAGTTGATTGTTTGTTTGTGTTTTTGTTCAACTACAACAAGAAAACTCGAATCTTTAAAAACAACGATAACAGATATTTGTCTTGTATATTTTTTTTGTATTATTATTAGTGCTATTGAAATAGACTGATAACACTTTTAACTATTCGCAATATGCGAGTATGGTATGACTTGCAAAGGCAATCTCGTTATAGTAATTATATTTTATAGTTTGTATCTAATGAAAATAATCTCTCATGACATAATAATTATCCAAGAATAAAACAGTTTTATTAATATATACACATATACTATAAGAAAATCAATTAATATGTAGAGATTTTCATTAAGACAAATTAACATATTAAATATTTATTTATTTTATAAAATTCAATAAATTCACTTTAAAAATTACAACTTTATAACTATTGAAAATTATAATAATTTAAAAGTATATTAGAGTAACATATATTTTTTTACAAATATTCTATTATAATTTTAATCTATAACATTAATTTCTTAAGAGTATACAAACTAACATTCATTCTAGCTAAAATAGCTTTTTTATCATAAAGCAAATCAATAGACACTAAATAAAAAAATTTGCTAATCGATTCAAAATAAAATATTTCAATGAATGAACATCAAGCAGATTTTTTTTAACTGATGAATTTTAAAATAACTTTAATATCTCAAAAAATAATTAAATAAATTATCAATATAGAAAAAAGTACTAAAAAACATTATTATATTATTATTAATATAAAATATTACAAAAAATAATTTAAAAGTATAAAATATTTTTTTTATGAAGTTAAACTGATTTTAGTCTTAAATAATTTTCAAATCAAATATGAATATTTTTTTAAAATATTTTATATAACTATAAATTAATGAATACATATATTTTTTTAAAAAAAAGCATGATTCTATTAAGAATGAACATAACATTTTTATAAAATATTTGAAATATTTCATTTTTTATAACATTTAGAAATAATTTAAATATTTATATTTATTTTCCACAATTTTTTTAAAGTAATTATTTACTATATAACTGTATATATATATATATATATATATATATATATATATATATATATATAATGATATATGTTTATAAAAGAAAATGTAATATTATGTGTGAATTACAAATGGTCATAAATATAAAACTAGTCCATTTATATCGTCCGTCTTATAAATAATCATGAAAACTATAAAATAATCACAAGTATTCACTTAAATACATAAAAACATTAACTAGTAAAATTATTACATTGCTCATCAGAATTCAACGGACTTACAAAAAAAACATATCAATTTCAAATACATTATTGATTGGTTAGTTAATAATAACTAAGTTTATTGCAATCTCATATCTGATTTAATTGTACCAGTCTAAAGCAATTCAATTGCAAAACGAAGTAAAGAATTTTAATATTTAATGCTTCAACATTTCATTTAAATTGTTATTAAGTCAATTAAAAATAATGACTATTGAACGATGAAAAATAATGTATTTAAATAATTATTCAGGTTATTTAAAAAGATATTTAAATCGTTAATGCAATTATGAAATATCTTAGATAATAAATAAATTAATAACGACATATTCACACACACACAAATATATATATATATATATATATATATATATATATATATATATGCATACATACACTGATATATATTTAACAATTATAATTTTAAACTATAATTCATATCAAAATTCTAACAAATTACATTACAAGAACAATCGATATTTATTTAAACATATTTAGATTAATGAAAAATAACTTACAAGATTAAAAATAAATATTTTAATATTGTGAATAAATTAATAAAAATGTATACTTGATTTAAAAAATCCAAACATATTTTTATACCAAATTGTCTATGATACTATTTTAAATGCTTGTTTTCAATAATTGGAAAAAAATCATATTTTTTAGAAAAATACAATTGATAATTATTTAAAATAAAATAACATACTGTATAATTATTATCTAGAGAAGACTACCTACTCATTGTTAAAATTATTTTCTTAACATAATAAGATGATTGTCTTGTCAAAACTGTTGAAATGTAACGTGACAGAGTTTTAATTCATTCCAAAGGCCAATTAAAATCGTTTAATATTGAATAAAAACGATAGTGAGTCCGACCGGACGAAAATATTTCGCAAGCTCTTTACTTATTTATTTTTTAATTACGATTGAGTAACATATTTGTTCGTGTACGTCAATATTTGTTGAAAAGTATGAGAACCATGAATGATTTCAATAATTGTCTTCGCTCGTTGGGAATGTTTCGAGCTATACTTCATAGTTCTCATACATAAATTGAAACCGTTATTTAAATTAAATCTACAAAAAAGAATTGGATATTATGTCAAGTAACGTATACTATCATTTATCTCTCTAAATATATCATTGATGAGAATTTTAAAGCTAATAGTTAGAATGTCTAACGTAACAGACAGACATGTATTGATCAGATACGTGTTTTATTTATTCGTATATGAATACGTAGTCATGTTGTTGAAGAAGATGATCAGCCGATTAGTAATCAGAACGAGTGTGTATAGTTTGTTTGGCAGCGCCATTAAGCTAGTGGCGGTCGACACCTGACGTCGTAAACTGCACAAGCACAAAGCCATATCGTAATGGAAATCGTCTCACATGAGACTTATCCACAAATGCCTTCCACGTCCAGAATATTACGATAATATTTTACATTCATTTAGATCCAAACGTACACACTAGTGAATCGATTATGTAGAAACTGTTAACGTAAATGGCGATAACAATGTTAATGATTAATGGTTACATTAAGAAATGCTTGTTTGAATGTGACTATTACATTTTTTTACCAAACCCGTGAATGATAATAAATTATTATGGGAACATTGCGATTGTTGATTCACGATAGTTGAAATTACAATCAGATACAAGTTTAGAGACAATGAAAAAAATCATTCTAATTTTAATTTGATACAGTTATTATAAAGACAATACTCGTTTTTTTTCTATAAAAATCGCATTAAGACATTTTTTTTGTTCACATTTTTACATATTGAACAATTTAAATAAAAAAATACATATTTTAAAGAAGTTACTTTTCTTGTAAATTGAATTAAATTTAACTATACTGTATAGATGATTTTGTATTGACTGGAAAATATTATTGTTTAATATTTAATAAACATCAAACTCATTTTTTTAAACAGTCTGTCTATTTTGCTATTTATTTTTATATGTATATACAAAATTTAAAATAAAATTATATAGTATAGATATTGTACGTTGTGAAATAAATGATTCCTTACAAAACACGATTCTGGTTAAAAATGAAAATACAATTACATTCAGTAAAAAAATATCATATTTATTTGTTCGAGAATCATAAAAATGAAAGTGTTATGTGGTATGTGTAAGCTTGTTTTTTTTTATTTATTTTTATAGTTTCACAGAATCGAACATATTTCTTATACGTCTCGTAACTGAGGAATTTTCTTTTTAAATAAGCATCTATCTATTGATATTGTCGCAGAATATTGATATTTAAGTTATGTAGACACTATATTGAATATATGTTACTATTTTATTTTAATCAGGCTATTGATACAACGCAGAAAGTACAGATACTGAAATTTTATTCAATGTACGAGTTTGGTTTCGTATTAAATACAATCGATAATGAAATATTTATAGAGTAATGTACGATTAAATGAAAATATAATTAAAATATTTATCATAGTTGTTTTCATAATTGAATCATTTTTAAATAGAGAAAGATTTTCCAAAATACTTAGAATTTAATTAAAACGTATTTTGTAATTTGAACCTCGATCACTGAACTCACAATATTAAACAAGCATATATTTTTATTATTATTATAATTTACGAATAAAATAAATGAGAAAATGAGCAAAAAATGTACCAAATAATAAAATGATTACTGAACACTTTAATGAAATGTTATGGTGTTGAAAAATAATTCATTTGTGCAAAAGTAAATCAAATAGTAAATTTTGAATTATTTAAAAAATTAATATAAAAATTGTATTAAAATAATAACACAGTAACTGTTCTTTAACTAATCATAATTTATAAATGTAATGTGTATAAAAGTACGATATGCTTGCGAATGATTATAAATTGAGTTCCTATATTTTCAAGTTAGTTGTAAGTACTTTTGTATGTGTGCTGTATTCAGAACGATTATCCATTATACTATGGTTAAATATTTTATGATCAGTCAATTTCATAGTATACAAAACCAATATTCGGTAGTGCTGGTACCTCTCCACGTTTAACTTAACTTTGTACTCATGAGAAGAACCAAATTTAGAAATATTCTTTATCGTTATTTGTAAGTAAAAGATAAAAGTCATTTATCTAATTTTTTTAAATAGAAATTTTATTTATCGTCAGATAAAACTCCAAAACATGACCAATAATACAACATTTTAATATAGTATAATATTCACATAGAAAGAATTTAAATTAACAAAAAAAAGTATTAAAAAACTAATACAAATTCTCGTTTTCATGTAAAGTATTTTTTTAAATACTTTCATTATTTAAAAATATTTTCCAATTTTATTAATATTTTTTTATTTAAACACGATAAGATAATTTTAAATGTCTATCAAATAAATAAATCAATAACATTATATGTATAAAAAGACTTTTCTCCTTAATACACGCATACATACACACATATACACCTTTCTGAATATATATATATATATATATATATATATATATATATATATATATATATATATATATATAATCATAGACAGAAACAATAATAAAATTAAGTATCTATCATTGAAGTCTTTATCTATCGTCATATTTCATAAATCGATTAGAATAATATAACTTATCTACGTTGATTTAATTCATGACCTCAAATATTACTCATCACAATAAAAAATTATAAAGAAAATTTAATACTGACACATATATACTGTTTCTTTTTATCTTATTAGTTTTTCTATATATATACTGTTCTTTTCAACATGCATAACAATAGATAAAAATTAAAATACTATTTTAGATAATATATATTAATTATTGTTATAACAGAAATCTTATCAATTATTACCTGTAATCAAAGAAAAGAAATAGAAATAAAAAATTATCTTTGAAAAATATAAAACAGTACAAATATTTTATCATATAAATTCATTGTTAATGAATAAATGTGTGACGTGATGTGAAATTTTAATAAATTATTTGTAATGAAAATATATTTATATGAAAATGTCGTGTGTTAAAATGCAGTATAGTTTATTATTTTATTTTTTAATATTGTATCAAATAACATATGGTAAGAAACAAAACTTCTTAAAATAATATTTATGTTTGAACACATTTTCGATGAATAATTTTATAGCTTCGAACAAAAGGAACCAATGTACATTTATTTACAATATTTGGGTAAATAAGTCGATAATATTTTAACAAGATCAGAATGAAAAAATGACTAGATGATTTTAATCTTGTAGTAACAGATTATTCTAAGATCAAATATTTTTTTAAATAAGAATTAGTCATATAAATTTCCATATGGTTTAGTTGAACAAATATCTGTCTGCTTTTGATTAATTCGTTTCAATGTATATAACTAACAAAAGTTTGGTTTTTTAAGAAAATTAAATGTATTATAAAAGACAGAGACGTAATGAACTACTATTTATATATTTTATTATTATTAATCATAATGTCAAATATATTACAAATATCAGTTGTTTGGATTCTAAAATAATATAGTATATCATCATTTACTTTCTCCTTATATTTATACTTATTTCATTCATTTTCTATCAAATGAAGACCTATCCTTAAAATTTTCACTCTAATCTATCTATTATTTTTCTTTTATAATTCATTTTGACAATTTTTTTCATATCTCTCTCCTTTCTATTTATGGATTATAATTATGTATATATATATATATGTGTGTGTGTGTGTGTGTGTGTGTGTGTGTGTGTGTATGTATGTATGTGTGTGTTTATATATAGATATTATAAATTTTATTTAAATAAAGTCTTATAAAAAAACAATAAAAATCATTTTTTAAAATATTAATTTATTTTTATTTATTTGTTAGCGAATTCCGGATTCATAAAATATAATGGATATGCAATAAATATAACAAAACTTGATGACAATGAAGAATCAACAAATTTAACCAATATAAATGCATTTAAACATGTAAAAGAATTAGTGAGTGTTTTAAGAAAAATGTCCAACAATAAACATACTTCAGAAAATCCTCAAATAGAAGAAGAAGAACCACCAACATCTGGTTACTTGACATCTAATAATTATCCCGATCCTTACGACGAGAACAGTGGAGTGATTTTTACTAAATCTTTTGGTGATCCATACGGTATTGATTTATATATTGAAGAGTTCGATTTAGATGGAGAATCTGGAGACTATCTTCTTATTAAATCTGGTCAGTTTTTATTTATTAATGGACAGAAAGTCTTTTTATTATAAAAAGAACTTGTTTGTATTTTCAATTAGAAATTTCTAAAAAAATCATTAATAGATCATAGTTTGATTAGTGAATTTTGGAATTCTATTAAAAATTGATATAACTAACATTGATTATTTTCTTAGGTAAAAGTATGGACGATGATGGAAATGGATTAATATATACATATAAAATTAAAACACCGAAATATATAAAAATATTAAATTCTGATTCTGTTTTCATTGAATTTGTTGTACAAAAACGAACAAGTGGTGCAAACATAAAAAATAAAGGATTTCAGATAAAGTGGGAACGTACTGGTACGATATTTAACAAATATTTAACATTTTTAATCATAATTATACATTGTTTCATTTATATAATTAAGACATCGAAATTAGATAAAATAAAATAAAATTTATTAGAATCTTCAAAAAAAAAACTATATAAAAATAATAAATACGGGTAATGTATATTTCAATTCAATTACTTATTTTAAGTATATGTTTTTTTTTACAGGTGATATAGAATTAACAACTGAACCACCCGTTACAACCGAACGATTGCCAACAGACGATGAAGGGCGTAAACCAGAGATAATAGAGTATTTATTAGAGACACCTTATGAATTTTTAAGTCATTCAGAAAAATTTCAAGATATGCTTGTTGAAATGGCTAGCCTGTTTTGTAAAAATCAAAGTATAATGTTAGAAAAGGATGTCACGTAAGTTAAACATTGTTTTTTTCTATATATACTATTTTAAATACATATTTTTATTTAAATTATTATAATAGAAAACTTTAAATAAACTAAAATAATTTATTACAGAACACAGAACGTTCTAATTAATCAAATAAGTAATTGTCCGATCGTCTGGCCAGATTATTTAAATTGTGTAGCTGTGAATTTTTCAATACCGGTATTTGTTGATGATAGTCCACCACAAACACGAAATGATGAAGAAATCATAGAAAAAACTGGAAGTTACGAATTAACATCAGATAATTTAGACCTTATGTGGAATATGTATCAAGAGAAATTATTAAAAAAATATCATTTTACAGCTTATAAAGTACCGAATGATAAAAAAATTATTTGGATTTGGCAAGGAGTTATTATCATTGTATGTTTATTCTTCATTAGTTTTCTCTATATTATGTGGAAACATTTGTTTTGTCTTAAAAAGTGTTATACGTAAGTTATCAATTGATTTTAATTTCATTTTTTCGAATTCTATACAATTTTTTTTAATCATGTTTGAATAATACCCCATTGATTTCTTTCAATCTAATTTAAATAATTATATAATACGGACCAAAATTAAATATTTTAAAACTAAATTATTATATATAAATTTGCTATGTAATTATTATACCTACAAAATAATTTCATATTTTTTTTACATTCAAGTGAAATCGAATTAAAAAATTATTTTTCAAATATATATAATTAAATATCTATTTTCAAACAAAACAAAATCATTTTAGAACTAATGAATTGACTGAAGATCTTATAGAAGCTACAAAACGTGCGAGTAATTCATCTGACTTGTCTCGAACAGAGAAACATCTAATTGTACCTCCACTTTATGATTCTACATTATATGAACCAGAATGGTTAGTAAGTACAGAACGAAATGATGATAATTTCGACGACATAGATAACGATATGAATACATCAACAACGTCTAAGAAACTTTATTCTAAAAGTAAGTTGTTTCTTAAATGAAAATAACATTTTTATTAGAATTAATTAATTTATTTTTTCAGATTCTGAACAAAAAGCTGATTCAAACCAGTTTGTCCCCAAAATACAACGAGGAGTAACGTTTGCAGATGATGATGATGAAAGTACTTAATATAATAAAGGTAAATATTATATGTTTATTCTTTTATAAAACGATTTATAATATATATATATATATATATATATATGTATGTATATATATATATATATATATATAAGAAAATTTATCGTTTTTCTTTATATATAAAATATTTTAATTAAAATAATCAATTCAAGCTAATAAACAATTTTAAACTAATTCAAACATATTAAACTATATTAAAATAATTTAAACACAATGCCTTAAATCCATTTTAAAACTTATCGAAAATTAAATCTAAACATATATCGTTTGAAATTTTATAATATTACAATATTAAACTGTGTGATAATTACAATATTTTTTTAAAAAAACGTTTCAACAAGAAGTTCTTTTATATTTTTCGTTTTTACAAAAAAATACTGCTATATATTACGAAATTATTTTTAATAATTGATAATTTTTTGCTCTATTTAACAAAAAAACATTTCGTTTTAATATTTTCATACCAATATTTCACTTCTGAAAATTTGTTTAAATAGGTCTGGAAATAAATACGTATATTAAATCTATTTTTGAAATAAATATAATAATTTTACATATTTAAAAACAATTATTACAAGTAACATTCTAATTAATGAATAAATTATTTTTGTCTTGACTTAAACTTGAGTACAGTTTATTAACGATAGGAGTGTGCATAAATATTATTTCAGTTCTATATATTTTCAAGTCAGTCGTAAATGTATATTCAGAACGACTTATATCTATTATAGTATGGTTAAATATTTTATGATCAGTCGATTTTGTGGCGTATAAAACCAATATTCAGTAGTGCTGTTACCTCTACACGTTTAAACCAACTTCATACTCAATGAAAAGAACCAAATTTAGAAATATTCTTTATCGTTATTTGTGCTAGTAAAAGAGAAATTTGCTTTATCTGTTTATTTAAACAGAAATTATATTTACCATCATATAAAAGTCCATGACCAATATTACGTTTAAATACAGTATATAATATATATTCACACTAATTAATTGAAATTAAAAAATTAAAAAAAATAATACAAATTTTCGTTTTCATATAAAGTAATTTCAGTAAAATACTTTCATTTTATTCAAATATCTTCCAATTCTATTAATATTTTTTTACAGAAAAACGATGTGATAATTATAAATGTTTATGAAATAAATACGTTGATAACATTATATTTATAAAAAACTTAATCTATCAAAAAATACTTTATTAATAATTTTTTTTAACAATTATTTTATTCTATCAAAAAAGAAATGTTTTATTATGTTATTAATATAAATATCAATTTACATTTGAAAATTTTCGGAAATATTGTAGATAAATAAATAGATTATTGATTATAATAATTTACTTGATGAGAGATATTTTATATATATATATATATATATATATATATATATATATATATAAAGTATGAATATACATTTTATGATTCATTCTTGTTGGCTGATGACAGACAGTATAATCGTTTTTCAATTGTATATTAATCAATGCCATAAAGTGAATCAAGCTTTTCTGTACACAAAATGTATGAATATAATCCCAACTTTTTGGCCTTGTTATACTCGATGAAACTTATAACAATACCTACTTCAAGGAATCAAAAAAGTATTCTTTCGATGAACTCATTTCTCGTCTTATAATAGTTAGTATAAAGTGTATATATTGTTCGTTTTATGGCTATCTTTAACATAAAATCAAAAATATTCATAGTATAATCTATAAATTCTATTTTTCTTGTCCCTTTATAGACAATTGATTAAAAACAACCATTATTTAAATACATTTTTTAATTTCAATTTTTTTGAAAATATTCATCTACTCTCAAATATAAATTAAATTATTGTATAAAGTAGCAAGATTTAAAATCCTAATAAATAAATAATAGAACTAAAACTCATTTTAATCCAATTTCAAGTTTTTTTCAAAAAAAATTCTAATTTTCGTTATTCGAGTATTTTTTTATATAATAAAAGTTCATATTTTCGATAATTAATAAATAATAACTTTTCAAATTTCGAAAAATCTTTCCCAAATTTAAACTCTTTCAATTATCAGGTACAACAAAAGTATATTCGTCAATATTGATTTTCTATGCACGTTAAAGCAAATGCAACGAACCCTACAAATTCTGTATACCGAGTATCAAAGGCTTAATTAATTTCAAAACACGTATGGATCTATTTATAGAATTCCAACTAATTTTATTATTGAACAACAATTTAAATTGGTTATACTTAGTTAATAATATTTAGTAACAAGTACTTTACTATGACATTTTATCGATGTTTATTACACATAATAATTGATGTAATAAAAAATTAATTACAATTTAATTTGTGTTCGAAAAACAGCTACTTATTTTTATATTAAAAAAAAATTATTGAAATTGATCGACATGAAAACAAAACTTTTTCTTTAATGATACAACCATAAATTTAATATTTTCTTCGTAAATTTTAATAAAAAATAAATATTCATCTAAAACTAATTATAAAATATTACATTTGATTTTCTTTTACAAAATAATTTATTATTTCTTAGAAAAAATTTTTAAAAATAAATATGAATAATATGAATTGTCTTATCTATATAATATCCTTATATTACAAAATAACAATGGCCTATTTTTATTACAAACTATCTTTATTTATTTTATTGCATATAATTCTATTCACTACATCAAAAATATGTCATTAACGATAAAAATACACCAGTAATCTTTTTAAAAACTATATTAATATTTGATCCGTTTGAAATCTGAACACAAAAGCTGTGAATAAGAGATAATCTCTGTGATTAAATCGTTCAGAATACCCATAATTACATCAATATACTTAAAATATGTACACACAAACAAATACTCCTACACACAAATATTTTTAATTTAAAAAAGTTATTTATAACTACATTTTGTATATTTTTATTTATTGTATTCAATTTTCATACGTGAAAAGAATTATAATTAAAAAAAATATTGAATAAATATTTGTAAGGAAACTAATTTAGAATTGAAATTATTTTTATACACAATTTTTTCCTAATAAAAATTACAGGTTGTATTGAATTGAATTAAAATTTTAAATACATATGAGTGTATCGAATTCAATAGTAAACTGGAATTAAATCTAACAACGTTTGTATTATCTGTTACTCAAACATGAAAATTTATTTAATTTACCGCTCAATTTGATGTTCTTTCAGTTAATCAAATTTTCTCGCGTCACTGATGGATTTTATTATGCTACTCTGAACATATCCTTTTTGTATTATGAGGAAATAATGCTAGTGTAAAGTCGATTACTAAAACATCACATTTAAATTTAACAACAATGTTCATTCGTTCGCATCATTGAAAGCAAATTTAAACTGTCTTGTATCATGAAATGTATATTCTATACGAGATGAAAAATGTTAATATATATATATATATATATTTATATATATATATATATATTAACATTTTTCATATTTTAACATTTCAAAAAACTAAACACATTCGAAATATATTCATTGTCTTTGATGTAGCTTTTAAATTTTATTTTTTGGTTTTCCTTTTGTAAAGAAAATATTTAAACGCCTACAATAAACTTTCATACTCTATTATATATATATATATATATATATATATATATATATATATATATACACACACACACACACGTGTCCCTCAATTTACACGGAGTATCTGTTTCACGTGGATTTGTTTTACGCGAATGAAAATCGCGTAAATTGAGTCTGTCAATACAATAGAAAAAATATTGGAAATAAAAACTAATAAAGTTGTAAAAACACATATTTATTTCACATAGCTTTACAAAATAATAATGACGTTTTAGAAAACAAAAGTAGATAAATTTCACTCGGTGTCACTATCGCTACTGTAATTCAAAACAATCATCCTTTTATATATTTATATCGTGCTTTTATACGTTCAAGTAAGAATTACGTCACTCTGATATATAATAAGTTCCATGAAAAATTATATAAAATGAAATCTATCTGACCACGTATAAAAAGTGCCGCGTAAATCAATACCGCGTAAAAAAAGTCCCGCGTAAATAGAGGTATAATTTTCCGCGTAAAAAAAAGTCCCGCATAAATTGAGGGACGTGTATATATATATATATATATATATATATAACTATTTTTTTTATTTAATTTATTTTAAACCGTTCAATGTATTTCATAATAAATATAAAGTGTTAAATAATTCAATTTATAAAATTAATTCTACTAATAATAATTAAAACTGTATAAATATTTATTTATTATCAAAAAATATAATAACAATATTAAACAACAATCTTAATATTATTTGTTTTACATAAAATATTAAACTAATAAAAAATTTCATTAAAAAAAGATTAAAATCAATTATAAAGACAATAAAATATTTTATATTATTTTTATTGAGGTATATAAAGTCATTACACTATTATGTATTTTATTTATATAGTGAATAGAAAAAAATATTAATAATTCATAATTATTCATCAGTGAAATATTTATTATTTGTAATTTTTTTAAATCCTTTTTTGTAAAAAAAATCAGTACAAGGCTATACTGAACGATCTTTTTTTATAATTGAAGAGTGTGTACTTAATAGAAGATCACTTCAAAAGAAATCACTTCGCAGTCAAACACAGTGTTGTTATTGAGATTTTACACAGAAAACCCACGTCAAAAGATTTGTGTACTTATTTAAAATATATTCATATATATTTTTTCGACACCTCAAACAAATGCTTTTCGTGAATTTATTATAGATGTGTATTTTTTTAAAGTCAAGGTTTAAACAAATTATTATTTAACAATTTATTAAAATTTTATATCTCTTTAATAAATATGTGTATATTTGTATAAAAAGTAAACGTACTCAACTAAATAAATATATATTTAAAAAAATGTTCACTATGTTCAATCTTTAAATAATTAGATAATGTATGTTTAAAACTATTATATATATATATATATATATATATATATATATATATATATATATTAAGTGTGTATGTATTTTGTTACAGATCAAAAAATTAATAGTATATCAATCGAGGTTTTATTACAACACAATTTTTCTACTACTATTCATTAAGAGCTGTTCTATTTTATTCATAAATCCTAAATGGTCAATCTAGAACAATCTGTAATTTTAAATATAAATATATAAGTTTGTAAAAAAATACAAATATAAATGTAATTTCATCGAGCAGTATTATTTATAACAAATAATTTATTTATAAATATCAAACCTAAAAAAAATTCCAATATATGAATTAAATAAAAAAACAGAAATAAAATAATCTATTTAAATTATTTTCTTACAATACACAATATTTACAAATAAATAAAATATGATATACAGAATATTACAATTAAGTGAAAATATTAAATATATTTTCATTTTTTCCTAATATATTAATCTTAATCTAAAAATATGTTGACTATACAATTATTAATACGATGATCCTTATTAAAATAATAGTATAAAATTTGCAAAATTAAAAAAAAAGAAACTAAATGATATACACATAGGATATACTTTTGAATAAATTATGTACATATTTATTATAAATGTTAATTTAAATAGTATATATATATATAGATGATATTTAATGAAATACTATTTGATTCCAAGAATAACAACGTGATTTCATTAAATTAATAAATTAGATATAATTAATATCTATGGTAATCTATTTCATTCAACATTTAAATCAAATACAATTATTTGTATGAAATCATAATATAAAATTATACACCTACGAGAAACCAACCAACCTATTGAAAAACAGCTGGAGGGGTTTTTACCAACGGGAAAATTGAAATAGATTAGGTAGAACAAAAAGCAATACAATCTACAAATCGGACATAAAGATTATTCATAATTTATACCCGCACACACACATGTAATGTAAGAAAAATTTACAAAAAATCAAAGCATTAAATTACAAAATTTTAAAAATCTAAAAGATTATGCAATTGTGTTTTAAATTCTTATTTTTCATTTATGAATAAACCAAAATTATTTATTTATTTATAATTGTTAATTTTTCTATAAAATAAACATCAGAGATAATCAATCACATTTTATAGACAAATAAAAAAAAATTAAATATAAGAAAAATCGCTGCATCTTATCTCCCAAGAACGTATCTATTTTTAAAAGAATACAAGCACCTTTATTGAAAATGCAAAAATCGAAACGTTCAAAAATGAAAACAAATATATGAAGGATCGTTGAACAAGTTATTCGGGTAAATTGTTTTGTTTACTGTTTGTTTCGCGTGATTTTCTCTTAGATATCACACTTGAAAATATAATATCATTTTGCTCGAACAAAATCATTGTTTCCGTATGTCTTTGGTCTGGAGACGCACAGTCTCTTCACAAACAGGTATGACGCACATTTAGCAGTCTATTTATAGAATCGGCATGTAGGAATTGTATGGGTACAATTTACGTCTTGTTATGAATGAAAATTGAATAAGATGCGTAACAAAATTTGTATTTATATATATATATATATATATATATATGTATATATATATATATATAAAGAAATAAATAGAAATTTATATTCTTAAAATAATGAAATATAATACAGAAATTTAGTCTTTTATTATATATAAACATTTATATAGAAAAATATTATTTTATTTATATCGAATCAGAAATAAATTCATCAATGAATTCGTTATTAAAAAAAATTATGCGATTTTTTTTTTAAGTTTAAGCACTTTTAAGTAAGTAAACATTTATAGTTTAATCCTGACAGTTGATACAAAACATCTTGATCATTGAAAAATACAACATCCTGACTATTGATTGATATTCCATTTTTCTACATTTTATATCAGTATTTTTCAATAAAAAAAAAATAATAAATAAAATATGAAAATTATTTTAAAAAAATAAAAACAAAGCATTTATTAATTGCCATTTTTTAAAAAATTCCTTTTAAAATTTTCTATTAATATACAATAAATATTGATTTATAGTTTTCTATTTTTAATATTATATTGTATGTAATTTTAAAAACAGAAATAGAAGAAACTAAAAATACCCGTATCAAATTTTATAAGTAAGTAACATTTCCTTTATATATATATATATATATATATATATATATATATATATATATATATATATATATATATATATATATATTTATATATGTGTGTATGTATTGTAATTCTTTTAGTAATACAAGAAAAACATTCTTAAAAGTTATAAAAAAATAAATGTATAAAATTTCAAGTTCACTTTAAATAAACATAAAAAGTTATATATATATATATATATATATATATATATATATATATATATATATATATATATATATATGTGTGTATGTACGAAAAGAGAACTTTGACTTTTGCACATAAAATATTAAATTTACAAATTAATCATATATAATATTATATGAACTGTTTTCTAAAAAGATATATAAATGGTATGACTAATTATTATTTTTAGTCATAATTTATTCGTAAGTTTTTTTATTTTTTTGAATAAACATTTTAATTTTAATAAACCATATACAGTTCAGTTGTCCATATAATTTTAGAAACAGAATGAAGATACTGATTGAAATTAAATGAAAATCAGATACATTCACAAAAATTACTTTACATAAATTATCACTATAAAAATGTAGCAATTAATTAAATATGATTAAAATTTAATGAAATTAATTGTATAGTTTCATATTGAAATAAGTTAGTTTACTGATACAATACTACATGTCAGTTACAGTACACATTGAATTAGTAATTTGAAATTAAGATATTCAGTGAATATAAATAATGAAATTCGTACATCTATTCTGTTCGACATATAAATGCCATTTATGTATCAAATGTATATAACTATAAATAAGTTAATTAGTTTAAAAATAAAAACAATTTTATAATATATATTTAAATAACAATTATTCAGATAAAATAATTTATTCCAAAAAAAACCAGGATGCTTTGATTCTATTGTTGATATAATTAATCATCTAAGATCTTTTTATCCATCGACCGATGAAAGAAATTGAATATAAATTCAAGTACATTTCAGCTTTACTTTCAAAGTTTCGCTCGAATACAACTTTTTCAGATTTCATCATACACGTGTAAAAAAAAGTATGATATTATTGAGAAAGTAATATATTGTGTTCATTCTGAATCATATTAATTTATATGTAAACAAACTGCAGTTTCAAGGATACTGACATTATTTAAACAGGTTTATTTTTGAAAAAAAAACTTTTTAAAAAATTGTTAAAATATTTATAGTGGGAAATATGTCATAAAAGTAGATCATTAAACATTATCAATCATATTCTATACACGAGTACATAAATATATATATATATATATATATATATATATATATATATATATATATATACACCCGTCCCTCAATTTACGCGGAGTATCCGTTCCACGTGGATTTGTTTTACGCGAATGAAAATCGCGTAAATTGAGTCTGTCAGAACAATAGAAAAAATATTGGAAATAAAAGCTAGTAAAGTTGTAGAAACACATATTTATTTCACATAGCTTAACAAAAAAATAATGACGTTTTAGAAAATAAAAGTAGATAAATTTTATTCGGTGTCACTATCGCTACTGTAATTCAAAACAATCAACCTTTTATATATTTATATCAAGCTTTTATACGTTCAAGTAAGAATTTGCGTCACTCTGATATATAATAAATTCCATGAAAAATTATATAAAGTGAAATCTATCTGACCGCGTAAAAAAAGTCCCGCGTAAATAGAGGTATAATTTTCCGCATAAAAAAAGTCCTGCGTAAATTAAGGGACGGGTGTATATATAAAGAGAGAGAGAGTGGTGAGAGAGAATTACGAATCACAAATAACGTTATAAGTTATATAAATTTTAATGTTAGTTACT
This sequence comes from Neoneuromus ignobilis, assembly GCA_029203775.1. NCBI lineage: Eukaryota > Metazoa > Arthropoda > Insecta > Megaloptera > Corydalidae > Neoneuromus > Neoneuromus ignobilis. Next base: position 13,518,643 of record CP092096.1, on the reverse strand, counting down.
TAATTTTTAAGGACAGAAATTAAATTATTTTTTTTATATAATTTTGAGTTAGTTTTTATCAATTATTTTCTCTTAGTATAATATAAAATATGTTAATATTTCTATTAAAAATATTAATATGTACATTAAAATAAAAGTGATATTATTACAGAGAGCACTATATATCATATATTTTATTTAATTACAATAAAAAAAAGTAAAAATTAAATTAATATAAAAGTTATTAAAGACTGAATTTTATTAAACTTTAATTTTTCGAAAATTTCCATTTTTAATCAAATTATCTTAATTTTTGATTTACTACAAACATCTATTTTTCAACTACAGGTTAATTAAAAGTTACTAGGTTATAATTTTTAAATAAATTAAGTCTTCAATATACAGTGAGTCAAAGTGAAACTCATACATTATTATGTTCAATAAATTTTTGTATATAAATTTTTAAATAAAAAAAATCCCTTTTATATTTGACTTAAATTGTTTATTAAGGATATTTCATCATATAAAAATAAATAAATCATAAAATAATACTTAAAGACCAAAAAAGTACGAATTCTGAAAAATCATTCAAAAACACATCAAAATGAAACTCATACAACTAACAAATTATTTATTAAATTAAAATTTACAATGGATTGAATTATTTTAGTACTTAGTAGAGTAACCATTATTAATTTTTATAGCCTTTAAACGATTCAGGATGGATTTAACTAATTTTTCACAATAAGCTAGATCATTTTTTTCCATTCTTTTAACACCCTTTTTTAAATCATTTTTATTACTAATAGTGTGTGTTCTAATGGCAACTTCTAAGTGATTTCATAGATTTTCAATCACATTTATATCAGGTGATTATGGTGGTGTTTCTAGTACTTTGGTGCAATTATATAATAACCAACTACGTGTTTTATTAAGTTTTGTGCTTGGGGTCGTTGTCCTGATAAAAATTAAATGTTTGTAAAATCCCAAGTTTTTGAGCTTTGGCTTTCAAATTTTTTTCTTAATAGATCAATATAAACATTTTGATTCATAATGCCATCTATAAAATTAAATTTCCAACTCCTCTCGTAGACATACACCCCCATACCATAACATGACCGCTCTCATGTTTGACTGTAGGATATAAGTGTTTTAAAGACATTTCTGTATTTGGTTTCTGCCATACATTATTTCTCCCATTGGATCCAAATAAATTATATTTGCTTTCGTCCGTAAATAAAACATCTTTCCAATAATTAAAACTCTTATTAACATGTTCCTGAACGAAGATTAACCTTTTGTTGCGATTAGCTAGATTTATGAAAGGTTTCTTCCTGGCAATATGAGCATGAAACCCATTTTTATTTAGTATATTGTGAACTGTTTGGGGTTTTGCTTTTTTATTTAGATACTTTTTAACTTCTAAAGTCAATTTGGGCGCGCTAATTTTCGAATTTTCTTTAATTTTTCGTAGAATCCAACGCTCGTCATTGTCATTAAAAATCTTGCGGAGACACTTTTTGACTTTATTGTTAACACTTTGACCATTTTTAAATATTTTTATTACAGATTGCACTGTAGCGTGGCTTCTATTAACTATTTTCCCAATTTCCCGTAGAGTTTTCCATTTTTATAATGAAAAATCATTAGCATTCGCTCATTTGTCGATGATTGTTCCCTTTGTCCACTCAAAGTGAAAATCCAACTTATATTTTTTACAAAATGACTACAAACGACTTAACTACAGGTTTTTTTTGTAACCAAAGTGACCAAACACATATATGAAGAGTATAATTTCTTAACACAGCAGTTTTCAAGCGAGATTAATTCGTTGTATGAGTTTCATTTTGATGTATTTTTTGTTCATTAGAAATATTGATTTACGATTGAAATTTTCAAATATAATAAAAATAACCTTAATAAAGAACTTAACCAAGAGAAATAAAGAAAATTGTTATTATATTGAAATATATGTGTAAAATTATTGGAAACATAACTCTGTATGAGTTTCATTTTGACTCACTGTATATTGAATGAAAAAGGTTATTCGAGTAATTTTAATTTTACTGGTTCTATTTTTTTAATGATATAAATGAAATTAAACAACATCCTTCAATATTCATCAATCACAAAATTAATTAATAATATTAAATATTTACAAAAAATTAATAAATAGAGTACTTACTGCAATGTTGAATATATTTATCGTTTTGTGCACACACACTGAAATGTACAACGTAGCAATCATTACTAAAATCCAATGTATAAAATAAATATCGATTTATGTAACTATTCTTTCAAACTATTAAATAACTTGTAAAGAAATGCATAGAGATTTAAATGTCAATAGTTTAATCCCATGATACTATAATTTACCGTTTTTATTTTATTGTATAATATTGAATTCGTTTTTATACAAACAATCCGAATAAGACTAAAATTTAGACACATTGATTTCATTTGGTTCATCTTATATAAGTCTTAAGTAAATTTTTATACCCTAACTAAAACTATAATATGTTTGTACATTTATTTGAAATAAATATATCATATTATTTAAAAAATATAACAATTTTGAGCCAGTATTTTTCTTCATATTCTAATAAATTATAATTTGAAAATTAAATGCACACATATTTTTTTAAAAAAAATAGTAAAAAACTAAAAAAATTTTTTTTTTAATTTTGATTTACATTTTTCAATTTCTACCTAATTAATTTTTACCGTATCTTTTCATAACATATATTTATAATAAAACATGGCGACGGTTTAGTTTAATGCTAAAATTAAGAAGATATACTCTACAGTATAACGCCAGAGTCATTTACAAATGTTCTCAACTTAAATGCTTATCTTCCCTTTAATTAAAGTGATAAATGGTATGCGTACAAGTAACTTCAATTTGTACTTTTGTACTAAGGGTTTTCGTTTCAGATATATCTTAAATTATAACACAGATATAATTGGTGTTTAAAAGCAGGATGGAATTTTAAATACTATCATTTTTCTCCAGTTTTTATTATGTATTCAAAACTGAACATGTTTTTTAATTAATTGGTTTAAGAAAAAAATCGTAAAAGTTTCAATAATTTAGAGTTAGAAAAAAGTTAAAAAAATAATTTTACTCGATAGTATCAGAATGTAAAATAAAAAAAATAATAAATGCAAAGAAACATACAAATCTTTTTATATTTTTTCTACATTTAAACATGAATTAATATTTATATAAAATATTAAATATTTAAATATAACACTGAAAATGAAATTAGTATTTTTTGAAAAATCCAAATCTTAATTTAAAATGTCTTTATTTATTAATAACATATATTTAATTCAGTAATAAAAAAATAATAAAAACTAAAACCTTATTATACCAATTATATAATTAAACGAATATAATATTTTTTTGAAAAAATCATTTACAGTGATTATTATTCTTTACCTAATATTAAAGGTACATATTTTTTAAAAATAATACCGTCTTTATATATATATATATATATATATATATATATATATATATATATATATATATATATATATATATTGGAATTGTTATTAAATAATCTATTTTTAGAAACTAATTAAAATATCGTTTCTGTAACAATTAAAATATATAACAATGAAATAATATTAAATATTCTTTAAATAAATTGTACTGGGAATCATAACCGCATTTAACATTCATCGAATATTCATTTAAGGAAACGTGAAACAACGATATTCATCATTAAAGAATATTTTTGTCTACCGAAAATATTTTAATATTCTATTTCGAATATACTTCGTTAAATTTTATTCCATTTCATATTGAATCCAATTTATCAACCGAGTTATCAATTCCTTCTGAATTTTTAAAATCTATAGATATAAATAAAACGATACATTTTTAAAATAATTAAACGTTTCTGTTTAAAATATATTTTGAGATTTTCATAAACACATACTGTTTTAAAATACAATTCACAAAAAAAACTTACTAATATTTTTTTTAATTTAGAGAATATTATTTTGTTTGTAATAAAATTTTTAATGAACTTTCAAAAATAAATCAATTCATTTATAAACAAATTTCGTTAAAGGTTATATTTTTACAGTAAGAATAAAAGGATAAATTGAGTTGTTAATGAAAATAATATTAATAATGAAATAATATTTATATCAAAACATTTAAAGAATGTAAGATATGAAAGAGGAATGACAGTGAATTGCAAGCAAATTCTTACTCCAAATTATTTTCATTCATTTTAATTTATATACAGGTCTGTATAAAAGAATAAATCCAGTCTATGAACTTAAAAAGTAATAGATTTATAGATAGATCGTTTGATAAGTATGGTAAAAAAGTAAAAAAAGTTAAATTGAAAATTTAATTAAATTAAACAATAAATAAATTTACCATACTTATCAAACACCCCCCGTATATATATATATATATATATATATATATATGTATGTGTTATTTTTTTAAAAAAATAAAAAATTAGGTTTTAATCATAGTAAAAAAATAAAGAAAATATAATTACCTCTTCATTCTTCCTTGGATCTACTACCATATAATTATATCTTAGAAATAATTACAATAACTAAAAAATTTCAAAATATATTTTTCAAAAATAAACAATGCCGAAGAAATGTATAGGATGGCTTAAATAAAATTGAAAGGTTTAGACAAGCATTTACTAGTTTATTATTCTTCATTATCCTTCAGTCTCATTTGAGCTATCCTATATAACTTATATTGCTGGAAAAAATCGAATGTTTTTTATAACCATTCATTCATTTTAATAAGGATAATTGGTAATTTTATACACATCAAGACAATATTCTGTTTCTCGTTATAAACTAAAAAAAGGTATGTAACTATTAATTGATGGACATAATACTGTTTATTCACTCTTAAAAATCTTTAAGTATAAAAAGCAAATCTTTTAGAAATAAATAAATTAATATTTGGCCAGAAAAACAGGAATATATAATTTATATCATCTAATATTGAACAAATTTCTCGTTCATATCGTCCTATGAATTTACGTCTAAAAATATTCTTATAATCATGTTTTATGGACTAAGATGCTTATAAATTAATTATGTTTTTTTTTAAAAAAATAATGTATTTTATCTTTAGTTCTTAAGAATTTTTTTTATAAATAATTTATTTTAATGTTTTAATATTTTTTCTACTTTATTAAAATTTCAAAAATGGTCTTACTGGATATTTTTAATGAAATAATGTAAGAAGAAGAAATAAATATTGATTTATTATAATATATACATTGATGATATATACATTTACATAGAATATTCAGTGGAATATATACATAGAATTTCTAGTAATAAAAAAAGACATATTCAAAATAGTCAAATAGATCTTCATAGATCGCTTGAATGTCATCGGACCGAACGTTCTTCCCCACATAGAGATGTAGTTTGTTTTCAGACTTGTACACATTTAAATATGGAAATGAAACATCGCTGACCTATCTGAAGTACCAAATACTCTTATTGAAATTATGATTTCACCGTCCATCCTGTTTACTTTTAATATCAACGAGGCGACGGAGTCCTTCGTAACAACGAAATACTAACACTTGTTGACCTGCTCCCAGGCACAACTGTACACATCGTATGATTACACGGTGGTGTGTTCACTGTTGTTGAAATAGTCGAAGCACAGCCGCGCATACTCGTCGTCGATGTACTGTATGCACTAGTTGAAGGGCGTCGTGACGTCGCCGTATCATGGCGTCTACTACCTATACTACCGCAACCGCTGCCTCTGTTCGTTCCACGATAACGTCGTAAACAGAGGATACTTCTGAAAGCTCGTCGCAGATCACGTGACGAACAAGCGTAAATGAATGGATTGATACAACTGTTCAAGTATCCGAGCCAAAATGCCAAGTTGAATGGGATGCTGAGATCGCACGAAGGACAAGCTGCATCTAAAAATAAAACAAGATTTAATTTTCTACGGATTCGTAAAACATTTCTATACGTAGAAGTTCGGAAAAATTTCATTATTTGTTCTACGAGATATATTTCTTTAAAAGAAAAAAAACTTTCAGATAGAATACACATCAAGATGGTTACAAAAAAAAAACACAAATATATCAATATATAACTAATGAAAAACTGAAACATTTTTTATATAATTATACATTATACATGGAATTCAATATAAACTTCATTGATCTCTCTATATATATTGAAACGATATTCAATGTTCTGTCATAAGTAAAGAAACATCAGTCGTAGAGTTGTTTATTCTCTTCTTCAACTCGTCTAATTTATCGAGTAACGGTGGTAAATAAACATGAACCTTAACAAATACTCAAAAGAAAAACCCTCTTAGTGTTTGATTGGGAAAACAAGAAAGATAGAATATTGATCCTTGAATCGCAACTCTGGTAGTCGTTTTCGTTATCATGATTTTCAAAACTATTATAAAAAAATATTTATGTTACTTTTCGATTGATACAAGTTGAATTTATCTGTCTTTTACCTTCAAATAATAAATATTTCAATTTTATATATATATATATATATATATATATATATATATATATATATATATATACATATATATGATTTAATATTTATCTAAGATCTTTTTCATATTCTTAAATAAAATTGCCTCATTAAATCTGATAGTTTGTTTTCCAAACAGAATAAATAGAACTGAAACTTATCACATTCTATAAAATATTTTTCACTGCAAATAATATTTTCCTATAATATCAATTAATATTCGTCTAACATTGTTCTTGACACGAACAAGATTTTGACAAGAAGTTAGTTTCATGTTTGTAAAATCAACTTGATTTTATATACTTTTTTGTTTGCTTGAGGGAAATTAAAAAAACACGAAAACCCTCTTTCATGTCACTTGGTCTTGTTTAACGTGCACGAACATTACAGAACCTGTAGAGTACGAATCGATCGAATTTTCCACTAGGCTGACCTCATACACTTTTGTTGATTAAGTGTGTATCGGATTATTTTTATTGTAGAAGAAGATATAAAAATGTATTATCGAATACGAATCCATAACTACATTCCTAAACTCACACACACACATACATAAATATATATATATATATATATATATATATATATATATATATATATATATATATATTAATTATTTATTAAATGTAATTAATACTAAAAACCATATTAAAATTCGTAAAAATACTACATCAAATTTTCTACAGAAATCTCAAAATTATATTCTTATTATTTAAAACAAATAAAAAAAATATTTTTTTTATAACAACTTTATCAAAAATACTTTGAAAATTTTTTTCAGTTTTATTATTTAAAAAAAAATATGAAAAGACTTATCATTATTAATTACTACATTTTTCTTCGAATCAATAAGATAGGAAATAATTACAATTTTAGAAATTATATTTCCCTGAAACATAAAACTATTTCTACACAAATATATTTTCGTCTTAAGGACTATATTTCACAAAAAGAGTATTACGTTTTAAACTTTTTTCGCACAATAAGTTGTGTCGATAATAAGCGGATTGACGGATTACAAAACTGTAAAATGGCATGAACTCCTTCAAGAAGCTTAAATCGACCTTTTATTGAAATACGTATTGTGAATAAAAGAATAAGATTTTCACGGTTTATAAGTGGCAGATTTTACTTGAAATGAACAATAAAACTTGGAAACTGATAGTGGAAAAGTTCTGATTAATTTCTATATACAAGAATATATATTATTTTATTTATTCTAAATTAATATTTATGTATCTTATTTTAAAATAAATTAATTTCGTATTAATACTATTTTAAAATTATATTTCAATTAATAAAAATTATAACTTTAATTTGAAAATAATTGGCAAATAATATTACCATATATTAACTATAAATTATTGTCATAAAAATATATTATAACACAAAATAATATATATATATATATATATATATATATATATATATATATATATATAATTTAATTCTTTTTTTTAATTAAAATATATCAAATTACGTAAATTGATAAGATCGTCAAATTTATTACTGTAATATTTGACCTTTACAAGAATTAAAAAAAATATATTTTGTAATTGAATATTAAGTTAAATAAGCCTGTAGTATTATACCACCTCGTAGATATTCTTTAAATTGGCGCAATTCTTTTTGATGAATTATTATAATTTTAAATAGATTCATTAAAAATATATATTCATGTTTTTTTAAAGATATATATATATATATATATATATATATATATATATATATATATATATTTGTCAATAATATTTATTGAATATATATATATATATATATATATATATATATATATATATATATATTAATCAATGATTTTGATTCAATTAATGAATACATAAACAGTTTTATCAAAGAAATGTTTGTTTTGTTAATAAATACAAAAGTTACAATTATTTCAACTTCCTCATTTTACAGTTTATTTTTGATAATTTAATTAATTTTTACAATATTTATTTACGGTTAGTACACAGATAAATAATATTTATTCTTAAAAAAACGTTTTATAAAATATTTTATGAATAATGTAAAAAAAATAAATGATATTAAAAATGGAAATTCTGAATATTTTTTTAATAATTTTGCTGGTTCAAGATTATAACATTTATTAAATTGACATTATGTATCAATTGATGAAATATCAAATATATAACATTATTTTAGTAGTTTCCTGTTTGTTGATACAAATGATGAAAAATATGTTCTGTTGACATTACCATTTATTTAAACAAACAATGTTTTATAAATAGAATAATTGTTGTTTCTTTAAATAAATGAAAATGATTCGAAAATTTCTGTATAAAACTGATATGTAAATACAGTCAAAAATTACAGATCGATCAATAAATTAATGCTATGTGAATTTATAATAAGCTGAAAATGATATAGCGTGTAAAAATATTTTTATAATTGGCATATTTACATATATATATATATATATATATATATATATATAATTGTTAATTAACAAATAATTTACAAAAAAAATTCAAATTCAAATTAATATTTGAATTAACATACAAAAATAAATCTCTCAATTTTTAAGATATAATTTAGTATTAATTATATGTAACAAAAATTTATATTTCTAGACAACAAGTGAAAAAAAATATAAATAAATTTTAAATTACTCTGTAGGTAGATACAAACTTATAATTGGAAGAAGTAATAATATATAATAGTGTAATTATACCGATAAAGATATAATATAAAAATAAAAATAATTACATACCAATAGTTAATATCAGAAACACATATCAAGATACAGATAATTAAATGTATTTACGAGGTTCGTTTGATAAGTATGGTAAATTTATTTATTATTTAATTTAATTAATTAATTAATTAATTTAATTAAATTTTTCAATTTAGTTTTTTTTTACTTTTTTACCATACTTATCAAACGATCCTCGTATATCACAAAAATATACCAATATTTTATTTATTAAAAATACTATTAATTCATTGCATTATGTAATTAATTCATTGTATTACAACAATACGAATAAAAATATACACATATTAATATATGTGTATATTTTTAGATTATAAAAGGTCGCGTTATAAAAGGTCTATATTCAGAGGGATAAAATGATATTTCTTAATTTATTACATTTTCACTTGTAGTTTAAATTGGTGTTAATTAATAAATAGAGCATAAAAATGTATGATATTGCGAATTCTTGAATTATAACCCGCACAATTCTTCAAAAACGAATCATTTATTAATTTTCATAATATTAATTAAATATTCATTATACACTGAACTTTTCTGTAATTATTATTATAATAATCGAAAGTAATGGTTTTTAAAATATTTTTTGCAAGTGATGAAAGTAAATGAATTTAATTGTAAACTTATTGTTAAGTGAAATTTTATTGTTTTGTAATAAATGTATTGTTTTATTTTTCAAATTTAATATTATTTTTTATTATATTTTAATACTTTACATTTTTCCCGCGTTTGAAAAAATTAGTTTTTTCTAAATCAATTTGTGTTTTATATACTGACTTAATAACGTATTTAAAATTATAAAATATATATTTTTATACATTTATTTTTGTATTAAAATCATTAATTTGAAATTAAATTTAATACAATACAATTACTTATTACCTCATATAAAATATTTTGAATTCTAATTCCCCTAAGGACATTTAAAACACGATTTTATATTTATAACCGACTATCAAAGACATTCCACGATAAAATAATAAATCTTTCTAATAATCGAGAACGGATGACAACAACAATCGATGAAAGAAAACGAGGAAATCGTGAAAATTCGTCCTTTTCGAAACTTATCAATAGAGACATTGCGTTTACTGGGAATTGACTGAAGGATGAAATTAGAATGGGGTTCATTCAAACGAAATGATTTAAATTATTGACGAATGCCATGTATTTCAACACAGATATTCTTTTCAAATTCAATATTTTCGATTTCGTACAGAAATAAATTACACGACCAGTATGTTTTGACTGTTTCAATGTACGGGTCGAAAATTAATATTTGGATCGGTATTAAAATATTTTACAACTGAAATATGTTTTCATTTCGCAGTTATTTGGTTTTAAGACTTGTATATTCATTGTACATGTAATTAAAAATATTTTGTGGGAATATTTCATTTTTGTAATTCCTATATAAATGATTGTTTAATGAAGTGAATAACAAATTTCTCCCACACATAATTAACAAATAATAGATTACATTTATTTTTAATTTAAACAAAATTATTGTTTAAATAAAACCATAATTAAACTGACTTCAAACAAAAACTTAATTGCATTTAAATATATATATATATATATATATATATATATATATATATATATATATATATATATATAGTTAATTATTTTTTCTGTGATTATTTTTTACTTTTCAATAATTTTATTACTAAATCATCATAAAATTTATTTTTGAATTGAACATTTTTTTTATATTTATAAGAATAACTTATATAAAACTATAAAATGTAATAAAAAAAATCAACTAATTTAATTTGCGATCGAATATTTACTTAATACCAATATTGTTTCGATTCAAAAAACAAGAATATTTTTAATTATATTTTTTGTTTAAATATTAACCACACCACACAACTTATATACAAATATATATATTTGGAGATATATAAATGTTCAAAATAAAATATAAATGATAAAACATAGAATTCGTTTTAAAATGTTTCCATTTAAAACTGATGCTTTTACTGGAATTATTACGGTAATAAAGAATAATGAAAACGAACAAAATGTTTGTAACAGATGCGAAAAATCAATGTCATGCACGTTATTTTATTCATATTCTGCTTGTTAAACATTCACTGGCAATTATATGCGAAATAGTATGAAATGTATAATAGGCATTTATTTAAAAGTATCCATCTACATTTATACACGTTACCCTGTGGAATTAAGAAATAAATGAAAAAGATTAACTTTAATGAAAAACATAGTCTAGAAGTGTAAAAATATCATATATATTTATGATTAAAATCCGGCTATTTTAAACGTGTTATGTGTAAACAGTTAACAAATTTGGATCATTAAAACAAATATGCAAACAAAAAGTTTACATTTAAACATACGTTTTTCATTTCGACAGATATTTGTCAGTAAATTAGGTTTTGAAAATGGATACGTATCAGTAAATTAATTTGTACGAATTTTGTAATTAAAATATCTATAACGAAACGTTTATTTACATTATTTTCGTTTTATAGTATAGAACATTGAAATTTTATCAGATAAATATTTCATTAAAAATTACATATTTTACAACAATGTTAATGTTAACTTACAAATTAACACAAAAACACACATTATATATATATATATATATATATATATATATATATATATATATATACAAACATTGAAATAAATCTATTTAAAAGAATAAAATGAAAATGTTTAATATATTTTTAATATAATTATTTTATATTAATTGAAAACAATGTCAAGAGATAGAATTGTTTCCTTATAAGTAATTACTGAATATTAAAATATAATTGACAAAATGTATTTTAATAAAAAAAATATTATAGTAGATAAACAACAAATCGTATCACTAAAATTTTCCATCATTTATCCTTACATAGATTCTAGAATTCACATGTAACTATGAACGAAACTTTTTTCTTGTATAACAGTTCTACAAGATTGGTTTTATATTCTTTAATCTAGTTTAGTTCTTTTGATGTCCATTCAATTCAATTCTATCATCGAACACACAATATTCCCCAAATTACACAAACGAAACGTGAATTTACGTCCATTTTTATGTATTAATGAAAACTTGGATATTTTTTTCAATACAATTCTCTTCCTTCATTTTGTCTAAACAGATATACTTTATATTTACTATCGAGTGTATCACATTTTAACTTTAGTTATGAATTTAAAAGAAAATTTTTAATTATAGAAAGAAAGAAAATATGAATAGGAAAAATAAATAAAATTTAATCAAAAGTAACACATGTTTCTTTTATTTCATATTTTAAATAAAAATCTTGAATGTACTATTCAAACTGTAATAAAAAACCTTTGACATTTTATATCCAACGTGAACAAAAAGTTACATGACGATTTAATTGTATTTTCGAGATCAATTTATATTTTATTTACAACATGCGTAGGCAGAGTAAAAATGTTTGATGTTGTATTAATTATTTAAAAGGTACTGTTTTATAAAATATTTTAGCTTGAAGCGTTGTATTTCATTCATAAAAGTATAAAAATTATATATATATATATATATATATATATATATATATATATATATATGTATATATATATATATATGTATATATATATATATATATATATATATGTGTGTGTGTGTGTGTGTGTGATTGGTTGTAAGATGAAATACATTCCTTTACTTAATAGTACGAAATTTTGAAATAATAAGACATAATTTAATAATAACTACACTTATTGTGTTTTCAGTATAAAATCTATGATATAATGCATGATATTGTGATTTAAAATACACACACATATTATATATATATATATATATATATATATATATATATATATATATATATATATATATATATAATAAGATATAAAGAAGATGAATATCTGTAGAAAAGCAGGAACAAAATATATTCATATGTAAATTAAGACGAAAGAAAATTCATTATAAATTTATGAAAAAAACATTAATCATATTTTGTTGTTGAGGGAATGTCATAGTTGAAAATGGTACATATACACATACACACACACTTATATATATATATATATATAAGTGTGTGTATTAATACACAAACAACAAATTAATGTAAAAAGCTGATTTAACGATTTTTAATTATAAACTGAATTATTTTCAAAAAGGTAAAACAACCAATATAACAATGTGCTTTTTATAGATCACAGAAACATATTCTAACAATTCTTGTATCTTTTCAAAGACATTTCAATTAGTAAAAAAGCTTTCGAATTGATTGTACACAGAGAACAATAAGTCTTTGTTTTTTGTGATTTGCATTCATAAATATATATATATATATATATATATATATATATATATATATATATATATATATATATATATATATATATATATATATATATATAAATATATATATATATATATATATATTTATATATATATAAATAAATAAATAAATAAATAAATATATATATATATATATATATATATGTGTGTGTGTGTGTGTGTGTGTGTATTCGTAAAAGATCCATTACATTTTTATTTCAAAAATTCTTTTTTCGTGATATGAGGTGAACTAACTCCAACAAAGATCCTTTTAGTTACGAAGTAACATTAATGGAACAATAATCAATCGGCAGAATTGCCCACATTTATTTCTTTATATCTCTTGTTACTTAACCGTTATATTACTACCCGGGTATACAGGTACCCATTTTCGCCTTTGCGTTGAAGTCAATAAATTTCTATGGGAAGGATCGTTTTGCCCAGTCAGATCCCCATTATTTGGGAAATTTCGAGAATATTTAGGTATTTATATATATTTTTTATTAAAAAGATATTAATTCAAATGACATTTAATTGATATACCCCTCTAATTACTACCCGGGTCCACGTGTACCCATAGGTATTTTGTAAAAGGAAGGAATAAATTAAATAAATAAAAAAATAAGTAAATACTATGTTTTAATTATAGAACTTTATTGTATCTTCAAAACAAAAAATAAGCCGAAAAATGTCATTTTTCGGAAGGTGATGGACAATTTTTACAAACTGAATAGGTCGAAGAATGTTCATCATAAATAGGTTTCTGGCATTGTACTCATGATTTGCGAGTCTTTCTTCTCCGTTTATGCGGTGTTGCATGACAAATGCAGCAAGAACTAACGACGATTTTATGACCACGTATATCACGAAGAGGTGGAATAGTAGTAGATGTAGAAGCAATCGACGCAAAAGTAGATGCAGTTTGTTTACTAGAGATTGACTTCGTTAGCATGCTCTCGATCACTAATTTTGTAGACAAGTTTCTTGTAATTTGTATATTGAGGGAACGGTCTTGAATGATTGGAAGACAAAGCTTTTATCCTAATTGTCTCAAAAATACTAGGCGTTGATTTGTATTTTTTTTTTTGAGCATACAGTTATTTTTGAAATAAATAATATATGCTGCAAGAGCTGCAATATCAACGATATTAAAGAACAATGCAAGTGGCCACCTGTTTGTACGCCTTCTCACATTATAGCGTCCTACTAATTTGTCCATAATATCTACACCAGATTTTGTTTTGTTATAAAAATTGATTATGTCGGGTTTATTTTTGGGTCCAGTCAATGCGTCGTTGTGATGCATCGATGACAAAACTATGACGGTTTTATTTTTTTTGGCACATATGAACATATTGTCACGTTGTCGTTATAACCAAATAATGAAGAATTTATTCTTCGAGATTTTGTATGTGTCATTTTTGCAGGAATATATTTTTTATTACGTTTCAATGTCCCAACAACTGTCAACTTTCATGATAGTAAATGTCGCGCTAACGGGAGAGTTGTAAAAAAATTATCCATGGTAATATTTCGGCCTGATCCTTTGAACGAAGCCACCAACTCTTTACAACTCGCCCTCCTAAATTTTTTTCTCTATTCGATACTGGTTGTCCAGTATAAATTTGACCAGTGAGAGGATAAAAGTTTTCCACATCACAAATCAACCATATTGATATAATAGACGCCGCCAGATATACGAATTTAGGGCCGTAATAATGACATTTTGTAATGGGGTACACGTGTACCCGGGTAGTAATCAATGTGGAAAATTCCTGGTAGTAACATAACGGTTAAAAGTTTTTAGTCAGACAATTTATTTTAATGAATAATTTTAGTTCTCTGTTATATATACTAGACACATAAATCATTCATCTATTTAGTTTAAAATCATTCTAACTATAAAGTTGTTATCGTAACCAGTAAAACTTTTGTTTACATATTGTTGTATTTACTTACTACTTATTCTCAATAGATGTTTAGTACTAAAATTAATTAATTTGGTAAATATTTACTGAAATTAAACATCCTTCAAGGTGTTTGTTAATAAATTAATTACTTACAATAAATTATATTCGTAAGAAAAGTTCATTTCCTTATTTATATCTCCATACTAAATAATTTATCGGATTTTTAATTTTAATTTTTTGATAAAAATTTAATTTCATATAAAAACGTTATTCAATATCATATGAAATAATGTAAATAAAATATTTTTTTATATAATTACATATATACATATGTATATACATAAAAAGATAAATAGATCTTTTTACTTGCAAGTAATGAAATCTTTTATTAATTTATAAATAAAAAAATATCATTTAATTACTTAAATCAATTCACGTTCTTATCGAAATTATCATTTATTTTCAATGAACATTTTTTTAATATTTCCCAATCATTATTGTCTATTAAAAACAATATACAAAAAAAAACATACGAACCTATTGGTAGAATTAAAAAAAATGGAAACCAGCATAGTAGGAAGAATCCAACTACAATTCCAAGAGTTTTAGCGGCCTTCTTTTGACGTCTGAACTTTGCTGCCCGTCCGTAAACACCGGCAGCTGTTAGACGTCGACCTTGTTCACAAGTAACACTCCAACCTTCATTGGTTGGAGTTGTAGATGTAGTTCCACATGAATCACCACTATATCGATGTCCTGTTGGTACTGCTAATGGATCATGTGGTTGCTGTTGAAGGTGTCCACCAACGTGATTCAAACCGTTCGTGCTTGCCATCAATAAAGTGGCAGAGCTGCCACAACTCCCTGATGACAGCTAGAAAATTTAATATAATTAATAAATGCATCAATAAAATTACACTGATTATATTAGATTTCGATTTTAAAATTGTATTTTTACAATTCTTAGAGCGAGATATTACTTTAATTCTAGATTAAATACTTTTTTATTCTTTAATAATTACATATATATTTTGTTTCGAATTTTATATTAAATTTCAAAGTGGAAACTAAAAAATATTATTTTTATTAAAATATCTCAAAATTATATATATATATAATATTTAAATAGAATGAAAACGTAACTAAGTTCATTTTATAAAAATTGTCCAATTACCTTTATATTATATCAATCATTTTAATATAAATGTTTCGATATTTAAAATAGATACCTATATAACATGAAACATTTTTTTAGTTAAAAAAGCAGTATTTTAAATATAGCAAACAGATTAATTTCGTATTTATATCTCGATCATAAAGCTGTAACATTTTTCCAGATATAATATTTTTTTTGGTTATAAATGACATTCAAAGTTCATTAATTTTCTCCTTTTTATATTTCGTTTTGTATACGCTTAAACATTTATGCTATATATGTATATTAAACTTCAAAAAAATTAATTAATAGCAAGCAATTTCAAGAAAATATCAATGTGTCAAATAAAAATATAACAGCTTAATTTTTTCAACTTTTCATATAAAATAAACTCTTTTTATAATATGTACGAAGAAAACTTTTTTAATTTATTTGAACATAATTGATTTAGAGAACATAAAAAGATCTATAATCGTCAATGAAGTTAAAAATTTACATATAATTCGTTTTGGCTTGCAGAAATTAGTTTTAATCATTTATCGTAATATATTTTAGCACTGGACTAATTATTTTTTTCTATTTTAGGATTTTTTTGCTTATCCTATTAATATATAAATGATTAATTGTTTCTTATAATTAAGAATAATTGCTACATCATTCAGTATTTAAAGTAATTATGTTTATTATTTTCATAGTAAAACATATAACATGTTTAAAATGTATACAAAAAAACACTTATCTCTCGTACTAAATAAATTGTTTTTCTTGATCGTCATATACACTAAATAATAATATATTAAAGGTTACATCACGAGTAAAATTGTATCATAAACAATTGACAAAAATGAAATCATAAAAATAACTCAGTTCTTAACAACTCTCTAGTTATCCGTCGAAATCTATATGAGTTGACAAGGAAGAATGTAATATTGGAAAACTATACACACACACACACATACGATTATATACACATGATTATACACATGAGACAGAACATTGACCTGACTGTCATAGAACTCCTGATTCGTGCCATTTAAGATTAAATGTGGGTGACCTGATGCTCCACAAGGAATTTTATTTATCTCTTGCTTTTGACATATCCCATAGATGAATTCTTAAAACGAAAAATGTGCGTCGCCGTAAGTCTTTGTTTGGAAAATTGTTGTCTCGTAAATCTTTATGAAAGTTGTTTTATATATTTCGTTAGTACTTAAGCTTTTTTTGATCGCATGAAATCGAAAGTGTTTTAACATGTCAAATATGTAAGAATAAAAATATCAAAAAACTTGAACATTTAATAACACAATGTATTAGTTACTAAATTATAATGAAAAATAAAAAAAACATACATATTTATTGATATAATTTGTTTTACGTACATACAATGATTGCATATTTTAAATAAATTTATGTTTACATATATACAATATTTTTTAATTATCGTAGGTAGATAAATTTTAAATCCGTTTCCTGAAATATATTATGATAACAAAAATTGTTCGAATATGAATAAATACAAAGAACCTTGCAACTATTATAATAATATATTAAACATATAGAACTGTTTTATTTTTATTAGAAATTTTAATGACTATTAGAAATTTTACGATTATATTTTACTACCGAGATCTGAAAAAAGTAATTCTAAATTTCAAATAAATTAAAAAAGGTTGTATTAAATATTCTATTTTATAATTTATTTTTCATAAAATAGACATAAATTTTTTCTTCTCTTATTTTTATCTAATATCCAACAATGAATATCATTGATGCTTTTTCTATATTATATCTTCTCTTACAATTAATACTGGAAGTAATAAAGGACGTTTTGAATATCATACAATACAGTATATTTATTCAATAAATAAATATATAGAAA
Source organism: Neoneuromus ignobilis (assembly GCA_029203775.1). Lineage (NCBI taxonomy): Eukaryota > Metazoa > Arthropoda > Insecta > Megaloptera > Corydalidae > Neoneuromus > Neoneuromus ignobilis. The sequence goes on along the minus strand of CP092096.1, from coordinate 13,500,172 downwards.
ACATATATGAAATATATATAAAAACGTCTGAAAATATTTTTTTAAAAATGTTATATTATAATAAACAATTTTATATTTATAAAAATAATCGTTTTAACTATCGTTTTAATATATGCTACGTATGTAAGTGATTTCATTTTATCTATTTATTATTCAAGGACAAGAGGATAAAAATTCAATAACTCTAAACGTTATATAAATACCAAAATTTAAAACTATTAATATATTTAAAAAATACATAAAATAGAATCATTAATATGTTTTAAAAAATGTAAAAACTGTCAAACAGTTTATATAATCTTTTAAAAAAATGTATATAAAAATTAATTTCATTTTTGGTATGTTAAATAAATAAGATTCATAAATTAATGAAGCAACATAAATTTCCTATGGATGACCAACTTATTTCAAGTAAATTTAAAAAATGTAATAATTATTTATTTTATTAATATTTGTCAATGTGTGGTTAAAAATTGCAATAGGCATCTTACATTTATTATTATAAACAATTTACGTGTTATAAGCAAAGATTACAGAATAGAGTTTTCACTTGCAATGTGCAAATAACTACTAATTGAACTTAAAATATAGAACACGATTTCACTTGAAATAAAACTATATACATATATATATATATATATATATATATATATATATATATATATATATATATATATATATATATATATATAGTTGTTAACTATTTACATTGTACTGTCAATATGAAATAAAATATTGGCCTTGTCATTACATAAAGCCAATAGGCCATTTCATAACTATATTTAGGATTTCCTAGAATGTTTAATAAAAGACATTTAGTTTTATAAAAGTATAGAATAATAATTGTCAGGGTCAGAAATAGAAAATAGTAAATATTCAATTATGACTTTGAATCTAGCTAATTGCTTTTTGATATTTATTTATGTATATTATTTCTTTGAATATATTTAATGTAATTAATTAATTAATTAATGATGTATATATATGCATGTCTATAACGAAAGAAACTAATCTTAAACACCTGAATTATAAAAAAATACATAAATAATTACAATGGTATTTGAATATTACCTCACTTTACACACAAACAATTATTTCTTTTTCTATAAATTAGAGCAAAGTTATGATATTATTTGAAATAGTTTCAAAAAAATATTTCTACTTTTTTAAAAATTTGATTACTTTTTTACTTATCTTCTTAACAGTTTACAAATAGATTTTTGAATCAACTATGTTTGGAAAATTCATAAACGTATATAAGCTAATTGAACTGATTATATTAATGTTCAGGAATAATTATTTTACTATCGATTTGATACTATGTATATAATTTATTTTTATATGATGAATCACTCGCTCGCCCCAACTGATTAATTCATTTGTGTTAAAAACGTAATTATTCCTATTACTGGTTATTAGCAGTTTATTTGTTTGCTAGTCAGAACACTTCACATTACAACTGATTTAATAATAAAGACCTTGAATTGATACAAAATCAAATCGTTTGAACAGTATTTTCTTCCATATTCTGGTTTTAATCAATTATTTTTATACCAATTTTCATTAAATTTTTGATATTTGCATATAAATTTATTAACATCAGTCTTTTTCTATATTTTTTTTGGCTGCAGATATAAATAATATACTAATCGCTATCTCATTTTTCTAGCTTCACAGATATTTTATACCAATCAAATACTTTTATAAAAGATATATCAGGATTTCTACATATTTCTAAATAAAAAATTTCAATGGATATATATTCCAATTTTATTAACAACTAAATAACATTTCTCTATTCTATTTCATAATCTATTTTTATAGCAAAAAATATATCTAATTTTTATTTTTATATTAATGTATTGACTTACTAAACAGTTTAAAACTTGTTTACACACGTTGTTTATATTTCGCTGCGTACAATTCTATATAAACTTTTGTAATAAGGATACGTACGTGCATAGCAGCCATGAACTTTCTGTTTCTTTGTAACTAACTACACCTCGTATTTCATAACAGAATTTAGTTAACAAGCTCTCATTATGTTCGGAAAACTTATTAGAAATTTTTACAAAAAAAATATTATTGTACATGAATATAAATTATTTTTTTAAAAAAATATTTTCATTAAAAAAGAAAAATTCAATAATCGATTTATTAAAATAGTAATAACATAGTTAAATTTAATATAAAATGATTAACATAGAAACAAAATAAATATTTCTTTATATAAAAACAACTGATTAGAAAAACTTATAACTAAAATCATTTTCCTAAAATCTGTTGCTAATTAAATGGTAATTTTGGAAGTGAATTCAAAATATGCGTATATATTAATCTTTTATCGAGTACGATGTTTCAAAATGACGTGCTAATTTAGTTTACAAAACTATTTAACTGAAATATTTATTAGTAACTTGCTGAGAAGAAATATTGATCTCGAGGAGAGGGAGATACAAAAAACTTGAAAAAATATTCTCAAGCACATACAAATCAAACCCAAATACATTTTATAGGTGTAACATTTATTGTGTGTTTGACCATTAACTGAATTAGAAGTGTGTTATTCTTTAAATAAAATTTCATAAAAATATAATCAATTATTTGAGTGATATAAGTTTTATTTGTACGAATAAAAATGATTAAGGATCATATATTGAGTAAAATTGTTATTTTAGTGTTAGTGTATTTTACAAACATAGTAAAAATGGAACAACAAGCATTTACATTGAATTTTATGACCGATTTCGTTAAAAAAATCATTCCTGATTTTTCCAATAAACAAAATATTATAAAAGACACTAACCAGTTGAATACCGAATACGATTTTATTGTAATCGGTGCCGGTTCTGGTGGTTCAGTTGTAACAAATCGATTGACAGAAATACCTAACTGGTCTGTACTTTTAATTGAAGCTGGAAGAGACGAAACATATTTCAGTGATATACCTTTCGTTGCTCCTTTACTACAAATCACTGATTACAACTGGGACTACGAACCTCAAATGAACCCGAACTTTTGTCGCGGATTTGAAAACAGACGATGTAATTGGCCACAAGGTAAAGCCGTTGGCGGAACGAGCGTGATCAATTTTATGGCTTACGCGAGAGGAAACAAACATGATTTCGATCAATGGGAACGATTCGGAAATCCTGGATGGAATTACGAAAGTGTTTTACCGTATTTTTTAAAATCTGAAAGAGCAAAACTCGGCGATCTTTCTTATTCGCCGTATCATTCGACAAAAGGATATTTGAATGTTGAATATTCTTCTTATAAAACAACTCTGGGAAGTCTCTATTTAGAATCGGCTCGTGAACTTGGTTATAACGTAACGGACGTGAACGGTGAAGTTCAATTAGGATTTAGTTCTGTACAAGCGACTTTACGTAATGGAAGGAGATGTAGTGCTGCTAAAGCGTTTCTTAAACCAATAGAAAAAAGATCCAATTTTCATATAACTAAAAGAACATTCGTTACTAAAATATTAATTGATTCGGTAACAAAACGTGCTTACGGTGTAGAATTTATTAAAAATAAATCACCGTATGTAATAAAAGCTCGGAAGGAAATTATTTTATCTGCTGGAGGTTTGAATTCACCTAAAATCTTAATGTTATCCGGTATTGGTCCTCGTGAACATCTCGAACAGATCGGAATTCCTGTTATAAATGACTTAAAAGTTGGTTATAATTTACAAGACCACATAGGTCTCGGAGGATTGATTTTTACTGTCAACGAGTCCATTACAACGGATACAGATCAGTTATTACAACCGATACATCTTTTAAATTATCATTTGAATGGAAATGGACCTTATTCTTTACCAGGAGGTGGAGTTGGAATGGCATTCGTCAAAACGAAATACAACAAAGAACAATACGACGATTACCCAGATATTGAGATAGTAATAGGAAGTGGTTCGTTAAATACAGATCCTACAAATGAACTTCATAAAATTTTTAAAATTTCCGAAAAGTTTCCTAAAATATTTAGAGAAATTCAAGGAAAACCTGCATTTACTATTGTACCGATTTTAATGAGAATGAAAAGTACTGGAAGAGTTATGTTGAATAGTTCGAATCCTTTTCATTCGCCGCTTTTATACCCAAATTATTTTGATGATGAGAACGATATAAAAGTTTTAATCGAAGGTGTGAAGATGGTAAGTGTTTTTTTTTAATATTTTTTGAAGTAAAGTTATTGAGAATAATGCAAATATCAGTCTTGTTATGTCAATTATTTTTTATTCTCCTTCGAATCCAGTCGTCTCTCTTCTTATCTCTACACGTTATTATTCCTAACATTCTTAGTATTAATATCCATGTTTTGTTATCATAAGTAAGTGCATTGATCAAAGATTTTTCTCTTCAAACATAGAGCATACATATATATGATTCATTTAAAATGTTCATACAACTATGAATATTTATTCATTCTACAAAAAATCTTTATAATTACTTACATTATCATGTTGAAAATGGCATTGTAATTTATTTGATTCCAAAAAAGTAAAATAATATTTCTATTAATGAATTACACATTATAACCTGTGTTGTAATTATTATTTTTTTAAAATAATATATTTAATTACCTTTATACACACAGATATTAAATACCAATAGAGTAATTAGATTTATTAAAACTTTCATTATTATAATTGAAATTTAAAACGAATTAATTACTTCTAACAACAGAAATACATATTTAATCGTAATTAATGAAATAATTATTTTAAATAAAATAGATAACTATGAAACAAAGTTCATACAAATATTTATTTAATATTATGTTTTTGAAAACACAAAATGCACAAGTATTTAATAAAATTTTAAAACATAAACTCGTTCATTTTGTTATAAAAAAATTCTTTGAAATTATTTTAGCAATACAATTATTATGATTTAGGTTTCTTTTAATAAATCAATTAAATATTTAAGAAGATTATTTTTTAATTCTAGTTCGATCAATCGGAACATATTTTAATAATATAAATTTCACTTTCCGTCTATTACAATTCACTGATTATAATTGAAAATATACATTTCAAATGAAACGTTAATTATAATAACAGTGATGTAAAACAGTTAATATAATTACATTATAAAAGAAATGTTGTACTTGAGAAAAAATAAACTACTCGTCGTTTATTATTATGTAAGTAGATTGAAGTGCATGTATCACTATTATTTGACATTGAATTTTAATAAAATGCGGTTTTATTGCAACATGTAGTACACATTTTAACATTTTTATCATTATTTATGGATAAAAAAAATAAATATTGCATCGATTGTACTTAGTGGGAGAATTATCCTTGAATAAAAAGAGTGGGATTTTATAAATATGACTCTTCTGAAGTAAGTTTACTTTTATATAGTATTAATTGATATTCTTATAAATTTATATAATAGTTTAAGCGATTCACTTATAACAATTAAAAAATTGTGCGTATTCATGATTTTTAAAAAAGATGTGAAATATTATCAAGAAATACGAGTGACATATATGTTTTATATAAGTAAATTAAATTAACTTTTAATACATTTGTCATAAAATAAAATAATACTCGTGTATGGTAATTATATATATATATATATATATATATATATATATATATATATATATATATTATATATATATATATATAGTTTGTTATCAAAAATAGATTATTAACAATAATATGTTCAGTTTCAACCATTGTTAAAAATTAATAAAGAACAATTATAATTATTACGGAAGTGGAGTGAAAAAACGATAGATGGTATCTTTGAACTTCAAATGAATTTAAAATTCTATATAAATTATAATTATATAGTTTTTTAATACTATCAATAAGTATATAAAAAAATATTTAAATTATACATAATTACATACGTTGTTTAATGTTATCGTACTGATATAAAAAAAATAAAGTGTTGACATTGTAAATATTTAAAAAAATATTTTTTTAATTATATTCACCGAAATATTTTCAAATATAATTTTGTAATATTTTTCCTTGACAAGTGCAAAACTGATTTTTATTCATTTATACAAACCATTTTGTTTTAAAACTTTATTGAAACGTAGTTATTTAATTATGTATTTTAAATTATTAATTTAATTACTCTAAGAAAAATATTCATAAGTTTTTTTACTTCTAAACCATGTCATTCTTAACTATAAGAATTCTTTTGAATTCATATATAATTTCTCTTTCAATTTATGAAAACATATATAATAATTATTAATAGAAATTTAATTATTATTTATTTTTTAATAAATTTACCAAAACTTAGCCATCCATTTTATTCAAATTAATAGATTTCACAGAAAAATATTTGAAATAATTTTGTGTTATACTCACAAAAAATTAATACTTCTAAAACTATATCTGTTATCACATGTATCAAATATAATCTGAAATATGAATTTATTTGAATAATTGTTCAATAATATTTTCTTTATTTTTTTTATATTAGCTTTATAAAATAATAATTATTTTCAACAATATGTTTAAATAATTAATCAATCGCCTGAAAATACACAATAAATTAATATAAAAAAATATTGGTGAGAAATAATAAATAAAACCAAATTTTCTTTTTTGAAAAAATTAATTAATGACATAATACATTTTTTTGTAACTGGATGAAATACCTGAAAACACTTTTGTAATTGTTTTGTAATCGTTTGTACTTTTGTAATAATAATTTGCAATCCATATATATTATAATTAATTTATTAATTTATTTCAACCGAATTTACTATCGTTTGTGTTTAGCTGATATTCATTAAATTTAACCTTTGGAACATAAATAATTATTCACACAAATATTTATAATTATTATCTGTATACAAATAATTGACGTATTAAAAATATACCTATTTAATATTTAACAACATTATTCAAATAATATTTAGTGGGAATACCAGTTGGATAAATAGAAGTGAGATATAAAAATGTTATTTAAATACGTGTCACTCAGTATGAATTTTTTAGTGAGTTAATATAATAAAGGAAAAAACATTTTATTAAAAAAACAATCAGAACTAAAATTTGTGTAGATTGTGTAACGAACAATTCTGAGAATTGAAAATCTTCAGGAAAAAATATTATATATTTTATAATATAATTTTTAATTCACTTAAATCAAAGTAATACTTGCCATAATGGCACGTTTGTTCATTAAAAATATTTTATTCGTTTTCATTTTCTTATTTTTTAATCACGGTGTAGAGACAGAATCTACTTCGACTTTCTTAAGTTTTATAAATAATATCGTTGATACACTAACGATCTCATTTCCTGATAATCAATTGATAAAAGATACCATTCATTTTAAAAAAGAATACGATTTTATCGTTATTGGTGCTGGTACTGCTGGATCAGTTGTTGCGAATCGTTTAACTGAAATATCTAAATGGTCAGTACTTTTACTCGAAGCTGGAAAAGATGAATCATATATAACAGACATGCCGATAATGGCACCCGTAGGACAACAAATAGGTTATAATTGGGATTATCAAGTTGAATATGACCCGGACTATTGTCGTGGAATGGTAAATAAACGATGTCATTGGCCGTCAGGAAAAGCAGTAGGTGGTTCGAGTGTTTTAAATTTCATGGTTTACGTAAGAGGAAATAAACATGACTTCAATCAATGGGAGCAATTGGGGAATCCTGGATGGAGTTATAATGACGTTTTACCGTATTTTCTAAAATCTGAAAATGCGAAACTAGGAGCTCTTTCTTCATCTCCTTATCATTCCACAGGCGGTTATTTAAATGTTGAATATTCGCCTCATAAAACATTTATCAGTGATGTTTATTTGAATGCAGGTATTGATATCGGATACGATATCACTGATCCGAATGGTGAATTTCAACCGGGATTTAATTTACCACAGGCAACAATACGTAATGGTCGAAGATGTAGTGCTTCTAAAGCTTTTCTCCAACCGATTAGAAAGAGAGCTAATTTCAATATAGCCAAAGAAGCGTTCGTTACTAAAATATTGATAAATCCTACTACGAAACAAGCATATGCAGTTCAGTTTATTAAAAATAATAAAAAATATACAATTAGAGCTCGTAAAGAAATTATTTTATCTGCTGGAGCTTTCAATTCCCCTAAACTGTTGATGTTATCCGGTATCGGACCTCGTGAACATCTTCAAGACAAAGAAATTCCTGTTATTGAAGACTTAAAAGTCGGTTACAATCTCCAGGATCATTTAATATTCAATGGATTAACATTTATTCTTAATGAATCGATCGTGATAGGTCAAGCAGATTTATTAAATCCACTAAATATTGTTGAATATCATGTTAATAATAACGGACCAATCACATTACCAGGTGGCACTCTCGCAATAGGTTTTCTGAATTCCAAATATAACGAAGCATCTACAAACGATTATCCAGATATAGAAATCGTATTGGGACTCGGTTTAAATGCAGTTCCGGGAATTGGAATTGTATCGATGAATGGAATACCTAGTGAATTTTTCAGAACGGTGATTAATAGTGTTGGCAAAAGGCCTTCTATTACTTTTGTTCCTACATTATTGCGTATGAAAAGTAGAGGAAGAATAACACTAAATGATACAAATCCATTCCAACAGCCTGTTTTACGACCATTTGTATTAGAAAATGAACAAGACATAAAAGTACTAATTGAAGCAATTAAAATGGTATGTGTATTTAAATATATTTAATATTAAAATTATATTCACTACTATCAATCATTATTAATCTTACGATTTTCGATACATTGCTTATTTTTAAATTAACCCCAGTGATATTATAAAATGTGCCTTAATTAATAGTATATTAGATAGGTTTGAATTAGCTGTATTTAAAATATATATATAATCATTTCATTATATATTATATCAGAACTAGCAATAATAACTCCAAATACAAAAAAATGTTTATATATTTTATTTTAAAAATTATCATATAAATGACTCAAAAAATAATATTCTAAAAAACATTACACTTGCTAATCATGTTTGCCATTACTACAATTTTAATTTATTTTACATATTTTCTTATCATTTTTATGAGCTTAGTATTTATTAAACCTATATTTTATATGGCAACAAAACATTTACTTATCAATATTTTGTATAAAATAATATAATATAATTTCTTTATATGTACCGAACCATTAATAAATTCCATTATTCATGGAATATTTTAGTAGGAATATCAGTTTGATAAATGAAAAATTAATATAAAAATGCCGTTCAATTTTATAATAACGTTTAGTTTACATCGATAATTGAGTATATTCAGGTTATGAAAAATTATATTTCAACAAAAATATTATAAAAATCAATCAGTTAATACTTTACAAAAAAATAGCAATATTTTAATAATTTATCCAATTTGTTATTAATTGATAATTGAAATACGGTTTAAATTTAATTTATTAAATATAAAACAAGAATTACAAAAATGACTCAATTATTTTTGAAATCAATTTTGTTCGTTATCTTTTCTATATATTTAATTAATGGAACAGATGTATCAACTTTATTAAACTTTATAAATACTACCATAAGTAAATTAAATATTCTATTTTCTGATGAAAAACTAACAACAGATACTAACGAATTTGAAAAAGTATACGATTTCATCGTTATCGGTTCTGGATCTGGTGGATCGGTTGTTGCGAATCGTTTAACTGAAGTACCTGAATGGTCAGTGCTTTTACTTGAAGCTGGAAAAGATGAATCGTATATGAGCGATATACCATTAACGGCACTTTTAACACAAGAAATTGGCTACAATTGGAATTATCAAGTTGAATATAACCCGAACTGTTGTCTAGGAATGCAAAATAAACGATGTCATTGGCCGTCAGGAAAAGTGGTCGGTGGGACAAGTGTTCTAAATTTCATGATATATGTAAGAGGAAACAAATATGACTTCGATCAATGGGAACGATTGGGAAATTCTGGATGGAGTTATAATGACGTTTTACCGTATTTTCTCAAATCTGAAAATGCGAAACTAGGAGCTCTATCTTCATCTCCTTATCATTCCACAGGCGGTTATTTAAATGTAGAATATTCACCTTATAAACCAGTTGTTAGTGATGTTTATTTGAAAGCAGGTATTGATATCGGATACAATATCACCGATCCGAATGGTAAAATTCAACTGGGGTTCAATTTACCACAAGGAACTATGCGTAATGGCCGAAGATGTAGTGCTTCTAAAGCTTTTCTCAGACCGATTAGAAAAAGAAATAATTTCAATATAGCCAAAGAAGCGTTCGTTACTAAAATATTAATAAATCCTATTTCGAAAAAAGCATTTGCAGTTCAATTTATTAAAAACAATATCAAATATACAGTTAGAGCTCGTAAAGAAATTATTTTATCTGCTGGAGCTTTCAATTCACCTAAACTGTTAATGTTATCAGGTATCGGACCTCGTGAACATCTTAAAGCGATCGGAATTCCTGTTATTAAAGATTTGAAAGTTGGATACAATCTCCAAGATCACTTGAGTTTCGTCGGATTACTTTTTACCGTTAATGAAACAATCGTTACTACTCAATCAGATGTAATGAATCCATTGAATATTGCTAAATATCATTTTAAAAATGACGGACCATACACAATAACAGGCGGTACAATTGCAATAGGATTTGTGAATACCAAATATAATGACGCGCTCACTAATGATTACCCAGATATGGAACTCATATTATCAACAAGCCCTAATATAGATCCAACAAATCAACTAACAAAGATAGTAGGATTAGGGGATGAATTCATCGAAACTGTCATTAAAAGTTTGGGCAGTAAACCTAGTTTTTCTATTGTTCCCACACTAATGCGTATGAAAAGTAGAGGAAGAATAATACTACGTAATAATAATCCATTTCAACAGCCTATTTTAAATCCTTATTTGTATGAAGATAGACGAGATATAAAAAGTTTAGTAGAAGGAATAAAATTGGTATGTACATAAATTGTTTATTAAAATATTTATTATCAGTTAATACTGATATAAATTTGTAAAGCAAAGTTTATTTTAATCTCAACTATATTTAGGTAATATATTATTTGTAATTAAATAATATAATATTCTTGGTATAACATTTCTAAAAAAAAATTTTTCTTTAAGATTATTCAAAATAACATAGAATTTATTTCATTTCATCGAAACGTTAATTAATAGCCATATTCTAATCATTGACAAATATACATATTGATGGTTTCTAGTATGATACAAAATTTGAATTACGTACCATTAAGTTAATTACCTAGTAACTATTTAAGTTATTATATTTTATCTATTATTACAAGGTTAAATTTTACTATAAGCTAATTAATAAAAAATATAAATTCAAATGTTAAGATTTTTTCTAAAAAAAAGTTACTAATACTTTTTATAGTTCATATATGATTTTTATAGTTCATATAGTTCATATATGTATGTAAAATCATATATAGTAAAAATTTTATTCGATTGAATTCAAACAAGACATATGTATAAAAACAAGTCATTTAATTAAACCGATTTACCTTGAATTAAAAGCAATATTTCTTAATCAGTTATAAGTGCATTTATTTGTTACCAATCTCAACGCTTTTATTTGTCTTTACTATCAACTAGTTCACTTCTATTATTCAGGATTTATTCCCTTTACATAAATACATACAAACACATGGGTATACATATATATATATATATACAGAGAGTCAAAGTCAAACTCATACAGTATTATGTTCAATAAATTTTTGTATATAAATTTTTAAATAAAAAGAAATCCCTTTTATATTTGACATAAATTGTTTATTAAGGATATTTTTATCATATAAAAATAAATAAATCATAAAATAATACTTAAAGACCAATAAAAAGTACGAATTCCGAAAAATCGTTCAAAAACATATCAAAATGAAACTCATGCAACTAACAAATTATTTATTGAATTAAAATTTACAATGGATTGAATTATTTTAGTATTTAGTGGAGTAGCCTTTATTAATTTTTATAGTCTTTAAACAATTCAGGATGGATTCAACTAATTTTTTACAATAAGCTAGATCATTTTTTTCCATTCTTTTAACACTCCTTTTTTAAATCATTTTTATTACTAATAGTGTGTGTTCTAGTGGCAACTTCTAAGTGATCCCATAGATTTTCAATCACATTTATATCAGGTGATTATGGTGGTGTTTCCAGTACTTTGGGGCAGTTATATAACAACCAACTACGTGTTTTATAAGCTTTGTGCTTGGGGTCGTTGTCCTGATAAAAATTAAATGTTTGTAAAATCCCAAATTTTTGAGCTTTGGCTTTCAAATTTTTTCTTAATAGATCAATATAAACATTTTGATTCATAATGCCATCTATAAAATTAAATTTCCAACTCCTCTCGTAGACATACACCCCCATACTATAACATGACCGCTATCATGTTTGACTGTAGGATATAAGTGTTTTAAAGACATTTCTGTATTTGGTTTCTGCCATACATTATTTCTCCTATTGGATCCAAATAAATTATATTTGCTTTCGTCCGTAAATAACACATCTTTCCAATAATTAAAACTCTTATTAACATGTTCCTGAACGAAGATTAACCTTTTGTTGCGATTAACTAGATTTATAAAAGGTTTCTTCCTGGCAATATGAATATGAAACCCATTTTTATTTAGTATATTGCGAATTGTTTGGGGTTTTTCTTTTTTATTTAGATACTTTTTAACTTCTAAAGTCAATTTGGGCGCGCTAATTTTCGAATTTTCTTTAATTTTTCGTAGAATCCAATGCTCGTCATGGCCATTAAAAATTTTTCAGAGCCTTTTTTTGACTTTATTGTCAACACTTTGATCATTTTTAAATCTTTTTATTACAGACTGCATTGTAGCTTGGTTTTTATTAACTATTTTCCCAATTTCCCGTAGAGTTTTTCCATTTTGTAATGAAAAATCATTAGCTTTCGCTCGTCCGTCAATCATTGTCCCCTTTTTCTACTCAAAGTGAAAATCCAACTAATATTTTTTACAAAATGAATACAAACGACTTAACAATAGGTTTTTTTATAACCAAAATGACCAAACACATATTTGAAGAGTATACTTTCTTAACCAGCAGTTTTCAAGCGAGAGTAATTAGTTGTATGAATTTCATTTTGATGTATTTTTTGTTCATTTTTCAAAAATGGTTACATTTTCTAGAGTAGAAGTATTAATTTACGATTGAAAATTTCAAATATAATAATAATAACCTTAATAAAGAACTTAACCAAGAGAAATAAAGAAAATTGTTATTATATTGAAATATATGTGTAAAATTATTGGAAACATAACTTTGTATGAATTTCACTTTGTCTCACTGTATATATATATATATATATATATATATATATATATATATATATATATATATATATATATATATATATATATATATATATATATATATATATATATATATATAAGACAAAATAAATAATTTCAAAACTAGAATGAAACTATTTATTATTACAAATACGTACATATATTTATTACCACCGTTTTCGATATAAAACGTGCCCCTACGCACAAATATATATTGATTAGTATTAAATTTCTTGCTTAACGAAGAACGGTGCAAATACATATCCACATAATACCAAATAACTCACGCAAATTGGCGTAAAGCTGTCCGTGTCGTAAGAACGCAGTGTGTAAATTAAAGACAAGTTGGAATCTTAACAACCTTGACTTACATGATATACCATCAAAGTATTACACATCCACCGTATTATTATTTGATAAATCTAAGTGGGAGGCTCATTCTTGATTAAAGAGTGGGGTAGTAGATAAAAAATATCCTCTCCCTATTTGATATTAACAAACAACAACATTCTTTAATTATATAAATGTGAATACAGTAAGGATATATTTTTCATTTTCAAGTACACGAAATTTTATTTTGTTGTTTATTGTTTTGTGCTGCTGATAATAAATAATATAAATAAAATCTTTGATTAAATTTGTTTGAAGTTTATAGTTTTTTTAAAAAAAATCTGTGTAACTAAAAAAACAAATATAGTGTTGTGAATATATAATATTCAGTTGATAAATTAAACGAATCTTCAAAATGTAATTAAACTTAATAATTATAATGTGTACACATATATGCATAGAATAAATATTAGTGCTATTTAGAAATTATATAGATATATAAGTAGTACAATAAAAAAATATAACGAAAAATTGAAAGGGAACTATATTAATTATTTTAAAAAAAATATTATAATAAATAATAACATTTATTATAGTACCATTAATACCCTTCTTTTCAAATTTAAATTTTAATAGCAAGAACGATATCTTTTCTAAAACATACAAACATTTTTTTATAATTTTCAATTAAATATGATTAAAAAGTTATAATTAAATATCAACAGTTGTAAAATCCATTGATGTTTATTTTTTGTTCTTTACTTATTATCTTTGAAATTTGATACATAAATCACTCTAACTGTTTATTTACAATTTGTTTACTTTTTTAACCTGATTATTTTCGTAATGACTATTATAATTACTTACTTCATAAAAAAAATATTACCTACAATTAATTACTCAATATATATACATAATTCACAAATATGTTAAAATATAATAATATTATACTTTAATTATCATCAATTTCAGTTCTATTTGAATAATTTAGAATAATATTAAAATCTAATACTTTTATAAACAAAATATACAATCATTTTTTATTAAGAGATCATATTTAAAATTAAATTAAATTTAAAAAAAGAATTTCCTGTTAATTAAATGCTGGTTATTTATCGAAAGTAAAATTAATCATCTTTAGAAATACATTTAGTTTTTCTTTAATTAATAAATGATTAACCTATAAAAAATATAAAAAACCATGAAAATAAAATTAATATAAAATAATATAAACTAAAATAGTAAAAGTTAATTTTTGCTTAATATTGTATCTTATACTATTTTGTATTATTTTTGATTACTTTATATATACATTATATATATATATATATATATATATATATATATATATATATATATATATATATAGGTATATGTATGTACTTAAACAAATTTATTAAAACACTTTTAAATTCAACCTTAAAATTATTTACTAATATCTAAATTAGTGAAGGTCATGCGATATTTTTTTTAATTCCATTATTTACATTCATAAAATTGTTACATCAGATCAAAATTAATTTCTTCCTTAAAATTATGTATACATATATATATATATATATATATATATATATATAGAGAGAGAGAGAGAGAGAGAGAGAGAGAGAGAAAAATATAATTTCAACACTCTTAAAATAAACCTTTATTTGATACTATTTTAATTAACAAAGGTCGTGAGTTATTTTTTCTATATTTATTTACATTCACAAAATAATTATCCGGTACTAAAATCTATTTATACATACAGATACAAATATATATATATATACATATATATATATATATATATATATATATGTATATATGTGTGTGTGTGTGTGTATCTATATGTCTATTGGTCTTTTTTCTTGACCACTTTCCTTGAAAGCAACTTAATATTTTACCACCAATCAGACCCACTAAAGTTTATTGGTATTTGATAAAATTGGTTTTATTATACATTTAAATGGCTATATCATATAAAGTATATAGTATATATGTTGCATTTATAAATATTTATTTATATTATATTTAGATATATAACTTTATTTTATTTTTATTGAAATCTACTTGTTTATGCATAATTATTCTTTTGTAAATTTTTAAAAAACTAAAAATAATGTTTCCATCTATTGATAATTCATGAATTCATTAATAATTTAAATGTCAACCAACTATTTAAAATAAGAGTTGCAAATGAATATTATTACCATATCACAATAATTTCGATATTATTTCTTTCACTAATTTTCAATGATTGTCTTTTTTACACGTCTATTTCTGATTTTCTGAAAACCGTTTTCAATATAAATTATTAAATCTACTATAATAACCAAAATAATAATTACTTAAACATACACACAAACATATATATATATATGTGTGTGTGTGTGTGTGTGTGTGTGTGTATGTGTGTGTATGTGTATTTGTTACAAAACTGATAAACAGAAATCTCTTTTTTTAAATCTTTTAAAATGAAATTCTTAAAATTTATCTATGACATAACATATACAAAATATACATATTATAAAAAGAATTACTGATACAAATATCCATTTTAATCATTGATTAAAAAAATAATACTACTATACACATTTATGTAATTAAAAATAATTTATACTAGAATCCTAAATTTTTAACTAAAATAATTTGAATTTAAATATTAATCTATGATTATATGCTACAAAAAAATATACATAATTATATGAGTATATTATCAAACATAATTATCTTTATTTTTATATAATTAGAATAAATAAATATTTTAAAATATATTTAAAAATACCTCTAAAAATAATTTTATTCAAACAACTTGTCAAAATTCAAATTGAATGATAATGTTTTTGAAATATTTTACTTAAATGAATAAGTAATCGAAAATTAAAAAATAAATAATTAAACTATTTTAGAATATGAATTTTTAATATTTGATTTATTATTGACAACATATATATATATATATATATATATATATATATGTATATATCAGTTATTGACAATTAATATCCATAAAAATAATTAAGAAAAATTAAATTGAAATTTGGAAAAATATAATTTAATACAACAACTTTCATTTAATAAAAATCATTCTAAATTTTTTTATCAATGTAAATTTTAAATAATTATAAAATTAATTTCAGCATGAACTGAATAATTAGCAATTTATAAATACATTTTTTATTTTCATTCGAGTTACTTTGTAATTAATTGAATTCATATTTATGAAGTTTATTAAATAAAATCTGCAATTAGATAATTTCACATAGTCTTATAAATACATATATATTTATGTACATAAGATATAGAAAATTTAATTATAAGCTATATACACTTATAATTATATATATATATATATATATATATATATATATATATATATATATATATGAGATTTTTATTTATTAAAAATGGAAATATATAGATTATTAAAAAATCTGTTTCTTTGAAATTGAATATTAAATTTTCTTTACTTTCTTAATAAAAAATAAGTGTGTGTTTTAACAAAGGACATAAAATCATAGTTGCTAATTGACTTGATAAAAGAACGCATTAAAATTCAAGTTAAAGACATGTACATTTAAAGAAATGACGAAACAAACCAAGGTAAAAATCAATTATATTGGACTGATGCTAACAAATCTCATTAAAACCTGATAACGTAGCAACGCAGTATCACGTACATTTACGTCAACATCCTCTTCAAAAGCAATCGTATTCTTTTCTTGTTTGTAAAAGCAACAAACTAGTCAGTCATGAAGCATCATCCACTTAATAATATGGTAATCTTTTGTCTTGCGATGTTATTGTTTACGAACAATATACAAACACAGACGGACTTTTCGAACACGATCAATAACTTCTTCAATACCATCGGTTCAGCAACACCTGATAAAGAACTGTTAACCTCTGACACTAATAAATTTTATACCGAATACGATTTCATCGTTATCGGGTCAGGATCGGGCGGTTCTGTCGTTGCGAACCGATTGACAGAAATACCTGAATGGTCTGTATTATTGATCGAAGCTGGACAAGATGAAAACATGTTCACAGATGTTCCTCTATCAGCGGCTCTCATACAAAGTACTGGTTATAACTGGGGTTTTAAAGCGGAACCCAATCAGAATTTCTGTCGAGGATTGGAAGAAAAAAGATGCAATTGGCCACAAGGAAAAGCGCTCGGTGGTACGAGTTCTGTGAATTTCATGGTCCATGCACGAGGAAACAAGTATGATTTCGATCATTGGGAACAACTCGGGAATCCAGGATGGAGTTATAAAGATATTTTACCGTATTTTATCAAATCAGAGAAAACTAAACTTGGTAGTTTCTCCGAATCGCCATATCGAGGTAAAGATGGATATTTGAATGTCGAATATTCACCATACAGGACTCCACTTATCGATTCGTTCTTACAAGCTGGTAGAGAATTTGGATACAATAATACAGATCCGAATGGAGAAACTCAAATGGGATTTTCTGTAGTTCAGGCGACAATTCGTAATGGTCGAAGATGTAGTGCATCTAAAGCATACTTAAGACCTATTCGTCATCGATCAAACTTACATGTAACTAAAAATACACGTGTAATTAAAATACTGATCGATCCGAACACGAAACGTGCTTATGGCGTAGTGTTCGTGAAAAATAAAATACGTTACATGGCCAAAGTTCGAAAAGAAGTGATTTTATCTGCTGGAGCATTGAATTCTCCTAAACTATTAATGTTGTCTGGTATCGGTCCACGTGATCATCTCGACTTATTAGGTATACCAGTCATACAAGATTTAAAAGTCGGTTACAATTTACAAGATCACGTTTCATTAAGTGGCTTGGCGTTTACTGTTAACGAATCAATAACAATCGTCGAAGAACGGACAATTAATGTCATAAACATGTATAATTATACGCGGTTCGGACAAGGACCTTATACAGTACCTGGAGGTAGTATGGGAATCGCGTTCGTAAAAACTAAATACAATGACTATTATGGGAAAGATGTTCCCGATATGGAATTAGTGATGGGTGGTGGTGCGTTAAGTGGTGATAGTTCTGGATCATTGAGACAGTTAATCGGTGTGACGGATGAATTTTATAAGAAAGTATATAAGGGCATAATAAATAAAGACGCATTTAGTGTAGTACCTATTTTAATGAATGTGAAAAGTAGAGGAAGACTTATGTTGAAATCATCGAATCCATTCCACTGGCCATTATTCTACCCTAATTATTTTTCAGACGATAGAGATATAAAAGTATTAATTGAAGGTGTAAAAATGGTACGTGTACTAATCAAATTTTATTATCATAAAAAATATTTGTATATATGTTTAATATTAATTCTTCGAAATTATTTAATATGAACGTACGTGCGTTTTTAAACGCAACATAAACCGATTTATAAATTTATTTCTAACATCGTCTGGCATTTTTCGTCTTTTTCTACATTTGTAATAATCTATAGTTTGTAAAAAAATCAGAAAATAATATTTACAAATCTGCATTAATATACAACCTTGTAACATAAAATTTCACTACATATTAAGTTGCGTACAGAACTATGTTATAGATTTTGGTAATAACTGTACATTGATAAGAAAATAACGACAAATGTATTCGTCATAACACAGGTTTATATATTTAAGTTGTTTTGCAATATTTACAAAATTGAAGTTCACTGAAATATATTAATTAAAAAATAATTGATTTTGATATTACACAATAAGGTGTATATTTAAATTTATATCATATAATCATTATCAATTCAATGTGATAATTTATAACAAAACTATTTTCTTCATTTTGATGTATGATATGTACATAAAATTGAAAATTAAACAGCAATTATATTGGATCAGATAAAATTTACATTTCTTATTCAAATATTGCAATTTTATACACACGATTTTCTATTTAAATCTAACAAAAATTAATGAAAAAATATATCACAAATATAATATTCAATATTAATAATAGAATAATATTTAATATTTTAAATTTTTTAAAATAACACTCGATAAAATACGTCTGAGAATTGATAATTATTTATCATGTTTATTAAATTTTTAATAAATTTGTAAATGTTTGAAACATGTCTATAAATATATTAGAAAATTATAATAAAATTTGTAAATAATTCATTATTTTTAAAAATTATAGACTTGAGAGAAAATATTGTAATTTTCATTTCTATGTATTTATAAAACCATATCGTAATGAAAAGAATATTTTATAATGAATAAACATAATTATTACTTGAAACGTTTTATTAAAAAAACACAGTACAAAGTTCAATATAAAGCAACAATCTATCACTTTTAAATGTTAAAGAAATTAAATAATTTTTTTTTAAAAAATAAACTATAAAAAATTACAATTTATATTTAAATCTGCTTAAGTTAGGGTTATAATAAAAAAAATGTAATAACATTTAAATATGTAAAATAGGTGAAAGTTTAATATATTTCTTAAATATTTCAAATTCAGTGGTCACCTTGAAGTGGCATGTTTCATAATCTATGATTAATTATAAAAAAATGCAAGGTATAATCTTGACACATGTATACATATTTCAGTTAAAATCCAACATGTTTCCTCTTTAAAAGAGAATATCTTAAAACAATACAATTATTTGTTGAAAATAATATATATTATACTACTATTGTGAAAGAAATAATGGAGTGTAATATATTTGACACTTGTCATAGAAAACAATTATAAAAAGATTAAATTTCTTTCACAACTTTACATATAATTTAAATATCGTTTCTGGCCACACACAATTAAATTCGTTTCATTGCTAATTTATGTTTATATTTCATTCGGTTAATTTCAATTTACTTAATTTTCAAATAATTAATACGAATAATAATGAAAACTATGGATTTATTTCGCAACTATTCTTTAAAATATCTATTTCAACATTTATTGTAAAAGGTTAAAAAACCTTCAACTGAGAAGAAGATTAGGTCATGGTTCACTAGTGCCATTCTTCAATGCAAAAAAATGACGCATTGCTATTTATTTTTATTGTCCAATTAAATGTTTATTGGCATCAACAAGTTCCATTTTATCATTTATATTGAATTGATAAAAATCTACAAATATAATGTATTTAAAGTAAAAAAATAATTTTGTCGAAAATTATGAAATTTTGTATATATGGAATTAGGTGTTGGGATTTTGCAATCATAAATATAAAAAATATCGTTTCAAAACATTTTTTTAATGATTACTGCAATTCTTATATTTTTTAACGAATTTTATTCATTTCTAAGTATCCATTTTTTTATTTAAAATTATTAACATACATAATAAATAAAATATAATATACAAATTTTACATACAAATATATATTCACATTATATATATATATATATATATATATATATATATATATATGTATATATATATATATATATATATATATGTATGTATTTGTATATACAATATAAAAATCAAGTTTAATAAAATAAACATTTCAGTCAAAAGCAATTAAATAATAATATTATTAATTGTTGATTTCCTCATTTACTTGAAGTCAATTACCAATTCTACATATGAACACAAAAACGACTATAAAGTACATGAAATTGTAAACATGCTTAAATCTAATCTTGACATTGCAAAAAATATTATTCAGATACTTATTTTTTTATTGTGTTATATACAAAACAACAACCTTGGCAATGTAAACTTTCGTTTTCTATAATAAACGGTACGTCTCTTGACCTTCTTAATTTAAATCGAAAGTGTTAAACAACAATTTTCATTAATAGACACACACGAATATAGTAGTTGTAATTTTACACGTATGACTATTACTCACGTACGCATATTTTAAATATAAAATAAAATATAATTATATTGTAATTTTGTAAATTATTATTCATGCTGTAAAGGTTACATATTTTTTATAATATATATATATATATATATATATATATATATATATATATATCTTTTATATACATATATATATATATAATATATATATATATATATATATATATATATATATATATAAGATAGAAAAGCAAAGATATATTACTAACATAGTCAAAAAAGTATTACTCATTATCCATTTGTTATTAAATTCAAGAAATAATATAAACAAAGCTTTTTAAATGAATATAATAAATGCTGGAATTATATTAAAATAAAATAAATATTTTACAACAATTCAAAATTAAACAATATATCTACATCAGTTTTTCTAGTGTAATTTAGACACACATATTATAAATTAAAAATGCAACTTTACAAAATTGTGGTAACAATTTAAACTTGAAGAATTATTAATTAGTTACAATATAAATTATTTATTAAATAATTCTTAAAATAAAATCTTGTAATTATAACACTAACATTTATAATACTAATATAACATTTATAACTAATAAAACTTTTTTGTAAACAAATTGCAATAAACTACTAACAATGTCTACAGAAAGGTCTTCGCGAATTCAGATTTGAAATAGGCGAAATAATATAATCATTTATATTCTTCTGAAATTTATACCTAACGTGTGTTTTAAATTTATCAATAGAAATTTATGTAATACGGCCATGAGCTTATTTTTTATATTTTGAACTGACTGTGTCTTACAAGATAAAATATTAGAAAATAAATTATTATTATATATTATTTGTTGATGATAGGTGTTATAAATTAATAATTAAATGGCATTTAAATTATATTGATTTATATTCATGATCTTACCAAATTCAAATACTTATGCACAAATACACACAGGATTATATGTACATAAATAATGGTTTAATGAGGCTAATCAATCTACACCATTTGAAATATTTGTTGAAATCATAAATCTACTTTTCATATATCACGAGTCATGAATTTATACCCAAGACCCTAATACCAACTAGTTAATTGCTTTTAGTAAATAGTAAAATTAATCTAACGATTAATATTACAAAAACAATCAAACAATTACAAAAATTGTGCTTTAATCCATTCACTATTTATACAAACAAAAGCTATAGCCGAAAAGGCACTAAGTGGTACCTAAATGTAAAATATTTTTACTATTTGTCTACATATGTTTCATACTTGCATTTATTGTCATTAAACCATGAGTGAAAAGTAGGAAAAAATTAAAAAAAATTCAAAATTTACTCATTTGCCTAATCGATTAATATAAATATTTTTACTGTGTGAATATTCATGATATTAGCTGACAGTGAAAGTTTTAATAGACGAAATATATCAACTAGGTCAAAATCGAGGTAAATATCTGATATAACACAAAAATACTAAATTTATTTCAAGGTCTAATTAACTTTTTTCATCGAAATTATGAAAGAAGTATAATATAATATATTCCATTATTTCCTAATATTTCAAATAAAATTCTAAACAAGCTGTAGGCTATTGCACTCAATAGTTACTTTTTATTTGAATAAAATAATAATTCTTGTTTTAGTTTAATTAATAATCAATACTACATTACTGGGCAATATAATTATCCTATAATAAAATTTTTGGGTTGTATGTTTCATAATAAAAATATATAATTATTTATTATGTTACATTATTAAATGTCGATAATAAACGCGATATTACCTTAGAATAATTTACAAATATTGTTATTAACAAGTTACAAAAGTCAAATTATAACTAATTATATTTATCTTAATTAATAATAACAACAATTGATAGAATTAATTAACAACATAAAAATATATTACATTCGTTATTTATATATGATTTTTTTAATTAATAATGATATACCTTAATAACAATAATATTTTATAAAAATAAATTTAGGTTTCTATTACTAAACCGAATTTTTTATTTAATCGTCTCATAATTTATTTTCATTTCATTTTTTAAATAAAACTAAAATTCATTTTATTATAAATAGTAAATAATGGATACTAAATTATAATTAATATTAGTAAACTAATTTCAGTTTGAGTAGAAAACGTATATAGATTTATTACTTAATTCATCTTATATATTCATACAGGTATGCAAAATAAATTCTTTTGAAATATTCAACATTTATTTCTATATTTCTTAATATTTTTTTACTATTTCTATTAAAGTGTATTTAGGTTTAAATAATAGAATACATTTCAAAAAAACACATGAAATATTTAAAATATAATTAAAAATATTCACATATGATTTATATATTATTTGTCGTTAAATTAAGAAATATATTAAGAAGAATGAAATTAGAAAACTTTAGAAATAATAAAAATTTCTGATTATGAAATCGGAATTTACATAAAATAAATTATGTCCATGACGAATAATTTACAAATATACACCTCTCTCTTATTGATTTTCACTTCGTTTAATAAACGATGAAATACTTACTCACATCCACGACTGTATACTTCAGTCAAATGAAAAAACGTGGAAAATGTGAAATATTTCTAGATTAAATTCTATATAGTAATGCTCAAATAAATGAAAAAAACAGGATTTTGATTGATGGTTGAAACGTTACAGATAATCAAATAAGACGTTTCAGTAATATATGTATATTTCTTCAATTTATATTTTTTTTATTATATCTTAGTTTATCACGCAACTGAAATGTTTGAATGTATCCGTTTATAAATATATTGTATATATATTTATTTGTGGGTGTGTAAATTTATATTTACTTTAAGTGGAAACTCAAAAGTCTATAAACACAAGATAAATTGAATTTCCCAAATCGTTTATCGTTCAGAAATTTTTATTTATTTTAATAAATAAATATATACATACAGACACGCAAAATGATTTATATATATAAAGGAAAAGTAACAAAATGATTAATTTTAAATTAAAATTTGTATTAGATGAAACTTTTGCACACATTAATAAAAACGTAAAATTATAACCTAAAATTATGTATTCTTAAATGATTCAATGAATATGGAAAACCAAACTAAGTATTATATTCAAATTATTTTAATACACGAAAGTAGAAAAAAATACTTTCGAGAACAATTAAATGAAAACTAAACAATTAACTGTTACAAATATATTTTAATTTATTAATTCATTAAATCAATTAAACACTATTTTAAATTAATTACAACACGAATTGATTGAAATCAAAAGTTAATTATTAATATTAATGAAATCAATCATTGTTTTAATTTCAATTTTCTTGAGTTCAGAGCTAGATACTATGCTAATTTTTTTTGATACCGAAGTACGAATTATATTTTCTTTAACAAAATTCTATGTAATTTTAACTTTCTTATTTATTAAAATTAAATAATCAAACTATAAATCACTTATATATATATATATATATATATATATATATATATATATATATATCTGTGTGTATGTATGTCAAGATATTTTATTCCAGATAATAATTATTAGATTTAATATTTATTAAAACTTGTATAATTTTCATTATCTGAAATATAATTTTTAATAATAACCTCAATAAGTTATTATTGAAAAAATAATAAATAAATACCATCGAATAAATCGTCAAAATTCAAATTAGAATACTTTCTAAAATATTTGTGATCATTTGTAATGAATAATTATAAGGGTACATCTTTTATTTTTTTATTGAAAAATATTTTAGATCATAGTTAATAAAACCAAATTAAATTCAATTAGTTTAATTTTATTTCACTAACATCAGAATTTTTAAAAATTTTAATAGATTTTTTTCTAAATTTTAGTTATTGGCATCTCTTATATTATTTATTGTGGTGGTAGTTATTAACTATTCAAACATTTAATAAGTCGTTTTAATTGTATTTAATTTCATATAGAAAAACATGTCACATATAATCTTATTTTTTTTACATTTTAAAATAATCTAATTTTCAAATATTTTTATAAAAACGAATATTTTTTTAAGAAAATCTCTAGATCCATATACACATACTAAAAAGTGAATAATCTCTATAAAGAAAGAACTTTTTCTTCGAAATAAAAATTCATCTCTATTTTCTAATCAGATCATTAAAAAAAATTATTAAATTTAGATTTGTTATCTATTTTACAGGCCATTGAATTAACAAAAACAAAAAGTTTCCAACGTTACAAAGCAACACTTCACACAACACCGTATCCCGGTTGTGAACATTTACAATTCGCATCCGATGAATATTGGGAATGCTGTATCCGTCAGATTACAGTTACGTTGAGTCACTATTCAGGAACATGTCGCATGGGACCAAAAGATGACCCTGAAGGATCTGTGGTCGATCATAAGTTACGTGTACATGGCATCAGCGGTCTACGTGTGGTCGATGCGTCTATTATGCCACTTCTTGTGACCGGTCATCCGAACGCTGCTGTTTTCATGATTGGAGAGAAAGCATCTGATATGATTAAAGAAGAGTGGCTAAATACTATTTAGTTTATATTGAATAACGGACGATAATTTTGTGATTAAACGTCGTTAGAAACGATATTCCCGTATATATTCATTGAAGAATAAAATATGATGGAATTTAAACAAAAATCCATTGAACATAGAAATGTTTGCAATCTTAGGTAATACAATTTAAGTACAATCTTTTATAGTGTATTTGATTTTTAATTCAATTATATTTAAAATGTTTTAATTAGACGTAATAAAAAACAAACAATTTACTACGAGCAGAAATTCAACTGAACTTTTTCTTTTTTAAAAAATACCTTCTAGAAATTTTCTCAATATATATTATAATAATAAAATGTCATCTCAAATTTCTACGATTGTACATAAATCAATTCTAGTTATTTTTATCCCAATATCAAACTTACTCGAAAAAGAATAGAGAAAAAAAAAAGTATTGATACAAATTTCATATGTTGAGCACGTTTTTTTTCTCATACGTGATCTATGAATTTCAATGTTAACACAAGAAATATTTTTTGAAAAAACTTGAAACATTAGAAATGTAATAAAATAAATGTTTATCATTTCTTTACTAAAATGATATCGAGATTGACTGAAAAATGAAAAATTGAAATATTTTATTTACAAAAATAGTACAAAGATGATTTCATTCAAAACAAATCATTATTTTTAATGAATAGTGAAAATTTGTTGTAAACATCCATATTTATTAAACACATCAATATTTTTCGTTTATATAATCATACATTTTCAATTAAAAAACAAGTATTCTTAGATTCAAAATATTCTTTAGTAATGTATAGGGGTTCCATAAGGAGTGCACAGATTAATTTTTAAATAAAACATATATATATTAAGTGAGCAATGATGAGTGTGCACTTCTGATAGAACACTCTATATAATATATTTATTTGTAAATATATTCTTAATTGGAAAATTTACCAGAGAATAAATTCCAGACGAACAGCAAGAATTAATTAGTTTACATAATCGTGAAATACCTTTATAAATAATACTGTTTGCATTTGTATTAAGTAAAACAGCTGCTTAATTTTTTACAAATAAAGGTGTAACTGATTTTGAAAAATAAAATATATTTACACATATATAAACACGCACATAAACATACACACACACACACACACATATATATATATATATATATATATATATATATATATTGAAATTATGAAATTATATAAAATTTGTACCAACAACTTGAAAGTAAATAACTAATTAAATGGAATAAGAAACTTTTATTAATAATTGAAGAAGAAATATACTTCTACTTTGTTATTGTATTTCATATATACACCCCTATTATCTTAAGAAAACTAAAATATATTTTACCTTAAATTTTTTTTAAAAAAAACTCAATTTCCTTGAATGTAATTAAATACATTCATTAAAAAAACATATTTACATATAAATATATAATTCACTTAAAAGTTACATTTATCTCTGTACAAATAATTTCACCATTTATATTTATTCTTGAGAAACGTATATTACTCAAAAAAAATTGTAAGTATTTTTTATTTTTATTTGTGCTTATAGAATGGACATCTTGAAATAATCGCATTGAATTATTCAGTTTTTAAAACAAAAATACATCCTTATTAAATATTTTATTTCCAATTGTTTATACTTATCAAATAATTATTATAAGTAAATAAATGAAATATCAAATCCAGTTAATCCACAAAATCCTCAATTTTTTTTAAAAAAATACCCAAATAACAAACGTATCTAACCTTTTATAAATCTAACAAAAATATATACTCATATTTTATTTCCTGTTATTTAGTCAAATAGTAATCTTAAATATACATATATATGTATTATTATTTATATTTAATTTCAATACTAGTTTTTCATAATTTCTTTAATAGAAAATAGTAAAGGAACTAATCCTTAATAAAAAATCTTCATCAACGTGTCTAGTCAATGTGGTGAATATGACCAAAAATTTTATTAAATGATAATTTTCATTGAAGTTTTCACCTGGTAGAAAGCTAATATAAACTGATATAATTTATATATAAATATATATATATATATATATATATATATATATATATATATATATATATGTGTGTGTGTGTGGACTGTTTGTATTTATATGTACATATTAGAGTAAAAAATGTAAAATGCATGTAGGTGTAAACATGTAATATTAAATATATTTACGTATCTTATAAAGAGATTTAAATTTCATATTTACGTTGCTGATTTTTCGTTTTCAACATATAATTCATGATTTATTCATTATTTTGATATCCAACGGAAACGTCACATAAAGTATGAATATATAAAGTTGGATATATTTCATATAACGTCAGTAACGATATAATAAATATTTTGTTGTTTTTTTTAAATAAATATAACATGTGGTGTTTAATAAAACATTAAAAATTATATATATATATATATATATATATATATATATATTACAAAAATCAGGGCTGATATTAATTTTTATTACTGAAAAAAATACTTAGCCTGTGGAGACTTTTAATTTATGTAATGTGTGCATATTTCAAGTGACAAATTTATCACATACAATCTATGTATCTACACATATATAAAAAGTATACAAAGTATGTTAAAAATGTTTAAATAATTTTTAAACCATATATTTTTTTCTATTATACAGATGATATAAAAAATCATATACGATGAACATATATATTAAAAATAACAAAATCTTATTCAAAGTACATACCTTATGAACAGGTTGTCCATCACAAATACTACTTCTTCCACAAGCATGTGAATTTCCCATATGTACTCTCAATGTTACATCACGACTAGTCACTCGACTTCCATTACTAAGAAACTTAGAATATCTGGAAGCAGCGCGATACACAAGAAAATATAAAACCGATGTTACTAACGCGGGTATATAAAACGAACCACAGGCAGAGAAAATAACATATCCGAGTTGTTTATTCACTTGACACTTCGGTTCATTCACAACATATAATTCTTCCTCGTCATCTTGCCATCCCAACGGCGGCGCTATACTGATTGCTATTGCAAGTCCCCAAATAGCTGCAATCAATATCCTTGCTCTCCTCTTTGTAATTATCCTCGAGTATGCTAAAGGTCGAGATACGCCGACATATCGATCGATAGATATACCACACAGAGACAATATAGATGCGGTACAACAAAGAACGTCGAGCGTTTTCCATGCAGAACACAAATTCGGGCCGAATATCCATGCTCCGTCGAGGAGTTCTTGAGCTGCCGATAATGGTAATACTGTTATGCCGAGAAGTAAATCCGCAACTGCTAAATTGACGATCAAAGAATGTGTGGGAGTGCGTAATGTTGGACTTGGTACAACAGCAACGATGACAAGAAGATTCCCGAAAATTGTCAATAGGATCAGTAATCCCAATCCGAGTGCTTTGAATATCGTTAAAGCGCTCGGATCGTTAAAAATGTATGGTAGTAATTCGTATGGTCTCGATATTGACTCCGTGGTATTGTTCATCTTTGTTACCGTTTTCACTTTGTCATAGAAAAATTATAGATGTTATATTTTTTGATTTCAGATGTCATCGTCAACAAATTTGCTATTAATGAACTCATTATTGATTCGATTCCATATACTGCACGTATCTAGAAAAGAAAGATTATATTAAAATTATTTTAAAAATGTCTACATTTATATATATATTTATACATTCTCTGGGAAAAAAAATTAGCCCACACAGATGCATAATGAATCTAATAACCCTATGCGTAGCTGCTGTTATGTATATACATTAAATTGAGTTTTACTCCTTTATAAAAGGGTGTGTATTTCAATCTTATAAAATCCAATAACGAGACTTTGCTGTGAATACAAGAGTTTTAGTTACTTTAGATTTGTTTTCTTCGACCGCAAATGAAGAACAAAGTAACTATGTAAACAAACAACTCTTATTAGTTCATTAATAATGGTCTTTAAATTGTGTACACCTACTTACTAAATGTTTTAACGAAATCGTCAAAAACTTTGCTACAACAATAGCTTCAAGCATGAAATCAGTTACGTTAGATGAATAACTTCAATTAAAATTGGTAATTTTCATTTCAGGTAGGTCCATTAATATATAACTATTATTAATAACGACTAATACATACGCATATATATAATGTGTGTGTGTATTCAATAAAGGATAATATATATTCTTGACTAAAAGAATAAATACCTTTTTGTATTTCAATAAACTAAATATACGTAAATTCATCTATTCATTCAAGCTTTAAATTAAATCAAATGATTTATTTATTAACACTAATTAATAGAATTTTATTTCTATCTTTTACTACAACTAAAAAACAGATTCTAAGAGTTCAGAAAACTATGAAAGAATTTATATGCGACAAACAAACAGTATTAATTAAATAAATTTTCAGAAAATTGTTCCAATTTATTATTTATTTACTTTAACAAAATTCACCTTTATAATTCGAAAAGTAAACTTAATGGAAATTTAATACGTGGGTACTAAAGTGAGATATAATATCTGTTAAACGTTTATATATATTTTACACAAATTCATTAAACTGTATTCAATGCATACATCAAATACTCTTTGCTCTTGTCACAACATGTTTTGAAAGGTCCTCGTATTTCATAGAAATACGATACGACAATTGTGTACAATTATAGAAGTTCGATGGAGATAAATTTGAAAACATTCTACAAACAGATTAATTTGAATATAATTTCAGTTTTTGGAATATTGTTTGAAACGTTCTATCGATGAATAAAATAATAGTATTACAAGCAATTTTAATTCTTTATTAATTAATTATTAATATTTTATTTTCAATTTACATTAATTGACTACACTCTAATATCGAGTTAAATTTAATATCGTATTTTATTCCTACTACTTCTATTACAATAAGATATGTTTATTTTGTGTGTGTATTTGTATATATAATGTGTTTAATTAATTTAAAAAATTATTGATATAAAAAAATTGTGGTGGTTAATTTTTATTCGTATGTAGATTTATCTGAAAAACTTAAAAAATATACAATGAAATAAAAATGTATGTATTAAATTTTCTCTAACATCAAATAAGTCAATACATCAAAATACTACTGAGTTTTTCATTTACAAAATATGTCTATTTAAATTCTTTAATGTACTTATACACCAAATAGTTGAAAATAAAAATTATACTTTTACATATTGTGTACGTTTTTCGTCTCGATTTTTTTATGTTTAAACAGAACTCGCTCGTGTAAAGAACACAAATGTTTGATATTTTCTTACAAGAGTATCTATCATCTCCTGCTATACTATTCTCATTCCATTTACAAGTCTCTACGTGACAGCCACTTTAATAAATGATTGTGCTATCTACAGTCAAAAAAATTCCAAGATAATATATTAAACAGTATATCAACAACAGAAGTAATAATTTTGATATTTTTTTACATACAAATATTTCTTAATTCCATAACTAAAAATATTTTACCAATAACTTTTTTATTTATATTTTCTTTTTGCATTTGTGAAACAAAAATTATTAAAAATGATAATCTTGTATATTAAGAAATCATCAGTAAAAAAATATTTAATTTAGGTATTTACACAATTTAAAAAAACATATAGGTTAATAAGTAATAAAAAAATATAAATAATATTAAAGTTGTTAATTAAGAAAATGAATGAATATATACTTGTGAATAATTGATTAATTAGTTTAATTGGTATTGAATGAAAGGGAAAAAATAAATATAAATATTATCCATTCGTTATATTAATTTTAATATTTTCTAATTATGTTACTTATTATCTTAAACAGTAATTTGAACTGTACCAATACATTTTTCTCCAAAAAAAAATTTGGCCTGATGACAATTACTTTAATTTATTAAATAAAAATTGTTGATAAACTTTTATATTACTAAATAGATAACATATACACAATGTATAATAAAAAAAACATTAAGTAAAATATTTCCATTTAATGAATATGAAAAATATTCACTTGTAGAAATATTAATTTTGTAAAAACCTTATTTTTATTTAAATATGCAATAAAATTAACATTACTATAAGTATTAATTAAATGATTACTATATATATATATATATATATATATATATATATATATACGAGGTCGTTTGATAAGTCCGTGTAAATTCCGAAAGATGGCACCACTGGTGCATATCGAGGTTATTTTTAATTAGTAGCACCTCTTGGAAGAACACACATCAAGTTTCAGCCATATCGGTCTATTCCTTTGTGTTTGACAATCGTTGGAATCAAGGAAATCGAGTGATTGTCAAATAATTGACGAAAAAGAATTTCGCGTGTTGATTAAACACTAGTTCATTAAAGGCAAAACGCCTCAGGAGATTAAACAGAAGCTTGATAAACATTATGGTGACTCTGCACCTTCGATTAGTGCGGTTTATAAGTGGTTTCAAAATTTTCGAAGTGACCATATGAGCACAAGAGACGCTGAACGTTCTGGACGCCCTGTTGAGGTCACCACTCCAGAAATCATTGATAAAATCCATGATATGGTGATGGATGACAGAAGAGTGAAAGTGCGTGAGATTACTAGTGCTGTAGGCATCTCGTGTGAACGGGTACATAATATTTTGCACCAACATTTAGACATGAAAAAGCTATCCGCCAGGTGGGTGCCGCGATCGACCAAAAACGAGGTTGTGTGAAGTGTTGCAAGAACGGTTTGCAGCTGATTCAGCGAAATCCGCAGGACTTTAAGCGTCGTTTCATCACTGTAGATGAAATATGGATACATCACTACACTCCTGAGACCAAAGAGCAGTCTAAACAATGGGTTATCAAGGTGGAATCTGCTCCGAAAAAGGCGAAGACAATTCCTTCGGCCGGGAAGGTTATGACGACTGTCTTTTGGGATTCGCAAGAAATAATCTTTATCGACTATTTGGAAAAGGGTAAAACCATTACAGGTGCATATTATTCATTGTTATTGGATCGTTTGAAAACCGAGTTGCAAGAAAAACGTCCCCGATTAGCCCACAAAAAAGTCCTCTTTCATCACGACAACGCACCAGCTCACACCTCAGCAGTTGTGGCCGCAAAACTAATGGAAATAGGGTTCCACATCGTTTCACATCCCCCCTATTCTCCAGACTTGGCTCCATCGGACTATTATTTGTTCCCTAATATGAAGAAATGGCTCGCGGGAAAAAGATTTTATTCGAACGAGGAGGTGATTGCAGGAACGAATGACTATTTTACAGACTTAGACAAATCCTATTATTCGGAAGGGATCAACAAACTAGAGCAGCGTTGGATGAAGTGTATAAGCCTAAAAGGAGACTATGTTGAAAAATAAAAACGATTTATTCAAAAAAATGAAGCAGTTTTTATTTTTACACGGACTTATCAAACAACCTCGTATATATATATATACATATATATATATATATATATATATATATATATATATATACAAAAACATACAAAATATACATATAACGTCAACATACATTAATATCTTGTAAATCAACTAATTAATATTGCTTGTTAAAGTATATTAAATGTGGAGAAGAGATATTTACATTATTAATAGACAACAGTGTGTGTTCGAAATTAATTTCAACATATCAAAAAACGGTGAGTATTAGAAAACAGTATATTATGAACGACTTTAAATTATCACGTGGAAACTTTTAATTGCAGAATGAAAAGTATCAAAGCCAGATTGAATTACTTATAATATTTTCCGGAAAACATCTCTACAAATTCGTGTTTTAGAGAAATACAATGTAAAAAGTGAAGAATGTGAAAAATAGTAGATTTGAAACATTTGATTTCGTAGTAATAGATGGTTAGAAAACCGCTTATACTGCAAATACAAGGTATGCATGATATAATGATACTCTATTTGAATATATTTTATTATAATGCTCACGTTTAAATTATATTCCTAATTTGTTATTAATCAATATATTCAAAATCAAATTAATTGTCAGAAAAATAGTATTTTATTATTATATATAAATTATGAAGTAATAATAATAAAAACGATTCTATAAATATATATTATCATATATGTAGTCAAAAACTTAGTATATCGCTATTATTATATCTACTAAGGAATTATTAACATTAAAATATTCGTACTGAAATTTGGTCTTTATACATTTGACAACACATTAAAAAAACACGTATGCTTTACATACTTCCATAGCACGTTATTTGTTTGTATGTAAATCCCTTAGAGTATAATCTTTTAAAAGCAAAAAGCTATCGAGCTATAAAATTAAATGCAAATAATGTAATGTTTTCAGTCACGAAGTTTTTTTGGTTATCATAATACATACATACACATAAGTATATATATATATATATATATATATATATATATATATATATATATATATATATGTATATATATATGTATGTATGAGTGTGTGTGTGTTTATGTATGTATGTATGAGTGTGTGTGTGTTGGTGTATGTGTATGTAAGTAGTATTAATTTTTACAATACAGTTTATAAAAAAATTTATTGTACATTTTTATTAATATTTAATTTATCTTGGATAAAAGAATAATATAGCAAAGGCATCAAATAAATTTCAACCAAACACAACATAATAACTACATTTTGAGAAGATAATTTTCATTGCAATATATATATATATATATATATATATATACATAATATATGTATGTGTGTATGTATATATAACATATGTAAATAAATATATCCTTTGTGAATAATGTTTTCTTTGTACTTCTGTTAGACTTATATAAAATTCGTTTCAACTTCCGGTATAGTACTGCCTAAAGGAACGTCAATTTACGTTAAATAAACCTTTTATATAATGAAATGTACCTGACAGGTAATTGACAATTTCAATAAAAAATTAATATATTGTAATCTTTACAAATTCAAACTTTATATATATATATATATATATATATATATATATATATATATATATATATATAAATGTAAATGTATGATTATAAAACAAGAAAAAATAAATATAATTTACATTAATTAATATAGTCACTGTAAACATATTTAGAATAAGCAATTAAACTTATTTTAAATGTTTTATATATCAATTTTGTTAAAAGGATTTGTGATAAAAATATATACATAAATTAAAAATATGTAAACATTTCTATAAATATATATATATATATATATATATATATATATATATATAAAACATATTTAAAATATATTTTTCCATATTTTAAACATTCACAAATATTAAAAAATAGTTCTTTTAATAATAAAAAAAATAATAATAAAAATGCATTGATTGCAAAATGTATAAGTTCAATTAAAGAAATAATAAAGATCAGAGTCAACAAATCCAGAAAAAAAAATTATATGTGTAAAAATTTGAAATAGTATTAAACAATATTTAATTAAACAACAGTTTAATATAGTAGATGTTATCATAATATATTATAAATCTAAATTAAAGATGTGGAAGTTTTTTGAACTCATAATCAGAAAAAGTAAAGAAATTAAATAAATTGAACAGGAAGTCAATGTCAGAAAATAAAAATAACTTGGTTAGAATTAATAAGTGTCAAATAAGAATGAAATCATTTATAACAAAAGAAAATTTCATTTTGCAGTAAACACAGTGTAGCTATTGATTACATACAGATACACATACACACCATATATATATATATATATATATATATATATATATATATATATATATATATATATATATATATATATATATGGTATCATTCATTGAGACTTTTGTCCAGTAGTGTATTGATACGAGCTTTATGATGTGATGTGATATATATATATATATATATATATATATATATATGGTATCATTCATTGAGGCTTTTGTCCAGTAGTGGATTGATATGGGCTTTATGATGTGATGTGATATATATATATATATATATATATATATATATATATATATATATATATATATACAATTCACTAGAAATATAGAAAATAACTGTTTGATATTTTTATAACACATTACAAATGAAAACAATAAAAATTTAGAATGTTGATTGATATTTTTTAAAGATACATTATATATACCTATTTATGTCTTCAGTATTTATCACAATACTAGGAAATATAATTAAAATATATATTATAGACGTAATGATTAGTACAATTTATGAAATTTAATGAATTAAATGAATTGATTTTAATAAATTGAATTTACTGCTATTGTAAACGTTTAAAATATATGTACCAAAAATACAAATACATATAAATAAAAGAATAATTTCTGTTTTAAACAATATTGCACTTGTATAAAATACGAGTAAGTACACAATATAATACACATATATCATGTCTTAATAAAATAAAAATATATTCAATCGATTTGAGCAAACAATTTTATTTGTTTGAATTATATCAATAATTTTATACGATGTAAATATTTATTTTATACGATATAAATTTTATATATATATATATATATATATATATATATATATAAATTTAATAATGAAAAAACATCCAATGCCTCAGAATAAAAATTTTTTATTTCTATTTTTTTTAATTAATTATTTTTATTCTTAATTTTTTTTCGATTTAAAAACGATGTTTTCAAATGATAAATTTATAATATACATCAATAAATTTAAATAAATGTATCTATATTAATATTTAATTTTATTATCAAGAACATAATATAAAATCTTATTTAGAAATTAAATTATACTATATATTAGGTTGGCAAGTATCTCCCTTCCGCTTTTTTTTTTTTTTTTTTTTTTTTTTTTTTTTTAATAGCTGCGAAATTCAAAAGACCAGAAGGCGGAAGGGAGATACTTGCCAACCTAATATATTATCACACACATCATAAAGCCCATATCAATCCACTACTGGACGAGAGCCTCAATGAATGCTACCATCACTAGTATTTGGTCATATTCACCACGCTGACCAGGCGGATTGGTGAAGATTTTTTATTCGGGGTTTACTCCCTTCTCGACAGTTATTTTTTACAAGATGAGGTTGTCGGCCTTCATACTCAACCCTCGAAAATGAGGGACTCTCCGACTGGGATTCGAACGCAATCTCCCGCAAGACACGCGGTGATGCAAACCACTGTGCTGCCCAGTCGGTTATATATATATATATATATATATATATATATATATATATATATATAATTTAGTTTAAACAATAGTAAAATTAAAAAAAATTAAAAATATTACTCTTAAGGTCAA
Source organism: Neoneuromus ignobilis (assembly GCA_029203775.1). Taxonomy (NCBI): domain Eukaryota; kingdom Metazoa; phylum Arthropoda; class Insecta; order Megaloptera; family Corydalidae; genus Neoneuromus; species Neoneuromus ignobilis. The sequence continues at coordinate 13,462,953 of CP092096.1, read as the reverse complement.
CGACTTTATTTATTTAAAAATACATGGAAACAAAATTGATTGTACAAAAATGAGAAAAACTGAAAACGTCTGCCTTTTTATATAAACTTTTCAATCAAACCATAAACCACCCCTTTCTCAACTTTTACAAACAAATTCATGGAATACACAAAAAATACACGTTATTGAAATACATATTGTAAAAGAATGTTTTAACCAATTTCAAATATTTAATCAATAAATTTGTTACATAAATATATATATATATATATATATATATATTTATATATATATATATATTATATAAATTATTAAATTTAGTATCGGATTTTTTTATAAAATATATATTTCAGACAATATAAAAATGCTAATATAGAATCAATCTGAACAATATTTGTTAAACAATATAATTTTTCGTCAGATAATAATGCACAAGTTGTAAAATCTACAAAAATTTATATTTACAAATTAATTATTTTTTTAATATTATATATACATATATATATATATATATATATATATATATATATATATATATAAGTATATAAATGTTAACAGGGAATACGAGAAGAATATAAAGTACATGTTTTACTCGTTGTTGTACTTTGACATTTAAGTAGAGCTTTATTTTATTCGCCTACAGTTCACAATTAAAATTTAATTGTCATCATTCAATTTGCATTTCATTTACGTAACTATCCAAACGGATACATATTTATTTTGAATTTAAAACCGGTAATACCTCAATATTTGTGAATATAAGAATAGGGGTTTTGAAAATAAAATCTTTAATTGTTTTTAATTATTTTTTTATATATGTATATCTAAATATATGAATTAATATAACTAAAATAATAATAATAGATATATAAAAGTTATAAAAGAGAAACTTCTTAATTATAGAAAAAAATATTTTATTTATTATATTTTAAAATAAATACTAATTTACTAAGCCATAGTTAAACTAATTCATCAGATCACATTTTTTACTTATATGTGAAAATAAGAATATAAATATAAAAAGAAAATAACGTTTTATTTTTTCTAAAAATGAATTCAATTCTTAATGCATCTTACTTGTACTTCGATTGTATAAATCAAACTTTCAATGCAAATAAACTTTGAAAGCTTGGATAAAGTATAAATGTAAAGAAATAATAAAAGCCTTTTTCATAATATCTGGAAGTATAAAAATCAATTGAATCCAGAACATATATTCATATCTATTTATCAATATATTGTCTTCCTATCTATTTATTTATTTATTTATTTATATATATATATATATATATATATATATATATATAATGTAGACAGAGATAGATAGATAGATAGGTAGATAGGAAAATAAGTGAGTAGGTAGATAGGCAGTAGAGTAGATAAGCAGATATGATGCAATCAAATACTAGGTAAATAATTAGATAGACAATAAAAAAATATAATTATAATTTTATAAGTATGGACCAATTATATTGATCACATTTCCATTTTTATTTGTCAAATTATATTGCAACTATATTAAAAAAATTCAATACCTTTTTTTAAAATAAAGTCTACATCATATTAATATGATTACATAATCCACAGTTTTACTTACAAAGGATCTAACAATATTAAATTTATGTAACATCTTGCATTAATTTAATTCAGTTTCAATCTTATTACTGTCATTTAGTATAATATAATATATCCAAGATAATGAACTTGGTAATTTTGAACATTGAATCAAACATAATGACTAACAACATACATACTAAAGCTAGTAAATATGTGAATGATCTGACAAACATCTGATATATATATATATATATATATATATATATATATAATACAAAGTTTCAACAGATGCGATCGATGGGGATAAACTCGACTCTGAAATTATACACACGCAACAGTTCACAAGAACTGTAAATTTAATATATTAACAATTCATTCTGAAACCCATTTAATTCATTTCTTATTCAAAAATGAAAATATTAAAGTTTGCATTACTTCAATAGAATAATATTAATTCAATGTATTGTAATTAATTAATTTATAAGTATAACTTGTAATTCACAACATGATGTATAATGCTGTAACTTATTTACTTTCAACTTCACTTTTTACATTTCATATGAATCACTACCCCAAAGCATCACAAAATTATTTTAAAATAATTAATAATTACTTATTATTCCTTTTATCATTTAAATTCCCTTTATATTCATTTGAAATTTCAATTACTAATGTATATTTTAGCATCATTATATAATTATAAAAGTTTTTTAAAAAAAATATTGACATGAGAATAATTTCTTTATTGAAAAGATAAAAAAAACTTGTAATTTTTTTTGGAAATAGATTAATTATAAATGTTAGATTTTTATCAAAGCAATATATTTTAGTATTTATCATGTTTTATATTTTTTGACTAAAATTATATTCTCAATTTGTATTCCTACAAATTCATTTTTAGATAAATTCTATTTTTTTATTTCTTTTACTTCAACTTACACATAATTATTTTTTTAACAAATTTTTATATAATAAATTTAACCAGTGAAAAATACAATAGATTTATATTAACGTTTAAAACGTTCTTAATATAAATAATAACACAAATTTTCATAAATTATAGATATTCAACTTTGTTTTATTTTCCAAAATTTATTTTTTAAAAAATTTAATGTTCGATTACAAATTAAACAAAATATTCTTTAAGAGTTATATATATGTGAGGATTTATACTTTTGATACATCTAAAAATAACTTTTTAAATATAGTTGACTACAACAACAGAAATGGCAGAAATTTACAACTTTATCATAAATCAAATGAAACATATTTCCTGTTCCTTATGAACACTCGTTATTATCGATCAAGTATTTGGATACTATTATAGTAGAAGGATTAAATTTATAGTTGTTTGTTGTATACCTTATATTTGTTGATAATTTACAACTCGTTAAATATTCATAAAATTAAGTTTTATATTGTCATAAATATACCATTAAATGTTTTGCATTTCAGTATTTCATAATATATATTAAATGAATATATAGACAAACACACAGATATATATATATATATATATATATATATATATTATAATTTAAAAATTAAACTTTTTCACGAATTGCTTCTACAATTTTTATTCGAAAGAAATACCAATCCATAAAGTCAAAATCCAATACATTAAATTGGTGTCACTAGTACAATATAATATACTCTCAGATTTATTTGGTAAACTTACTTGATTTTCAAAGATGATATTTTCAAAATTGATAGCTTTTAAATATTGACTCTGTTTGAACCTCATATGTACATATTATATATATATATATATATATATATATATATATATATATATATATATATATAATATCAATTCAATATCGTTATACAATATCGATAAAAATAATGTGATATTACAAAATAGCTATTTATGAAACTGGTAGAAAAAGGTATTTATATTTTTCAAAAATATAGAAATTATTGCATCGAAAAAGAAATTCTTTAAAAATGTATTTTTATTAAATTTTATATTTATATATAAAAAATATTTATGTATTTTGTTAGAAAATAATACAAAAAATATAATTATTTGAGAATATTCGAGCAACAAGATTCAATGATAAGAATATACTAAGAAATAAAGTTACAAAAAAACTTCTTATTAATTTCTGTTGAAACAATAAGGAAAATAAAGAAAAACATGTAAGATTTGTGAAACGTATACTAAAGTGTTTAAATTGGCGTGATATATGTAATAGAATCACGACAAAGAACAATTTACATACTAATTAATGTGCGAGAAAATGAAATTTTCTTTGTATTATACCAATCTTTCTGTCATTTAATATCAACGTGGAGCTAGTTATTTCTTTAAAACGAAAAAAGAACGACTGAAAAGAATTTCGAAGTGCACTTACTTTAGTATTGTATTTATTTTAGAAGTAAACGAACGACGTTACAAATAAATAAACAAAAATTAACGGAATTAATAAAATTTGAATAAATTTTATATATAACGACGTTAGGTTATAATTTTAGTTTATTTATGTATGTATACTAATATATGTATATTACTATCTTAAAGCACAAACATAAATTTTCAATTCTTTTTCTCCAAAAAAGCAATGTCAGAAAAATATATACAAGTAACTTTAGAAAAAACGATAAGTAATAAATGAACATTTTATTTAAAATGTACTGTAATCAAAGACAAAAATTAGTTTATAAAAATTAATTCAATCACAATTTTAAACTATAATTATTTTAATATTTTTTTTATCTTTTTAATTTTATTTTCCTCTAATCTACAAATTTATTGAATATTATTTTCATAAAAGTTTTTAAGTTTGTTCAATATTTCCATTCTTTAAAAGAAAAGTTCTTTTGTAATTAATTAAGAAAATAATATCAGAAAATACTGACTGTCCAAACATCTCGTTCTTCACTTCTATTACTTCAGTTTCACAATTTAGTGTCTTAAATTCTGCCAGTGGCTCTGTAAATAGCTTTGATAATATCACATATATAAATTTAACCTTAATATTTTAGTTAATTGTTAAAATAATCAATTTTATTCATAATTGGAAAACTTGTCTATCACTAAAAACAGTTTTTTTCAATAAAATTATTAAAAAATTATTGTTATAAAAAAAATGATTATTGAACATTTTATAATAAATTGTGGTGTTGGGGGTGAAAATTCATTTGTGTTAATGATTATAATTAAACCAAAAATCTATTGTATAAAAATATGAATAATATAAATATACTTTTTAACGGTTTATTTTTTATTTAAATTTATAAATATATATATTATTACTCATAGTCCATATTAAAACATATTTAAAAGCAAAAAATTACTGCCTGTATAAAAATAATATATGTGTATATATATAATATACAGTATTGGTGTAAACGTTGAACAAAGTTATCAGTACTCGTACTGATATATTCATCATTATACGAAAAAAATCTCTTCCCTCTGGCTCGAATCACTTCCCTGCGATATAAAACCATACGTTAACGTTATTGACGGCGTTTCAATTTTCTCGCGAAAGATATTGTTTGTTTGCATAGAAACAAATAAAATTTACATTCATTACCTTTTATTTTTAAATTTTAAACTACGTCAATCTACCACCAACGCACGCAAATTTAAATTTGTAATAAATCCAGTATTGATAGAATCCAGTTTTCTATACAGAATTAATCTATAAAACTTAATCTTCCTTATTTGCAAATAAAATACACACGTATTTATTTTTAATCTATTTTTATTTTATCGTACGATGTGTTCTATTATTTAATATCAAATACTACTCTTTTAGAGATTATTATTTATTTTAAAAGGTTTGTTAAATAATATAAATTTATTTTTCTGTGATTATCGTTTTTTAATAAAATAAATATTAAAACTGAATTAAAAACGTATATTAGGTTTTTAAAATAATAAAACTAAAATATTTGTTACAAATGATTAACTGTATAACATTGTAATAAATTTTAAATTCTCTTGAATAAAAATTGTTAATTTTGTAAATAGTTCTCTTTTAATAAAAAAAACATTAATTCAAATGATTTTCTTATTTTTAATCCTGATTGTATTTATATACAAATAGTTTAATAAACAGTATAAATCGATAGTTTTTAACAAAACAAAATGAAAAAATAGTTATAAAATATGATTAAATATTTTTATAATCAAAATATATTCTCAAATCATAAAATAGAAATCTATTGAATCATGGAAATGAATATTTTTTCTTATGAAAGACGAAAATCCTTACAAGAAATAGATAGATTTGGTAATAGGAGTTATTTGATTGTATTAATATATCATAACAAAAATATAAAAGAAAAAATTCGTTTTCATAAAAGAGTCATTCTTTGATACAACTAGAGAAAAAGGCGAACAATAAAATATTATTGAATACGAATAAGTTTTATGTTGAGAATTGATTCATTTATGAACAAGTGAATCTTCTGTAGTGTCAAATCAATTGATAATAAATATTTTATATATATAAAAAAAACTACAATTGTAATTAAGTATATATTATTAAAATGTTGTGAAATGAATCCAAACAATTTTACTCGAAACGAAAATTCATAACTAGAACACAATGTCATTTGTATGAAATTACAAAAGCATCGAATGTTAAAAAAGTATAATTAAGAAATGGCTAAAACGATTTATATATATTTAGTTTACTCATTGTCTGATTTAAGTTCGAGTTGATTTAAGCTCGAGTTGATTTAAACTTGACACTAATTCGTTAATAATGTATAATCTAGAAGATTTTGTGTAATTTCAAAACCTTAGCAGATTTAATTTGAGCGTAAAATTAACATTTCTGCCTCGGTGAAAACTTTTATCCTGAAAACGTTCAATCTAAATTACTTAGAAGCTTTAAGATGTCATATATTGACGATAATTTATTTTTATTTGAAACGGCATTGAAAATAAATAATTATTAATTATACTCAAATACACACACACACACAGATATATATATATATATAGAGAGAGAGAGAGAGAGAGAGAGAGAGAAGGAAAATTGTAAACAAAATCTCTGACACAAATTTCTGCGTAAAAAAGTAGGTTAAGGAAGATGAAAAACTTACGACCTAAAAAAAGCTCATTATGTTTTATATATTAAATCCAAAAATAGCATGCATATTTAAAATACGGAAGTTGTTGGAAAAGATTAACATCGGCTATGCGTGAATGAGTACAGTATTATGCATTTAAAAAAAGTTGTTTGTGAAAATTATCTTTTCTTACAAATATCGAAATTTATATATATATATATATATATATATATATTCAGTTCATTATTTTGTATTAAAAAGATATAAATAATTACATGAAAACTTTTCCAATTATTTTTTTTTACACTTGTGTAAAATCACATTTATCATTCACTAACAGAAACTTCAATTTAATTATTTTATATAAATGTTTAGTTTATTTTCTTTCGCTTTAATAAAAGATATTTTCCAAATTACAGAAAATTATTACTCTGCATATATTTCAAAAAATATAAAAAACTCTCGAACATAATCATATCAATAAAAAATATAGACTATATGATTATTCAAAGGTCTATATATTAGAATTACTATTTTTGAACGTAAAAAATATTATTAATAAAGTTTTACATGACATTTTTGTTATTGAAATAAAATATCAGAGCATTTTTATGATCTCAGAAAATTGATAGAAATTTGGTACATTTCAACAAAGAAATCGTTTCATATCATAAGAAATTTTATCCCAGACTAATTATTAAAAAAAATTTAAAGAAATAAACTCGTATGGAGTTTAAATATTAATTAAAAAATGTGTATTAAATATTAATTAATTTTTTTTAAATTACAATAGATATTAAATTTATTATATTAGGTTGGCAAGTATCTCCCTTCCGCTTTTTTTTTTTGTACATAGCTGCGAAATTCAAAAGACCAGAAAGCGGAAGGGAGATACTTGCCAACCTAATATATAAAGAAAACACAATTTTCGTTAAATTTTACTAAATTTAATTGCGTCTGTTGTTTGGAAGTTCTAATTTTTATGTTTTTTTTTTTTAAAAAAAACATGAAAATTTAATGGAACAATTATTTTATCAATTTTGTTTAATTATAAAAATTCTCAATTATATTTAGTCAATAATATCATTTTTTGTATTATATTTCAATTTTAAAATTTTTTTTACTGAAATTGATATAAATCTCTAATACATATTTATTTAAAAAGATCTGTATTTAAAATATTAAATACAGATTACAATAAATATTAATAACAACATTTTACAGATAAAATACATGTATATCATTTTAAGATTTACAACTTAAGGTAAATATTCATAAAATGAAATTTAAAGTTTTAATTATTTATAAAGTTTAACAGTTCCATTTAAGAAAACATTTAACTAATTTTGCTAGACTTGTATATTATATGAAAGTTTAATTGAATCCAAATATAATTACAAGAACTTTTTTGCTATTAAAATGAGTTAAAATCACAGTACTTACAAAGAATGAATAAATATTATCAAAACCAATAAATATTATTCTTATATTTATTACAAAAAAAACTTTCTCGCTTACATAAATTGTATATTAATGGAATAACGTTAATCTCGAGCTTTGAAATAATAACTGAAAAGTTCTAAAACTCTATAAGAAAAAAAAATCTAAGAGAAAAGATTTACATACAATTTCAAGTTTGAAATTAATTACAAACAAATCAATCCGAATTCTTTGATAAAACTCTCTCTCGAAAAATTAATATTTTACCGCTGAAAACTTTGTTATTCTTCAACAATAGCATTCTGTCATTAGAAAATTGACACTTTTTAATTTAATTTTGTTTTATGAAGTTCTGTACTTCGACACAACACTTTGTGAAAAGTTACTTGATAAACCTAAAATCATTTTCAGACCTTTATACAAAGTTTATATGAATTGTAATTAGGAGAGTGCTGGGTTTGAATCACGTTCAAAAAATACTTTACTTAAACGAAAAATATGAATTTTTATTTAAAATCCGTCCATTTAATAATTTAAAAAATTAACAGAAGGAAAATAAAGTTTTAAACGATATAAATAAGGAAATGTAACGATAATTTATTAAACTTATAATTCGATTTCTATATTTTAATAACAATTAGTTTACATATTAAATATTATTTCTCATAGAAAAAATTGTATTTTTACTTACTCAAATTAATAGTCACAAGTATCGACAATTAAAATATCTCATACCAGTATATGTATGTAGCTTTAAACATCAAATTCAATTAATACACCACCTTATTTATATCTTGTTCATCATCATACAGCTACCTGTTGCTTATAATAAAGAATTTCTCAAAACAGATATTTCTCATCTTTTATATATGTGTATATATATTATATATACCTACATATATATATATATATATATATATATATATATATATATATATATATATAATTTTATCACATAATAATAACAATGTCCATACACCATAAAATACTTCTATCTATTTTCTTACCAGGTAGATTTATTGCCATTCGAACATAATTCTAACTGTGGATGATTTATTTTCCGGAAACTCATCCGGTCAATGTAATAACAGTGTTTTACTTGTTCTATTCGTATTATTTGTTATATAAATATAATATAAATTATTTTAAGTTTTTTGGATAAAGATATAATATATATTTTATAAATAAAAATGATTTATATTATTTTATATATATATATATATATATATATATATATATATATATATAATAGAATATATACAGTGAGTCAAAGTGAAACTCATACAGAGTTATGTTTCCAATAATTTTACACATATATTTTAATATAATAACAATTTTCTTCATTTCTCTTGGTTAAGTTCTTTATTAGGGTTATTTTTATTATATTCGAAAAATTCAATCGTAAATTAATATTTCTACTCCAGAAAAAGTAACCATTTCTGAAAAATTAACAAAAATTACATCAAAATGAAACTCATACAACGAATTACTCTTGCTTGAAAACTGCTGTGTTAAGAAAGTATACTCTTCAAATATGTGTTTGGTCACTTTAGTTACAAAAAAAACTATTGTTAAGTCGTTTGTAATCATTTTTAAAAAATATAAGTAGGATTTTCACTTTGAGTAGACAAAGGAGACAATCATCGACTGACGAGCGAAAACTAATGATTTTTCATTATAAAAATGGAAAAATTCTACGGGAAATTGGAAAAATAGTTAATAAAAGCCACATTAAAATGCAATCTGTAATAAAAAGATTTAAAAACGTCCAAAATGTTGACAATAAAGTCAGAAAGAGTCTCCACAAAATTTTTGATGACAATGACGAGCGTTAGATTCTACGAAAAATTAAAGAAAATTCGAAAATTAGCGTGCCCAAATTGACTTTAGAAGTTAAAAAGTATCTAAATAAAAAAGCAAGTCCCCAAACAATTCGCAATATTCTAAATAAAAATGGGTTTCATACTCGTATTGCTAGGAAGAAAACTTTCATAAATCTAGCTAATCGCAACAAAAGGTTAAGCTTCGTTTGGGTACATATTAATAAAAGTTTTGATTATTGTTTAAGTTTTGTTTACGGACGAAAGCAAATATAATTTATTTGGATCCAATGGGAGAATTAATATATGGCAGAAACCAAATACAGAAATGTCTTTAAAACACTTACGTCCTACAGTCAAATATGAGAGCGGTCATGTTATGGTATGGGGGTGTATGTCTATGAGAGAGGTTGGAAATTTAATTTTATAGATGACATTATGAATCAAAATGTTTCTATTGATCTATTAAGAAAAAATTTGAAAGCCAGTGCTCAAAACTTGGGATTTTACAAACATTTAATTTTTATCAGGACAACGACCCCAAGCACAAAGCTTTTAAAACACGTAATTGATTGTTATATAACTGCCCCAAAGTACTGGAAACACCACCATAATCACCTGATATA